>ML681963.1:16077284-16126402 GCA_007922195.1 Podocnemis expansa | reverse complement strand
TCGTGGGGTCCCTTCCAACCCTATGATTCTATGATTCTATGATTGCTACAGGCTAGGGACTGATTGGCTAAGTATCAGCTTTGTAGAAAAGAACCTGGGGGATATGGTGGACAGGAAGATGAATATGAGTCAACAGTGTGCTCTTGTTGCCTAAAAGGCCAATGGCGTATTGGGCTACCTAAGTAGTAGCATTAGCAGCAGATTGAAGGATGTTATTATTCCCCTCTATTTGACACTGGTGGGGCCACATCTGGAATATTATGTCCAGTTTTGGGCTCCCCACTACAAAAAAGATGTGGACAAATTAGAAAGAGTCCAGCAGAGAGCAACAAAAATGATTACAGGGCTGGGGCGCATGACTTGTGAGGAGAGACTGAAGGAACTAGGCTTCTTTAGTCTGCAGAAGAGAAGACTGAGGGAGGATTTGATAGCAACCTTCAACTGCTTGAAGGGGTGCTCCAAAGAGGAAGGAGCTAGGCTATTCTCAATGGTGACAGAGGACAAAACAAGGAACAATGGTTGCAAGTTGAAGTTGGGGATATTAAGAAAATCTTTCTCAACAGAACAGTAGGAGAGCACTGGAATGGGTTACCTGGGGAGGTAGGTGGTGGAATCTCCATCTTCTGAAACTTTTAAGGCCCAGTTAAACAAAACCCTGGCTGGGATGATTTAGTGGAAGTAGTCCTGCTTTTAGCAGGTGGTTGGACTAGATGACCGCATGAGGTCCCTTCCATCCATAATAGTCTATGATTCTATGGTCTCTCCTAGTGCAGATGCTTCTGTCTTAGGCACTGCTCCTCAATCCTTTTTCCTAAAAAGAGGATTCCAACCCCCATTCAGTAAAGCAATTACATGCACACTCAACTTTAAGCACATGCTTGAGTGCTTAGTTGAACTGGGATGTAGCTAAGCATGTGCATAAAGTTCAGCAATAGTTTTGTGAGCCAGGGTCTTAAGGAGGAGATATGGCTCACGTGGCTGAGCAAAGTTAATGAAGAAGCTAGCAGACTCTAAAGTCGTGGTTCAGCAAGGTCTCTGTGTTAAGTATATAAGTAAACTCAGTTCAGTCAGTGGGGATAAAATTAGGAGTGGTATTGATGGAACTGAGAAATGGCTCAGCATTGAAACTGATCAGGAGAAAAGACTTGCAAATCCTAATTCATATGTAGAACAGAGTCTACCAAACAGAACTGTAACCATAAATGTATTCAAGAGGAAAAACAATACAAGGTACAAAGACTAAATGGATGGGTGAATGTGTTTAGATAGGCCTCAGTGACCCCTTCCAAGCTGAAATGCTACTTGGTTGAGTTGTTTTGAAAGGAATAATTACCAGCACTTTCTCTGTCCATAGGTGGCGGCACAAGAAGGAAATGCATTGATTAAGGACCATCACTGTGAGACGGCTCTAGATTATTTCACACTGGCTGCTTTAACAAGCAACAATAATTTGCGATACCTTCGCCAGCGTGCTATATGCCTAATGCACCTTAAGGAATATGGCAAGGCTTTAAAAGATGTGGACAAGGTGATCCAGAACCACGGGTCTCATAGCTTAAGAACTCAAGTTGAGGATCACTGCTTGAAGGGTCATATACTCTTATCACTTTCGGAAGCAGAAGCCGCAGTTAAACAATATATTGAGGCATTGCAACTAGACCAGTCCTTGGCCTTGTGCAGCATTTCTAATTGCCCTGGTAGGGAAATTTTGGCCCAAACTTTTCACCAAGTAGCACAACGTTATTTTGAAATTCCCTGTTATGACAAGGCCTGGAAAACTGTGGATTTTGGTCTCATGATTGACAAAAGCAATAGTGAACTCAAGAAACTAAAAACAAGAATTAAAGGAGAGGCATCAGGGTGCAGCGTTCATTAATTTGTTTGGTTTTGCCCAGTGAGCCATTGGCTATGGTTTTTGTTTATGTGAGAACAAAAGACAAGTTAGATGTTTACCACATTCTACATCATCTAATTAATGTTCTCAATGGGTATGTCCACATGTCTCTTTTATTTTCGAAATAACACTGGGTTATTTCAAAATAAAAAAACTTAGGTCCACACGACGTTTTCTTATTTCAAAATGACAGTTTCTGTCATTTCGAAATAAGAACTGTCATTTTGAAACAGCTTAAACCCTATTCATTTAGAAACAGCTATTATTTCAAAATGGTTATTTTGAAATAATGCTGTTTGGACATGTTGTTTCAAAACAACACCATTGTTTCTAAACAACTGTTTCGAAACAACATGTCCAAATGACGTTATTTTGAAATAACCATTTCAAAATAACAGCTGTTTCAATAGCAGGCTTTCCCTTAATTCAAATTAACATTTTCTTAATTCAAATTAACTTGTTTCAAAATAAGGACTATTTTGAAATAACTCATTTCAAAATAACTTATTTTGAAATAACGATGTATGTGTGCACATAGCCAATGTCTTTTCTATCCACACAGTAAATTGCATGGCACAATATGAACTCTGTACTGTGCACAGCAAAATCAGGTGATTCACTGCAGGGGGTTGCATACATTAGAACAAAACTGACCAAGAAATTCATGTAAAGGAAAAATCAAGAAGCGCAAACTGCAATACCCAGTATCTTTTTCAAGTTAGTTATGACGCATTTATTAAAATTTAAGATTTTCTTATAGAGCAGTCATTTTCTCTGGGTAATCTGGAAATTAATTCTGGTTAAGCACATAGGCTATGTCCATACATATATCGTTATCTCAAAATAAGTTATTTCGAAATGAAGTCCTTATTTCAAAATAAATTAATTCAAATTAAAAAAATGTTAATTCAAATTAAGGGGAAAGCTCAAAGCTAAATAGCATGTCCAAACACAGGACTTGCTATTTTGCTTTAGGAGAGGGGCACCATGGAAGGTGTGGCAACATGGCCCCCTCCCTGGGCCATGCCCCCACCCTATATAGGCTAAAAGGAAGGCACCCTGGGAAGGAGAAGGACAAAAGTGTTATTTGGAAATAATGGTTATTTTGAAATAACACGTCCGAATGACATTACTTCGAAATAACCATTTCGAAATAACAGCCGTTTGGATTTGAAGAAGGTTTAAGCTTTTTCGAAATGATGGATCTTATTTCAAAATGACGGAGCCTGTCCTTTTGAAATAAGAATATGTTGTGTGGACCTAATCTCTTTTATTTCAAAATAACCAGTGTTATTTTGAAATAAAAGAGACGTGTGGACATACCCATAGACTTCTATACAACTGAAGGGAAATTCTAAATGACTGTGCAATGTTTGTGAATAATTAGTGTATTAACACTATTGATTGCTATTTTTTCTTTAACATTCATTTGTTGTCTTAAGACATCTTATGTTGTCCATGTCAGATGAGAAAGTCAAATGGAAGCATTACAACTAGCCCATCGAATAAGACATTCACTGTGTTTATGCAGCATCATTTGTATTCAGTCTTGCCAATATCCTAATCTTGAGAGGTGGTGAGCTCCACGTCTTCCATTGAAACATATAGGTTTATGGGTGCTGAGTGCTCATCACCTTCACAAAGGACCACAAATGTTTTACAGACATCTACCTGTGGACTCAAGAGAAGGAAGATTTAAAATAAGTGATTTAAAAGCATACCTGACTCATTGATTCACAGGGACATCATAGAGGGATAGCTCAATATACAGACCCATACTTTCACGTTAAATGAAGATAACATTTATACAGTGATGTTCCCTGCCATCTAAGAGGCAAGACACAATGGCTGTGTTCACACACCGGGGGTTATTTCGATATGGTTGTTTTGAAACAACTTGTATTGAAATAACGCCTTATTTTGAAATAACTTATTTCGAATTAACAAAATGTTAATTCGAAATAAGGAAAAAAGCAGGAATCAAAATAGCATGTTCAGGCAACAGTTATTTCGAAACAAGTCACCGTTGTTTCGAAACAACATGTTCGCACGGCGTTGTTTCAAAACAACTTGTTTCAAAACAACGTTGTTTTGTCCCCGCATGGGGTTTAACTTGTTTTGAAACAACGCCATTGTTTCGAAACAACGGAGCCCATTGTTTTGAAACAGCCGTGTGTCGTGTGAACAGCCTAACTTTGATTTCGAAACAACCTCTGTTGTTTCGAAATAAGCGTGCTTGTGTGAACACAGCCAATGAGGCTGAGGGAATTGCACTAGGTCAAATAGAAACCATAATGCAGAGAATGATGCATTGGCTGGGGAATGCAATAGACAAATGCCTTTCTGGTCTGCATCTAGAGTGAGGTGCAACGCAATGGCAAACTGGTCCCCAGAATGGTAGTCCTTTAGATTCACTTTGCATTAGTGTAACCAGAGACTCCAGGTGGCTTTTTCCACCTTTGACACCAATGAGTCTGTGAAATGTGACAATATAATTATGGAGCAGACTAAAGTTTGCTGTCGTAAATAAAGTCTAAGGCAATGGTGGAAAACAAAGTGTTGCTTTCCTACTTTGATTTAGATTAAAAAGGGGATTGGAACAAACTGCATTCCTTTTGTGATATGTTACATTGCTTACGAAAGATAATATTCCAGAATAAATCTGCATCTGACTGCCATGGAATCATGCAAGTTAACTTGACTGTAACTTTAGATTTTTTCACTTATTTATTTTTTCTACCTTAAAAATGCAGACAGGGTCAGTCTGGATTTCTCTTCCTTTCAAGGTCAAGAATGTTTCATTTGAATTTACTGCAGGAGACATTGATAAGTAATTATTCCTCCTGATTGGCATCAAAAAGCCATAGAAGAGCTTTATCCCATGCATGAAATTACATTTTGTAGACTAATGGTGGATATACTTGCAAGCTGAAAGGAATAGCCTGGCATGTGGAGAATACTGATTTTTCTTCTGCAACAAAACCACCATTAAGAGTTTTACAGCATATCATTGTGAAGATTATTTGGTGGGGGGGAAGGAAGGAAGGTTGTTTTCTTTTGTCATTTGGATTCACTGAAATAACAAGTCACGTCACAGCCTCATGACACTAGTTTTTCTCCTAACATCTCTTCTCTTAATTGCTGTTTCTGTCCTGAACAACTGGTGTCAGTCTGCCAATCACTTCTCTCTTTAGCAAATTTGCTCCTTTCATGGCATTTGCAGGGCTGATGTCTGCTCACTCAGTATATGTTCCCTGTTCATTGCAATTTGCTGCTTGTAAAGACAATTTAATGGTGGTGAAAATGCCACACAGGCAATCTAAAGAATGAAGGCATCTGGGCATGTCCAGAAGAGGTACACAGTACATAAGTTTCCTTAGCTTAGCCTGTACAGACTTCATTCTACAGATCCCACAGGTCAGATTCTCCTCTCAGTTATCTCTGCTGTAAATAAGGAGTCATTCCAGGGTAAAATCTGTGTAAGTGAAACTCAGGCTCCACACTTCTTGGAAGTGATAAAGGGGGGGGGGGGGAGACTAGCCAGTTCAGCCGTTGGTCTCTCTGCTGAGAGCAATGTGTTGTCAACTCCCTTCATTTTATTACAAGTCTCACAGTAATCAGTGTTTTCCCTATAACTCCAGTGCCTGCAGCCATGTGACTATAAAAGAATGTCAGCTTGCATTTTTTAAAGTATATTTTGATGGCTACTGAGAAACATGAAAATGAGGCATTTGTGCAGGACCAGCGACACCCACCAATGAGACGGATACCAGTTCAATTAAACAAAAAAAACTACTTTTATAGTGACACCTTAAACACCTTCAACCCCTTAACAGTGTAAAACAAGGAGATCTATGCAAAACCACTTGTAATCAACTAACAATATGAAGCAAAAATCTATATAGGACACTTATAACCAACTAATAGCATAAAGCAAAATCTAAATGAACACTTATAACTAAATGACAATATAAAGCTAAAAACCTATGCAGAGCACTTATAACCAAGTAACAGTGTGGAGCAAGAGTCTATATAAAGCACCTGTAAAACAGCTCCAGCCAAACAACAGGATAAAGTATGAGAGTCTATGCAAAACACTTACAACCTACCAAAGTACTTATAGTTAAATAACAGTATGGATTAATGACCTACAAGAGGGTGGCCATAATAAGTCAAGGACTTTTCTGGCCTTTTACTGCCTCAACATCGGTATAGGCACTGACCAGCCCACCCGACGTGTATTTACCAATGGCTGGAAGCCATTCCTCCTTGCTAGCCAAGAAGGGTGGGCGGCAGAATAATAAAAAAAAAAAAAAACAGATGAGAGAAAAATAAACCCCCACACTCCCCCCGTGTACACTGGGGAAGTTTGGGGCCAGCAGTTTAGAGCAGAAGCAGAGTAATGAACAATTATACAGTAAGAAGGATGCAAAATACAAATGACTAACAAAACACCTAGCAAATTAACAACACAAAACTATGCTAGACCTTAAACAACTATACCATAAAAAGATTATGCAGGATACAGAGGAAATAATAACAACTACACAAACTATGCAAAACTCAGGTGAAGAAGCTACAATCACAGACTATATATAAATGGTACCAAGTAGAATGATTAAGAGAAGGTAGGAGGCCTATATCGATTTATAATACCTGTCCCAGGACCGCAGTAGAACCCAAAGCGAGGAGGCAAACCAGCTGCAGCATCTCAGCACTTAATCGTTCGGCTGGCAATCCGTGTACACCCCAAAAAAAAAAGAGGGTCTCGGGGGCGGGTACTCCCTGTCTCAGTCGGGGGATCAGTCCGACCGGGTCGAGACGTGCCCTTTAGCATCCGAGGGTGGGAGAACAACAAGCTAGCTGAGACAGGGGGTTTTAATAGAATTTTGCCCAGCCAGAGTAAAAATAGCCAATTAGGAGAAGGATCCTGGTCAGGACCAATGATAAAACTGGGACCCCAGACAATGACCCCTCCTTCGTGGTGACGGGGGTGCCGAGAAACTGTTCAGGGGGGACAGGAACTCACCCCCCCTCCTTGTTGACACAAAGCTAGGGAGGAAGAAACTCACACAGGAGATTGAGAGCCATCAGGGAAGATTGATACTTAACACTCTTTCCCCTTGTGCTGGATGGCCCGGAGATGGAGGCCCATCAGGGAGCATAATCCAGGGGGCTACGTGTGGGGCGGGGTGGCCATCATGGCTGCCACCTCCGCTGACACTCCAGTGCCTGCAGCCATGTGACTATAAAAGAATGTCAGCTTGCATTTTTTAAAGTATATTTTGAGCCCTGATGGCTACTGAGAAACATGAAAATGAGGCATTTGTGCAGCCTAAAGGTTTAAACACCAGAAGGCAAATAGTGAGCAAGAAGTTTCAGCCAGGTTGAGTATTAACGGACCCAGACTAAGTGATGTAGGATGTAGGATGGCAACTTCATTCATCATTTTGCTGTCCTAAAAAGATTCAAAATTGGTTTTTTTAAGTGTTATTTAAAAAAAAAAATCTCATGAATTTTTGAAGCCCAAATAATGACTTGGGAACAATTAAGGTTGACAATCCTGAGAGTGCCAGAAGGGGATAATGAGTTACGTTTATAACAAGAATGCTGGCACTTGGCTTACTAGAAACAAGGCTAAGACTGACCAACTGATTACACACAAACCACTAATAGCTAGTGGTGTCTTTTGGTTGTTATAATGACAGGGACTTCAGAAATGCCAAAGATCATGATTTGATTAAACAGCCTTGAAATTAACCAGTAAAATGTATCTATATCAGTTTATAATTTACTGTAAAAAATCTTTGACCATCCCTTTTCTGTCAAGCAGACAAATGGGCTTCTGGTTCCCACTCATACTATGCCTCAAGAGTAATGCTGGGTAAATAATTTTCCACACATAACTGGATCCACAGACTTTATCTTATTTTCTTCCTCATGATTTGCCTGCAGGCAGCTCCTATTTCTCTTTAAAGTGGCTTCCATTCCAACAAAGTTAGTCACCAAAAAAGTCTTCAAATTATTTTTGGCCATTGGCTTTTTCACAAGCAATTTGTAGACTCAGATTCTAAGGTCACAAGGGAGCAATATGATCATCTAGTCCAGTGGTTCCCAACCTGTGGTCTGGAGACCCCGTGGGCCCATGGAGTCATTGCAAAGGGTCTGTGAATACATCCAGCCCCAGCCTCTGCCAGCCAGCAGCAGGCAGTCCGGGCCCCATATGGACCCAGCCGCTGCCAGCCAGCAATCCATGTTGGAGAGAGCTCTAAATCAGGGATGGCAAACTTATGGTCTGCAGGCTGACTCTGGCCTGCCAGGGGCACTGATCCAGCCTGCAGAGCTCCTACCTGGGCTATGCCTGGAAGCTGTCTGCAACAGCGAACTCCAAAGACAGGCTCCCAGCAGAAAAGGGCTAGGTGTGGTTTTGACTCACTTATGTGACCAGAGTCACAGCACAAGGGAACAAAGGAAGCACTCTAGCCAATCCCAGTTCAGCTCTGCTATGGTCTGCTCAGAGTCTCAGTCAAAGCAGGCTAGGCCAGCTCTAGAGAGCCACTGCACCAGGGGCATCGCTGGAACTGGACTTACAGGGCTTGAGCTCCGAATCCCAGCACCCAAGCCCTAGGTCTATCCCTGGGCCAGTGGCTGCACTGCTCTGCTCCTCATCCCAAGTTTTCAGTGTCAATCAGTCAGCATGCTAATTTGATTGACAGAACATTGCATGAATCACAAATAAAAAAGGAAAAGCTGGCTGGGGCACAAGTGGGAACAAGCCAATCATAGGACAGCTGGGACTGAACCAACCAAAGGCCAGCATTCTGAATGACTGATAGTAAGAGGGCCAGGACAGGGAGAAGCAGGAACCCAGCCTGGCTGCCTGTGACTGCAACTGATTTTTTTGCCTGCCACCATGAGGCAGGGGAAGTGGAAAGAGAAGGGGAAGGGGCGTGGTTTGGGAGCTAGCATGGGGAAGGTATGACCACAGGGCAGGGAAAAGGGAAGTTCTGGGAGAGCCTGCGGGGTTGGGACAGGGAAAGAGGAGCCCATGCCACTCTAAACATGGCAGGGGGAAAGGCTGAGGAGTCTGTGCAACCACATGGCCCACAACAGGCGTCCTGCCTTCCAACATGGCTCCCCACATTGAATGAGTTAGACACCTCTGCTCTAAATTAATTGTATTTGCCTGCTGTGAGCAGCCATACCCTGGATATGTCCCCACTCCTTAGGAGCAGGCAGTCATTCCCCAATAACAGCTATTATCATTTGGAAGTCCACAAAATTTTTCATGTTAAAAAGGGGTCCTCATACTCAAAAAGGTTCGGAACCACTGATCTAGTCTGACCTCCTGTACAATGAACGCCACAGAACCTCACCCACTTCCTCTTACAATAAACTTCTAAACTATGACTAAGTTATTAAAATCCTCAAAACATGATTTAGAAACTTCAAGATACCTCTGTATCCATCAGCAATTAAGTCATGCCTTATGCTACAGCAGAAGGTGAAAACTCCATAGTGTCCTTCCCGATCTGCCCTGGGAGACTATTCCTTCCCAACCTCAATATGGTGATCAGTTAAGCCCTAAGCCTGCTGGCAAGACTCATCAGTCAGACACTCAAGAAAGAATTCTCTGTAATAACTCAGAATCCACCCCCATCTAACCTCCCTTCTCAGGTCATTAGCATATCTACCACCAGTAGTCAAAAATTGGTCAATTGCCAAACTAGGCCATCCCATCATACCATCCCTCCTATAAATTTATCAAGCTCAGTTTTGCAGCTAAGTAGGTTTTTTGCCCCCACAACTCTCCTCAGAAGGCCATTCCAGAACATCACTTCTCTGATGGTTAGAAACTTTGTGTCGACATTGGCACTGTACTCAAATAATTCCTTGCCCTCCCTGGTATTTCTTCCTTTGACTTATTTATAGAGAGCTATCATATCACCCCTCAACCTTCTTTTGGTTAGGTTAAATAAGCCAAGTTCTTTAAGCGTCCTTGGAATAAGGCAGGTTTTCCATTCCACAGATCATCCTTGTAGTCCTTCTTTGTACCTGTTCCGGTTTGAATTAATTTTTCTTCAACATGGGAGACCAGAACTGAGCACAATATTCCAGATGAGATCTCACCAACACCTTGTATAATGGTACTAATGCCTTCTTATTTCTACTGGAAATAGTTCACTTCACACATCAAAGGACTGCATTAGCATTTCTCCGTGGCTTATAGTTATCCTATGATCAATCAATACTTCCAGGTCCTTTCTCCTCCTCTGTCACTTCCAACTGAATCATCCCCAACTTATAGGAAAAAATTAGTGCTGCTAGTCCTTCAAACCATGACCTTGCACTTCCCACTGTTAAATTTAATCCAGTTTCTGTTATTCCAGTTGACAAGATCATCCAGATCTTTCTGTATCATATACCGATCCTTCTCTGTGTTGGCAATATCTCCCAACTTGGTGTCATTCACAAACTTTATTAGCACACTCCCACTTTTTGTGCCAAGGTCAGTAATCAAAAGATTAAACAAGACTGGTCCCAGTACTGATCCCTGAGGAACTCCAGGAATTTGCTGCATGGATTTCACATAAGAAATTAAAGGTTTATCAAACAGTTCCAATAAATCATAGAGAGTGTTTCTGTCCTCTGGCTAGATGAGTAACCTGAATGGATCAGGTTTCACCCATACAAGTTTGAGCTTCCAAACAGGGGGACTGAAAACAGGGGAGTTTGAGGGAAGGAGTTGGTGAAGCCCTGAGAAGGAGGTGAAGGTGATTTCCCAGCTGAAGAAGCAAGGGAGAGAGTGAAGTTTGGGTGAGTGAATTGCTAACTGTGTGTTTGTGTCTTTCCCTACAGGTGATTTCTGTTAGTTGTCAGTTGCTATGGGAATTGGGACTGTGATTGTGTGATTGTCTGGGGGCTGTTTGTACCATTGTTCCCTGCTCACCTTTGATCACCGGCTTCAATCAGCCTTGTGATCATTCTTCTCCTGTGTGTTTAAGGAGGGGCAAGGGCTGACCTAGACATAGAAGGCCTTAAAAGCCAGTGGCTGAGCGACCAGAGGTAGCTTGAGGAGGCCACGATGGTGAAGAGGAGCCGCACACCTTCCACCAGCACCCTTGCTGTCTTCTCCACCTGTGCCTCTAGCCGGACAGACATCCTGAGCATGGATATCCCTACTCAGATCCTGGTGTGGACTTGCAGGGACTGTGGCCTGCATTTACCAGTCACAGACAATCAGGCTGGGGAGATGAATCAATGTGACAGGTGCCTTCTGGTGGAATCTGTCAGGAAGCAGGTGGGACAGTTACAGGAGGAGGTGTCTAGGCTCAGGAGAATTTCCTCAATAGCATTCACAAGGAGACGTGCAAGGAGGAGGATACTATCCAAGTGCCGAAGATTTCTGCCGCACCACTGGAGAAGGATGGGATGCCTATGGCAAAGGGAGGACACCGGCAGCTGGTTACCTCTGGCAGCAGATAGGGCTCCACCCCTGCTCACATCCCACCCTTCATTGTGGTGAAGAACCATTATGCAGTGCTAGAGGCAATGGATGACATGGAAGAGGAGATGCCATGCACCCCCGAGGCTGGGAGGATCACATCAACCACAGCCAGGAGGAAACGTAGGGTTGTGATGGTTGGGGACTCACTTCTGAGGGGGATGGAGACACCCATCTGTCACCCTGACAAGGCCTCTCAGGAGGTATGCTGCCTGCCGGGTGCCCATATCCGAGACATAACAGAGGGATTGTCAAGAATCATCCGCCCTTCTGACTACTATCCCCTGCTACCTATCCATGTGGGAACCAATGATACTGTGAGAGCTGATCCTCAGCAGATCTGGGAGCACAGGTGAAGGAGTTTGGAGCACAGGTAGTATTCTCGTCAATCCTTCTAATTAAGGGTAGGGGCCTGAGCAGAGACAGATGCATCCTAGAGGTGAACACCTGGCTGTGAAGATGGTGTCGTCAGGAGGGCTTTGGCTTCCTTGACTATGGGGTGCTGTTCCAGGAAGAAAGACTGCTTGGCAGAGATGGACTCCATCTGTCAAGTGAGGAGAAAAGCATATTTGGACGCAGACTGGCTGACCTAGTGAGAAGGTCTTTAACTAGGTTTGAAAGGGGAAGCAAACCAAAGCCCACAGGTAAGTCACAATGTGGGAGACCTGGGGGAAGTGATGGAACTTGGGGAGGTGCCAGGACTGTAATGCCAGGGATAAAAGAGAAGGTAATTGGAACATGGGGGGAATCAAATAATTGTCTTAGGTATTCTAAAGAAGCCCTAATACCTGAGGCAAGGGGGGGAGGACAATGCAGGGAGAAAATGCAAGGAGGTAGATGCAATAGAACTGAAAATCAACAAGGGAAAGTAGGGCAATTGGCCTGGTATTTTAGGTGCCTGTACACGAATGTGAGGAGCCTGGGAAACAAGCAGGAAGAATTGGTAGTACTGGCACAGGCAAGGAACTATGATAATATTGGAATAACAAAGGTGTAGTGGGATAACTTGCATGACTGGAGCTCTGCCATGGATGGGTATAAAATGTTCAGGAAGGACAGGCAGGGAAGAAGAGAGGGAGGAATAGCGCTATATGTAAAAAAGCTCTATGGCTGCTCAGAGCTCCATTATGGAAGTGGAAATGAGCCAGTTGAAAGTCTATGGTTTCAGGTTAAAGGGGAGGGCAACAAGGTGGATGTCATGGTGGGTGTCTGCTATAGACCGCCAGACCAGAAGGAGGAGGTGGATGAGGCATTCTATGGACAACTGGCAGAAGTTCCCAGATCCAAGGCCCTGGTTCTCATGGGGGACTTCAATTACCCTGACATCTGCTGGGAGGCCAATACAGCAGTGCACAGGCAATCCAGGAAGTTTTTGGAGTGTTTAGGACAACTTCCTAGTACAAATGCTGGAGGAACCAACTAGGGGCCTTGCACCTCTCAACCTGCTGCTCACAAACAGAGAAGAATTGATTGGGGAAGTAGAAGTGAATGGCAACCTGGGCAGCAGTGACCATGAGATGGTAGAGTTCAGAATCCTGATTACTGGAAGAAAGGAAAGAAGCAAAACACAGACCCTTGACTTCAGAAAAGTAGATTTTGACTCCCTCAGGGAACTGATGGGGAGGATCCTTTGGGAGGCTGATCTGAAGGGGAAAGGCATCCAAGAGAGCTGGCTGTATTTTAAAGAAACCCTGCTAAGGGCACAGGAAGATACCATTCCGATGAGCAGAAAGAACAGCAGATGTGGAAGGTGCCCAGTGTAGCTTAACAGAGAACTCTGCACTGAGCTAAAGCATAAAAAGGAAGCTTACGGGAAGTGGAAACTTGGACAGGTGACTAAGGAGGAATATAAAGATATTGCTCTGGACTGCAAGGATAAAATTAGAAAGGCCAAAGGACTATTGGAGTTGCAACTAGCAAGGGATGTGAAGGATAATAGGAAGGTGTTCTACAAGTATGTCAATAACAAGAAGAGGATCAGGGCTGGTGTAGATCCCTTACTGAATGGGGCAGGTATCCTTGTGATGGAGGATGAGGAAAAAGCTGAAGTGCTCAATTCTTTTTTTAATTCCAGTTTTCACAGGCAGGGCCAGCTCCCAGCCCACTACACTGGGCATGGCAGATTGGAGAGAAGAAGATAGGCCGCTGGTGATGGAAGGTCAGGTTAGGGACTACCTAAAGAAGCTGGATGTGCACAAGTCCATGGGGCTGGATGAACGACATCTGAGGGAGTTGGCTGATGAGACAGCAGTACCACTGGCCATTATCTTTGAAAACTTGTGGTGAGTAGGGGAGGTGCCAGAGGACTGGAGAAAAGCAAATATAGTGCCTATCTTCAAGAAAGGGAAAAAGGAGGATCCCAGGAATTACAGACCTGTCAGCCTCACCTCAATCCCTGGAAAAATCATGGAGCAGGTTCTTAAAGAATCCATCCTGAAACACTTGAAGGAAAATAGAGTGATCAGGAACAGTCAACATAGATCCACCAAGGATAAATCGTGCCTGACCAACCTCATCACCTTCTATGATGAGATGACTGGATTTGTGGATGCGGGAAGAGCCGTTGATGTGATATACCTCGACTTTAGCAAGGATTTTAATACAGTTTTCCACAGCATTCTTGTTGGCAAGTTTAGGAAGTATGGGTTGGATAAGTGGACTGTAAGGTGGATAGAGAACTGACCAGATCAATGGTTTTAGCAAGTAGGAATCAATGGCTCCATGTATAGTTGGCAACCAGTAAAGAGTGGTGTGCCTCAGGGGTTGGTCCTGGGGCCAGTTCTGTTCAATATTTTCATTAATGATCTGGATGATGGGATAGATTGCATACTCAGTAAGTTTGTAAGTGACAGCAAGCTGGGGGGAATGGTAGACACACTGGAGGGCAGGGACAGCATTCAGGGAGACCTTGAGAAATTGGAGCAGTGGGCCAATAGAAATCTCATGAGGTTCAACAAGCACAAGCGCAACGTCCTGCACTTGGGACGGAAATACCCCATGCACTGCTACAGGCTGGGGAGCGATCAGCTAAGTAGGAGCACTGTAGAAAAGGACCTGGGAATCATGGTGGATGGGAAGCTGGGTATGAGTCAACAGTGTGCTCTTGCTGCCAAAAAGGCCAATGGCATACTGGGCTGCATCAGAAGAAGTGTTGCCAGCGGATCGAGGGATGTGACCAGGCCCCTTTATTCGGCACTGGTGAGGCTGCATCTGGAATACTGTGTCCAGTTTTGGGCTCCCCACTACAAAAAGGACGTGGACAAATTAGAAAGAGTCCAGCGCAGGGCAACAAAAATGGTCAAGGCACTGGAGCACAAAACCTATGAAGAGAGACAGAAGGAACTAGGCTGATTTAGCCTGCAGAAGAGAAGATTGCCATCAAATCCCCCCCTCAATCTTCAACTACTTGAAGGGATGCTCCAAGGAGCACAGAGCTTGGCTGTTCTCAGTAGTAACAGAGGACAGAACAAGGAGCAATGGTTTCAAGTTGCTCTAGGTTGGATATTAGGAAAAACTTTCTTACTAAAAGAGTGGTGAAGCATTGAAATGGGCTACCTAAGGAAGCCATGGAATCTCCATCTTTGGAGATATTTAAGGCTCGGTTAGTTAAAACCCTGGCTGGGATAATTTAGTGAGAATGGTCCTGCTTTTTTGGCAGGGGGTGGACTAGATGACTTCATGAGGTCCCTTCCAACCCTGTGACTCTACTTTCAAAAAGTTTCATGTCTACGCTTAGAACACTGCCATTAATTTCGTTCCATATATTAAAGGTTGGATTGAACTCTGTTGTTCTGGGTTGGGCATAACCATCACCTTATGTTCAGAATAAATGTAAAGATGCCATTGTAGTCAGGTGGCTGAAACAATTAAGCAACCTGCTTCTCAGACACAGGCCCCTGACTCTCACAGAAACAAAGGTCCATCCAAGACTACTCAGGAATGTGAACTATGTAGGTAGGGTATGGGCTGGCCTGGGCCTGAAGTACTAAGCGAAAGCTTAGCTGAGAGAGAAACCTTTTGAGCTGCAGAGTGCTGGCTGGAAAGGCAGCCTTGTGACAAGAATGGGATTCTTCTTTGAGCACTGCTCAGATTCATTCAGTATTAGGTTTCTATGTGCCGCAGCTCACAATTGGTTGGAAGCTTTTTGCCCTAGCCTGTCAGAACAGGGTCGGTGGCCAACACCCCCTCGGGCTACTCCCATGGCTATGTATACGGCCCCAGCTCTGACCCTTCCCAGTTCCTTTTTCCACCCTCAGTGATGGTTTCGGAACAGCTCTGTCCTTGCAAACACAGGTGCCTGTCGTTACTTCCTTTTATGAGCCGCCTGTTTAAGTTAGAGGACCTGTTTGTGGATATCCTTCCACTGATAACCAGTGCTTCTACAGAATGTGTGCGTTTGAAGCCGGAAGATCTTTTCCAACAGCTGCCAAAGATGCCAGGCTTCAAACCCTGTGCTTCTTGTGGCAAGGCCTTCCTGCAGGATGATCCCCATGAGGAGTGCCTTCCTTGCCTGGGTGAGTCCCACCAGGCCACCAACTGCTCCATCTGTCAGTCGTTCAAGCCGAGAAAGCTAAAAGACAGGGAGAAAAGGTACCATGCATTGGCCTTTGAGCAAGTGCGGCAGCCTACCTCCGAAGAACCAGGATTACCTTCAGTGCCAGCACCACATGGCAAGTCGGCATCCCCTAGGGAACAGAAGATGAGGTCGGCTCCAACATCGGTTCTGAAACGCTCCTGCTGGTCCAGCTCTCCATGGCCAGGCTGCTCCCAGCACCGCAGGCACGAAGCAGTGCAGATTCCAACCACCCCAGAGGCCTTTGAGGTGGCAAAGGCTCTGTTGCTCTTGCCTATGCCCACTCCTCTGAAGCCTCCTAAACAGAGAGGAAAGCCTGCTTTCCTTTCAAGAAAATGGACTCCTCCCTAATGGCACCGCTCCCCAGCACCTAGTACGGTGCTGAGCTCCCCAGTGCCACAAGAAGAAGCTCTCCCAAAGGCACCAGGTGTTACCGCCCCAGATTGGATTCTAAAGCACCGTCCACAGCACTCCTCTTCTTCCTGGCACCATAGTGCCTCTGTTTCACTGGTGCTATCTACTCAGACTGGTGCCAAACCTCCTGCACCACAAGAAAGCTCCCGCTGTCCAAGTCTGGAGGAGATTACCTCCTCTAGAAAAAGTAGACGAGACAGAAGGTCATTGGCACTGAGTGCCTATCGGTACCATCACCAGGAATGGTCAGTGCCAAGAGAAGTTCCATCACAAAGGGTTTTCCACAGTACTGAGGAGCCCGCACCAGTTAACCCGGATAGGGAGTTGAACCTCAAACCAAGGTCTTATAGGGAGGACACCATGGTGCACTTTGACCTTCTGCTCCAGGTATCTACCCACACAGGCTTGGAAGCCGAACCCATTGGGAGGGGACCGAGATCCCCTATTTGATCCCGGCTTATCATCTCCTCTGGACGCTATAGCCGTGCCATTGTACCCTAGTGTGCATGACATTGCCAGGTCCTGCTCGCAATGTCCCGCCTCCATTCCCCTGGTGTCGGACATAGCAGCACACAAGTATCAGGTCCCACCGGAGGATTTTCCCTTCCTCATCCACCACCCGAGTCTGAGTCCCTGGGTGGTTGAAGCTGCCCTTGGGTGTGGAATAACACTTCTCTGTTTTTCCTCATACCCCCCTCCCTATGCTAGAGCTGGCTAACCGATCTTAGACCCCCATATCTCTACGAGTTGGGGGCTGCTTTCTTCATGATATTCCCTGGTCCCATGTTTGAGCACCTGCAGACTACTCTGGCCACATGTGACACATCACCCCCTCTAGTGCCTGGGGTTTATTCTGCCTTTACAGCCGTCCTCAAGTGGGAACAGGTTTCATCCTTTCAAAGTGCCCTATTTGCCACCCTTCCTCCTTTTCTCACAGCCTCGCATTCCACACTGTTGGGAACCTCAGAAACCTTTCCTTGTTCAGACCCCAACAGTTGCCAGAGCATGGTTTAATAATAATTAAGAAGGATAGATTAAGAACAGAGGCCCAACAAGAAAGTCACAGCTTAAATGTTCCTCCCACTTTCCTGAGAAGGTATTCTTGCAAACACGGCTCGGATAGCCCCAAATCACCTTCATCTATCCACGGGGCCACCTTCCATCATTTTTAGGTGAGGATTGTATGTTGTTTCATTGGGTGGGACATGTATTTTGTATACCCTCCTCCCCCTCTCAGACCCACAATCTCCTCAGATTAGCGGGGAACAGGGACTGGATTATGTCACAGATCTGTTGGCACCCCAGCATAGTTTTGCTCTCTACTTAGGGAATTATCTCACTCCCTTCTCCAGCGAGGCCTCCCTGTGAGAGTCCTAGGGGTTGTTTCTTTTTCCCTATGACTTGCAAAAGTAGGGATACCTTTATGACACTTTGCTCTCTTATGGTATACCCTCTGGATAAGCCTGTCCCACTACCTCCATTCTCTGGCAGTTTATGCACTTGGTTTCAGTCGAAAGGCTAAACCCTGGGGTCAGCTAAGTTCTTCGGTCTACCCAGATTCCCCATCCCCCTCCTCCCCAAAACACCCACAAGGGCAGGTTGGGGAGGAGTCCTTCCTTCAACTAGAAGTGGAAGAGCACCACTGCCATCTAGTTCGACAACAAGCAGACTCCTTCCTGTCCAGTTCGCTCTCCCACCGCTTTCTGGGTAAGTGCGTTTGAACGCAGGAGGGGAGATATTTTCCCCAAAATGGGTGTGATCAATACTCCTCCACTGAGCAACATTGATACAGTTACCTTCTGTCTCCTTGGACATACCGTCCCTCTTCCCTCCTCACGTGTGGAAAGCGTCCCGTGATGGCTCTCCTCCTGCATTCCACCCCTTAAGATAAAGAGGCAATATCAACCTTTGTGTATCAGTTAAGGGGAGATAGAGCTTTACCCCCTCTCAAAGGTTCTTGATATACGGAGATGTCTTGATCCCATTTGTCTTCCTGCGACTGGGGTGAGGGGCCAATGGGAAAGTTGTCTACCCATGCCTAGGAAACTTCCCAAGATACCCCCTGTACATCTTGGGACCGGATCCTGCCTCGGATATAGTACGTTGACCTATGTCCTCCAGTTTTTTAGTCTTCTTCAACCCTGGACCACTTCACATCTTAACTTATAGAGGTGTTTGTAAACCTCAAGCCCCCCATGTGCTCACATGGAGACCTAAGGGGGCCGGTCGTTTCCCAACATACTTGAACCTCCCCTCCTATATGAGACAAGGTAATTTTGATGCAGGCAAAGGACAACCTCAAGCCGCTTGCTGTATTTCTTCCCTACTCTTGGGGCCCTCATCCTTGTTACCTTATAGCAGGATGTCAGTGTCCCGGGATCCACTTGTATCCTCCCACTGGAGGCAGAGGGGTGTGGAGGTAAAAGACCCCCACACACACCACCCTTCCCTTTCCCATTTTTTTGCAGGGTTCTCTTCCAGTATTCTTTTTTGATACTCTGGGGCCACATCTACCCTAAGGGAGGAATTAACCATATGCTTACTTAATGGGATACTAGGGAATTACCCTGAGAGGTTGCAAATTTTTCACCCTCACCCTCAACTTAGCACCATGGGACAGTGCAGCCCATGACTACCCCTACCTATGGGGGAAACTGGGAAAGCATCCTTGTCTGGGAGTTCCAGACTGAAGCCTGTAAAGCCTTGGGTCTCTAAGGTTACCCCATTACCACCCTGAGGTGAACCGTCTCCTATCAGGTCTATGCCACTAGATCCTTTCATCAGGCTTTTTCCCATCTGGCTTAGTGACATGCAGAGGCCATGGTGCAACCCTCCCCCCATCTCCCTCCAAGATGGGTAGGATAGACCTCTACCCAACCCTTTCTGTGGAGGCGCAAGTCAGTCTCTCGACTCACAATAGTTGGACTGTCTATGCAACTTCCCACTATCTGCAGTTCTGCTGCTATAGTTTGAGATTGAAAGCCTGAAGTTTTCAGTAAGTTCAGGAATTTACACCCCTCTTCCTAAACAGGAGGCAGACTTCTCTCTCTCTCGCAAGTCTCACTGGTAGAAGCTCCCTGTCTCCTGAGCACCACATCCCAAATCATTGTGAGAAAAACCTTGGGCTGGGGGTAGGACCTCCCACTGCCCTTCTGAGATCAGCTAAAAGTGGCATGGTGGGTGCTGAGGCCTTTCCCTTTTCTCAAGGATGGGCCGAGAACACTGTCAGGTGGCCCCTGAGGAGAGGGTTGCTAGGCCTTACTCCTAGAGACTAGGGGATAGCAGGGTGTGGAGCACATGGGGCTCACTCTTGTAGCATTTACCTTCCCATGACCAGAGGGAAAGAAGACCCAAGTCCACCCAATAGCATAAGTAACACAAGGAAGGTTTCCTATCCTTATCAATGCCTCTCCTGCTCTCCAAGGGGCCTCTGTCAGCCTGATGGGCCATGCAATACAGGTTAGGTTCAGGGCCAGAAGGCAGAGCCAGAGGCTCCTCTGCCCTTATGAACAGTTGAACATCCCCCCTTAGGGTTCTAAGTGCTACCTTGGTCTGCCCCGTTGGGTGGGCCACCAACTGATTGTACTCTTCTTTCCCCTTTGGAGAGGCGAAGGGAGAAACAAGGGGGGTAGATATAGCTGCCCTCTTCTCATAGTTTTGATAGGACCCCACTAAACCCATGCTCTGAGGTTGGGATGGTGGGGTAGGGAGGCATACAGATGAGGCAGTTTAGGGCAATCGTACTCACACAGGGCCAGCGAGGACAGTACTCCCTCATACTACTCCTCTGAGCTGGGAATGAGAGAAGTTAGAGAGCTACCTCCCATCACTGAGGGGTAAGGGTAAACCTTGCTCGAGGGTGACTAGAGTCCCATGCTCACCCAGGTCAAAGTCTAAGGGTGAAGCATTTGCTAAGCCTTAGGTTCTGAGGCGGTTTGGGTCCCAGAGGGAATGGATATCTCAGTTCTTTCCCATTGTGAGATCCCGCTGTACCGTTATCTACCAGGGGCTTTGTGCATGCAATTTTGGGTCAAGGTGGGAGGAGGGGGCTTGGTCCCCCAATCCATCTCACTTCCTCTGAAGCCACGCTGAGGTCCTGCAGCCTGATAGAGATATGGGGCCATGTTCTCTAGGGAGCCCTCTGCTTCCTACTCCCCTTTGATGGCCTTGGATAATAACCCCTTTGTACCCTCTGGCATGGATTACCAGCTTCATGTTGCCCTGGGTAGTGGTAGGAGAACCTGAAACCTGAATGTGAGGGGAAGATTTGAGAAGGTAATGGCCTTGGTACCGGTCCTGGGGGAGAAGCAAGCCGAGAGTTAGGCCTCAATCAAGGAGCACCTCTTGGGATCGGGAGAGGGGGGGCTAGTCTGTGGGGCAGGATGGTGCTTCACACTTTTACCACGGGGTCCCTTGTCTGGATCGGTCTCCCTCACCTCCGTGAGGGGAGGGGACCTGCCGGACCTGCTGTCCCAGGCACTCAAAGAGTTTCCAGGGTTCGTATGGTTGCCCAGGCCCCCATGGTATGTTCATGCCCTAGGACCCGCTGGCAGATCTAGGGTCCCCTGTGCTGTGCAGAAGAGTGTCAATGTCTCTCACAAATATGGACCATTCCTTGAAGGGAAGGTCCTGTATGGCCTGCTGAACATCTAGTGGTAGGCCAGCATCTTGGAGCCACGCTACATGATGCATGACTACAGCTGACTTGATACCATGGATAACTGTGTCTGAGGCATCCCAGGACACCATAAGGGTGTCACAGGAGGCCCGCATGCCCTCCTCTATGACTGAGTCATAGTCATTGAGGTGCTTCTGGGGAAGGAGGTCACAGAAGCACCCGTGGATTCCCACAAATCCAGGATATATCTGTCAACCATCACTTGGTGTAGGCTAGACAGAGTTGGAAGGCAGAGGTTGAGTAGGACCTTCTTCCCATGAGGTCAAGCCTTCTAGCCCCCATGGATTCCTCCTTAGGGTCCCGGGTGAAGGGGACTAGCTGGGAGGGTGGTACTGTGAAGAGCCCTGTGCCAGGGACTCTTCATTGGGTGGCCTGAGCACTCTGTGGCTTGTGCAGGTGGCCCTGGGTGGCTCTGGCTCCCAGGGGCTTGGGAAACGTAATCTGCGTTGCTGGGTAGGTGAGGACAGCGTCACAAATGGATTTGACAGTGCCGAGGTGGGCAGCACCACCGAAGTGCTTTGGCACCAAGATGGGGAGCGCATACAGGGCTATTTAGATTTATGCCCCAGCTCAGTGCCAGTGGGAGCAGAGGTCTCTGGGAAAGGGCTCAGGACCTCCTTTTGCTCCTGTGCTGCATGAAGTGGGGAAGCTTGCAGTGCCAGGGTTGATGGTGACCAGCGCCGCTTTGCAGCAGCCCACTTTTCTGAGAGGTAAGCTGGTTTCCCTCTCAGCCTTGGTGGCTTAGGTGGCATGGGGGTGGGCAGCATAAGAAGAGCCTTCACTGCCTCATAGACCTCCAGTGTGGAGGGCACCTGGATCAGTGTCAGGCGTTGTCCCCCAGAGAGAGTTGATTTGCCTGAGCTAGAGCAGTGCCAGTGCTTCGGCGCTGAAGTCAACTCCAAGCATTTCCTTGGCTCCTCCAGGGAGTGGCACTGAAAGGGCCTAGGTGCTGAACTGGCTCACAGTGCTGGCTTTATGGTGGAGGACCTCAATGTACCAGGGGTGGGCTGCAGTGCTTGCTCCAGGGCCAATGCATGGTGCCTCTGCTCCCTGTCTTTTAAGGTCTGGGGCTTGAAGGACCAACAGATAGAACATTTACTTGCCTGATGAGATTCACTCAGGCATCTAAGGCACATCTCATGGGGGAATCATCCCTTGGGAAGGCCTTGCCACAACTCACACAGAACTTGAAACCTGGCATAGTGGGCGGCTGTTGGGGGCAGTGTTCCAGCTCCAGTAAGGATGACTTGGTGGGAGCACCAGGTCACAGCAGGATGATGTCCACAAATAGGTCTTCTAATGTGAACAGGCATTTCATAAATGACATGAATAGACTGGCATCTTGCTGGTGCAAGGGATGGGCTGTTCCATAAGCATTGCTGTGGGAGAAAGAAGGAACTGAGGAGGATCAGGGTCGGGGTCATATATACAGCCACAGGAGTGGCCAGAGGGGCCATTGGCCACAGACTCTGCTCTGACAGGCTAGAGCTAAAAGTTTCCAGCCAATCATGTACTGCGGCATGTAGATACCTAGAACTGAATTATATGAGCAGCACTCGAAGAAGAAGCCAAGGAGCTGTCTCATGCAGCTTCATTTCTGCTGGGTTGAGGAAAGAGGACTTCATGTATAATAAACAAGACTGCAACAAGAAAACACCTGGGTCTAGCAACAATTTCTCCGTTTCATGGAGCAATCTACAGGGCGGGCCCCGAACTTGGGCTTGGCTCAAAAAGGGAAATTCATATAGCCTAAAAAGGACGCATACACAGCTAAAGTATATTCACTAAATATTTGGAGGGGAAGAATTGCAGTGATGACATAAATGGCAGCTTCCTCCCTTTAATTGTCACTATGTTGGCAGCATATAGACAGGCTTCAGTTGAGATGAGGACCCCTTTGTGCTTGGCACTGTATGTATATGTACTAAGAGACAACCTTTAATCCAAAAAGCTTACTGTCTAAAAGGTCTGGTCCTGCATCACAGAAGGTTTGCCATTCACAAGAATGGGAGCAAGCTCGAGCCCTATCAAGTCAAGGCAGACAAAGTGTGGGAGAGGAAACAGGCACAGAGAGGCCAAGTGATTGGTAGCACAGCTAGGAACAGAACCCAGGTTTCCCAAGTGCAAGGCACCATCTACAACATCATGCTGCTTCTTTCTAAGCAACTAGCTTTATTTGTTGTTCACAACTTACTTTTCTTCATAATTAGATGCCATTATTAGAACTTTCCTATTAGCCAGGAGTGTTCCTTTAAGGAGCCAAATTCAACCCTGCTGTGAACCACTGGCTGCTATGAAGCAACTTCCAGGGTGAATTTTTCTTCAGGTCCCTACAACTCCCATTTCTTCAAGCACCATGAAGTCATGTAAGAACCTCTTATTCTATTAGTCATGGTCCAGATTAATGACTGCTTCTCTCAGCAGGTCTCAACCAATCTCATCAGCATTTATATTTGTTTCTTTTATCTCCTCTCTCCTCTTTCTATACCATTAAACTATTGAGATCAAAGTGCTTATCTGTGCATGTGCTCAAGTTTCTGATTTGTTCTTTATTCCTCTGTTATGGCCTCTTTTCTTTCCATATAATTTATTAGAATATCAAATAGAACTTTTATATTAGTCACAGCAAGAGGGTTTGATTTGCAACACCATCATATTATACATACTTAATGGATTTTCACACACATTGTGGCCCACTTTAATTCCCCAGTTCCTGGAACTTTTGAGCATAAGTAAGCCAAGTCAGCTGTGACCTTACTCATTCCAGTGACTCCCCAATCCATGGGTCTGGTGCCCTCCATACACAAACCTATTCTATTCTGCTGTTTGGTATTTGCCCCCCAGAATTGGATTTACCAGCATATATCTGTTCAAAAATTTCTTCTTCAGTTCAGACCAGGGTTCTCAATCTTTTCAGGGTTGCAACACGGTTGAGAGGCTTCCTAGTTGTACACAACACAGCAACACCACTCCCTTTGGTTAAGGCTCCCCTCACCCTGTTCGAGGCTAAGCAAGGTGGGCTCCAGTGTAGTGCCAGAAACCATGTTCCAGCAGATTTTGCTACTTTAGTTGGATGCCGAAATGCAGTTTTTGATGCTACGCCAGTAATAGGGCTGGGAACCATCTGAGGCTGCAGAGATCCCTGCAGCCTTTAGACTGCCCCCAGCCTGAGGCTGCCACTGCCAACTTCCCTCCACAAGGAGTCAGCAGACACTACAGCTGGGAGCCTCCTGGGGCTTCAGGGACCTTTGCAACCTCAGGACTGCCCCCAGCCCGACTGCTGCCACTACTAGCTCCTCTCATCCCACTTTGGAGCAGGTAGAGAGGAACTGGCAGACTCTAGGGCTGGGAGCTTCTTGGGGCTTCAGGGACCCTTGAAGCCTTGGGACTGCTCCCAACCCCAGCAGTATGCTGCCAGCTTCCCCTTGCCCTGCTTCATCCTGGAAGCAGGACAAGGCAAGCTGGTGGCAGTGGCATTCTGGCCGGAAGCAGGGTGGTGTGATGCCAATTTTTGGTGACACACCTCCCTGCTTTTCAAGACGCACTTTTATGCTATGACACAGAGATTGAGAACCACGAGTTCAGACAGTTAAGAGAAAGTCTTTATGGAGAAGCTAGTCTTCATTTGCCTTCATTGGAGCACCTCTTGTTCATGGTGACGATGAGTCTGTGAGGTGGGGCCCATTCCAGCTCCTTCTGATGAGCAAGAGAAAACACATGTCCTTCTTTCGTTTCAGTCCCGTCTCCCAACCAGCTGTCCTTATTCACCGGGAATGGCTCTGCAGTAGCAGTGAGCATCAAATAACCTCTCCTCAAGACTCACCCAGAATCCAGATCTCCCACACCTGGCCTGAAATTACTCTACTGAGTCATTTCATATCTGCAGTATTTTTCTAACAGGAAATATTTTCAACTTCTCTTCAGACACCTGAGTGGAAAATGTGTGGCAGGACAGTTCTATATGTGCCCATCAGGAAGACCAGTGATTCTCAAAGGTAATGACCTCATCTGCTTTCTGTCCATTGATATAAAAAGACATCTATGCCAATTCAACCCCTGTGTATGGCTGAGAGCAGGAGCTGCAAAAAGAAGCTATCTTTTGGTAGCTATGATGCCCCTCCCTTTGAACTCTCTGATAGGTCTCCCATTTGAAACAGACCGGGCCATATTACTGCATCACACCAGTGTAAATCTAGGACAATGGCAGAGATGTCATGTGCAGTAATCTGGATTTACATTCGTGGACCTAAGGAAAGAATCTGGTCCGGTCCATGGAATTGATGTCCATGGTAGAGTTGAACACCACGTAGCTCAGAATCCATCTAAAATTGCATTTACCCCAAAGGCTGTGTCTAGAGATAAAGTGTCTATATTTAACTGTAAGCTGCAAACAGTAGCCTGCCTTATATTCCTCTCTTTGTATTGTCTCTACAGCTTCAATGGTAAGTTGGTAACAATTGCACTTCATTGGCACTCTGCATGGGGAAGGAAAGTAGCAAAAGAGCAGAGAACACCTGACCCTACATTGTCACTAGGTAATGAATAATGAAGGAGACCTTCCAAATAATGACTTGAGATGTCACTATGAAACAGGGTCATTAGCAGCTCAGGCTTTCTAAAGTATTTATTTGGTGCTTCTCAGAAGAACATAAAAGGGAAAACAATCACTAAAACAGTGACAACCCAAACACAGCTTAATAGATAAAGGTTTCCATCCTTGTGTGTTGCAGCCCAGGGGGCAAAGAAGGAGGGTTGAAAGGATGGTGAGCTGATTTGGAATCAATTAGGCTGTGTTCACACAGCCCTCTTATTTCGAAACAACAGAGGTTGTTTTGAAATAAGATTTAGGCTGTTCACACGACGCATGGTTGTTTCGAAACAACGGGTTCCGTTGTTTCGAAACAACAGCGTTGTTTCGAAACAAGTTAAACCCCATGTGGGGACGAAACAACGTTGTTTTGAAATGATTGTTTCGAAACAACGCCGTGCGAACATGTTGTTTCGAAACAAGAGTGACTTGTTTCGAAATAACTGTTGCCTGAACCTGCTATTTCACTTTGAGCTTCTTTCCTTAATTTGAATTAACAAACTGTTAATTCGAATTAAGTTATTTCGAAATAAGGTGTTATTTAGATACAAGTTGTTTCGAAACAACCATATCGAAATAACCCCCTGTGTGTGAACACAGCCTTAGAATTTTTGCCAAAACTTAAACAGAGTCAAACTTCTTTGAGTTTAAAAAATTGAATGTGGGGTTGTTTTGGTGTCAACGCCACTCCTTTCCATTATTTTTCACTTGCACTCACTTCTGCACTGCCATGTACTGACAGAACTGAAAATAAATATCACCTAACACAAGCTTTTCTTCAGACACCTTTTGGAAACAGACACATTCCCAATGAAGCAGCCGCCGTGACTTACACTCTGATCCACTGGGCATTTCATATTCGACCGGTCAAACTTTTGCCTTGGCTCACACCCATGCAAACACCTTTGCAGTCATTCTCTGATATCTGTGGGTTTGCACAGGGAAAGTGAGGACAGTGTTTGACACTTGGAGGCAGATGTTTTGCTTTAATGACAGCTAATCTAAAAAACATTTGTTTTACTACCATCTCCCCAGGCAAGATTAACTGCATTATCCCTGCATCGCTTCTGCATCAAGCAATTTCCAATTTGCCAAGGTTCTGAGAAGCCACTGTCCTTATTAATTTAATGTGTTACCTGAAATTATCATTGGCATTATAGTCTGCCTTTGGAGCCTCAGCGTCTTAATCTCATTTCCCCTAAACCAGTCCACACTGGATGCTGTTGGTTCACTAAACCATTATTCAACAACACCTTAAATAAAAAGGGTCATTATTTAAAATGTATAGTGGTCCAAGCTCAGCTTTGATGTTCAGCGTGGGATTGGGGCCTAAAAGTGGCAGGTTTTCAATGGCAATAAAGGTAGCCAGTTCCCAATGACTTCCATGCAGTGGCGTTGCTGCACTGGGGCCAGCAGGGCAGGGGTCCTCCATCTGCTGGCCAGCAGTGCAGCCAGAAGGGGCCTGATCTGGCTCCAGGCCACTTCCAGGAAAGAGCAGAGGCTCAGAGACAGCTCCTGCTGCTTGTGGGAAGTCGCAGGAACCATTTCCCTCTTCGAGCCTCCTGTAAGAATTTCGAAGCTGGAGACAGTTCATAACACTTCCCACAAGTGACTGGAGCAGTCTCCAAGTGGCCATCACTCAGGTACTGCTCCTGCTGCTTGTGAGAAGCAGCACAAACTGTCTCGGGCTTTGAGTCTTTTATAGGAGGCTCAAAGAGGGAGATGGTTCCTGCCACTTCCACAAGCGGGTGAAGCTCTCTCTGAGCCTCTGGCCGCTTGTGGGAAGCAGCAGGAACCAGGCTCAGCTTTGAGCCTCCTACAAGCAGCTCGAAGCCAGACTGGTGGGTTGCTTACCAGTAACTGTCCTTCTTCAAGATGGGCTGCTCACATACATTCAGTTACAGGTGTCTACGTGCCTCAGTGCATGGTAGCTCAGAGAGTCTTTAGCCTTAGCCTGTCAGGTCAGGGCACACGGCCAACACCCCACTCTGCACAGTGACTGTCACTATATAAGTTTCCATGACTCTGACCCTCCCAGTTTCTTTTTCTGCTCTCAGCGATGGTTTCAGATTAGCCAAAACTTGTGGAAGCAAGTGCCTGTCTTTCCTTCGCGTGAAATTAAAATGCTGGGCTTTAAACCGTGTCCAACGTGTTCCAAAGCTTTCCCACTCAATGATCCTCACAAGAAATGCCTTGCATGCCTGGGTGAGTCTCGCCTCACGGTGAACTGCTCCATTTGCCAGTCCTTTAAATGCAGGACTCGCAAGGACAGAGAGCGGCGCTTATGCACTCTTGCCGAGGACCACGCCCACCTCTTATGCCACCCAAGCCACTAGTGCTCCGCCGGCACCCTGAGCAGCTCCTGCACCAGAGTCTCAGCACCGACCCATGAAGAAGAATCAGCCCCTGCTGCTGCTGGTGAATGACAGTGGATGGGAATGTCTCAGGCTCCAAAGCAGTATTGGGGCCCCGGGTCCCGACCTCCCCCCCAGTAACACTCGTGCTCCCATGGGAAGGGGGAGTGCTCAGTCCTCTTGAAAATCAGGCCAAGTTTAGCTGTTTAAAATATGGATTAAGGTCCCTATCTCTGAGCAACAACATTTAAAGCTTTTGTCATGGCTCTATAGTGCAATGGGCCTACCACGTCTACAGATTCTGTGGTCATATGCATCACATGTGATTGCAAGAAAGTCAGTAGAGTTGCAAGGGGTACACTGGCAAGGATTTGCACCAAAAGGACTAGGAATACAGAGTATGGGTACGTCTACACTTACACGTTACTTCAAATTAAAGAGGCTAAATTCAAACTAATTTACTTCCTGGCCACACTGGCATTTTATTAAGTGTAATTAAGCATTTCCTTATTTGAAATAAGGAAAGGCTAATTTGATTTAATAAAGCCCCTTTTACTTTGAATTAATGCTTAATTCAAAGTTATTATTTTGAATTAAGCCAGTGTTAACCAGGGAGTAGCCTTAATTCAAAATAATTGGCCCCTAGAACAGTGGGTTACTTACCAGTAACCCTTCTTCTTCAAGATGGGCTGCTCACATCCATTCAGTATTAGGCATCTACATGCCACAGAGCACAATTGGCCAGAAACTTTTAACCCTAGCCTGTCAGAGCAGGGTTGGCGGCCAGTGCCCTTCTGGCCGCTTCCATGGCTATATATATATGACCCCAACCCTGTTCCTCCTCAGTCCCTTCTAGTTGCCAACTCTGAGTAGCAGGGATGGAGGGAGGGTCCTGAATGTATGCGTGCAGCCCATCTCAAAGAAGGAGAGTTATTGGTAAGTAACCCACCATTCTTCTTTGAGTGCTGCTAGCATCATTTGCTATTAGGTGACTACTAGCCATACTTTGGATGGTGGGCAGAGTTGAACTTTTCCACCTTCAGCATGGCTACCTCTGTAATGGCAAACCCAAGGCATGGATGGGTGCCTGAACAGTAGGCCTTGCAGCCTATGTAGGGGAAAGTACTGTTAACCCTCGATTTCTTCTGAGAAAAGACCCCGCAAGGGAACACTGAGAGATTATGTGCTACCCTATCTGGGAGGCTTGAAGTAGTAGTACAGGGCTGTCCTAACTCATTTTGGATGCCCTCAATGCTGACTCTAGTTAATCAAGCAAGAAAGACGGAAGAATAGCCACCTTCTGTCCACTCATGGGATGATAGAATAGAATAGAATAGAATAGAATCATAGGGTTGGAAGGGACCTCATGAATGATTGTCACGTCCCAAGGAATAAAGGGGAGGATAGGCCTGCCCTTCCCATATTGGTGGGATTAGACACTTCTACATGTGAGTATCTAAGCTGGTAGCACACCCAAGATGGCATTCACCATACTTTCATGGCCAGACCTGATGAGGAAGCCCCTTGTAATGGTTATTGGCTGACCAAGAAAGAGAAAAAGTCAGTAACAATGCTCTGCAGGCCTTAGGAGTGTTCTGTGTCCCTTCAGTGAGACCCAATCACGTGTTAGAGAGGAGGAAAAGGCTTCCATCAGATGGTCTATACCCGTGTCTCTGGTATCATTGGGAAGTTTTCTGCCTCAGGTCCTCTCTTCTGTAGGGGCCCAGCCTAAGGATGCCCAACTTTTAGAGGGGAAAAGGATCCCCGTAGGGATTGAAACTAGGATAGGAGGATAGTAAGGTGAGGGATAGAGGTGCTTGTCATGGGTCTAGTTGGCCTTCTTACCAATTCGGAGACTGACTGCCCATGTCCCTTAGTCTTCTCTTGCCCTACTCTGTAAATATAAGGTCAAAAATAGGAGATGCAAGGGGGATGGACACCCTGTGCATAGGTGTCCCTCCTTTTCTCTGTAGCAGGTGTCCTGGGCTCATAGGCTCTTGGGTGGCCTTTCTCTATACTTTGGGCCACCTTTGGATCATAAGGAAGTGAGACCCTGGAACCTGCGGAACTATCCTGCACCTGGTTATGGCTCAGTCACTTTAGCAGGCCAGATAACATCTTTTTGCCTCTAAGTGTCCCCCCTGGTGCTGCGGGTTTTCCCCTAGGCTGCAAGGGTGGGGTGTATACTTCTATTTCCCTCGGGAGGGGAAGGATGCTCTTGATATGCCCTGACATCTGTTCTAATAGTGGGTGGGGTGAGGAAATGATACCCAAGAGAAAAGAGGGGCCATAGATAAGAGCAGAAAGAAGATAAAAGGTGGGGGGGAGGTTATCAAGAATCCCACCTTTGCAAAGGAGGAGGGAAGGGCTACCACCTCCAGAGAACTAGGCTCTTTTAAAGGGGACTCTGCCCAGGGGTTGGGGATGTCTTGCCATTGCTGACTGGAAAGGGAACATAGAGGAAGATGAGGGGAGAACCAACCCCTAAGGCAAATCATGCGGTATATTGTCTGCTTCACTGGAGGACCTCAATGGTAATTACCACCACATGAGAGTTTCACACTGCCAGGTGTGGGCTGTTGGATATGAAAGATACAGATGAGCCCCTTATCTAGGCCATCCATGAACACTGCGGGTGTCTCCACTACCTCTAGGTAAGGGATTTCCTGCAAGGCATTGGTAACAGTCAGGCCTCCCTATGGGTGGCTGGGGCTCTTGGCAGAAAAGGAGAGAAGTAGGCATTATTTCCATTATCACCTGCAGGGCAGTGGTTAGATCACCCCAAATGGCCGGGGTACTAACGTATGTAGACCTGGAGGGGCAGACCCTCGGCTGGACGTGGCACTGCTAATTGGAGAGAAGGGTCTTCCCTGTACAGGAGGTATGTGGGGATCACAGAGCAACAACGGGGCCCTGAAAACCCCCAGAGGTTTGTAAGGGACTCTGGAATGAGGGGAGAGGGAGAGAGCCTGTAGGAGGGCATCCCTATGAGGCCCCGAGGGTACTAATACTAGTGTCCCTTGTTTCCCTTTGTCCCCACAGTCAAGTTTATACAGAGGAAGAGTAGTGGAGTACCAGTATGTTCCCATTTGTGGGTGAAAGATAGGTTTTCTCCTACCCTTGCAGGATGTATGGGTGTTCCCAGGCACAGGCCCACCTTAGAAGTGCCAAAGGTTAATGATAGGGCAACCCAATTACTTGTCTTAAGGTGGTTAGAAGAGGTTAAAGGGTTTACTCGCCCCTTCCCTTGCATGCCCCAGGAGATCTGGGTGATGACGTCTCTGGAACTCCATTTGGGATGTTGAGGAGAGACAGGGAAGCTACTCCTTTAACCCAGCTGTGCAGGAGTTATCCTGCCACAGTTCTGGGGTCATGTAGGTGAAAACAGGACTGTGGGTGAATAGGAGTAGATGCAAAATCCTGTATAAAGTATGATTTTTAGTCATCAAAGGATTAACTGGATGCACAACCCCTTGTATATGGCCAAGTTGTCTCAGGCTCTAGCATGAATGCCATTGGAGCATAGGTGAAACGGACTGCAGGCAAGTGAGAATGAATGCCAAGGCCTGTGGTATATAAATATAGTTACTGAAGAGTTGATTTGGATGCACGAGCCCTGTGTGTACCCATGTCACTTCAGGCTTTAGCACAAGTGTTGCCAGAGAAGAAGCTCTGGGTTTGTGACCAGTCAGGGTTGACAGGTGTTTAATACCCCTGGAGAGTATGGGGGCGATTTTAGAGCCAGATGCCAGGAATCAGACCTGTGGGCCAAAGACTGACAGGAGGTGGGAAGAGAGAGGATGGGACCTAGGAATGTGGAGGAACAATGTGGTGGTCCTCAGCAGCCCCTTGATCAAGGGCCCACCACACTCTAACATGGCAGAGGGGTTTTTGAACCCTGGCAGACTGCTTCTCCCCTTCGCGTGGTGGTGACAGTCACACCTGGGTCCTCTGCTGCTGGTGCCTGAGGGGCTGTTGAGGGCTAAGGGGGTTACTTGGAACCTGTGAGGAGAGCATGCCCAGGGACCTGAGGGCCATCCTGGGGTCCCTCATGCTGCACATCAGAGAGTCCATGGCCTCCACAAACGGTGCCTGTCCTTCAAAGGGGAGGTCCTGGATGGCCTGTTGCAGGTCCTGAAGCAGATCTGTGTGCTGCAGCCACATTGTGTGTCTCATGACGATGGCCAACCACATGCCACAGCTCCCCGTGTCTGAGGCATCCCACTCTGCCCTGAGGGCATCTCAGGATGCTAGCATGTCCTCCTCCACAAGGGAGTTATAATCCTCCAGATGTTCCCAGGGGAGGAGATCCCAGAATCTCCTCAAGGACTCCCAGATGGCTAGGGTGTATCAGCCCACCAGCACTTGATGGTTTGCAATACAGAGCTGGAAGAAGGAGGTTGAATACACCTTCTGACCCATGAGATCCATCTTCCTTGCCTCCCTGAACCTGGGCATTGGATCTGGGTGAGATTGGCCCTACCACCCTAACGTGGCTTCTATCACCCAGGAGCTCAGTGTCGGGTGGTTAACCAGAAAAGAAAAGCTCACCAGAGGAGCTTGGTACCAGCTATGTCTAAAACTGGTGGCATGGAGGTGGGGGGGTCTTCCAGCATTCTCTGGCGAGGTCATCCATGCTAGTGTGCAAGGGGACCAAGATCACATCTGGAGAAGATGTGAACCCTAGATCAAAGAGGGGGGTCTTGATCTCCTCTGATGGGTTCAACCTCTAGGCACACATGTGCTGTCACCCAGCAAAGGTGGCCATAATGGGCATTAGGGTCCTCCCTGTAAGACCACAGCCTAGGGTTCAAAGCTTGTCTGGGGATGCAGACAATGGTGATGAGGTCATGGACCTTTTGGTGCCATGGGAGGTTTCCTCCTCGGAGGCTTCATGTGACGGGGACCAACTGTGGAGTTGGTACCAGGAGGGACCCAGTGCTGGCAATTCTTCATGGGCCTGCTTACCCTGTATGAGGGGGATATTTCCTCTGGGCTTGGGGAGTAGGTTGTTCCCCAGTGCCAAGGATGCAGAGTTGTCACAGCACCAGCAGGTTGTGAAGGGGCTGGTGCCAAGGGGGTCAGTACCAGCGATGAGGCAGTACTTCAGTAACGTGTAGAAGGAGAGCGCCTTTTATGGTGTTTAACTGTAGGGCCCGGACTGGTGCTGGAGAAAATGAGGGCTTCAGGGGAGGGAGAGACTCCCTCTGTCTCCAGTGCTGGAGACCTCGGTACCTCCGGGGTGGGTGGGGACTGGTGCCATGCTGGAGCTGTCAATGTCCCCAAGAGGAAAGCCAGTTTTCCTCTTCACTTCTGATGCTTAGGCAGCGTAGGTGTAGGCAAAAGCAGGAGAGCTTTTGCTGCCTCGAAAGCCTCTGGGGTGAACGGGACTCACATGGTTTCTGGATCTGGATCCCGAGAGTGGGGCAGCTAGACAGAGACAGAGTGGCGCCTGCGCTTCAGTGTCAAGGTGGACACCAAGTGGGTTATCTTGCACTCATGTGGGGAGAGGCACTGAGAAGGCTCCAGTGCTGATCTGGCATGCGGTGGTGGCAGCTCCAAGGAAGGCCCCAATTCACCAGGGATAGGTTGTCATGCTTGCTCCAGGGCCAACACATGGAGCCTCTACTTCCTGTCTTTCAGGGTCCTTGGTTTAAAGGACAGACAGCTGGAGCAATCAGTGAGCTGGTGGGATTCATCCAGGAACTTCTCATGGGGGTTGTCCCTCAGGAAGGCCTTGCTTCAAGAAGCACAGGGTTTGAAGCCCAGCAGTGCTGGTGGCAGTTGGGAGCGATCTTCCGGCTCCGGGCTTGTAAGCTTGGTAGGAGCAGCAGTTCATGGTGGAATGATGTCCATGAACAGCTCTTCCAAGCTGATTGGGAGGCCCATACACAGTGGAATACACAGGCTTTTGTATCATCACAAGGAGCGGGCTGTTCCGTAACTGTTGCTGAGGGCAGAAAAAGGAACTGAGGAGGATCAGGATCGGGGTCATATATATAGCCACAGGAGTGGCCTGAGGGGGCGTTGGCTGCCGAGCCTGCTCTGACAGGCTAGGGCTAAAATTTTCTGGCCAATCGTGTGCTGCAGCGTATAGACACCTAATACTGAATGATGCAAGCAGCACTTGAAGACGAACCAATGTTTCCTCTAATTTTTTGTAGGCTGTGTAAGTGAAAAATGTCTTTGTGCAAACAAAAAATTTCTTTGTGGGTGCTAATATTAATACCATTGAATTTTTTGTACGCACTTTATTTTGTTGTCTGCATGGGTTTTACAACCTGTGTGCATGTGCACATATGCACAGCTTAGAGGGAACAGTGCCTAGAACTTCTTACCTCCCCCTAGTTCAAATAAGAGAGTCTAGTGTAAACTCTCTAAGTTGAATTAATAAAGCCAACTTTAATTTGAATTAAGAGTCTAGTGAAGGCTTTCTAATTTGAATTAATAACTTCGATTTAAAGTCAAATTAGTTCATTTGAATTAACAAAGTCAAATTAACTATGCAAGTGTAGACATAGTTTATGGAACTAGATTTAACAAAAACAATGAGAATCCTGTGGCACCTTATAGACTAACAGATTTCTTCAGGCATAAGCTTTCATGGGCTCCAGCCCACTTTGTCAGATGCAATACTAGACTAGATTTCTGTCCCCACTTCTGACCTGCCCCAAAGCAAATAAGGGGAAAAACCCAACAATGGAGAGTGAGGGTGAGTCTGAAGCAGGGCATATGCAGAAGACTGTTAATGACCCTCTCCCATTACTGGTGTGCATATTGTTATGCCCCTGGGATGTAGTCTCATCACATGTCACTGTCCTATGTGAAGTCTTGTGTATACTTAATGAATTGCTTCACGAGGAGCTACTGTTCTGTGCAGGGGTCTGTGGTCAGCTGGAGGCAACATTCTTACCACCAAGTCCGGGCAACAGCAAGAGACAGCCATTACTTTCATAAAAAGGATCCAATGAAAGTTTTGATCTTCAAAACAGCCAGTCCTCCTGAGGTATCTTGGAATGTTCAGAAACCTGTGACGTCTAATATTATGCAACAGTCAAACAATCTACACTTCTATTAAGATATTCCATATCTTTTCTAAAAATCACATTAAAATCTTATGATATAAGAATATGTTGGGGCTCCATCTGAATTTTGGGCCAAAGTGCAGGGTTGGTTCTTATGTTACAAACGTGTAATAGCAAATTAAGGTTTCTTACATCACCATTTGCTTCTTTGCTGCCTTATTGAGGTGGTTACATGTATTTTTGCACAGATATTTCTTTTCTTTTTATTCATTTTCTTCTGCCTCTTGGGCATGAAAAAAGAAAGTGGATAATTAGCCACCCCGAAAAGTTATCCTATGTCCACATCATTAATGAGTTTGGATGCTTTAATTGATTGCATTCTCAGCTGCTTTGGATTGGTTTAAATGTCTGCTAATGGTATCCAATTAAGCCTCTTAATAAACCTCACTGATTAACTGCACTATAAACACACATCAAATAAAGCTGCAGAGGGAAATGCCAGGGAGCTGACCCTTTGCAATTCACGATAGACTGAAAGATTTGTATGAGACAGGGTGAGTGAGGTAATATCTCTTATTGGACCAACTTTTGTTGATGAACAAGACAAGCTTCTATGGTGTGCAGACTTCTCACTCAGGTAAATACAGGGCAGAATAGGGGCCTCTGAGCCCCTGGGCATCCTCTACTGATGGGTCCCCACCTGCCCTCACCTGGGGCTGCAGCGGCCCCCCTCTTCCCCCAATCTAGGGCCCTGCTCCCTGCAGGAGGGCCAGTGCTGGCTGGGGGACTGGGACCAGAGGCCAGCGCCGGTCCACCCTATTGCCTGCCTTTCCTCCCTGATGGGCAGCGGGGCTGACTGGCAAATGCAGGGCAGCTTCCGCTGCTCCAGAGGCCATACTGCATAGTGCAGAAGCCAGCCCCGCTCCACCCCCAGAGGCAGACCAGCCAGCCTCCAGGAGCCAGGCAAGACTCACAATGAAATTGCAGAACCCAGCCTCTGGCCCAGGGCGACTCACTCCCACCTGAACACCACATGGTGAAGGGCCCCCACATTGTGTGGGCCCATGCGTTAATCCTCCCATGGGTAAATAAATACAGGATTGAATAGATTGTTAAACACAAGGAATTAACGTGTTGCATGAGACCATTCAAGATGAATTGGACAGTTAACACTTCTTTAGTCAAAGGACAAAGGACCTGATCCATTTCACCTTGGGATCCCCAGTCCAGCTCAGTGTTTCTCAATGAAACATGAACTGCATGGATTCCTGAGATCTCCCTGACCTGGTACAGGAAACCAGATCCTGATATCAGAAAGGTTTAGAAATATTGGTCTAGCTGACATTAACTGGTGTTGCATCTGGCATCTACTCCCTGATTCAGCAAAGCTTTTGAAATCAATAATCCAAATATTTCTTTTTGTTTATTTTGAAAAGTTTTGCTCAATTTTGTCCTTTGCAGAGTGCTTACATTTTAAAATATAAATTGACTAAAAGAAAAGTAATTTTGAATTGAAAAATAAAATTTTGTTTTTAAATTTGAAAAATGGAACATTTCAAACATTGGTATTCAATATAACTTTGAATCAGGACATTCTTCAAAACCAATCTTTTTCTGCTAACAAAACTGATTTTGAGAAATTGACATTTTTCCCATGAAAAAAAATTAATCAGAAAATTCCCAACCAGCTTTAGTACTGAGTATCCACAACTCCTACTGAAGTCATTGGGAAATGAAGATGTTCAAGGACTTTGTCTTGGTAACCACTACTTAGGCGCTGGCTGTATTCACACACACACAACAAAACTGTACAAATAAACAAGCATTGATGCAGCACTGGACCAGTAATAATTATTAAAAGCTTCACCAGCATAGGTGCCTGGGGATCAAAGAGTCATAGAAATGTAGATGTGGAAGGGATCTCAGGGGGTCATCAGATCTAGTACCCTGTGCTGAAAGCATTCAAATAAATCTATCCTAACCCTGAGAGATGTTTGCCAACCTGTTTTTAAACCCCTTCAGTGATGGGGATTCCCCAACTTAGTTGGAAACTTGTTCCAGAGCTCAACTATCCCAAGAATTAGAAAATATTTGAAACTGTTTTGCAACTTGAACAGTTGCAGCCACAACAAAGTGATTGCTGAAATTGTCACAAGCCAAAATTTGAAGCTATTCACCTAATACAACTCAATGTGCCCTTCATGCTGATATGAACTGTAAGGGATATATTTCATACAAATATAAACTTTGTAATGGTGACCACTTTACAAAACTAAATTAAAACAAGATACATTTTACTCAGTCTCCACGAGTGGTCATACTTTGTAAAATGTATTATACTTTATTTCGTTTCTATATATTTAATTTTCAAACTTTTCATAATCAAAAATACATTTATATGTATCACAGAGTATTGTGATTAAATAGCTGGAAAACAGGATGTTGGCTATGTCCACATGGACAAAATTAATTTGAAATAGTTATTTTGAAATAACTATTTCAATTTTAATTCAAAATAACTATTTCAAATTAGCACTATTTTGAATTAGGGGTCAAGTGAAGACTTGCTAATTCAAAATAAGGTAGGAGTTACTATTTTGAAATAGAGAGCATCCACTAGACTCTCTATTTTGAAATAGGGGAAGGCAGGCAAAAGAATAGAGCCATTATTTTGAACTAAGTCAGTTCCATGGGTTAGAATGGCTTATCTCGAATAATAATTTCAAGTTAAGTGCTATTTCAAAACAAAAGCAGGTTTTATTATTTCAAAATAGTGCTTCATTATTTCAGAATAATGAAATGCTTATTTCAGAATAACAAAATGCCTGCATGGACAGGAAAAAAGTTCTTTTGAAATAAATCTCCTTCAAAATAACTTCTAACTGTCGACAAACCCATTGTCTTTATGGAGCAGAAGCCTTTCTGGACTAAATATTTGCAAAGATCTTGGGAAGAGATTAAATAAATCATCACTGTAAATAATAGCTTTCTTAAAAATTAATTATCCTTATAGGGCAGATGCTGAAATACTGAAAAAACTGGAAATTCAGCTTTGATGTTGACATTGACTAGCAAATGTGTTCTTCTAGTCCTTTTCCCCTACAACATACAAAACTGAGTGGTTGCCTTTCCAGTATAGCAGAAAGGGTTAAATTTTCATTTGAACGTTCCATAGTAATCTCCAAGCAGAGCGTTTAATTCATTGGGCATTCTAGGCCACCTGTGTGTGAGAGTGAATGTATATGAGGGAAAGAGAGGGAGGGAGAAGCAATCTCGGTAGTTGGTAAAACCGTTTCTTGAGGCAAGCTTGTTGAAGAGATCAGCGCTGATAATAAGCTTTCATTTCCCACTGCCAGAAAATGTAAACATCCCAATTACATCTCAGAAACCACAGTCACAACCTGCTTTCTGCAGCTGAAAAAAAATCTCCACAGAATAGAGGTAAGAAAACGTCTCATTTCACCAGCTTCTTGGTTCTACTTACACAGGTTGCATGCATTTGAAAATCAGTGGCATAAAATAATACCACACATTGTACACCTAACATTACAAGTGCCTGGAGGTTTTCTTCTAATGATTTACATGAGATTAATTTTTTCAGTACAGAGAAGACTTGAGCATCTGAACTTGGAAGTTTTCCTGATTCTGCTCTGACATGGAAAATGCATCTGTTAGGGTTCATTTACACTACACACATCTGATAGCCAGCTGGCTACAGGGGGAATCTTTGAGCAAGATTCTTAAGAGTGACAGTTAACTCTGTTAAGTTGCACTGGTGATCAAAGACAAATTTGTTATTATGCACACTGTGAGTCATCATTTATAGCAGTGCTTTTCCTAAGCAATGAGCCAAAAAATAGAATCAAAATATTACATTGGAATTTCCTTCTTTTAGTGGACCTCCTGTTATCATATTACTTCTAACATTACTTCAGGGTTTCCTACCTTTCTTCTACATTCTAGTTAGTACTTACCATCTATGTAGATGAATATTAGTGTACAGAAGATCAATTTTCAGAATAGATTTTTAAATACAAATATTTCTTCTATGTTTCAAAAATAATATAGATAGAGCTGAGGGTACTGAACTGCACTGGGATTCTAAAAATGAAATGTACTAACTTTATACACTTTTGGAATATTATATGCCATTTCTATTCCTAAGCAAAACCAATATCTATGAGAAGTGAATATATCCCTTTTAAATGTTCCTCATGTATATCTTTGCTCAGCTGATGTTACTGAACTTTCTTTTTTACAATATTTCAGATGCAAGTGGGCTGAGTACTTCAGCTTTTGTATAATTGATCCAAAGGGATGCAAGTCTTAACAGACACATTTCTCCTTTCATATTTGTAGCTTTTATTGCACCAAACACAACTGTGTATTTAACAAAACAATTTAAAAATTATTTAGGATTGGCTTTTCCTCCTTTTGACATGTTGTTCTTTTAAATCAGTAATACAACAGGGGTTAAAGTATGCCGGAATGTGGTGGAACACTATTCCAGGTCCTGCTATTTTTAGGGACTCAGCATTCCAGGCCCCCTTAAAATAGAAAATGGAGCTGGAACGTTGTGTTGCAGGGCCCATCATTTAAAAATAGTGGGCCCTGGAATGCAGCGTTCCAGTTCTATTTTCTATTTTTAGGGGCTGAGCCCCTAAAAATAGCAGACCCTGGAATGCTGTTCTGCCATGTTGTGGCAGGCAGGGGAGAGCAGGGGGTGCCTCCAAGCACAGCCTGCAGGAGGGATTGTCTCCAGCCCAGCATGTGGCTGCCAGTAAGTTCTGGGGCAGCCCAGCTCATATTGGGGGTGGGTATTCAGGGCAGGGGATGGATTTTGGGGGCTGGGGCTGGGGGAATACTGGGGATAGGGGAATGGATATTGGGAACTGGGGTGGATTTTGGAGGTGGGTATTGGGGGCTGGGGATAGATTTTGGGGACAGGGGAATGGATATTGGGGGCAGGGCCGGTGCTAGCCAGTAAGCAGCCCCTGTGTTGCAGGAGGGCGCTGGCATTTGAGGGCTGCCAAAAGGGGACAGCGCCGTGGCACTCCCCTGATGATGTCACTCATCTGCACCAGTGTTGCTGTGCTGTGGGGGGCCACCCCTATCACCAGCACCGGCCTTGATTGGGGGCAGTAGCTGGGGTATGTGATAGGGGCCCAGACCTGCATGAGGGGGCCCCCAGACCTGCTGAGTGGGGCCTGGAAATTTAGGAGCGTTCTAGGGCCCCCCAAATTATAGTTTAACCCGTGATGAAGAAGAAAATGCAAATATTTTCCCTCCAGATGGCTTCAGTTGTTTCTCATTAAAGAGTTCTACTCAAATTAGGGTGAATGCAGTTGCCAGATTGTATGTGGTGAACAGCAGTGTCTTTAAAGGAAAGAATGAAGACTTGACACGTGATAAGTGCCACTTGACTGATTTGCCTCATCCAAAGGCATAATACTTTATGCCAGTCAATTATAAAATCAAAACCAATGGAAACAAAAACTCATAATGAAAAGCAAAACTACGATGCAAGATAACATAAGACTATGTTTTGCATGTCGATTTTTATACCAGCCCCATGCAGGGTTTAAGGTATAGGTCTATCATTAAAACCTCATAGATCAAAATGGACACAAGATCATGTACCACTGTGTTGACCTTTATTTAAGGGAGGGATTAAAAGAAAGAAAGATAACACAACAAGGAAAAGTGAATGACAAGAAACGTATATATTGCGGAAAGTCTTGGCAAATAATTGCCTTGATTGTTCCCTAGCCTCTAGATTTATTTTCATAAATCATAAGAAGCTGCTTTTCCCATTTCCATCAGAGCTAAAGAAAACATTCTTGCAGAGCAATTCTTGTTGAGCAACCATCAGATGAGAAATGACAATTCACACAAAGATTACAGGACTAAATTTTTGCTTGCTGTGCTCTTAGATGTGTGTCTTTCTGAAATGTGTGTGTTAAAGCAGGGCCCATATCTACACATCTGTATGTCTGCAGAAGATACATGAGCATTCAGAATAAATAGAACAGCTTTAAAGGATAAACTGTTATCTTTTTATAAGCAAAAGAAGGCAGTACTTTCTGGCCACTTGTGCAAGGTGATCTTTTCTTTGCACGTTTTCCAGGACTTTTTTCAGAATTTATGTCACTATATGGAGATTTTTGTCACTCTTCTCTTGGTAATGGCCTACATGATTACAATTTTGCAGTGGAGCTTGTATGCCATACTACAGATGGTACTTAGAAGCGTAGCAAAATTTTTTCTGACAATTTTCCACAAGAAAAGCTGATTTGATAAAATAACATGGTAATGTATCCATTTTGTCAAACTTATTGATGGAAAATTATCAAAAGCATTGTTTTGGTAAGCTAAAGAGGCTTTGTCTTTGGGTATGTCCACACACATGTTTTAGATTGAAATAACACTGGTTATTTTGATTTAAAAGATGGCATGTCCACACAATGTTTCCTTATTTCGAAATAAGGAGCTCCCTTATTTTGAAGTAAGGAAAATCATTTCGACATAATACAACTTGGTATTATATCGAAATGAGGGTTATCTTGAAACTGTTGTTTTGAAATAACCCAATGTGGCTGTTATATCGATAAGATCTACATATCGATATAACAGTTTGACCTTCCTTCCAGGATGCATGGCACCCTTGAAGGAAGCCTCTACCTCTCAGCACCCTGGCCAGGGAGGGAGGGGAGCACAGGGGGCCCATCTGGCTGGACCCGTGATGGGGGAAACACCTCACACCCGTCTCTCCCCGCGCTAACCGGGTGTGTGGGGAAAGGGAGCCCGGCATGCCCAGCATCCCCCCGCAGCTGCCGGGCACACAGCGGCAGGGAGTGGCCCTGTCTTTGTTATTATTGCTGCAGGTTTTATATTATAATTTCAAAATGTCAACTCTTTCTTATTTGGAACAAAAAGAAATTTGGAAGCGTCATTTTTCCTGTAGGGGTGAAAATCCAAATTTCAACCAGCTCTAATAGTACACCATGTTCAGGCACACTACAAATAGTGTGCTAGACAGATTCTTTGTTTGTTTGTGTGTGTGCTATTTTTAATGACTTGAGGAGAACAAACTTAAGGCAGAATTAGATGTGCTATGTCCAAGCCCATTTCTAACACCCTGACAAAGGATAAGTAGCATTGTCTCAAAAAAAAAGTCCCATTAACTCTTGCAGCTTCACAATGCATTGGACTTCTTTGCTGAGAAACATAATTGCTAGCTGATGTGAATAAAGGTGACAGAATCCAGCCCTCTGATGCCCCTGTTTGAACTGAGTTAATTAGAGGGATGCAAGGAAAGAGAGAGGAGGCAAAGGGAAGTAAGGTCTGTATACAGATCAGAACAGGTTTTTTTGACAATTTGGTGCATTCTAACAAGAAAGACTCTGTGGATGCCAGCAGTAGTAGGATGGTGAAAGGTGGGTCTCTGCTCCCTGACTGGGGGATGGGGAGAGAGAGAGAAATTGTTTGGTAACTGCAATGCTAGCACCCAAAAGGCAGCTGCCATTCTGCTCTCCTCCAGAAATATGTAGACATGGTACCTGGTTGAGTGAGTCATTGTAGAGACTCTGCCTGCATACACTAAGCTAGTGGTAAGGAGACTGCAAGATCTCATAACTGGAGCTCTGTAGGAATACAAAATTTGTATCTGTATCTGATCCCCAGACATATAAAGTGGATAACCAAAGATTTGCACATAACCCTACACTAGAGCCATCACAAGCTTTTGGAAACTATAAGTCCACCCCTTCCTCCAAAAATCCCGAGACACACTCAACGAAGGTGTTTGTTCAACCCATCATAGAGATAAGAGACAGATAGTTTGCTTGCAGGCCTGGATCCAAACTTTCCCAGTATTAAGGACTGGTTTAAAGGGCAAGATTTGCCTGTTCAATAAGTACTGAGGTTGCCAGGGATCTTCACACATTCCCATTATCAAGATGGCAAAACCCAGTTCCCATGAATGAGGACAGGACTTCTGTGCTGTATTCATTCTCCTTGCTGTGTTTCACTCAGGTGAACGGACATTCACTCACTAGTACCAACCAGATAGAACAGCAGGGACATGGTAACAGGCAGCTCTCATTGTCTGGTGATGAGCATCTCTACGGAATCCTTACAGACCACCTCACAATGTCCAAGGTGATTTGCTGACTGTGCAATGCTCCAGTGAGACTTGTTGCACTCAGGACTCATCTGGGCACATCCATATCTCCAAAATTTCAAGTGATGAGATGTGTGTCGTGATGTGCCAGGGGTTCCTTGCATTTGAAAAACAGCCCTAGAGCTCTCCAAAGAATCTCAACTTACTCCAGCACTGAACAAACCAGCACAGCCCCCAAGAGATGACCCATTCGCGCATCATTCTAGTGGCTGTGGATGAAGAGTTCAGAGTTCTAACATCACCCTTTCACCAGTACCCCTTGCTCACAGAGGACACCAGGGGCACAAACCACTGAAAATCTGAGGTATTCAATTTTCTCTTTCTCACCGTTTCTCTGAATGTGGGTCAGTTAGTCTGTGGACTCAGTTGGTTTGGCTTATGTGGACGGAGCCTTTGTTTTCAAAAAACAAGAGACAACGTCTGCTCCACACCACAGTACAGACAATGTCTCTTAAAAGTTAAAGGTCTAGAAAACATGACCTGTAGAGGAAAATTGGGAAAATTGGGTTTGTGGGTTTGTTTAGTCAGGAGAAAAAAGGACGTGGGGAGGTTCATATAAGAGTTTTCAAGTGCATAAAAGGTTGTTACAAAGAAGGAGAAAAAGTTGTTCTCTTTAACCTCTGAGGACAGGACGAGAAGCAATGGTCTTAAACTGCAGCAAGGCTGGTTTTGGTTAGAAATTAGGAAAAACTTCCTAACTGTCAATGTAGCTAAGCACTGAAACAAAATGCCAAAGGTGGTTGTGGAATCTCTGTCACTGGAGATTATTTAAAGCAGGTTAGACAACACCTGTCAGCAGTAGTCTAAATTGGGGTAGCCAAGGTCCAGATTTCTTGGTCAAGGTCCAAACTCCAGAGAAATAGGATTCGTATTGTAAATGACCCTGTTCAATGAACATGTAAAATGCTATGTAATAAACCCAGAGCTTATTGCAGGGGTACTAAATATATAGCCTGGAAGCTAAATCCAGGACACAGAACTCTTGAGGGGAGGCGGAGGGCTGAGGACAGTTTGTGTGGGGTGTGAGACTTATGCAGGTGGATGAGTGGCTGGCTATATGCTGGCAGGCTTAGGAGAGCTGGTGCCTGGGGCTGATGGGTAACTCAGGATAACAGGTGCCTCCCACCCTCTGTAAATGGAGCCCCGCCCCCACACAGCTGGCAGCAAGAGCTTTGGGAGGTCTGTGGCTGACGCATCACTCGGGGAGGGGGAACAAGTGACCACTCAACACATCTGCTTAAATGGAGCCCTGCCAAACACACCGGGGCATACTGGGTTGTGGTGCTTCAGACCTGACAGACACCCAGCATGCCCAGCCAGGGATGAAGCCCTGAGACCCAGTTTGCCCTGTGGACCTGTCTGAATCTGGACTGCAGACTGCATATTGACTAACCCTGGTCTAGCTATGCTAGTCCTGCCATGAGTGCAGGGGACTGGACTAGAAGATCTTCGAGGTCCTTTCCAGCTCAACATTTCTGTGACTCTATGTTTCACTACTGTGACCCCTCTCCCAGCTTTTGGAGGCTGAGTTTTTTAACCTCACATGTAGCTGTTTGTCCCTTCACACTCTATGGAGTTGCAGAGCTGAGGTGCATCTGCTGTAGCAGAGTGAGGGACAAGCATGCCCTACTGATATCCATGAAAAGCACTGAGCATGCACCTCAATGCTGGACCAAGGTCCAGTGTAAAACCTATACACTACTTGTGCCTTGAGGGTTTGTGCGCCATCCAGATGGTACAGAACCTTTCTCTTGCACTAGCACACCTGACATCTGCTACTTCTTGGCAGAGGAGTGCACAGCTAGATGTCATTCACTTGTAGCATTTCTACAGTTCTCCTCTGCAGTCTCATTTACTTTATGCAGCATTCTAGCTATGCCTGTTGCTTTATGAACAGATACATTACAATGCCCCTTCCTTACATTCAACCCTACTCTGTAAGCCAGCCAGTGTTCCTATAAACCGTGTCCTATGGTGCTCTACAAGATTGCCTCACACACCACAGTCTGACCCTTTCTCTGCATTCAAATTTCCATGAATCTGCTGTATTCAGGTCCTCTGGGACCAAGGAGACCAGTTCTTACATAAAAAGCATTGCCTGGGGCCTTGGTGTCATGATGAAAGTGACACCAAAGGAGACAATAACCCAGAGATGAAACTGGACTCTCCTACTCCCATCTTCTCAGAGCACAGTCATTTAAACCGTAACTAGTATGGGAGATGTATTGTAAACTGGAATCTTTCCATTGTGTGGTCTCTCAAGCTCCAGATTTCTTCATCTAACACATGATATGATTACAAAGCCTCCTCTATTCATGAAGACAGCAAAGAGAGAAATAGCCTTAGCCACTCCCTGCAGATTGCAAACCCCTTGTTGTTTCACATGCCTTTCCACTGAAATCGGCCTCAAAATAATTCAGACAATAAGGAGGAAAAATACAGTTTCCAGTAGGTGAAAACTTTAACCAGAATTACAAATTCTAAAAAAGAAAATCTCCTAGCAGAAGAGTCACTTAACCACCTTTAAACGGTGATGTGATTTTACAAGTTCAGTTGCAGATACTGAACAAGACTAGGAGTCAGATGACCAGGGTTCTAATATTTGCCTTCTTTCATCAAGTGCTTTGAGATCTGTGGGTGCTACTGTGTAAAAGCTAAGTGCTACCCATAGTGTGCTTTTCCTGGGGACTATTAAAATGGTCACAGACTGTACCATCATATGCTCTTTGCCATTAAAGCTACCTGCTGGTATAGATGCTTTATCAGAGACCAAAATAAAGTCCTTTCCTTCAGAAGCAATGAACAGAACAGGAACATCATTGCTCTGGTGGAAAACTGTCAAAATGACTGATTACCCTATTCTAATGACCACACCAATGTTGCTCAAGATCAACAGAATTAATGATTCTGCAACCATGTCCTTTACAGTTTCTGAGCCCTCCCCTTGATACAGAAGAAAAGGAATCTTTCTTTCTCTCTGTGTCTCTCTACTTTTTAAACAAGGAAATTTAATATATTTGTTATCAAATTTCCCAGCATGAAGATAAACAGCTAATAAAAATCAAGAGACAGGCTGTTTTAATCATGGCATGCCATTTTGACACCATTGTACCAATTAGCTGTCATCTTTGTTTAATGTCATAGTAGCTGATAGCAAGTCAAACTCCTAATACAAACTGAAGCTATATTCTGTCCTAATCAAAAGGTGCAAATAATCACAACAGAGTCCATTCTTACTAGTGCATCTTATGTATATAGATATATAGCTATTAAGAATATAATTTTGCTGTCAGATCTATGCTCAGAGCTGCCATTGATTAATGACAGTTCTGTGTGCCTGTGTGTAAAGCAGAATTTATCCAAAGCTGTATAAAAGATTGGTGGAAAAAAGTAATCTTTTTGTTTTAATTTCTACTGAATTTCTCCTCATAAGTCAGCTTACATATAAAGGTGCAAAGAGCCAGTTAGTTGAAAGCTCATCAGTATCGATGTAGCTATTTGCTGCCCATATTGTCTATAATGGCTTCAGTCAAATTGCTTAGCAGTTTACTGCATGGATGAATTAAGAATGGTGACTCACTTTATTGAGTAAGAGCTATTTTAGCCCTATCCCATCTGAAGTTCTTAACCATTCTCAGCATACACTATACAAATCAAATTCCGTGTCAACAGAAAAGGTCTTTTGTAGGGCCCATTGTTTTGCCACCTATCTTTCATAGACTCATAGAAATGTAGGGCTGGAAGGGCCCTTAAGTGGTCCTCAAGTCCAGCCTCCTGCAGCAAGGCAGGACAAAGTAAAAAAAACAAGGAGTCGTGTGGCACTTAAGGACTAACAGATTTATTTTTCGCATGAGCTTTCGTGGGAGAAAAATCCCACTTTGTCAGAGTTGCCTCTGCCAAAGTGGGATTTTCTCCCACGAAAGCTCATGCGAAAAATAAATCTGTTAGTCCTTAAGTGCCACACGTCACCTGGGGTTTTTTTGCTGGACTAGACTAACATGGCTATCCCTTTGGAAAAGGACAAAGTAAACCTTGAACCTCCCTGATTGGCAGAGGCGGCTTTTGGAGTAGGCGAAGCAGGCACCTGCCTAGAGCCCCCAAGCAGCAAGGGGCCCCTTCACCTACCCCAAAAGTGGTGTCTGCCTCCCACCCTACAGAACACATGGCAAGGGGTTGGTGCCATGGCCAGAGCCAGCAGCGGGGCTTGGCTCTGTGGGGAGGCACAGCTCAAGGCCAATCAAGCTGTGGGGGCCCTGGTGCTGGGGGGGAAGGCATGGGGCAGAGCATGCTGTCCCAGAGGCAGGGCTCCTGCCCCACCCCTGAACCAGCATCTCCACCCAGAGGGGCAGGGTGAGCCAGCCCAGAGGCCCAAGTCTGTGCTCCTGCCCTGCCCCTTGCCTTTGGCAGTGGAGGTGTTGGGGCCCCCAGCAGGCACCAGGGCCATTATTGGGGCCCTAGGCAGGGTGCCAGGGCCATGGAGGGAGCTGGCCACAGGAAGAAGGGGCCATGGTGGGGTTGGGGCCCCTGGCAGGGTACTGAGGCTGCAGGGGGAACCTGGACACCAAGGCCATGGGTGGGGGCTGGGGCCCCTGGCAGGCGGAAGCAGCTGGCCCCGGGGAGCCAGAGCTGTGTGGGGGTGAGGTGGCATGGCTGTGGGGCGGTGTGGAGGGTAGGCTGGGGCCACTGGCAGGGAGCTGGGGCTGTGGGTGAGGTGCTCAGTGGGAGGATTGGGGCCACTGTGGGGGGCAGCTGAGACCGTCAGGGTGTGCTGGCAGTATGGAGCTGGGGCTGCAGAGGTGGGTTGTGGGGATCCCACAAAGTGCCTTTGCCTAGGCCCCCCAATTACCTAAGGCTGCCTCTGCTGACTGGTATTTGTTCAATCTGTTCTTAAAAACCTCAATTGATGGGGATTCCACAAATTTTCCTGGAAGCCTGTTCCAGATCTTAACAACCCCAGAAGCTAGAAAGTTTTTTCTTAAATTTCCTTTGGTGCAGGTTAATCCCATTATTTCTTGTCTACTCTGAGCAGCCATGGAGAACAATTGATCACCGTCCTCTTATAACAGCACTTCATATGTGTGAAGCCTGTTATCCAGCCTCCCATACTCCAGTCTTCGTTTCTCAGGACTTAATCATGCCCCTTTTTTTAACCTGACAGGTTAAGTTTTTAAATCTTTTATCATTTGTGGTATTCTCCTTTGGACTCTTTCCAATTTATCCACACCTTTCTTAGCCCATGGTGCCCAGAATAGGATGCAGTACTGCTGCTGAGGCCTCACCATTGCCAGCTAAATGGGACAACTACTTCCCATGACCTACACTCAGCAATGATATTAACCTTTTTTGCAATCTTATCACATTGTTCACTCATATTCAATTCGTGATCCACTGCAATCCCCGGAACCTTTTCAGCATTACCTCCTCTTAGCCAGATATATCCCATTTTGTAGTTGCGTGCTTGATTTTTCCTTTCTAAATGAAATTCTCTAATGAGTCAAGGACATTTTGAATTTTAATGCTGTCCTCCAAAGTGCTTGTGATGCCTCCCAGCTTGGTGTCTGCATGCTCTCTGTGCAAGTATCATTAATTTTTATTACAGCCCTAACTAAAATAACCCTCCATATTTGTTCTGTCATATAATGAGCCTTAAACAAGATTAACTAATATGGCTGCACATAGAGAAATGAAAAATAAGTATAAAAAGTATGCTTTCAAGTGTAGAAATTCCCTTAGGACTGGATCAGCGTACACAGAGGTTGTCATTAACTCAACTGCCAGCTTTGTTTGGGAGAAGTAAGCGTAGTTTGATAGTTCCTACATTTTCATATAGGATATACTGCAAACAGGCAGGTGACTTTATGTAGTTCACGAAGGCAATGGCAAACTTTTTAGGATAACTATCACA
>ML681963.1:16017834-16077274 GCA_007922195.1 Podocnemis expansa | reverse complement strand
GGAAAGTCCCTCTATCTGCAAATGTGAGGATTTTAGTCTGGGTAAAGTATGGCAGGTTGACTGAACACTGCAGAATTCCTCCTTGAAGGTTGCAAAAATGTCATCTGAAACAAAGATGGTGATGAAATCTCTTTTAGGTTAGTTCAGCGATAAACTTGCAACCCCATGGCCCATGCCTTAAGCCTTCTCATATTGAAATCAATGGCAAAATTCCAATGGGCTTCAATAAGAGTGGGAATCAAAGTAACTGCATATTTCATTAGCAGAGTAAATAGAAGCACAAAACATTCATTGCTGCTGACTAGTAGGTCTGAAATTCATGCTGATCTGAGACAGCCTTTGGCTTGTAGTCATCAGCATTGTGGATACAGACAAAGTATTTTGCCTGTTGGGAAATGGCATGCTCTTTTTCTCAGCCGTACTGGAATATACCTTGTAAATACCTCCCCTTCTGGACCCTTGTTTTTCACTAGCTGCTTTGAGGGTAACTTGACACTTTCTTTTCAGCCAGAGTTGTGGATACACTGGGCAGCACATTTAGCAATCTGAAAGCTATTCCCTGTAGGTGAAGTGGGAGGGCTGCTAAAAACTGTCACCACAGCAAAAACTTTGTCACTGTGTCCATTGTGGCAGAACCAACCTGCCTGCTTGCATTCTTCACAGCTACTCCCTGTGCCCAGATCCAGGAAACCACTTAAGTATGTGCTTTCTTTTAAACAAGCGAGCAGGCCTATCCACTTTAAAATGAGGGCAGAGACAGACACGGCATGCAGGCCACTAAGGACTTCAGCACTGCCAATCAGTTTTGCATGGAAGGCACCCAAAAGCTACACTGCAGGGCGGCAGTTCAAAATGTGAAAAGTCAGCTCCTGCCCCATATATTCACTAGTACTCTACTGCCTAGGTGATTCCATTGATTTCAAGGCCCAGGAACCATTCAGAATGAGCACAGAGATTGCAATCTGACCCTAAAAGAGATTAGCCCAGTGGCTTCCATGGGACTAGTCTTGTGCTTACACTCTGCTGCGCATATGATCTTAAGTCAGGGTGCTTGCAGCCTAGTTAGCATGATGTCTGCAATGTAAAATTGCAAGGAAAAATCACAATGAAACTATGCAATTGTGATCAGCTCCTTGACCCTGAATCTTGGGCACTGGTTCCTCAAGCACTCACTGGTGGCAGTGGCACCACATTTGAAAGTGTAGTTAGAAAAGCTATTTGTTTTAGAGAGGGACAGGGGGCAAACTGATCACAGCAAATTTGCAATTAAAACACTATTCAAAAGGCTGATGGGATTGCTGCTCATCTTCTCTGGAGTAGTGCCACCCGCCCACCCCAAAATGTCCCAACTCATTCACCACAGGCCATCCCCCTGGACTCCACTCTCCATACCAGCTGCCCACATGTGATGCAGGGTCCCCATCGAGTCTTTGCCCTGATAGTCAAAGCTAGATCAGTCCCTGAAGGAAGATGCAGTAGGTGACACAAGAGAGCGAGGCTTAATTCCCAGAGACTCCTGGGTCACTTTGGGCAAGTCACATCAGGCCAGATTTTTAAAAGCAATGAAGCATCTAACTCCCCTTGATTTAAAGATTTCTTTAGGCCTCAGTTCTTCATCTGTACACAGAGAAAACACCCTTCCCTCCATCACAGGAGTGTTAGGAGACTAACTATACTAGAGTGTAACATGCACAGATGCTGCAATAGGGCCTTTGTAGATGAATCTCTCCGGCCAGCTGTGTTCTGCTAGAATGATGAAACTTTAAGCCATGCAGAGAAGGCTGGGGTGTGAGGGAGACAAACTCTTCACCAGTGCAAGGCTCTGAAACTGTTTGCCACAAGAGAGAAGAGACCATTTCTTGATGACTAAATCCAAAACTCCTTGCTTCAGCTCAGGTTTCCTTCCACAAACTCTTCTTATATATAAACATCCAGGTTTGGAAAGCAGATGGAATTTTCAAATAGTCCTGTGGTTTGATTTCGATTCTGGTCCATCTCTGCTCACAAAGGTTACTTCAGAGAAAGTCCAGAGCTGTGTTCCCCACTCCTAACTGGAGCCCAGGGTGCAAGGCTAACTTGCACTACTCCAGAGAAGATGAGCAGCAATCCCATAATCAGTGGATTTGTCAGGGCAGAGCCCTGTGGACTGAATTGTTTGTTTCTTTCTTTTATCCCAGGTGAGAGTGATTTATGGCCCAACTCATATCTATAGCAAACTGCTAACAAGCACTCTTCCAGGACTAAGTATATGTACCTAAGGTTCTGCCACTTACAGGAACTCATACTTCTATAATCATTACATATCTATGGCTATGTCCACATGTTGCTTTTAAATTGAAACAACGACTGTTGTTTCAATTTTTAAAAAGTCATGTCTGAACAACATTTCGTTATTTTGAAATTATGAGCCCCATCATTTCAAAACAGTGAACCTTATTTCAAAACAGTAAAACCTAGTAAGAAATCAAAATAGCCGTTAAATCGAAACGGTTGTTTCAAAATAACGCTGTTCGGATGTGTTATTTTGAAATAACCGTTATTGCGATTTAACACTTTTGCCCGTCTCCTTCCCAGGGTGCCTTCCTTTTTCTATATATTGGGTGGGGGCATGGCCCTTCTAGGGGGCCATCTTGCCACACCTCCCATGGTGCCCCTCACCTGGACTTGCTATTTCAATTTGGTGTTTTTGTTTAATTTGACTTAAGTTAAATTGATTTAATGGTTTTATTTCGAATTCGCTTCTTTCAATTTAACTTCAATTGAATTAGCCCTGTACGTGTGGACATAGCCTATAAGTATTGTGCAGAGAGTGGGGTGAAATCTTGTTGAAGCCTGTTGGCATAACTTCAGCCATTCATTCACAATACATTTAAGAAGCAGCTAAGCTCCTTTTGTAATTAGATAAATGAAACAACAGAAACTATCCCCCTGAAACACAGGCCACGTGTAAGGACAGTTAGTAGCTGAGCTATGTGGGTAGTGGAATTTCAAAGGCAGCTGAACACAAATGCAGACGGTTGGCTCTTGCTTGGTGAATCTCTGTTTCTGTATAAAAAGGAGAGATAAAGAAGCAGCCAAGCAGCTAAGAAACACCACAGAAGCGATCAGGGAAGGAAATGGAAAGACAAGGGCAGCCAGAGAAACACTTGTAGTATAACTCTGAGAGAAAGCAAAAAAAAATGCTATTTAGGTGCAGCTATGGCTGGAAAAAAGAAGCTTTGAATATTGAAAGAGGAAGATGCCTTCTGTTTGAGTCCACCATATTCAGAGAAACAGGACTTCCTCCATTCTTTGTATATAAAAAGGATTACACCCAAGAAGATATAGAATCACAGAATATTATGGTTGGAAGGGACTGCAGGAGGTCATCTAATCCAACTTTTTGCTCAAAACTGGACCAACCACAATTAAATCATCCCAGTCAAGACTTTTTCAAGCCAGGCCTTAAAAACCTCTATTGATGGAGATTTCATCACCTACCTGAGTAACCCATCCAGTGTTTTAACACTCTTCAATGGAAAAGTTTCTTCTAATATCCATCCTACCCTCCCCCACTGCTACCTGAGACCATTGCTCCTTGTTCTGTCATCTGTCACCACAGAAAATAGCCTATCTCCATCCTCCTTGGGATCCCCTTCAGGTAGTTGAAGGTTGTTGGCAGGGGGGCCCCCCCCCCCCCCCAGCATGCATACACTCTTCTCTTCTGCAGACTAATACCAGTTCCCTCAGCCATCCTGAAACACTTGGAGGAAAATAGAGTAATCAGGAACAGTCAGCATGGATTCACCAAGGGTAAATCATGCCTGACCAACCTCATCGCCTTCTGTGATGAGATGACTGGATTTGTGGATGCGGGAAGAGCCGTTGATGTGATATACCTTGACTTTAGCAAGGCTTTTGATACGGTTTCCCACAGCATTCTCATTGGCAAATTAAGGAAGTATGGGTTAGATGCATGGACTGTAAGGGGGATAGAAAACTGGCTAGAACAACGGTTTCAGCGTGTAGGAATCAATGGCTCCATGTCAAGTTGGCAAGCAGTAACAAGTGGTGTGCCCCAGGGGTCGGTCCTGGGGCCAGTTCTGTTCAATGTTTTCATTAATGATCTGGATGATGGGATAGATTGCACACTTAGTAAGTTTGCAGATGATACCAAACTGGGGGGAACGGTAGACACCCTAGAGGGCAGGGACAGGATTCAGGGAGACCTAGACAAATTGGAGCAGTGGGCCAAGAGGAATCTCATGAGGTTCAACAAGGACAAGTGTAAAATCCTGCACTTGGGACGAAAAAACCCCATGTACTGCTACAGGCTGGGGAGTGATCAGCTAACTAGCAGCACTGGAGAAAAGGACCTGGGAGTCATGGTGGATGGGAAGCTGGACATGAGTCAGCAGTGTGCTCTTGCTGCCAAAAAGGCCAATGGCATACTGGGCTGCATCAGAAGAAGTGTTACCAGCAGATCAAGGGATGTGATCATTCCCCTCTATTCTGCACTAGTGAGGCCACATCTGGAATACTGTGTCCAGTTTTGGGCTCCCCACTACAAAAAGGACATGGACAAATTAGAGAGAGTCCAGAGGAGGGCAACCAAAATGATCAAAGGGCTGGAGCACAAGCCCTATGAAGAAAGACTGAAGGAACTAGGCTTATTTAGCCTGCAGAAGAGAAGACTGAGGGGGGATTTGATAGCAACCTTCAACTACTTGAAGGGTTGCTCCAAGGAGGAGGGAGCTCGACTGTTCTCGGTAGTAACAGAGGGCAGAACGAGAAGCAATGGTTTCAAGTTACAGCTGGGGCGGTCCAGGCTGGATATTAGGAAAAACTTCCTTACTAGGCGAGTGGTGAAGCATTGGAATAAGCTGCCTAGGGAGGTGGTGGAATCTCCATCTCTGGAGGTGTTCAAGGCCCAGCTGGACAAAACACTGACTGGGATGACCTAATGGGAGTGGTCCTGCTTTTTTTGGCAGGGGGTTGGACTAGATGACCTCGTGGGGTCCCTTCCAACCCTATGATTCTATGATTCTATGATCCTCCTAAGTCATGTGCTCCTCCTACTCATTTTTGTTACCTTCCGCTGGACTCTCTCCAATTTGTCAACACCCTTTCTGTGGGGGAGGCCCACAACTGGACACAGTATTCCAGATGTGGCCTCACCAGTGTCAAATAGAGGAGACTAATCACTTCCTTCAATCTTCAATCTGCTGGCAATGCTCCTACTAATGCAATCCAATATACCATTAGCCTTCTTGGCAATGAGAACCCATGGTTGACTTACCGGGATATTCAGTTTCTTATCCTCTGTAACCCCCAGGTCCTTCTCTGAAGGCCTGTTGCTTAGCCATTTGGTCCGCAGTCCATAGCAGTGCATGAGAGTCTTCCATCCTAATTGCAGGAGTCTACACTTGCCTTTGCTGAAGCTCGTCAGATTTCTTTTGGCCCAATCCTCCAACTTGTTTAGATCGCTTTGTACCCTATCCCAACCCTCCAGCATATCCACCACGCCCCCAGCTTAGTATCATCCATGAAATTACTGAGGGTGCAATCCACTCCATCCTCCAGAATCCAGATAATTAATGAAGGTGTTCAACAAAAGTGGTTCCAGTCCTGACCCCTGGAGCACTCTGTGTGATACCAGCTGCCAGCTAGACATTGAGCTGTTGACTCCAGTTTCTCCTTCTAATGGAGACACATTGCAAGACTTTGAACATTGCCTAGCCATTTAAGTCAAGTTAGATAACATCAGGATTAGCATGGTATTAGCTTGGCAATGATCAGCAAAAGATTCTTGCCTAAACACAGAGTCAAATCAGCCTATAGAAAACAAGAACCAGCACCCACTATTTCCACCATTCCCATCTCAATTCTAGATATTATGGTTATGAAGTTAAAAAAACTGAGGGAAACTACATGCCCAACCTGCCCTCTCCTCAGTTGTCCTTCTTCTCCACCCAAAAGCTCCTCCTGAAGGCAGCACGATTGAGGAATACAGAGCACATTGTGCATTTCAGTATGTACATTCACGTATTTTCAAACCAAAGAGTTCTATTGCACTGAAAAGCTTTTGGGCAGTAGGGGCTCAGAGTGGCTTCCATCTCTCACTGAAAATCACTTTGCTTTCCAACCCATAGCCCATAACAACAGGAGTCAAATAAACCAAAAGGGGGAGGGAAGAGGCAATCAGATCCCTAGAAAGCAAGAAGAAACTTAGCAGTGTCTGTAGCAGACACGGTATCTTTTGCTGCTTGCACACACTGTTTCAGTGTACAGCCTTCAATTTTTCTCTGCAATGCAACCCCTCCTCCCCGTGCTTCTCAGGATCATTTACTTGAAGCTAGGAGCAGCACACGGCTGAGCAGAAGTTTGGGAATGGATCTGGGAAGACTAAAGGGCTGGAGGTTGGAAGCCCGAACAAACCAGCAGGCTGGCACATATGCTGGGGTGCTTTTGAACTCCCAAGCTTTCTGGCCAGCAAGGGAAAAGGCAAGCACAGCAAAGGGACTGACACCTGGAGAGATCTCTTTTGGATTTAGCTTCTTTTAGCAAAGTCTAGTGGGGCTACTTGATTCCGGAGGGAAAAGTTCTTTAAGAAGGTCCTGACTCCTGACAGAAGCAAGACACTTCTCGAAGAAGTGGAGGGGGAGTCACTCATCCCCTTCCCCTTTTAGGGGAAAGGAGTTGACCAAATTGATCATGAGACTCTCTTTACACCTTCCAGAGAGGGTTTCTTAGGATACTGCTCCCTGGGTACTGGGGCCGTGTGGGGAAATCCTGCAAGCACACTTTGAGTGCAGTCAGTTCTGTCAGCGCTGGAGATGGAGAATGAAATTGGGAAGTCTGTGGACAACCAAATGGATAAGTACATGTAATCATTAAGTATTTGATTTTCCTCCCTGTCCTTCCCTTGGGTGTTGGTCTACGTCCACTTTTGCCCTGATCAGTCATGGATTTTGTAACTTACCTGGTGCTATTAATTTCTGATCCTTCCCCACCTCTCCTGTTTCAGAGTTACAATAATGGGGAAATCAGAAAGTCAAATGGATATTGTGGAAAAATCGACAAAATCTGCAAAGAAATCCTGGAGCTTTGTGACAATTGGTCTGTCTGTCCTTCTGCTTCTCATGACCTGTGCAGTGGTCACCCTCGTGATCCTATATGCCAACAGCAGAGGTAAGAATCCTGCGGCTACCCCCGCTTCTCCCAGCCTCTCCATCATTACACCAGTAATAATATTTTCTGCAGTAATAAATTGAAACAGGAGAGAGACGGCACAAATCACTTCTCTCTGGATGACTTTGCTTTCACTCTGTCTGCCTTGTTCTGGGCTCATTAACAAAGATATTCATTCCATTATAACTAGGCAATGCAAGAAAATGGTTTTTCAGGTGGCTTCAATCATTCTGATTGAAACCAAAATCAAGCAAATTTGACAAGGATCAAAACAAAATGTACCACAGTCTTCACAAGGCAAAACATGGATGTGACACAGTGTATGTGTGTTTCTGGAGACAGAGGGAGAATGTGTGTGTGTGCATAAATTTGATATTTTGGTGTATTTGTAGAAACCTGAGTCTAAATTCATTTTAGTCAGAAGTTTGAAAGCAACAGCTGCCTAGCCAAGATGCTACAGGAGTTGTTTATTTCAGTGTACAAGCTGCTTTGAAAAGTGATAGCAAAGAGAAGTAATACAAATAGGGCCATTTGAACTGCAGGTGAGATGCCGTCCAGTGACTTTCATAGAAATGGCTTGCCATGGTACATGTTGCTTCCAAGTACATGGATTAAATGGAAAATGGCTTCATAATAATAAGTGTTTTCACTGGCACCTCAATGGCAAAGCAATTTTTCTTAAATGTTCCTTTAAGCAACTCAAGCAGGATTTTGAACAGGACCTGCCTCCTGTTTGTCACTTCCCTGAATACCTCTTGATTTCAGAACTGTGTTGAGATAGAGAATAAGGTAAATGAATTCTAATGTCAACACTACAGCAAGGCAGGGGTTTCTTCTCTATACAATGTGTTTGCATTCCCTGCCTGCTGCAAATTGCTTTGTAAGGCACTCAACACTGCCAGTTTCCAAATAGCAATTCATGTTAAAAGCTCCTTTTGTTGTTGCTTGTACTCTTCTGCCACGCAAATGAATGTTATCAGTATTTGTTACAATTCTGGGCAAAAACCCTGAGCCTTTGACATTCATCACGCTCAGCAGAAAGTTCCTCATATTTAATCTGTTACCCACAGAGATGTGAGCAAAAATACCTCAGGCTTCATATGCTCCTGAAAACTGAAATTCCATTTCAAGGCAAGGATCGTGTATCTTTAAATATTGAACTTGAGCAGAATTCCAGCGCTTGACTCCACAAAGGGATAGACAAATCTGTTTGAGAGTTTGGTTTACATGTGGGGCTCCCCAGTTCCAGGTTCAAATGAAGTAAGTATTCAGCTGAGATGCTCATAAATTGCCTGAAGTTGGCTAACCTGTACATTTAAAACCCATCCTGGGCCCCCTCACAAGGATCACTGGAAAGGCTTTCCCCAAACCCAGAGCAGAGCCTGAGGATATGTTAACATAAGGAAGCAGGCGTTGCTGAAATCTGTGCTCCAGAGATGGCACTCCCAGTAACACAGCAACGGGAAAATACCATTTGAACAGAATGTTTGTGTGGGGAGCAAGAACTTTCTCTTTTGTTTATATATTTTATTTGTATTGCACTCAAGTGTTAAGGTTGGAAATGAAAAGGGGGTACTGGATTTCTTATTAAAAGCTGGGTGGTTATGTAGCTTCTCTGCTACAGCCAAATAGTCTTCATCAAAATGACACTTCCCTGGAAGTGCTTCTTAAAGAAAATGCTATTTAGCCAGCTGAAAATTAAAAGGATCATATGTCCTCTTTCACCTCATTGTTCCATAGTAATGGGGCAACACACTGCAGCTTGCACAGTAATCTGACAACACTGGTTTGGCCCATTACTGTAGAATATTTTTGTAAGAGATCTGAGGGATTGTTTACTTCTAAAAAAAACTTTTTATATCTCCAGTGCCAGGTCCAAAGGCAGAAGAAAGAGACAGTTGCAGAAAGAAATTGGGAGGAGGGTAAACAAGGAGGGAGACAAAAATTTCTGCATCAAAAGAGTTTTGATCCCAATAGTATTTTAGCATGAATCCTACCATAAGAGAGCATGTCAAGCCAGAGTCAACTTTTATAAAAACACGGATGAATAATATTTAAATTGAAAGAGTCTTATCTCATGGCAATGTTACCAACCCAACTATTTGAAAATCATGAGGCTGCTTTTTCTTTTTTAATTTGCTTTCTGGTGCCAGAGCCTTTAGTGTTCTCATGGGTAATGTTTGTAAGATTTTCTCCACAACCCTAAGGGTTAACAATATTATTTACTCTGTGTAATATAGTAGCACGCAGATGTCCTATCCATGGACCTGGAACCCATTATGTTCGGCACCATACAAAGACAGAACAACAAGACAATTCCTGCTTATTAAAGCTTAGAAACTTAATTTTGTTTTTCTTTCTAATAAAAGCTGAGGTTCTTTAGTCATTGCCTGCCTCCAGGTGCTGGGGCTTTAACGAAAACACTACAAGACACACTGAAATCATGAGAAGTGGCTATGCGCATCACCTACATTGGAGTGAATGCAGAAGAAACAGAGTTACATGGATATAAAACCAATGTGAATAAGAGGAGAGTCAAGTCTAGAATGGCAAGAGGTGAATGAATATTCAGTGTCTACTAATTCTTGCTTGAATTTATAAATTAATTTCCTTCAAGCATGCATGTCCAAGTATAACCCAGATCCAAAGGGGTATAGCCTGTGGTTGCTTTTTAAGTGATATTCACCTGGCAATCCCTGGTAAGTTGCATCACTGAATTCTCACTTAAACAAGTAATCCAGCACAGACTGCGGGGAGGTGAACTGCAAACATTCATGTGCCCAGGTTTTAGCCACTTGAATTAGTCATGGAGAGAGAATTTAAAAAACACAGGCGAAGGCATCTGTGGGAAATGAATTTTAGATTCACAAGCACCAGTGTCTGTGTCATAAATACTTGCAAAGTACTGTCGTCCAATAAGGTTATGGAAATCATGCCAATGAGACTAGTTCGGCCAATCACGAATAACCAATACATCTTGTATTTAGAATACCTAACAGTTGTCTAGAGCAGCCTACAATCAATCTATAAATATTTGCAGATAGAGTAACAAAATATGCAAATAAAGAATAATAATAAATTGAGTGGCAATAATTATAATATTCATCCTAATTATTATTATAAATTGAGGAAACTGACATCTAGGATAGATATTCTCAGCAGAAAAGAAGCTAACTTCAGCGCATAAATTATTTGTTACAAGTAAGTTGATCAGTTCAATTAGGAATGCAGCCAATTTGCACAGTTGACAACCCTTCTGAAGATGAGAGCTGTGTGGGAAACAGATTCAGATAAGATGCTGTTGGGTGAATGTTACTGGTGCCTGCCAAATGACAACTGCAGAGCTAATTGCCTTAATGTGTGCCATCCTCAGCCATCTGGAGTGCTCGAAGAAGGAGAAAAGATACACTGAGGCAAAAAAAAAAAATCAAACCCCCAAACCACACAGCGAAAGGCCAGAGAATGTTCTATACACGTTACTGTCTGATTCGCTGGTTTCTCTTCTTCTGAAAGAAAAGGAATGAAATGCAATGCCTACTTGCATTCAGAAATGCTCCCTACTGAATAGAATCCCTGTGCTGCCTGCACTAAATAAGCAGAAAGATCCAGGGCAGGTCTACACTGCCTGTCTTTTTCAGCGCAGTTGAACGGAGATATGCAAGTTATTTAGAATGCATTCAGCTTCCCTACTCCTGGCATGTCCACTGTGCTAAGTCAAAGGGACAGGCCTTCCTTCAACTCAGTGCTACCCCATTGCTGGGGTGGTGTTTGGAGATCGACTTTCTGATCAGCTGGGTGAGTCTTCACAGACCCAAGCAGTCAATCAGTAAGTTTGAAGTGACAGTGGCAAATTTGCTGCTGTTGGTGAGGACTAGCCCCCATTTGTAAATTCATATAGCTCATTTCTAACTATGTGAAGTGTTAATCCCAGCCCCAGCTCAACAGTTCACTTAGAACAAAAAGATTCTTGTCATTGATTCCTCTGGGCTTTGGATCAGGTTCCTATTGAATTGTGACATGGTCTGGTAAGTACTTTGAATATTTAGGACCTTTCCCCCAATGACACTGAAGTGAACCTTCTGCCCCCCCCCCCCCTCTTTTGGGCCATTTCCTCAGCTGGTGTAACTCATGGTTGCTCTGCTGAAATTTCATCATTTGAATTGGCTTTTTGATGGAGCTACCCCCCGCTGATATTAGCTGAAGACATGGCCTTCAGTCTATAGGCAAATAATTGCCTTCCTTTCTAGTTAGAAACATTACATTGCCAATGAGAGTCTGGGTTTCCTAATTAGGGAGTAAGTTCGTTGAGCATATTAATAAATTTCCAATTTTTAGCAACTTGGGAATGAACTGTAAAAAATAGCTGCAACCACTGTTCCCTCTAAGCTGTGCGCATGTGCACATGCACACAGGTCATGAAACCTGTGCACACAACAAAATAAAGTGCGCACAAAAAAATTCCATAGTACTAATATTGGCGCTCACAAAGAAATGTTTTTCTGCACACAAAGAAACTGTTTGTACACACAGTCTACAAGTAATTAGAGGGAACATTGGTTGCAACAATAGATATTCCCAGTCTTTCAAGGAACTTTTCTCATTTTAGTTCCCCTGATTTTCCCCTTTGATGGATTTGTTTTGCCTTAGGCACTTGTGTTATCTCAGAAGAGAACATGGAGGCATTAGCTTTAAAACAGAGAAAAACCACTGTCAAAAAATAGAAGCTGGGATTTTACAGCAACTCAGTCTATGCTGGGAGCTGGGAATCTACCCTAAACCCAACAAACACAAGCTATGTGAGGGGCTAAGTCTCTCAGACCAATCCACCAGACTTTGCACACTACATGCCATGAAGAATTTTATTTCAGTCTTTTAAGTCAGCACTGCAGAGATACTCCATGGTTTTGAAGGCTGCACTGAAGGTGTGATTGGCTATGGGAGAAGTAGAAAAAAGAGGAGTCAAGGCTAGGACCATTGGTGGAAAAAGGGAGGAGTGTTTTATAAAGAGCCAGATGAGAACATAGTGCAAATGTAACCTATACAAAGAGGGGAAAAATCTTTGTACCCCTTTTTTTATCCACAGCAAAGATTAAGGAGTCTGCTACAACAGTCAAGTTGAAAGGTTTTGGCTCAAGCAGGGGAGAGACATGCTTTTAAAACAAGATGTCTTGGGTTCAAGCCCCACTGATGATGGAGCTGGCTTTCCAAAAAGTACAGCACATCCATTTGTATCATTTTGTAAATATACAATGTCCTTAGGAACACAAGAAGAATCTTGGTACATTCCTGCTACCACCAAGAAAACCCCTTCTGAGACCCACAAATCTCTATAGGCTAGGTTGCTCTTTTAGACTCAGCAGCTCTGGGACAGAATAATGACTCAAAGGAGTCCTAGTTCTTCCCCTGCGACCCCCATTACTCCCCAGGAACTCTTATCCTTTGGAGACTGGGAGCCACCCACAATCATCATAGAGTCTTGTCCATCCATTTAACATTGAAATGGATTGTGCCCAGCCTCCCTCACTTTTACTCTCTAAAGTCCACACAGCTTTAGATAAAACAATTTCTAGTTTATTGATTAGAATATGATTTTAGTGAGTATATAGCAAATCAATGACCAATCATTTCATAAAGCAGTCAGAAGTAGTCACAATTCAAATAAAAAGTATAAAACACATGCTAATCTAATGAGACTGTCTAGGATCACACTTTATCTTATTCTCTTCTTTCTTAACCCCAAGTTTGACTTTTTGATGATTTTCAACTAGACTAGGCCCTCCTGGTCATGTGGGCAAGCTGAATATCTTGCAGTTGTGTCAAAGAAGGTGTTTCTCTGACCCTTCCAGCAGCTTCTCCCCTGTTCAAAGTGTCTGCACTCATTTTCAGTCTCCTCTTAGCTTCTATCCCCTTCCTGGGCCATGTAACCTGCTTCATATGTGAACACATGCATGGTGCTTCAGGAAACATGATACCATAATAACTATGTAAAATATGCTAGGAGCATTCATAAAGGAACCCTGATGAGCACATTTGCCATCAAATCACACAGTTACCTCGCAAAAGTGAACAGAAAAATTACACAGATCATAACCTAAGGATGCACAGATATGAGTCCAATGACAAAGGCACCCCTTTCCACTGCCAGAGCCATATAAAAAGGTGTTAAAGGTAAACGAGTATCAGGCTTAAAGCCTCAATAGCACAATGTACTGCACTATCCTTACAATCCCAACAGTTTCTATGAATCCACATTGTACTGCAGCTGCAGCTAATACAATCCCACTATGGTGCATGGGTGAAAATTTCACCCATGTATATCATGACCTGTGCTAGATGTACCCACGGAGGATCACCCCAGAAGGCAGCTTTAATCTGTACCTGAGGATGTCACCCCAGGGTGCACTGATTCAGCACATCTTCTAGGCAATGTTGCTGTGGTCACCAACTCCTGACGCACCAGTGGTCAGCTATGGAGCCCTGCAATGGTAGGATAGTTGACGCTATGTGGCGCTTCAGCCCCTTCCTGGTCTATTTTCAACCAACTATTACTATGCGGCCTGTCCTTGTGAACTAAGTGTTCCTGTTCATAGGCACCAACTTACTGCTCGCCAATGGAACTAAGGGATTCACAGTTAGAGTGAGGTGTCATTTGTTCAGTGAATAGCAAATTCACCAAAAAATGCTTTTTCAGTGCACTGAAATTATTCATAAATTCAAGTCAAATAATTTCAGCTGGAAAAAAAAACTGGAAAAAAATTCAGAAACATTGAACTGTGTCAGAAGCATTGGAAAGAACATTTTGAACTGTCATTGCAAAATGGTATGCAAAATGCTTTGCTCGACCAACATGATTTTTTTTTCAGCTTTTCTTCTCAAAAAGTAAAAGCAAAGAAATTCCATCATGGCCATTGAACCAAAACTAGTGATATACTTGGCTTTACTCGCAACATCACCAATAACCTTTTTTTCCCCTACTGCAATCCACTCTCCTCAACCCTTATATTAGTGTCATGAACATTGGCTCATACATTATTCACCCCATTGTGATTTTAAATGTAGACCTTCCAAATTGCAACCATCTAAATCTCACAAGCCATTTGTTTTGTTTTGACTTTTGAGCTTTACAGAAAATGTATTAACTCATGAGTTATCCCTGCCATTTTATAGCAGTAAGTCACATCAGGGTGTGTACTACCAGCCTACCAGTATACATCAGGAGTTTAAATTTAGCAGCTTTCATCAAAGGAGATCAAATTAAGAATCTTCAGCTCACACAAATGTCACAATTCTTTCCCTCAAACGACACCATGGGAGGATCTATGCAGTGTCATCAAGTGGCATTTTTCTTGACCAGCAAAGCAAGGTTGAAAATGCGGTACTCAGATTTGCAACATACAGTTGGAGCACCCATTTCCCACTGCTGTTATTGATTTCAGTCAAACTCATGAGGCTCAGGGAAAAAAGCAATAACAAAGCATTGTGCAAAGAATTAGTTGGATTAGTCTGCAAAGCATCTTGTGGAGTAAGAGTAGGCGGCATTGGTCATATCACATAAAGCATCAACTCACCTTGTTTTTGCCAGGAATTATATAAAGGCATAATTGAAATAATTGAAGGCAAAACAAAAGACCCACTTCTGGAAGTAAACTGAGAACCTGTTATGGGCCATTTTTAATGATCTGCTTCTGTGAGAAAGTTTAGAACTCCATGTGTGCTACAGCAGTTCCAAACAAGATCTGAGCTCTCTGCTTCACCCAGCTCAATTATGCTTTCATCACAGGGAGTTCATTTTCTGGAGCTGTGAAGTTAGATTCTTGCTGATAGAGATTCAGTCCCTGTCACTGAGATAAGTCATTCTAAGGGCATGGTCAGGAAAAATGCTGTTATAGTAACTGTGAGTTGGTGTGATCTGGTCCATGAGAAATGAGGGAACAAAATATAGTGGCTAGTCTTTTAGGCTATGTCTTCACCTAAAATCTTAGTTTGGACTTGGCTAGTCTGAACTAAGTAGTTCGAAAGTTAGTTCAAATTAACTGTTTTTTTATTTTGAACTAATTTTTAGTTCAAACTAGCCATGCTTTTTTAAGTTTAAATTAACTTTTTAGTTCAAACTAAAAATGTTTTAGTTTGAACTAAAAAATCGCGCTTAGTCTGAATGAACTGCTAGTTCGAATTTATTTATTTTGAACTAGCATGTCTCCATGGGACTAGTTTGAACTAAAAAAGCAAATTAGTTCAAACTAAGCAGTTAGTTCAGGCTAACCAATTAGTTCACGCTAAGCTTTGCTTAGTTTGATCTAAAAAAATTTTTAGTTCTAACTAGGCAAAGTCTATTGTAGACAGGGTTCAATTAGTTTGGACTAAGCTTGCTTAGTCTGAGCTAATCTGCTAGTGTAGACCAGTGGTTCCCAACCAGTGTGCCGCACCCAAAGTGTGCCATGAGAATCTGAGAGAGCTAGAGTTAGAGCTCCCTCTCTGCTCAGCCCAGCCACATGGGCTGTGCAGGGCTGGCAAATAGCAGTGGCGGCTTTTGGGGTAGGCAAAGCAGGCAGCCGCCTAGGGTCCCAAGCAATAAGGGGTCCCATCCTCAATTTGGTGGACAGAAATGAAAATATAGAAAAATATTGAAATTGTTCCCATCTAGCAGAGCTAGTAGGGCTAGAAGCCTTAGCACTTTTCACTCTTGGCTCATCAAGGCAAACTATCATTAGGATCTGTGCTTCATCTGAATGGCAGATTTCACTATTATCTGCCCATCACCTTCACAGTGACATGGTAAAAAAGCAGGAGCAAGCAACAGACAGCACAATAGTAGGAACTTTTCCCTTGGGCTCAGCTTTTAATTCCTCAGTGAATCATAGGATCATAGAATCACAGGGTTGGAAGGGACCTCATGAGGTCATCTAGTCCAACCCCCTGCCAAAAAAAGCAGGACCACTCCCACTGAATTATTCCAGCCAGAGTTTTATCCAGCTGGGCCTTAAACATCTCCAAAGATGGAGATTCCACCACCTCCCAAGGTAGCCCATTCCAATGCTTTACCACCCTCCTAGTAAGAAAGTTTTTCCTAATATCCAGCCTTGACCTCCCCAGCTGCAACTTGAAACCATTGCTCCTTGTTCTCATCTGTTACTACTGAGAACAGGCAAGCTCCAGCCTCCCTGGAGCATCCCTTCAGGTAGCTGAAAGTTGCTATCAAATACCCCCTCAGTCTTCTCTTCTACAGGCTAAATAAGCCTAGTTCCTTCAGTCTTTCTTCATAGGGCTTGTGCTCCAGCCCCTTGATCATTTTTGTCACCCTGCGCTGGACTCTTTCTAATTTGTCCATGTCCTTTTTGTAGTGGGGAGCCTGATACTGGACACTGTATTCCAGATGTGGCCTTACCAGTGCCGAATAGAGGGGAATGATCACATCCCTCGATCTGCTGGCAATGCTTCTTCTGACGCAGCCCAGTATGCCATTGGCCTTTTTGGCAGCAAGAGCACACTGCTGACTCACATCCAGCTTCCCATCCACCAGGACCCCCAGGTCCATTTCTACGGTGCTGCTACTTAGCTGATCGCTCCCCAGCCTGTAGCAGTACATGGGGTTTTTCCATCCCAAGTGCAGGACTTTGCACTTGTCCTTGTTGAATTTCATGAGATTTCTATTGGCCCACTGCTCCAATTTGTCAAGGTCTTCCTGAATCTTCTCCCTGCCCTCCAGCGTGTCTGCCGTTCCCCCCAGCTTGGTGTCATCTGCAAACTTGCTGAGTGTGCAATAAATCCCCTCATCCAGATCATTAATGAAACTATTGAACAGAACTGGCCCTAGGACTGACTCCCGGGGCACACCACTCGTTACTGGTTGCCAACTATACATTGAGCCATTGATTCCTACACGATGAAGTCGTTGATGTAGCCAGTTCTCTGTCTACCTTACAGTCCACACATCCAACCCATACTTCCTTAACTTGCTGACGAGAATGCTGTGGGAAACCATATCAAAAGCTTTGCTAAAGTCGAGGTATATCACATCAACAGCTCTTCCCGCATCCATAAATCCAGTTATCTCATCATAGAAGGTGATGAAGTTGGTCAGGCATGATTTGCCTTTGCTAAATCCATACTGACTGTTCCTGATCACTCTGTTTTCCTCCAAGTGTTTCAGGATGGATTCTTTGAGAATCTGTTCCATGATTTTTCCAGGGCTTGAGGTGAGGCTGACAGGTCTGTAATTCCCGGGATCCTCCTTTTTGCCTTTCTTGAAGATAGGTACTATATTTGCTTTTTTCCAGTCCTCCGGCGCCTCCCCCATTCACTATGAGTTTTCAAAGATAATGGCCAGCGGTACTGTTATCTCATCGGCCAACTCCCTCAGCACCCTCTAATGTAAGTCGTCTGGCCCCATGGACTTGTGCACATCCAGCTTCTTTAGGTAGTCCCTAACCTGACCTTCCATCATCAAGGGCCTCTCTTCTTCTTTCTAATCTGCCATGCCCAATGTAGTGGGCTGGGAGCTGGCCTTCCCTGTAAAACTGAAGTAAAAAAAGCATTGAGCACTTCAGCCTTTTCCTCATCCTTCATGATGAGGATACCTGTGCTATTCAGTAAGGGCCCTACGCCAGCCCTGATCCTCTTCTTGTTATTGACATACTTGTAGAACCCTTTCCTGTTATCCTTCACATCCCTTGCTATCCACAACTCCAATTGTCCTTTGGCCTTTCTGATTTTCTCCCTGCAGTCCTGAGCAATATCCTTATATGACTCCTTAGTCATCTGTCCAAGCTTCCACTTCCTGTAAGCTTCTTTTTTATGCTTTAGCTCAGTGCGGAGTTCTCTGTTAAGCCACACTGGCTGCTTTCCACATTTGCTGTTCTTCCTGCTCATCGGAATGGTATCTTCCTGTGCCCTTAGCAGGGTTTCTTTAAAATGCAATCTGCTCTTTTGGACACCTTTCCCCTTCAGATCAGCCTCCCAAGGGATCTTGCCCATCAGTTCCCTGAGGGAGCCAAAATCTGCTTTCCTGAAGTCCAGGGTCTGCGTTTTGCTTCTTTCCTTTTTTCAGCATCTTGAACTCTATCATCTCATGGTCACTGCTGCCTAGGTTTCCATTAACTTCTATGTCCCCAATCAATTCTTCTCTGTTTGTGAGCAGCAGGTCAAGAGGTGCAAGGCCTCTAGTTGGTTCCTCCAGCATTTGTACCAGGAAGTTGTCCTCAACACTCTCCAAAAACTTCCTGGATTGCCTGTGTACTGCTGTATTGGCCTCCCAGCAGATGTCAGGGTAATTGAAGCCCCCCAAGAGAACCAGGGCCTGTGATCTGGAAACTTCTGCCAGTTGTCCATAAAATGCCTCATCCACCTCCTCCTTCTGGTCTGGAGGTCTATAGCAGACACCCACCACAACATCCCCCTTGTTGCTCTCTCCTCTAAACTTAAGTCACAGATTTTCAGCTGGTTTGGTTCCACTTCCATAATGGAGCTCTGAGCAGTCATACAGCTCTTTTACATATACTGCTACTCCTCCCTCTCTTCTTCCCTGCCTGTCCTTCCTGAACAACTTATACCCATCCATGGCAGAGCTCCAGTCATGCAAGTTATCCCACCATGTCTCTGTTATTCCAATTATATCATAGTTCCTTGTCTGCACCAGTACTACCAATTCTTCCTGCTTGTTTCCCAGGCTCCTCGCATTCGTGTACAGTCACCTAAGCTACCGGGCTGATTGACCTACTTTCCCAAGTCGATTTTCAGTTCTATTACATCTACCTCCTTGTATTTTCTCCTGGGATTGTCCTCCCGCACCTGCCTCAAGTATTAAAGCTTCATTAGAACATGTAACATAATTATTGGTGTCACCCCCCCCGCATATTCCAATCACCTTCTCTTTTACCCCTGGTGTTACAGTCCCCATTCCCCCTAAGTGTCGCCATTTACTCTGCCATTTTTTAATTTTGTGAAATATTGCCTTTTCCTTTTCTTTTTTATCTGTTCTTTTGCCTTTTCCTTTGACTTTGTGACAATTTTTAGTTTGGCTTTGGTTAGATCAGTTTACCAGGTAGGTCCATATAGGCTGCTACATATAAATACAGTGTTGCCCTCTTAGATGATCATTACAGCTGTGTGTGATGTCTGTGCTGTATCATTTTTTGTAAGTAATTTTTTAGCTTCTTCTGTACTTACTATTTAATATTTTTGAGGGGGCAAGAGTCTTATAAACTTGAGTACTTCAGAGAATTTCACTGAAATTTGGTGTTTTTCATTTATAGCTATACACTAGGAACCTTTTTTTACTTATTATAATTATTTGTATTAAATGTCTAGTGCACATAAACCCAAGCCTATGATTCTAAGCCTATATGAAACATTTGTAAGATTTTACTGCCAAAATTTTAAATGTGGTACTTGTTATTTTTGAGCCATCATTAATGTTACCACTTATTTATTAATTAATGCTCATACTTTTAAAAAAAATTTAAAATGTTCGTTTTAACTTTGTAGTTCAGCATTAGCTCATTTATGTTAAGTGAAAGATGGTCAACTTACAAGCTTCATGATAGGAAGATCTTTAAAAATATCATACCCAAGAATAATTTATGAGTTCCAGAGGGAGAGTCATTTTAGTTCAGTTCAGCAAAACAAAAAAGGAGTCCTGGGGGGTTGTGTGGGGTGGTTAGGGCTGCAGGGGGGGACTGGGGTCACAGGGAAGGTGGCAGTGGGGGCCAATAGTGAGCCCTTTAGGGGGCCCCACAAAGTAGTTTGTGGCAGGGAAGCAGCTCCCAGCCTGTCAGCTAGCCTGCAAATAGCCAAGGTAAGGGCTTTGAGGGGGGCTGCTGGGGGTTGTGGGGGGCAGGGCGTATGTGTGTAGGAGAGGTAGGTGGGAGTGGATGTGTAGCAGAGGGTGTGCAGCTGAGGTTGTGGGTTGGCTGTTTGGTTCCGGGGGGTGTAGCTGGGAGGGGGTGAGCTGGGGGCTGGAGGGATAGTTCTGCCCCCAGAAGTGATGGGAGGGTCCATCATAGGCAGCAGGAGGGCTGGGGGAGTGGGAAACGGGACCCACTGGGGTGGGAGGGAGCAGCAGTGGGGTGAGGATTTGCCCTGGGCGGCAGGGAGCCACTGTGGAAAAAGTGGGAAGTGGGTGCTGCGCCGTGTTCCCCTGCCCTACCTTCCCATTCCTCAGGTTCCCCCTGCCCCCCCCCACAAAGCCACTCCTGTTCTCCCTTCCCCTCTCCTCTCTTGGCACCCTTGTGCTGTTCCCCACATGGCTGTCCTTGTCCTCTTTGACCACCCCTGCCCAGGAACAGTGCTACCATTTCTGGTGCCTCCCTGCAAGCAGAGCAGGTGTCAGTGCCCCCCTGCAATGCTTACCAGGCTTACTGGGTTGCGCCGGCCCTGGCCCTGCCCCTGCCCTGCTCTGCTCCCCACACTCACTCCTGCCACTGCAAATAACTCTTGACCTCCCCTGTCTTTACGTCCCTTCTCTGCTACCCCTACTACTACACAGAACAGCATTTCTGAACCACTGTGCCATGGTTCATAAATATTCATGTTATTTTGAGCTAATTTGAATGGTCATGAGTTTTTAATAGTGATGTGCCTCAAAAAATTTGAAGGTATCAAGGTGTGCCACAGCAGAGAAAAGGTTGGGAACCACTGGTGTAGACACAGCCTTAATGAATTATCTATCAGTCTGTTTTAGGGCTTTGTGCTGCTGCCTATTACCCTTGCATACAGGGGTTAAAGTAAGTCAGAACAGCCTGGAATGCCATTCCAGGGCCCACTATTTTTAGGGGCTCAGAGTTCCAGGCCCCCTAAAAATAGAAAATGTTCTGGGGCCCACCATTGGAAAATAGCTGTCCCTGAATGCAGCCTTCTGGCACCATTTTCTATGTTTAGGGGCCCGAAAGCTGTGCCCCTAAGAATAGTGAGCCCCAGAATGGTGTTCCAGCAGGGCAGGGGGGAGGGGCGTTCCAGGGCAGGCCCACGCCCTGCCCCAAACCCTCCCCAAATCCCTCTCATTCAAGGCCCTGCCCCAACCTGGGGCTTGCCTCCACGCCTCTGGCCCCAGCCAGGCCCAGGCCATGCTGCCGGCCTGACCCGAGGCCTGCCCAGAGTAAGTACTGGGGTGGCTAACTCACACTGGGAGGTATTGGGGGCAGGGGGTAGGTATTGGGGGGTACAGGGGGCTGGATGTGGGTAGTGAGGGGGCTGGGGTGGATAGTGGGGACAGGGGAGTGGGTATTGGGGGTGGATTTTGGGGACAGGAGAATGGCTATATGGAGGGCAGGAGCTGGAATGGGGGGCTGGTGTTTGGGGGGGCAGAAGCTGGGGTGCAGGGGGGCGCACCTGTGGGGGGCCACCCAATTAGGAGGGTTCTGGGGCCCATCAAATTATCCTTTAACCCCTGTTTGCATATGATCTCCTTCCATGTGAAATCTATTGCAATAGTGGAGTCCTACCTGAAGTCTGGGGTCTTTGGCACATCTCCTTTTGGGGATATAAATTCTATTCAGGGTAGCAGTTGTGTTTTGATTTTTTTTTTAAATGTTTACTACATCTTTTTGGTTGGTGGGTGGGTTGGAGCTAGAAAAGGCTGTCATTGTTGGGACTGCTAAAAAGAAGCAATGGATTTCCTTTGAGATCATGAAGATGAAAGACCAGAGCAATAGAGAAGATAACCCCACAGAATTTTCAAATACCTTTAGTCATGTATAAAACCCTTGCCTTTTATCCTAGAAAGATTAGCCAGGGTTAACGGTCCCTTTGAGGGTGTAACAGGTCACAGTAATGTTGTCACACTGTTGAGTGTGATTCACAATGTACAAGACATCAGGCTCAGAAGCAAGCTCACCCTGACATAGAGCTCTACTGCCAGTCAAAGGGAGGAGCATTCATGAAGGCAGCACTGTATTTAAACAGGCAGCTAATAGTTGGGCCAGGACACTTCTCCCTTTCTAACTCTCTCTTGCTTTTTCAAAAAAATAAAATCCATTTAAATGCTGTTTTTTTCTGGTGAGAAAATATTTTGTTACCTAACACACTTGCCATTAGGAAATGTGCCCAGATGTTCAACCTGTGTTCTTCTTAAAGAGGTCACTCTAAACAAAGCCCTTTTCAGGTATACAACATTCATTTGTGTGGAGACAACTTTCATATATCCTATTTCAGTATTATTTGCTAAAATTTATTTGAAGTTCCACTGAGATCAATTTACACCAGTTGATGATGAGGTATGTTTAGTTTATGTAATCTTTCCTAACCACAAGACTGTCCATTTCCAGTGATGGGCAGGGACCCATCTTGTGGACAAATCACAGAACAGGGACTGGAGAGAGCTATGTTCAAGTCCCAGCTCTTCTCAGACTTCCTGTATGACTTTGGGCCTGTCATTAAATAATGTATGTGTGCATCAGAAGAGAAAAGGATGATAGTAACTTTTGTGTGACTTATCTATATAAATTGTTAGCTCTTTGGGGGCTGAGACTGCTTCTTCCTATGTGTTTGTACAGCACCTAGCATAATGGAGCCCTGACCTCAGATGGGACTTGGGACTTAGCAATCTATTAGAGGTGCTTTTGAACAGGATTTCCTTTCAGGAAGGCAAGTGAGCACAATGGAAGTATTTTATAATACAGACTGCTTGGTCCATGGGCAGGCAAGAAGAGACTGACAAATGTAACAGACAAGGGGTACGTCTGCACTATGGGCTTAAGTCAACTTAAGGAGGCTTCCTTAAGGGCTTCCATAGGGCTTCCTTAAGTTGACTTAATAACTCTCACTCTTTAAGTCGATTTAGGCATTCAGTCGACTCTATTAAGTCAACTTAATGCAATATGGCCATCTAAGTTGACTTAAGAAGCCCTATGTAATAACATGTGCCTCCTTAAGTCGACTTAGTAAAGTCAACTTAAGCAAACACATTTTTACTAGGATGCTTTCTTAAGTCAACATAACCAACTTTGTTAAGTCAACTTAAGAGAAGAGTGGACTCACTAAGTCAACTTAGTAAAGTTGACTTTAAGTAGACTTTATTAAGTCGACTTAACAAAGTCGACTTAACTTGTGAAGTGTAGACTTAGCCAAAAAAGCAGTGTGGGCACGTGGCATTAGGACGCACCAGTTAGCATATTTGGGCCACTTTTGAGATGGAGTGAGAATAAAGAGTTGGTGCCGTCAACATAATGTTGCAGATAAACTCTTTATTAGACAACTGTAGCCAAGGCTGGATTAACCAGGCTGGGGGGCCCAGGCTAACCCCCATTGTGGGCCCCTTTCCAGGGCCCACCACATGGCCCCTACCCCCAGCATGGCAACCTGCAGGCGGTCTATTTCTGAGTGTACCCTAGGGCCAGACAGCGCTCCAACCCCAGCCCTGCTCCAGCCAGTCTGCACCCACGGAGAGAGGGCAAGGGCCTGACTGGCACATGGCACAGCCCCCAGAGCTACAAACCCTGGGAAGCTGTACCAGAATGGAGGTCATGCTGTGTGCCAGCCTGCCCCAGGTGGAGCGAACAGATGCTGGCCCACTTCACCCTGTCCCACCCATGCCATGAGTGGACCAGACAGTCTGGGGCGGGGCAGCAGTGCAGAAGGAAGCACAAGGTTTCCCCCAAGCCCTGCCAGCACTGAGAGGAACAGGGGGGACAGATCAGGAAGGGGTTTTAGGGGATGGACCCCAAGACTCCCCTTTTGGCTGCAGCCTGGGGCTTTTGCCCCTTTAACCCCTTTCATAATCTGGCCCTGACTATAGCATTTTAAGATTCAAATCCTAGCACTAACAAGACATTACAATTTGACAGCTAGGAAAGTATGAATCACAACAGCTTTGCCATATCTTAAGGGCCATAAACTGCTCTTGAATCTCAAAGATTTCCATTGAAATCAGTGGGGGATTTTCAACATAAGCCGAGGTCATAAGAGGGCCTCACTATGAGAAACCATTTGTGTTCTCTGATTACAGTCATTGTGCATCATGTTTCGCACCAGTAACTGTGTATGTCTGGAATAGATTGGATAAAGTTCTGTGCCTCTCTGAACCCAGGGTTAGCAACTGTCCAAAAATTTATGGAAAATCACTAAACAAATGTACAATTTCAGAACTGTCAGTAAATGTATAAATTAATGAAAATGTCCATAAAATTGAGTAGAAATAAAACATATTGTATTTTAACACTGATTGTCCTTGTTCAGAATCATTTCCTGTGTCATATAAAACCAAACTGATCATGACTATCATTTCTATTATTACACACACCCAAAGAACCTGACTGATCAATTAACTGCAACTGAAACAAATATATAATTCCAAAGTCTTGTGTACAAAATACCACTACTAAATACTTTGTGACATCGTTATATTGTTTATGGTATTTTTAGTGATATCAGTGAAAAGTTTACCATATCAGTAAAAAAAAAGAAATTAACTTCAGATCTTCATGGCAGTAAAAACTAAAATGTAGGGTTGGCAACCATGTCTGAAACTCAGTGATGCCCTGCTCACTTCAAGAATACACACAACTATGAATGATGAAGGAAGGATGGGCTTGCAGTTAAGGCCTCAGCCTGGAACACAAAGATCTGGGTTCTTGTGTATGTGCAGCACCAAGCACAGTGGCTCCCTGAGCTAGGCATCTGGGCACTACAGTAACACTAATAATAAATGTAACAGCTAAAACTCTTTCAGGCTGTTTCTGAACCTCTGCAGAAAAGGATTCTGTGGAGGCAGGAACAGCCCTATCATCAAAGCTGGATGAGAACTGAACTTTCCATTGTCTAGGAAAAGCTGCACTTTCACATATTTTGTCCATTCTGAAACTGAATGAAAACAAAACATTTCAAATTTCCTCACACAATAAAATGTAAAAAAAAAAAAGTTTCAGTTGGGTCAATTGAAACATTTTGTTTTGATTAAATCAAAATGTTTCTTTCTTATTTTGACTTTTTTTCTAGTTTGATATTATATCATATGATTTTAAATGAAATATAAAAAAATAAAACAAAAAGTCATTTCAAACCAGAACATTAAAACATACCATTCCAAAAAGCTAAAAATGGAACATTTCCACCATATCAGATGCTTCTTTGGCACATTTTCTTTCAGACCCAAACTTCATTGAAACTAACTCCTTTCACAAAAGGTTTTGCTTCCAATAAATCAGTATTTTCAAACAGAATCATGTTTCATTGGAAAATGTCTAACAAATGGTAGCAGGTTAAATGGATGGACCTGTGAGAGATAAAGTGTAGGAATAAAATCACAAACCTCTGGTCTTTCATCTTGCGTCTCATTTTATATGGACTGTTTACTGGAGCAGAGAACACGTACTGAAATATTCTTAGGTTAACAGTGGATCGAGACTACTCTATCCTTGTCTGATGTATTTTATGTACTATGAAGTTTCACATTCCCGTTAATCCATGCAACTACTCCCCTATGCTACAGATGTAAAAATCAAATGCCAGATTCTTCCAAGTACCTGAAAACATTTTTGTCCTTGTTTTCCCTACTACAGTTTATTTATAGCAGGCAGAAAATGTTTTTCCTCTCTGCCTTAATCCCATTTGCTTTGTTTCTCAATTATAATTCCACATGTTGGCTTCATCTGCTGCTTGGTGTTAGCATTTGTTACTCTGTCACAAGTAGCTGTGTGCACGTTAAGAGATCAAGGGCAGGCATCTCTATCCTGAATGAGAAAGATCATCATGTGCACACAAATCAAAACATCTGAAGAGCAATTAGGCAAGTATAAATCTGGCACCAGCCCACAGAAAGACAGAATACTGGGCTAGATGGCTCATTGGTCTGACACACTATGGACTTTCTTATATTTTTATTACAGAAATCAAAACTTTCCTGGTAATGAGCTGAAATCAGAGGAATATCACATTTGTGCCAGATTTCAGTCATATATTCCCCCCACCCTCTGTTATTTATTTTAGACATAGTTCTTTGATTGTATCAAATGTGATTATAATTACTTGGTGTTCTAGCCCTCTCAGAGGGATTGTCTGGTCAAAATACAGTCTTTAAATGGTATCATTTTAAACAAGCCCAAAAAGAAGAGAGAAAACACCTGCTGATGAAATGTGTTTATTAGACAGTGAGTACTGTTAAAAAACTCAGTTGAAAAAGCATAACCAAATATTGTTTACTTTGCTCCCTCAAAGCTCCTTTTTCTGGGGATCACAGAGCATGGTACAAACATCAGTTAAGTCTCACAGACCCCTATGAAGTAGGTCAGACAGAAGTTATCAATATTCTGCAAAAAGGGAAACTAGGAGGTTGTGTAAATTGCCCAGTAAATTATACAGTGTGAAGTTCTTTTTACCCCAACACAGATGGCCATTTCTAGGCTTAGGCACTGCTCATAAACTTCCACAGAGGAGCTCAGATAGAGTATATGCAGGGGCTAAAGTCAGGGGGAATGCACCAGAACACCGTTCTGGGGCCCACTATTTTTAGGGACTCAGCGTTCCGGGGCTCCTAAAAATAGAACTTGGAGCCAGAACGCTGTGTTCCGGGGCCCACCATTGAAAAATGCAGGCCCCGGAATGCTGCGTTCCGAGTCCACAGTCTATTTTTAGAGGCCCAAATGCTGGGCCCCTAAAAATAGCAGGCCCTGGAGTGGCATTCTGCTGCATTCTGGTGGGCAGGGGAAGGGGGCAGGGGCCAGAGGCATTACTAGGGGGCTCAAGGCCCACCCCAAATCCCTCCCCTTCTACACCTCACTCCCAACCTGAGGTGGCGGACTCACACTGGCAGGGTATTGCAGGGCAGGGAGTGGAGCAGCGGCACAGAGGGGCAGGAGCTGGGGTCGGGGGGGGGCCCACTGGCACTGGATGGGGGCCCACTGGTGCGGGAGCATTCTGGGGCCTGCCAAATTATACTTGAACCCCTGAGTGTATGTATTTTGCAGTTCTTCTGAACATGGATATAGTCAATAATGAAACCAGGAATAGACCCTAGGGACCTGATTCTCAGGGCAATATGAGTCATTCCCCTGGAATTTAGTGGGAATTATAAGCATCCCAAAGCAGGATGCCAATTCTCCTCTGCAATGTGTCACCATTTGAATCAGTGCAAAATGATGTGTGTGAAATGCTGCTTCTCAGATCCAGTTGTTGTATGCCCACTCTGCTTTCCCTTTGCAGTGGTATAAAATGATCAGTGGAGAGCCAGGCCCAAGAAAACTGTGGTGTTCATGGTGCAATTAGAACACTGCAAAATGCACACATTTCTGAGGTGTAACTGTTTTGCTTTTTCCTATTTCCTTCTCCCCTGTTCACGTCCTGTTCTCCCTTCATCTGCAATTTCAGTATGCCAGTATTTGCACTCAAATTAATACTCATGCCTTTGATACATAAGATGCTTTTCTGAACTTAAAAAGGACTTGATTTTTTAACCCCAAAAGTTTTGCAGTTTAGGAACATTCTTCACAAAAATGGGCCCATTTTCAAGTTTGCACAAAGCGCAAAAACCTCAAATTCTGGGTAATTTTTTATGTTACCACAAATATTTTAATTGCCTCCAGTCCAGATTTCCCAGCTCCCAGTCTGGTTACTAGATGGTAATTTATGCAGTTTTTCTAATGCAGATTTCTCCACACTTTACTCACACTTGACTTAGCCCTGAAAGCTGCATTCCCAGTCACAGTGGGTGCTATTGAGGTTGCATCCGCTGATGAACTTCATAGCTTTCTTTTCCTCCCCACTGTTCCATTTCTACCTGAATTATTGCAACTGTGCTCTTGTTAAACACTTGTATTCAGCTTGAATCATTTGCCCAAGTATTGCTGCGCTGGAAACATTGTGGCACATGAGAACCAAGTTTAATCCATTTGGAAAGTGATTTTTTAAATTTAATTTAATTTTATTTTTTCCCAGTGAGGGCCTCAGTGATCTTTATCCTAACAGAATGCAGCCAAGCACAAATCAGACTGAAATTACACCATGGAAAAGTGTGGGCACAAAGCAGACCACATCCAAACATTCCTGAATGCTGGGGGGATTTGGGAAGCAGTCCGAATTCTGTAAAATACCAAACAATCCCAAATTCAGGGGAATTGGGGATCTAGATCCCAGCTTGGTGGCCTGGTCCTATTCCTGTTTACAAAATGTGCAACTAATGACAACAAAGTCCTTTGCTAACATAGCACCTTCCTTCAGCAGAAGGTCTCTGAGCAATTTACAAACAGTAATGAAAATGCTTCATGCCATCCCTCTGAAATAAGTGCAGAAATGCCCATTTTACAGATTTTCACTAAACTATAAAGAGACTAACTGACTGGCCTAGCAGAGGGGTGATATACAGTTGCATTTGTACCTAACTTATTCAGGAGTTAAATGGTGCATAGGTCTTGTGCCACTGTGCTAGGTCTGTACATGGTAAGTTTTACTGAGAGTGAAAAGCAGAATCAAAAAAAGAGCCCAAGGGGAATCCTGCTTATAGCACAGTAGAAGCTTGTTTTACTTGGCTTTCAAACCTATGGTTATTCCAAGAGGTTTTCACAGGAAGAAAATGCCATATCTAGATTCCAGGTTTCACAGTGATTTTTGAGCCACAACACTGAATGGGAAAAAGTACAACAAGGTGCTTTGTGCCAGGAGCATCTTAATAGGAAGCACGGGAAGTGGCATCAGACTTTCAATAGCTATTGTTTATCATAAAAAATTGTATCACAGTGGAGTGGGCTGACATCAGAATGGAACTAGTCTCTCATGCCATTCATATGAGCAGAAGTATTCTGGCAGGACATCCTGAGTGAAGCTGTCATTGTAGCTGTCCTTAGTGTACCTATTCTTTAGATAAATAAAGGTCTAGCATCTCTCACTGGCACTAGAATTCACTTACATTAAAATAAAAAAGAGCCCAGGTCATCACAGATGAGGTTGGAATGAAACTGAGCAAGTATTGAATGCCAGCCATGCTCTGCTGTTTCTTTCATAAATGAATAATAGGATGATGTGGTTTTTATTCTCCCCCACAGATGCACAGCACAGCACCAATTCAGGCAGCATATGCACTACACCTGGATGTGTTACCGCAGGTAATAATTCTTAATATGTACACTGTCTGCAGAGGGGCATATCAGACATTGGGGATCTGCCCCACCTCTCCATCCAAACCCAATAGAGCAGCCTTTACAAGACAATGAAAAGAAGACTAAAATGACAGCCAGGACCTGAAAGAAATGAAAGATTCTGGTTGTCTGCATTAAGAATACTGGCATTGCCTGTAATCTATTTGAATCTTGAGTGCTATTTGCAAAGGCACCCAACTGATTTAGAAGTGCAAGTCTCATTACTGTGAATGAGACTTTCACATCTAAGTCAGTTAGGAGTGATGAGGCTTGAGTTGGTGCTTCTGAAAATCCCACCTCTTGCCTGAAACTGAGCATCCCTGCTGTACCTTATCTAGGTTTGACCAATGAGGGAAGCAAATACTTGTGAAGAATAACTCAAACTATGTACAAAAACAACATAAAAAGGAAACATTCTTGCCTGGGATCCCACTCTGAGAGAATTCAATGATGTTTCTGCATATCAGTTGAGGGCAGATTATGCCATTGAATTTGCTTTGTTTACAAGACCAGATCTGTTGTGTGAACTGAGGAACGTTTTTCCCAAAGCTGACTGCATGCACAACCATGCATGAGTTCTGTGCCTTTGTTTCCCCATCTATAACATAATTGTATTTTTGTGATGTGTTTTGAGATACATGGGAGAAAAGCATTATATAATAGCCACATGATATTATTATTGTTTCTTGTATTATTAGCTGCAGGTGGCATTCATAAGGAGACATCTGGCATTCCTTAGCTCAGAACAGTTTCCACTGGGAATCAATGGCCTTTTGGCTTTGACCTAAGACAGGAAGCTGTAGGCTGAGTCACTTCAACCACCTAAAACAAAGCACAAGAGTTCCTGCCCCACCCAACCAAACATTTTGTGTGTACGTCTGATTGCCCCTCTCCCTCAATGTACCATTGTGTGACATTGTCACCCCCTGGGACAGCTACTGACAGTCCAGTCAGAAAACTCTGCTGAAGTAGTTTGCCAGGGTGGAAGTCACTGGTGTAAGGTCCATACCACTGCATCCTTGCACTGAGGGTTTAGATGGCCTTTAAATGCTGCTCAGAGATTTTTGCAGTCCCACTACACTGGAGTGAACCTACCCCAGATAAGTAATATGAAGATGCAAGATCTGTCCTAAAGATCACCTCCTTGGGACACATACCCGTATCCTTCCTCAAGGAGGGAACAAAGCAGTTACCCACTCCCTGAATAATCTCAAAGGGTTATGTGCAGCTTTGGCATTGTATGGAACTCAAATGTCTGGTTTTTGTGATACATAGCTGCTAGAATACTTCAGAACATGGATCCAACGACAGAACCTTGTACGGACTTCTATCAGTATGCGTGTGGGGGTTGGCTCAATCGGCACGTCATCCCAGAAACCAGTTCGAGATACAGCATTTTTGACATACTGAGGGATGAACTAGAGATCATCCTGAAAGGTAGGACAGAGACGGGATTACAGCATATAGGCAAAATAGCAAAACTGAGCATCAAAACTTTGAACTAAAGTATATCCTGCCCTTCCTTCCTGGAGAACTGGTACTAACCCAATGTTAAACCAGTGCTTTCATTCCCCTACTCCAACAACTATCACTGACCATGTGTTTTGTAAAATAATGATAGAAGTAATTCCTAGGCACAGCTTTCTCAACAAGATCTAAAGCCACATTTTTCAAATCAGTATTGCTCCATTTATGTCAATGGAGTGACAATGATTTATACCATTGGAAGATCTGGGCCTGAGGCTTGAAAATAGCTAAACATGTCAGGTCACATCAGGGCTGGCTCAAGGGGCTGTGGTGCCCTGAGCTGGCTTTTTGGTTTTGCATCCCCCTCCCCGGCCTCTACTCTAGCCAGCTCGCCCTGCCCGCAGGGTAGGAAACAGCTGGCCCAGGAACAGAGCAGACCAGCCCAGAGGCAGGGCTCCATTCTCCCACTCCTCCCCTGGGCTGGCTGTTCCTCCCTAGAGGCAGAGCAGACCAACCCAGAGATGGGGCGAGAAAGCAGAGCCCACCCATGGGCTGGGCTGCTCCACCCCCAGGAGTGGAATGGCTGGGTTGGAGGGGGTGAGAATCCTGAGGCAGTGGTGACCAAAGCCACTGCCTTACTTGTTTATCAGTTGAGCTGGCCCTGGGCCAGGTTTAGACTTCAAAATTTTTGCTGATACAGTAATGTGACATGTCAGTTGGGGGTGTGCTTCTTACAACATTTTTATACTAGCCAAAGTCCTCATGCAGACATACTCAGACTGCCAAAAAACTTCTTTTGGCAGAATAGTTTCTTGCATTTGGGGAATTGGTATTACATAGTACCTAAGAGCCTTGGCCCTGATCTACACTGACGATGAAGTCCAACATGATGCTGCTTACCTCAGCCTTCTGTAGCCTGTGTCTCCACTGTCAGAGCAGTACATTCAAAAACAATGGAGCTGTAATTCAACTTCCTAACACCAGCCCTGCAAGTGGTGTAGCACTAGGGTTGAAATCTACAATTCCAATTCAGATCCATGTGGCCAGAAACCAGCTTTTCTGGTTTTTCCAGTGTGTGCTGCACCATAGCAACATAGCCTCCCCTCCCTGAAGCCTTGGAAAGTTTTCACTTAATTCCTCTTTCTGCATGCAATACTGTGCCTGTCTGTTGTGCCTACAGCAGAGAAACATGGCAGGGACATGAGACCCAAGCGAGCAACTTGCTGTGATCACTTACCTTCGCTTTCTGTAATTTGACAGCCTAAGATCAAATTACAGTTCCACCCCCAGGGTAGGCAAGCCCCTAGTCTTGGAGAATTAGCCATTGTGCTAGACATCGTATAAACACAAAACAAAAAAATGGCTTTTCTTTGAGCGATGCTCGGATACATTCAGTAATAGGTGTAAGTGCCTCAGTGCATGAGTGTTCAGAAACCTTTTTAGCCCTAGCCTGTCAGAACAGGGCTGGCAGCCAATGCCCCCAGCCACCCCGTGGCTATATATATGGCTACATCCCTGCCCCTCCTCAGTTCCTTTTTTCTGCCCTCAGCAGTGGTATTGGAACAGCCTGCTCCTTTGTGATTGTGCAAGCAGCCTGTTGTTGCATTGTTTATGAGTCACTCGCTCAACTGGGATAACCTCTTCATGGATGTTGTTCCACCGGAAAGCGCTACTCACACTGAGCATTCGGCTCCGGAGCAGGAAGATCATTCCTCTCTGCTGCCTGTCATGCTGGTGTTTAAACCTTGCACCGCCTATGGCAAGGCCTTGCTGTGAGATGATCCCCACAAAAAGTGCCTTTGGTGCCTGGGTGAGGCCCATCTGGCCACCGAATGCTCTATCTGTTGGTCCTTTAAACCTACGACCATAGAAAACAGAGAGCAAAGGTGCTGTCCGTTGGCCTCGGAGCAAGTACAGCAGCCTACCCCTGAAGTTTTGGGGCTACGCTCAGCACCATGTGCCAGTTTGGCACCAGAGCCATCCCAGCGCTGCTCTCCCCAAGAGCAAAAGACATGCTCGGTACCAGCTTTGGTACCGAAGTGTCGGCACTGTTCTGTCTCTCCACCAGGGGCAACCCTGGGACCAGCAGAAGTCTGTACGAGATCCCCTCCACTCCGGAGGCCTTTGAGGCGGTGAAGGCGCTTCTCCTCCTGCCAATACCTCCCACTCCTACCCCTCCAAGAAAGCAGGGTAAGCTGGCCTTCCTTTTGGGTGCCTGGTCGCCCCCAAAAAGGTACCAGACTCCTTCTCCAGTTTTGGTACTGGGCTCCCTGGCACCAGAACCGGGTGCCCAGGAAGAGGCCCCCAGTACCATTAAGGGGCAGAGGCTAGTACCCTCCCCTCTGGGCCGGACCACTTTGTCTCCGCTGGCACCGCCAACTAAAGCTCCCTCCACGGTGCCAAAACCGAGCCCAGCATGGCACCGAGAACCATCCCGATCCCTGAGTCCTGAGGAAGGGGCCTTGAAGGAGAGTAAATGGCCCCATCTGCAATCCTTGGTACCAACACCTTACAGGTACTGACCCCATGAGTGGTCTCCTCAGGAGACCCCACCACTCTCCCGCAGTACTGATCAGCCCAGCCTGGCCCCATGTCTTCCAACACCCAACAGAGCCCTGAAACCCAGGCCCTGATCCTATACAGGGGACCTCATGGCACATTTTGATTTCCTCCGTCATGTGTGTGCTCACATGGGTTGGAGGCTCATTCGCCCACGGGACCCAGTGATGTTTTATTCAGCCCTGGGCTCACTTCACCTTCAGAGCCAATAACAGGTCCCCTGCACCCTAGCATGCAGGAGATCACCATGGCACAATGGCAAACCCCTGGGGCCATCGCTTTGGTCTTGGATGCAGCGGGATGAAAGTACCAGGTCCCTGCAGAAGATTTTCCTTTTCTTTCCTACCACCTGCTACCATCTTAAGAGGTGGTGGAAGCGGCCTTAGGGCCCAGAGAGTTCCCCCATGACCCTCTCTCAAGGTCGAGAAATGCAAGTGAGTTAGACCTGTTGGGGCGGAAGCTTTACTTCTCCTCTCCAGCTCAGAATAGCCAACCACCAGGCTCTGGTGGCCAGGTATATCATGGACATGTGGGAGTCCATGAATAAGTTTAGACATCTGCTCCCTCAGGAGAACAGGGCAGACTATGATGCCTTTGTTGAAGAGGTAGGCTGGCGTGCCAGGACCTGCTGTTATCTGCCTGGGACACTTCGGACATGGCAAGCCACTGCGTGGCTTCTGCCTTGGTCCTGAGGCGAGCAGCATGGCTCCGGGAGGCAAGGGTGCTGCCCTCCTCCCAGCAGGTTATACTGGGCCTCCCTTTCAAAGGGGGGTCCCTCTTTGCAGAAGGGAGGGACAGTATGCTCCGCGGTGCCCAGGACCCCTGAGGGACCTAAAATAGTCGGGCATGCTACCTTCTTGGCCCACTAGCCGCCTTCCTAGCCCTTAATGGGCAGTGAACAATCCCTCTGATGCCTTGCATGTTTGTTTTTCCCCAGGGTCCTTCCCCCACCTAGGTTTGTGAAGGACACCCTGATCTTCCCCCCCAGGCCTCCCACCTCTTACCCCTGCAGATAAATTGGGCTAGCATTACACTTGGGTTTTTGGCCTTCAGGAGAACATTAGTTGAGCCCACATTGGGCTATGGGAGGCAAGAACACACCCCTCACGTTCAAGAGGGAATACGATTTGGTTGCAGGGCACTAAGCACATCACAAATCGCCCGCTAGAACAAAATACCAGTGGCTCTGTTGGAATACCCTTTAGGGATTCTTCATCCTGCACGCATTCCCACTAGGGATGCCCCCTCCTGCAGCTCCTCAGGCAGTTCATATCTTCGTTAGCTTATGAGGACATGCATGGGGCAGGATTTCATGAACCACATTATCCTATCTTGAAGGCCACTACCTCTTCAGGCTGTGATTGCAAATACCAGGTACTCCTTGGGTTATGGTATTGGAGTCCCCCCTTCTCCTGCCTCCATAATCGAATAGGCTGCCACCAGGAGGCGCAATGGGGCATATCTGCAAAGGATGGCAGAGACTATGCCCTGCTCGCCTGCATGGGTTAGGATGCTCAGCCCACGATCCTTCACCCAAAAGCCGCTAGATCCCAAATCTTGGGGCAGGCTTGCTTCTCCTGAGTAAACACGGGGGGATCCAAGGGCTTTCCCATGTTTCTATAGGGATAGCCTTTTCTTTTGCAGGGGGAAGGTCCTCCCTTCCCTGCCCCCTTTCTTTTCAAGATCACTCTTCGCATATGATACACGAGTTCCCAGTCCCAGGCACTGACCTCCCCTTTACACTGTGCCTCTGGTGACTACCGTCTTCCTAAGATTGACAGGTAAAACACCACCAACGGGCTTACTGACAGGGTGGGCCCTGTGGCTCCTTTCCCCTTATTCTATGGCCATTTACAGCCATCAGCCTCAGGTTTGCATCAAACCTTTACCCATTCTGCTAACACCCTGTCCCTTGGGATTTGTATCAGCTAGCAGTAGATTCGTTGTTTTTTCCCATCAGGCACCTGGCCAGTAGCTGGTGTGCTCATACTTATTCCACCTGATGTGCCCATATTTTCTTCCATATTCCAGAATAGGGGCCTTCAACTCTGCCAATCCCTCCAGTGCGTACATACTGCTCCTTCACTTTGCAGTTTACTGGAAATCAGTGAAGTCCCATTCCTGTCCCCCGGGTCAGTACTCCACACTGTACCCTGCAGGTCAGGTGCACTCTTTTGTGTCATTCTTGGTCCTCGATGCTCATGAACTTCAAGGGCACCGCAACCCTTGCAGCACTGCCTACTCCCCTCACCATCCTCCATTTAGAGGGGAGAGATCCTGTGACTCCTGGGGGCTTGTCATTGGGGATGGAAACTCTGCTCAGGGCAGACCCCCCAGGTTGCCTTCCTTGCCCCATTCCAGTTAGGGGTAAATATCCAGCCGGTTGGGAAGACAGTTTCTCTCCTGATCACAAGGGTTCCCAGTCCAATGTTCCCTTTAATTACTTGTAGACTGTGTGTGAAAACAATTTCTTTGTGTGCACAAAAACATTTCTTTGTGAGCACCAATATTAGCACTATTGAATTTTTTTGTGTGCACTTCATTTTGTTGTGTGCACAGGTTCCAGGACCTGTGTGTGCACACACAGGTGCACAGCTTAGAGGGAACAGTGGTTCCCACCAAAGCGTAGTGGAGGGCTACTTTGTTCTAACCCTAGTGGAGGGCTACTTTGTTCTAACCCTCTGGTGCCAGTTCTTTCACTCACTGGTCCCACAAGGGCCACTAGTTAGAGCTGCTGACCGATGACAGCTCTTTCATTTCCTCCATGTGCTATGACAGACGGTCGTAGGCTCCCTCTCTCCTGTACTCCAAATTCGAGATCCCTGTGTTCTCCTCCCAGCTTTGCCCAGTTCAGGCCCAGGGCAGTCAGCAGTCTTTTGACCTTGCTAACCCCCTTCTTCCAATGTAGGGTGGTGCCCCTCTTCCCCGACGTATCCTCAGGTGGGGAGGATCATCCTCCCATATCCCCTTTTGCTCTGGGGTAATTAACAGAGGGCATAACCATTCCCATTTTAAACTCTACTGCCGCCTTCAAGAACCCTTCTACCCAGAGCTTGGGATGTCTTCAGAATCTTCCCTCCCTTCCCTCCTCCTCCTCCTTCCTCCCCTTCAAATGCTCCATGGGGGAAGTATAAGGCTTCAGCCCACTCACTGCCCTTATCCACCCACCTCCCTGCTACTGATGGAATGTGGTTGGGTTACAGAGGTGATATAACTTACACATGGAGGCACTACTCAACACTGTGCCCCCCTGCCCTCCAACCCTCTAATCAACTGAGCTGAGGTTGGTTTCCTCCTACCTTTCGACCATGGGGCCTTCCTTTTCATTGACACCTTGAAAGATAGTTTGACCCCTTAGCCCAGTGGGCTCATACAAACATTCCTTGGCCTCAGGTTGTCTCCTTGCCCCTTCATCTACCTATGGCCATACCTATCCTTGGGCCTCTGAGGGGGCATTTGGTGTCTCTGTTGCTGTGTTGGCAGTTGACCACCAGGGAAACTATTCTGACCAAGTGGTCATTTGCTTTCTCCCGCACCACCCCATAACCTTTTCCCTTAGTTGGGTCAGTAGAGGGATCCCCCTTTCTCCCTCTCTCTCTCTATTACTGCTTCCTCGTATCCTTCAGTAGGACAATCCTTTTCTGGACTTCACCTTAGCTTTCCTCATCAAACTGGCTAAGGTATGCATCATAGGCCTAAGACCAGAGGACACACTCTGTCCGCCTTTCTTTGGCAGGTGACTTACCATCAGCCTCTAAGGTCCCTCATCTGGCGGCACCTAACCAATTCCAGAACTCAGTGCCTGCATCTTTCTCCATGATAAGGTGACTTTAGGCCTCCCTCTGCCCCTGCTGGTCACAGACAGGGAGCACTCGAAGAACATAGGCCTTTGTCTTTTCCCCACTTAGGCCAGGCTGTACAACCTACCAGCTCCTCTATGTCTGGGTTTTGGCCGTTACAGGGGTAACCGTGCTGAAGACAGGAAAAACCCAACTCTATCCGCCATCCTCGGTATGGCTAGCAGTCACCTATTACTGAATGTATATGAGCAGCACTTGAAGAAGAACGGTGGGTTACTTACCAGTAATCGTCCTTCTTCGAGATGAGCTGCTCGGAGTCATTCAGAACCCTTCCACCATCCCCATGACTTGGAGTTGGTGACTTCTAGGGACTGATGAGGAGCAGGGCTGCGGCCATATATATAGCCACAGAGCGGCCACGGGGCATTGGCCGCCAGCCCTGTTCTGACAGGCGAGGGCTAAAAAGGTTTCCGACCAATCATTCACTGAGGCACGTACACCTATTACTGAATGAATCCAAGCAGCCCATCTCAAAGAAGGATTGTTACTGGTAAGTAACCCACCGTTACTGGTCCAAAGACCTTATAGTCTAACCTGTATCTAGGATGGTTTGTAGTGGAAATGATAAAGCCAACCTTTGCTAGCCTTTAATACACCACAGTTTCTGATGTACCACAGTTGTGTTTTGTTCTTGGTTCCATTTGTGGTAACAGCTAACAACTGTATGTTCAAAAAAAAGCCAAGACCATCAGCCTGGGCCATAATGACATGCAAAGTAATCAATGTCCTGGTATCTGCAGTACCCAATCTCTTGTCTAGACCTTTTCCTATTGAAATGAACTGCAGTTCTGATATTGGCTTTGTAGGAGCAGGAGAAGCTGTATGTGTTTGTTTCTCTCTTCCGTTCAAACCCTGAAGAATAGCTCCAATAGACAGCACTCTGGTTTCATGATAAATGAAACCAATGGATGTTGAGTGTTGCTGACATTCCTGTACTATGGTAGATTCAGATGATAAGAAAGAGGCTACCCAGGGTACCATCTCACTTCAGTGGTCCCATTCTTCCAGGTGTGCTGGAGGCTCCGGAGCAGGGTGATCGAGAAGCCTTTCAGAAAGCTAAAATCCTTTACAAATCCTGCATGAATGAAAGTAAGTTTCCTCTTCTGCCACAGCTATTCATATGAAAATAACAAAAACACCTCTCTGGCAAAATCGTCCAGCCAGCATGCTTCTCACCAGCAGGGTCTTCCCTGAAAACCCTACCCTTCTGCAGTAAATAACTTGAAAGTATACACCATGAATTAGGATTTCCACTCTGAGACATGGCAGGTTAGACAGTTGGATACTAAACTCTATATGAAGACCCCTCCTTTCTGAATGCATAAATCCAGTCATTAGTCTTATCCCATAGTCTCCTGGGACCCAATACAAATCCCACACAGAAGTCAGTGGAAGTCTTTTGAGTCCCTAGTGTATTCAGGAATGGTAGTTCCCAGAAGTCATCTACAAAACCAGCAGTTGGGCAAATTACAGAATTAGGGAGGAGAGTCATTGAAACCCACTCTCCAGAAAGCATGGAGTGCAGATACCAAGAATCAGCATTATCTAATGAGGATTCTGTTCTCAGAATCAAAGTAATGGAGACCTTCTAACAGTTCTGAAGGCAAAAGAAAATGTTTCTAAAACATCTGAAGAAAATCTAGCTAATTCTTTTTTTTTTAATTTTATGTCAATGGTGCAAGAGTTAGGAGTCCCCTAAATATTTATATCCTTGCTTTCAATTATTTGGGTTTTGTAAATGATAGAACAGGTGAATAAAACTCTTGTCACTAGCGACTCTATGAGGGTTTTTAAATGAAACTTGAATTTGCTTTTGAAGTACTTAAGCATAAGAAAATATTAGCAAAGCATGAGCAATGATTTCTAAAGCACCTACTGTAAGTCACCTGTTCAAAAGGGAAACAGGCATTTAGGGGTATACGTGTCACTGCTGGTCCATGAATCATAAGCTCCTCAGAGCTTTCATGTCACCTGAGAAGCCTGAGCTTTCTTCACTGGCAGATAATTGCTTGATATCTGAAGATTTTATGTATGGATTTACAGTACACACTTAATGAGTTGGGAACAACTCTGTGTGTGTCTGGGTCTGGGTCTGGGACTGGGTGGGCGGGAGGGGTAATTACACCACTTAGAAAAATGGCAACCACCCAAACCACTAGCTTATGATAGAGATTTATTATTTATCATTTATATTGTGGGAGCACTGGCAGGCCTCAGCCAGGGATCAGGTGTAATATGGTAATATTTTAAGGGACACAGAGTGGAAAATCCACCTGCAGTTAAACACTTGGTCATCAGTCCTGTTTAATTCTGAAGAACTCTTACCCTTGGATAAGATCTTCTGATTTGTACAGAGAAACACTAGCTTCAGACTCTATCTTTGTGTGTTCTCTTTATATGCATTATAATATTTTACAAAGGTGGGGACTGAAGCAAAGCAAAATCTTTTATAACAAATCAGGAATAGAATAGAACTTATTGACTTCACAGGTCAAAACCCACCAAACAAAATATTAAGAGGTTTGAGGTTTATTTGAACCCCAGAATTAGTCACAGCACACCCCACAAATCACTAATGATTTCCCCATGTGAAGGGAAACTTTCAATTTCAAAGAGTTCCAGTGGAGCTGAAAGATGACACCAAGACCTATAGTACTACCCAGGTCCACAGGGAACTTTCACTCTTGATCCCTTCCATGCCTCCTGCCACCACTCTTCCCACTTCAAGAGTTTCAACTGCTTAGTCTAAATTTCTAGTGAAGAAAAAAATATGATTTTTAAACTTATTTCTTCTTCCTTCTTAGGCTTCATAGAGGAGAGAGATTCATTGCCCCTGTTAGAGGTTTTAGCTATGATTGGAGATTGGCCAGTGGCTTCCACAAATTGGACTATCACCAAAGGTAATACGGTGTGTTCAGAGAGCTCTGTACTGTCAGGTTAGGATAATTGATCTTCCTGGGGAAGCTGATGTCATTGCATCACATTTACACTGAGGCTTCTCTTAATGAAGTTCTGAGAGATATTCACACATTGTTTAGGAGGCATCAATCATCATGAACAAGAAGGCATAATTATAATGCCTTCAATCAAAAGTTTAGGAACCCTGTTTTATAGCACAAATAATTTTTTGCAATATATAATCCAGCTAAAGGCAAGATGATATCACTTTTGTAAAGGCTAAAGTGCATACAATCATAAAATCTCAGGACACAGACTTAGAATTTGAAGGGAAAAACCCATCATTTATGCAACTTTTAGTGGCGAGTTTTCAAGGCGCACTCACACGTGCAAAAATTGTATTTTCATATGCAACTATCATAATATGGTCTTGAAGTACTATTGGAAATTAGGTAACAATATGGTGATTTGTAGCAGAGGTGTGGAATTGCATATATATTTTTGCATGCACAATTTTGCATTTTTGACACTTACATACCAAAGTGGCAGTTGCTTTGTAAATGCTATAGATAGATGAAAGGAACATCAGTTTCTTTAAACAAAGAAGATCTGTCATCAGAAACATGAAACAAGAAGAAGTCTACTTAGAAACCACAGTGCTGGACATGTTAAAAATGTCTGGGAAGGTATGAAACTAGCTTCTGGTGTATCATATGGATTATACCACACAGGGTGGGAATTTAAATAACACTCAGCTTTAGCCAAACTGTGCTCCCATTGCAGGCAATGGGCTTCATCAGTGATTGGCTTGCATGGAATCAGAATTAGACCAGTGCTGACAGCTCTTAAAAATCCCACTCCTAATCTGCAAAACTGGCAATGAAGAAAGATCTATTCCTTTTGTTTTGTTTTGCTGCTTCTCCTGTAAGACCTTACCACCAAGGGTGGGGAGCAACATGAACATCTTGCTCTTCTTCCTTGTCCTTTCTTAAAACTCCTCTCTTCCACAAAGCCCACCAACACTGACCCCCCAGCTAAGAGCTACTGTCTCACATCTATCCAGGAAAACCAGACAGACACTCAAATAGGAATGTCATCGGTGTCACCTAAGAGTCCCCTGCATCTGAATAATTTTGTCTTGTCTCTAGACATTCTGCTTGGAGCAAGAATTGGGTTTTCCTGTATGCTTTATACAGGGCAGAACTGTCCAGCACTTCCTTAGTAGACTAATAAATGATGAATAATCAGTTACAGAAAGAGAAGTCCCTATGGATCACTTGGTCCATCCACTCCCAGCCAGTGCATAATTGTTTCCTACAAAATATTCTCAAATGCTCTCTCGAGCCTGTTTTTATAAATTAGTTAAGCAACAAGCTTACTAGATATGAAGCATAATTACTCTTGATGCACATCAATAAATCATGCATATTTTTTCCTTTTATTCCCCCAGAGCCAAACTGGAGCATGGAAGAAAAACTCTCCACACTCAACTCCAGATTTAACAAACGAGTCTTCATTGATATGTTTGTATGGAATGATGATCGGGATTCCAGCAGACATATCATCTATGTAAGAAAAATAATAGTGAAATACAGAAATCCATGTTCCCCAGAATCACGATGAGTAGATGCTTGCTTCTTATTAAGACAGACTTTTCATAAGCACTGATTTGTATTGGTGGGCATTCAGAACGAGGAAAATATGCATTAACAAAAATCTACAAAGTCTATTCGTGGTATCTAAAAGAATATCAGATACACCATGAGGCATATTCTATGCTGATTTACAACAACTAAAGATCTGGAACATTGCAGAGTACTGTGACTTACACCAAGCTAGAAGGGTTAATGAGTGGCATAAAACTACATTCTTCAGATATACTACAGCTATCCAATCAAAATAGCCAGTCCATAAGTAGATAGGAATATAGCAAGTCTCATATCTGTTATTGTTACATATGAAATCTAGCCATGGAGTGGGTACCTTCTTCTCTGGAAATTTACTATCTTCTGGACTTCCAGAGGCCTCAGTGGGTACTGAAAATGTTGCCTTATAACTCTTAGTCTCATGCTTGGATACTGGGTACTACAATTAGTAGTTCTAGCTTCCATCTCACTCCCAGCTCCCAGAAATAATAAACTAAGCTTACTTCTGGAGTGGAAGAAGCAAGGAGCCCTGTGGCACTTAAAGACTAACAAATGTGTTTATCACATGAGCTTTAATGGGTGAAATCCCTCTTCGTCAGACGCTTTGAAGTAAGTGTGGCGTCTGGACAGGGTTTGTCATGTAATAACTTTCTGTGGTCCTTCCAATGCTAGAGAAATGTTCTGTGCAGCTTTTCACATTGCCCTTGAAAGACCTCCTTTGTCAGGCAGTCTCACTGTTCATTACTCACTAGAGATATGAACTTGATTTCCTTCAGATTGATCAACCAACTTTGGGAATGCCGTCCAGAGACTACTACTTTAACAGTGGCAATTACCAAAAAGTAAGTATTTCTGAACTTTATATGCTGTGGACTACTAAAAATTGCCTTCCATTAATAATTTTCAGGGGAACACTGCTTTTCCAAACTAGAAACAGCTGAATCTTCAGTTGTCCAACAATCACAGTTAGACTGTGGAACTCATTGCTGCAGGATATCACTGAGGACAAAAATTAAGTCAGTCTGAAAGGTGGATTGGACATTTAAATGAATAACAAGGCTATGCAGAGTTGTCAAAGTTAATGCTCACAAAAGAGTACTGAAAAAAAAAGAGATAAAGGCCTTGTGTTTTAGGGTTGCTTTTTTTTTTTTTTTTAAATCTCTAATTTATTTTTTATGATAAGAACAAGACCATAATGTGGGGCAGGTTATCTCACCTCTGCCTACTGCAGGGTTTCTTGCACTTTCCTCTGAAAGCATGTGGTACCAGCCACTGCCAGAGATAAGACACTGGACTAATGGGAATTGCAGGCCTAGCCCAATGTGGCAATTCCTTTATTCCCATATTTCTAAGATATGGGGATTTCATACAAATTCTCAAATTATTCTGATAAACCCCAACTGCAGCTATCACTCAGACAGACAATTTCATTCATGAAATCAGGATTTACCTGGGCAAATAGAAGGAAGATGAATGGAATGGACCCTGAGCTGATGAGATTCTAGCCCTGTATGTTTTCAGTGAACTTTTTTGGATGTTAGTTCCAAAATCTACATGAAAGTTTGGAGACACTATATTGAAACTGTTTCACTTTCCTCCACTGCACAGATCAAATTTGTTTCTTTTTAATTCTTGCCTGTTTTTCAAAGCCTGGCTGAGCAGCTGCAAATGGAGATGCAGACAGATAATTTGTCAATTTCAGGCCTGAAAATACTTTTGAAGTTCTTTTTATTTTCTTAATTATTTTATGGTAACTAAGTAGATTAGCAGCCTAGCAATAAATTGAATTTCTTAGGTGATTGAAAGGGGAACCATTAGACAATGATCAAACATTTCAGACTCAGCTGTATATTATAGTTATAGGGCCTGACACAAAGCCAGCTGAGACCTTTGAGCATCTTTCCATTGACTTAAATGTGCTTTGGATTAGGCTTTCAGTGAGATATAATTTCAACGCTTTCTTCATCCAAACTGCACAGCTGTGAGATTTTGGCTGGCACCCTCACCTCAGTCACCTTTACAAACTGTAGAATCTATGGCCCATGTCCCATATCATTCTGTCCATGGAATTCAGCATGTGAACTAGGTCAATGTGCAATTGCACTATGCATTAGGTACAATTTATAGCATGTGGCCACGCTCTTCTGACATTCACAGATTCCACAGAGCATGTATTGAAGACAATTGCCTACAGAAATTCTTAGAGATTCTGTGAACCTGAAAAAAGATTAGGTTCTTCACAGAGAAGGATTTATCGAAAAGACAAACAAAATTGTACTGGAAGTGTCATAGGAATGCTTTCGAGTGGGGACATGGTGGCACAGCCTTGTCTGTTGGAAGGGAGACTCCTGAGCCCAAGTTTCATGTATGTGTTAGGAAAAATTTTTAAGGGGGAGGGAAGAGTGAAAATGCTGCTTCACACCCATGGTCAAACTTAGAAAGACTCCAAAGGAGACTGGAAAACAAGTGCAGCACAGGAATTATCCAAAAATTAACATAAAACAACTAACAGGGGCTTTGGAATGGTTTTTACCTTCCAAATACCTTCTTTAGCTAAAGGTTCATGTTGTGCTCATATAGAGAAATTGCCATCTCAGCCACTCAGGGTGGAGTATATTTTAAAGACACCCCTCCACAGAATGTTGGGTCAGATCCTGAGGTTCTTTACTCAGCCCAGCCTCAGGCAAAACCCACATTGAGTGCCACAGGAGCGTTGCCAGAATCAAGACCTTTGACTTTCAGCTCAGCACACAAATCATCTCCATACATCATAAGCATCCAAATCCAGTTTCAGAATAGTTATTCTATTGTGTTCATGGGTTGCTGTGGCCTATCAACGATAAAAGAGTAATAAGTAGTATTAAGACTTCCCAAATCAGACAGTTGCTCATGACCCAAATTTCCTTCCAAAGCCCATTTTGATATATAATTCACTAGGCATATATATAAGGTACAAGCTGTACCTTGTATTACAAGTAAAGTGAGAAGATGGGCTTTTCTGTCAGTCAGTTAAGCTAAAGTTATTTGCTATTGAGAAAACATTAACTATTTACTCCTTTTATTTGGACTCTTACGAAGCACTGTTCCCTCAGAACTGTCTAAGGCAAGGAGCCTTTGTTGCTTTTGCATGTATTCGTTTAGTAGAGGTGACAGGTAGGCCCCAAGGACATTAGTCTGGAACTTGGAAGCAAGGCTTAATTAAGGCTCCTGGCTGGGGGCCAGAAGCTGTGCGCTTTTGTGCCCCCACTCCTGTGGCAGCAACATCCAGCCTACAGTGGGGTGGGCCTATGTTAGGTGCTGGGGTGTGCTGGCACTGGAGCCAGGTAGACAGGTAGGCCATGGAGGCAGGGCAGGGTAGGCCAGCAGCCAGCATTACAATGCAGGTGCTCCAGCCAGCCACTGAAGGTTTTAAAGCCAGGTTGCCAGCAGGATGGGGCCAAATTTATTTTTGCAAGGTAGTATGCAGCAAGGCCCCCTTAGCCTGGGGCTGCAGCCCCTAAATCACTTTGTTAATCTGGCCATGCTTAGAAGTCCTGAGTTCAAATTCTCTACTCTACCATAGACTTCCCCTGAGACCTTGGGCAAGCCACTAAAGCTGTCTACATGAGCACATCTCTTGGCCAAATTTTGCTGGTTCAGTTGTGAAGAAAACACGTGCCTGAACAACATAAGTCTGACTAACAGACGAGCCACTGTGGACAGCACAATGTGGGAAATGCTTGTCTTCCAACATAGCTACCACCAGTCATAGGTGGTGGTTTAATTACTCTCCCATCAACACAGAATGGCCACACAAGAGTCCTTACAGCGGTGTACCTGCAGCAGTACAGGCATGCCACTGTAAGGCAGGGGCACCAGGGCTAGTCCACCCATAGAGGTGACCTAGGTAGTTGCCAAGGGCACCAGTCTGTAGAGGACACTAAGGGCTGGGCTGGAGTTGGGGCCAGCAAACTTCCTGCCCTGCTCCTTGGCCATCAGGCCGTGGGCAAAGAGCTGGCCCTGGCCAGGGGAGCAAAGCTGCTGCCACAGTTTGGCTCAGCAGCCCACATGGCGCCTACCCACCACCTGACCAGGCTTGGGAGGCCCACCATCTGGCCCAGTCCAGGCTACGGAGGGGGAGGGCGCCAAAATACCTTGAGCCAGCCCTGAGAGGCATTGCTGGTGCTGGTCACAGGGGAACAAGTCCCAAGTCCCAGCACCAGTGCCCCAAGCTCCCCCATTCGGCTCCAACCCCAGGGTCAGGCCAGTGTCCGGGCAGGGGTCAGGGCCAGATAGGGGGAACTCAGGGCAGTCCTGAGGTTAGGCCACTGGTGGTGGCAGGATCCTTTTGGCCCCGACCCTGGCCAGGAACCTGGGACTGAGCCACCCCTGGAGGCAGGATCCAGCCCCAACCCCAGTCAGGGACAGGAACTAGATCCAGTCCCCATCCAGGGGACCCGGGGCTAGTGAGCTAATCAGGCCAGCGGCCAGGTCAGGACCAGGGGCAGGGCTAACATGGTGGGGGTGGAGCCAGCAGAGAAAGTGGGCCCAGGCCCCAAATGCTTTTCTGGGGCAGCAACACCCCTGCTGTAAGGTCTCTAGTGTAGAGAAAGACTTTGTCTCTCTAGCCTGAGTTATCCCATCTGTACACCGGGGATACTAGCACTGCCCTATCTCACAGGAGTGTTGTGAGGATAAATACAGTAAAGACTATGAAGTGCTCACATATTACTGCAAAGTGATAATAAATCACCTTATATATAATAATAAAGTACCTTATATAGATACATTCAGGTGCCCTTGTCCATGCTAAATAATACCTTCCTCCACAGGCAATCTCATTTCTCTCAGTGGGTACTGCCCATAAGGTACAGGATCAGAATCTGGCTCTTGGAAGTTTCTGTGTGGCATCCGTCACCAAAATTTGCTTCTAAATAATCTGTTACACAAGTGCTGAGCCAATAAACCTCTGTGACCTTTCAAAGACTCATGCTGAGTAGAAGGTCTATGAGACACACGTTACCAATAGCTAGAGTGAGCAGCAGCTTCTCTTGGAGGAAAAGTAAAAAAACAAATATATCATAAAGAAGGAAATAAAAGCTCAGCTTCTCAGTTATTATAAATCAGCAGAACACCATTGACTTTAGTGGAGCTCCATCCATTTACACCAGCCTCGTGGAGTGGTGCCAGTTAACGCTCATTGAGGCTATGGCCTGGAATCCCTGATGGAGAAAAGGAAAATAAGAACAGCAAGCTGTAGCTGCACTAGTTCAGACTGGTCTATTCATGAGCTGAAGGGATGGCCTATAAACTTTGCTACCACAGATTTAAAAACTTACAGTCAGTGTTAGAACCTAGAAGGTCAGTTGGGGGCGGAGGGAAGGACAGGTTCTTTCCCATTCTTAAAAACCAGAGAATCCCCTTCAAAGGGTATGTCCACACTGGAGTCTCTGTTAAGTCAACTTCACAAGGTTGACTTTAAGTCGACTTAAAGTTGACCTTGTTAAATCGACTTAGAGAGTCCACACTGAAACCTCCTGTCAACTGCCTGCATCCACATTGGCAGGTGCTAGGTCGATAGAGGAGTGGTGCATTGTGGGTAGCAGTCCCACATTGGGAGGGAGCCTGGAGGTCAGTTAGGTCGACTTAAGGGCTTTCCCTGTCTACATTAGCTTAAGTCGACTTAATAAGGTCGATTTAAGCATTAAGTCGACCTTAAGAGGTGGTGTTATTAAGTCAACTTTAGGAAGTGCTTAAGTCAACTAAATAAAATCCCAGTGTGGCCTCAGAAGTCTGTAGGTCGACTTAACCTTCCTTAAGGTGACCTACAGCTCCAGTGTTGACTCACCCAAAGGCTATGCCTACACTAGCCAATTAGTCTGGACTAAGCCACACTAGCCTTTGGCTAGTCCAAACTAAGAAATTTAGTTCAGACTAGCCAAAGATTAGTCCAGACTAGCCATCTTAGTTCAAACTTTAGTTCAAACTCAGCAAGGGCAAGCTGCAAAGTAATGGCTAGATTGAACTTAAAAAGTTCAAACTAAGCCATTAATTCAAACTAGCCATGAGTTTTAGTTCGAACTAAAAAGTTAGTTCAAACTAGGATGTGTGGCTGGTTCAAACTAAAAAAACAACAAGGAGTTGTGTGGCACTTTAAGACTAACAGATTTATTTTTTGCATGAGCTTTCGTGGGAGAAGATCCCACTTCCTCAGATGTTTCAAAGATGGGTGAAGCATCTGAGGAAGTGGGATCTTCTCCCACAAAAGCTCATGCAAAAAATAAATCTGTTAGTCTTAAAGTGCCACATGACTCCTTGTTGTTTTTTCACTGGACTAGACTAACACGGTTATCCCTTTCAAACTAAAAAGCCATGGTTAGTCTGAATTAGCCTGAAGCTAGTTCATACTAACTTCAGACTTATTTAGTTTGAACTTGCGAGTCCGAACTAAATTTTTAGATGTAGACCTAGCCAAAGAAACTTGACAGGGACAAGTTCCAAAGGGGTAACCATGTTAATCTAGTTCAGCAAAGCAAACAAGGAGTTCTGTGGCACTTTTAAAAACTAACAAATTCATATATTGCATGAGCTTTCATGGGAGAAAATCTCACTTGGTCAGACACTTTGAAGATGGGGAACTTACAGAATGGGAGGAAAATAAGTGCAGGGAAGTGTAAGTCATAGGACAGGTGATAGGACTTCACCTGCCTCTATATTCTGTTCCCCAGTGTTTTAATCTAAACTATTGTGCTGATTTGCTGTAACAGTCTGATCCACTCCTATGGCTTACACTTCTCTGTATTTATTTTCCTTACATTCTGTAAGTTTACCATCTTCAAAGCATCTGATACAGTGGGATTTTCTCCCATGAAAGCTCATGCAATAAATAAATATGTTAATCTTTAAAAGTGCCACAGGACTCCTTGTTTGTTTCACAGGAACAGCTGCTCTTCAGTCTTCCCATAAGTCACTTTTGCCAATAAATAAATAAAATCACTTCCCTTCTCTGTGCCTCCATTTCTCCATCCACCCTTTATCAGTCTCATCTCATGCACATCATTTGACTACAGAAGCTGTCTCTCACTATGTATTTGCAGCACATCAACCACTATGGGCTCCCATTCTTGGGAGAGGCATCTATCAATAAAAAAGAAACAAGATAAATGAGCTTTGGAAGATTGCATTGAAAAGAGAAGTGCAGAGTCTGAGGTGCAAATTGTGGATTGAGTATCAAATTTTGCCAAAATTTTGAGTTGTTAACATTTAGGAGCTTGATTCAGGCCCATCTCCAGGAGAAGATCCAGGATTTCTTTTTGGATTTCTATGTAGTCCCATGGTTCATTCTCAGAGTCAGCAAATGTCTTGGTTTCCCTAGAACTCCCTCCAGAAGACACACAAAATCTCTCATATTGACACTAGAATAAGCCAGAATTTCTGAACAAGATTTCATTGGTAAATGGAGAAAAAGTAGCTAGATAGCCTTTAAAATTGATGCCGACAACACACATGGCTTACTTTCTTATGTATAGGTGCGGGAAGCATACCTGCAATTTATGATCACCATTGCCAAAATGATCAGAGAAGACAAGAAAATATCAAAAAATGATAATTTTGTACAAGAGGAAATGACAAAGGTTTTGAAGCTTGAAACTGAGATTGCAAATGTGAGTATGTTTCTTATGGAAGACTGATGAATGAAATGAGAAATGGTGATAGGTTATCATGATACATGGAATCACAGTTTCTCCTGAACAGGAATGATGAGATTTTTTGTGCTACACTTCCAACAGAAAACTCATAGCCCAAGAAGAGGTGAGATAAATGTGGTTTTGTAGCTCTTTTGCTTAGCTGAAGCATTCTCCATGAATTGTTCTGTAACACAGTCCAGAATGGCCATAGTGATGGCTACGATGGCCATGTTTCCTTCTGCCCCCCCAGCCACACCCTCTATGCTGGAGCTTGTAGTGGGAGCCTTGCAGTGCAACATAAGGGGTCATTTGTAAAACCTGCACAAGGAGGAATCCTCCCCTAGCCAGATCTAGGGCTCTTCGTTGCTTTTAAGATGCTTTAGCATCATGAAAGGTATGTACTTTTTAAAATACCTACCTGCACTGGCAAACATCCACATAACTTAAGTTCCGACTTTGTCTTGGTAGTTTAACAGGGACCACCTGCTGTCTGGATCACTGTATAGAACTTAGAGACACCTAGTGGCTAAAAAAATTACTACAAGAACACATTTTGACCTATGTTCAATGACTTTTTTTCAGAGTCATGAGATGTGGAATAACAAGTCTAACCATAACCAATCATTCTATCAGTTCAAATCCATATTGCCAAAATATTCAAAGCAATTATATATACTATACATATGCTGCAGGTCAAATAAGCTTTATATCTATTGGTGTTTATACCTGGCAAAAGTTTCCCAAAATACACCAGCAATGAAAGTGTTCAAAGTTGAGAAAAGTCATAATTTTTGAGTATTAAAAAATGTTTTTTTGAGTATAAAAATACACTTTATTTTTCATTTTCTTTTCTTAGGGTAGGATTTCTGTTTTTCTGTGTTCAACAGGTCATGAAAAAGTGGGGCTATAGCATTGATTCTTTATACACTTAATATCTAACTCACATACATGTTGGCTAAGATGCTGGTACCTTTATGTGTAGCTGAAGTTTATTTCTTATGTTTATCTAAAATCATTTAGTTATTCTAATCTTCTGTGTCAGCAAACAAGTGACTAATCAGACCCATCATTCCTCAATAGTGAGTAATAAGCATATTTTAGGTACAGAGTAGATTGAGGTAGGCATAAAGCTCAGCTCTGAAATAGACTGGCTGTATTTCCCAAAAATCCCAATCTTAGAGTAATACACAGTAATCTGCCCAAAAAACAACACAGCATGAAATGTAAATTTTCCCATTTTTATACATATCCTGACATCAGCTATGTATTTTTTTTTTTTAATAAAGAGGCCAGAGGAAAACCCAAAGCACTCTGTGTTCCAGAGCTAAGCTTTCTGCATTGCAAGTTTCATCTTGCTGTTTCATTTTTCAGTTCAGGAGAACATAGGGGATTCCTTGGCCCATAACCTATATGAAATAGCATAGTGGTGTTGAACTCACTACCCTGAGCTATCACCTCTTATGCTGTAAGGCAGAAAATCCATTGTTAAACTCTCTGTTTTGGGGTTTGTTTGTTTGTTTTCCTAAAAGCACAAAACATATTTTAAGGAATATTTGTGTGTGTGTGCCTGTCAATTCTGACAATATCTATGTGAACATCCGTAGGCTACTGCTCCCGTAGAAGAGAGGCATGATGTGACCTTACTGTACAACAAAATGCCTCTGAGAGAACTACAGGAAAAATTTGCATTGAATGTAAGTGTTTTGATGAGAATTCAATTGCTTCCAGCTCCTCCCCACTGTCTAGTCCATGCAAACCAGCCTTGCAGACTCTTTACACTTGCATGACAAAAGGGTTCAAAGTCATCTCTTTTCTTAATGTAAAGCTAAGAAATTTTTAAGGCATTTTCCTTTTAAACAAAGCCACAATTGGACTACACAAGACCAATAATACATACTACAGTCCAAAAAGAATGGTTTAAAGCAGGGGTCTCAAACTCAAATCACCACGAGGGCCACATGAGGACTAGCAGAGGGCCATATGAGGATCAGTATGGTAGCCCAAGAGCCACACCACTGAAACCTTTCCATACAATGATATTGCAAATATCAGTAATGATTGTGTCATCGTGGGCCGCAGGAAATAACTTTAGGGCCACATGTGGCCTGCAGGCCACATGTTTGAGACCCCTGGTTTAAAGTCCTTTGGTTCTATATGCACAAGAAACAGGTGTACCATGTGGCTTGTTCAGAGCTAGAACAATTATTTGGCAACATTTTAATGATTCATTTATTGCTTTCTGTACAGCAGTATCTACATCAGACTTATTTTGGAACTTTTCAAATGCCTCAGGTTGCCCCACGAATGAGTTACTAGAGTTTCCTTTCTGTCAGCAATATTTAAACTTTTAATGAAACAAAAAGTCAAATAACTGTGAATGATTTATTCACCTTGTGTAGATATTTACAGCCCCCACCCCCTCCACCACCCATACAATAATTAATTCACTCCGCATTTTGACTTGCAACGTCTGACAAAAGTAGTGGAAAAATCTTAACTGAATATCCATGCTTCCATGGATTTAACAGCATTTTAAATAGGTTTTAGCACAGATATGCAAGTCACATATGTAACTATTGAGAATAGCACAGTAGCAATTCTAGCTAAGTTAGTAGGAAAAAACGTCTATACTTTCACCATTACTACTAGACTGAATTTGATGGGCTCTGAGGTACTATCAGATTCCAGATACGTACACACAGTTTAACTGGGAACTATGTGGGGAAGTACAGTATACTAGGAGGAGGAATTGTCTTGCTATAGAAGCAAAACTGAAAGTAAATGAAATCTAGCTGTTACCCAGCTACTGTGCAGGCGAAAGTGGGTATTATCTGGTAAAATAAAGTAGTATATCAATGTGTATTGGGTGCTATAGGTACAGTTTGTTTTTTACTTGGTGGCATTTGATGTAATAACACAATCACAGGCTTTATGGGCTCCCTCTGGTGGAAAATTCAGTATCTGTCCAAAAGAAAAATTCTAACCAGAGACTTTGCCTACCCAAATGCAGGCACATTTGTGTTTAACTCACTTCAGAAGGCGGACTCTGACCTTTGAAAACATGGGGTTCTTTATTAGCTCAGTACAAATACAATGCACACCAGTAATGCAGAGCAGAGATTTAGCGGGGTTTGTGCAAAAATATAGGGTGAGGGGGCTTCAGAAACAACCCGCCTGCCCCATGACATAGCAACCTCAGCCAACAAGGTCAGGGAGTGCTTAAAAATTACTACCCCTGAGGAATACAGGGGAAAGTTATCCAAAAATTTCAACCACTAGGCACTCTTTTTTCTGCCATTATGCAGTTTGTTTGGTGTATACCTTACATACCCTTGGCAACATTAAATGCTGTCCTGACATTTTGAGTACCACATGTAAGTCTTGCTTGATTGCATAGTTTGTATGTGGTGCTAACATGAACACATCCTTTACTACTTAAGGACCAAGTCTTCTGGTGTCCTCACTTTGATTTGCATCACAAACTCATGTGTTAATGACTGAGTTACTCTATGCCTATATCAAGGGGTATTCCAGAGAAAATATCAGCATCAGTATTAGATGTCTGGACTGAATCTGATATTGAAATTAAAGTCAGCCACATAAGCCATTAGTGTCCAGTAAAAAAACCAAGGAGTCTTGTAGCGCTTAAAGACTAACAGATTGCATCCAGTGGCATTAATCTAGCTGATATAAATATGTATGTCAACAGGTTATTATCTGTGTAGTGAAGGATGACATATGAGATAAACTGCCCATTTTGGAGGCAGGAATTCCACATTCCCAGAGTACAAATTATATCATTTTTCTACAGGAGCAATAGCTTATCACCGTAACTTGCCCTCCTGTTGCTGGTACAACACATCTCCCAAGCCAGCAAAAAACATGTGTATTTACAATGTATGGCAGGGCTGTTTCTGGGAGTTGCACCAGAATGTCAATCAACTTTCTAATATTTGTCTGTTGTTTCTCCTATGTATGAAGAATGGACTGGTATCATCTTTCAGTTTTGCTCTCAATAATCAATACAGTCATAAAGTACCATTCTTTTTCAGCAAACAGACAGTTGATAAAGAGCAGCAAGAGCTCACCCAAAGGACCTATCCAAGGTTCAATAAGGCTTACAAATAGGTCTCTACCTGCTGGTAAAGGGGGTAGGGGACTGTTAGATAGCCCCTCTGTACAGGGTGGGAGTCAAGGAGCTTTGTGTACATTTTTAAATTCTCAGCTTGCCCTATGTCTTAACCATCCTTTCCAAATGTTCTGACTCCACTCAGGGAAGTCCCTAGGGGAGTATGGGGCCCCAGGCAAATTCCCCTCTGTGGGGTCCCCACTCGCCTCCCCCCAGGCACTGGGGTGCTAGGCCAGCCGGCCCAGGGGAGGGGCGGGCCCCTGCAACAAGCCAGCCAATCAAGGAGGCCCAGTTCAGCACTGCCGGTCATAGAATCATAGAACCATGGGGTTGGAAGGGACCTCATGAGGTCATCTAGTCCAACCCCCTGCCAAAAAAAAGCAGGATCACTCCCACTAAATTATCCCAGCCAGAGTTTTATCCAGCCAGACCTTAAACATCTCCAAAGATGGAGATTCCAGCACCTCCCTAGGTAGCCCATTCCAACGCTTTACCACCCTCCAAGTAAGAAAGATTTTCCTAATATCCAGCCTTGACCTCGCCAGCTGCAACTTGAAACCATTGCTCCTTGTTCTATCCTCTGTTACTACTGAGAACAGCCAAGCTCCATCCTCGTTGGAGCACCCCTTCAGGTAGTTGAAGGTTGCTATCAAATCCCCCCCCCCCCCCCCGACCCCTCACAGCCATGCACACTGCTCTCAGCTCTGGGGAGGGGGCTGGAAGCAGCACGGGCAGGGAGGCAGCAATACGAGCTCTGTGCTGCCTCCCGCCCCCTCCCCACTGCTCCGGCACAGAGCCAAGAGCAGCACATGCAGCTGGGGGGGTGGGGAGTGGCCAAACCAACAGCACTGAATCATGCCACTTCTTTTGGCTGGCTCACCAGGTCCCTGTCATGGGGGGCAGTGATGCATACCCCGCAGGGGGTCCCAAAGCACACAGCCCCTGGTCGGCTGCCCTACTCTCCCTACTCTAGGGATGGCCCTGACTCCACTCATAGCAGGCACGTTGCCTCTGCCTTTTCTTTAAGATCATCAAGTCTAACTGGTGGAATACAGCCTACTCTAAGATATTACAAGCGTGTTGATTCTGGCTGCTAATTGTGATGTCATTACCACTGGGAATAGTGTCACATCCAACTCTCTTCACTATGACCCCATCCTTGTTCAAAGTTAGGCCTGGCAATGAAATTACAGATTGGATCACTTGTGACCATTCCAGCACTGTGTGCTGTTAGAGTGAAATATTATGTTGAGTAGAATAGCTGATGGAAAAGTCCACTTTATATGATGATCCCTGTGAAATTCTGAGTAAGGTCTCCCGCAGGCCACTGACCCTGAATCCTGGCTCAAAAATGACTGCTACACCAGCAGAGAGGTGTTGCAAAATGATGGCACCATAAAACGCAAAGGGAACAGACATGGTGGGTAAGAAGGTGCTGTTTACTGAATGTAAGTGATCTTTCAGCTAAATCCCAGAAATACTAGCCACCCTCTCTCTTGTTAACATGCAGCCAAAGACTGCAAGTTATACCGGCGTTCCCTTGAGTCCACAATACTTTTATAAAATGTGGAGCAGCAAAGAAACTGCAGTATCTCTGAATCCCTAATTAACTTCTCATTTTATTCTCCCTCACCTGGATTGTGAGATGCACATATCAAATCTGTCAGCAAATTGCACACAGGTACAGATCCTAAGCTAAGTGAACAGCATCATGATCTCAGTTTACAAAGCTGGAGAAGGAAGATCCCCTCTCTAGCAGTGCTTGCTGACTTGAGTCTTGATCCACATTCAAAGAAGTAAAGGGATGAATTACATGCTTAATTCATGTTTAAAAATCTGTGACAGTACATAATGCAATAAAAGATGACAGGGCTCTTGCTTGTGGTTCCATCAATATATGAGACATCAGTCTTCTACAGCCAATGCACCTAGGTATATTTACATATATTACAACACAAGTTGCATAAGCAACCCACAATGAGCAGAGTATCAAATACATTTACCACAGTGACCACCAGAGACATGTTGACAACATAGTTGTGGAACAACATAAAACCAAACTAAAACCAAGCAACAAAAATCCTAGCACAATACAACCTCCCTGCATCACACCCTGATGGCATAAGGCTCTTACTGTTGATGCACAAATAAGGGGACAAGAGGTCTATAGGAAGGAGCCCTCTCTAATCAGTATGCCCTTTTGCTAGCTCCCAAACCGTCTAGTCCCAGATAGCACAGAAAGAAGAGGTAGGATTCCGTTGTAACAGGTATAAATAAGAGCTTGGAACTGATGTGTTTGCCTCTCTCTACCCTCATAGGAGTTTAACTGGACTCTCTTCATCCAAGGCATCATGTCTTCAGTAAATGTTCAGATCCACCCAGATGAGGAAGTAGTTGTATATGGAGCGCCCTACCTACAGGAGCTCAAAGCAATTATCTCCAATTACTCAGCAAGGTAAAGGTGCAGAGAAGGAACTGGGGCCAAGGTATGGAAGAGAGGGAGTACCATCTGGAGGTCAAAAGGGCCAAAATGGGAATAAGGAGGGTGGGCATTTCTTGGCTATGCCAAGACTCCCTTGTGGAACTGTGTCACTTTTTTGGGTCCTCCACTCTGTAAATTACAGCTATCAATACTTTCTTCCCTTACAGGGATGGAGGAAGGCAACATTTAATTCATTTTGAAGGGTGTCAGACTCTAATTGACTAGTGCAAAAGAAAAGAAACAGGACATGGCTTAGCTCACAGTACATTCTAAAATGAGAAAAAGGTTGAAATTAGAAACCTAATCCATGAAGAGCACCAGGGAATGGGACCTGTGTGGAGTGATACTCATGGGATTCCCACAGGTGTTGTGAGAAATTTGGCAGCCATTCTAAGCCCTGTCATCAGCATTCAAATTAAAGGTTGCCTTTTGACTATCTGTATTAGAGTGGTCCACTTCAAGACATTAAATTCTGCTTCACTTCTCCACCCAGCACTATCCAGAACTACCTAGTCTGGCGACTGGTGATTGACAGGGTCAGCAGCTTGAGTCGGCGTTTCAAGGATGCCCGGGCCAGCTACCGAAAGGTAACCACCTCTGACTCTTCCCAAAGACTTTGTTCAGCATTGACATCATTCTGCAGTGATGGTCTTGAACGCACTAACATCAGGACCCTGAAAAAAGGGCTGCCAATCCTTATCTGCACAATGGACTTTAACCAGATCAATGAGATAACATCCGCTTTGAACAAAATGTTGGCTCTCTGTGTGAAGTTTAAACTTAGATCCAAACACTGCCTACGTCTGGAGATATAAAGATCTGCTGTTCAGGGACAGGCCCTTGCTTGGTGTTTTCATTTTCATGTGTTCTTCTTCCTCTTTTTTGAGTTAAAGATGTTGTTGGATGCCCAGACATGAAAAGTGCAAAGTGAAACTGACTGAACAACCAGGATGCTTCCTTTTCTTTCAGCCCTACTGGGAAATGGATTTTGCATCTTTTTGAGACCTATGTATAGGGATGGGCCAACATAAAAATTCCATCATGTCACTAGAAATAAAAGAACCAGATAAGATAAACTAAACATCAACTTTAACATTTGACTCAAGACAGGAACTGAGATGAACCTTTTGTGAACATCCAAAATACCATGGGTAATTCTGGGTCACTCTAAACTCCATTGGCTCAGGTCTTCCAAGCAAAGCCTTTGTGGATATATATCCTCCAAACAACTGGACTTTAGCCCATTACTAGTGATAACTGTTCTGCCAGACCATTTGTGTGTTCCACCATTGCAGAAGGCCAGGAATCCTCCTGAGATGCCTTCACCCCTGGTATATTGAGAAGCTAACACATGTAGTAACAGGGGTGGAGATCAGACTTAAACAGCAATGTGAGTGGTACTACAAAAATACCATAGGCAGATAGGTGAGACACAGATAGATAAGGCATGAAATGACAGAGTGGTGGGACAGAGATTGAACAGTACCTATCCCACTGCCTAATGGTATCCTGTGCACAATTGATCAATGGAAGGAAGACCAGAATTTCCAAAGAAATAAAGCTTAAGTGTGAGGTGCCAGAAGCTGAAAGGATGAGGTCCCCTCTCCTTGATTAGCCCTTTAGCCCTGTAACAACTTAGGGTGGGACTGAAGGGAAGGTGGATGGACAGAGTTGATCCCATTGTATCTCTCTTCCAGGCACTTTATGGGACAACACTGGAAGAGGCCCGTTGGCGAGAATGCGTGAGCTATGTCAACAACAACATGGAGAACGCAGTGGGAGCGCTGTATGTTAGGGAGACATTTGCTGGTGAGAGCAAGAAGATGGTATGTAGTTTACCTTTCATGCTATCATAAGCCCATAACACCCATGGATCCCAACAGCCCTCTTTTACTCCCCAACTCAATGGCCTAATATCCCTGTTAAATTTGTACACACCACAGATCTTTAACATAACTTGGGAGAGATGGACAGTAGGGGAGTTTCAGTTTTGGTTCCTAGGGCAGAGGAACACACACATGCTGCCTCTTCTGAGAGTGTGACACACCTTGTGCCAATTGTCAATGGCCTTTGGGAGCTTCTCTCAATGAAACAGGTGTCTTTATCATCTCCAGATTATTTAATCTTAATGGAAAGTATCACTTGCTTACAGGATACATGCTTCAAAAGGGGGCCTGTGTATACATTCTGGAGTCTCTACTCTAATAACCTATAGGAAAGAAAATCATAAGCCAATAAGAGTCATGCCAGTATCAGGCAGGCAGACTTTCAAACTGAGTGATTGTCTGACAAATTTCTCTTCAGGCAGGATTTTCTCTAAATGGAATATTTTGTGGCACCTGTTTCCTCAGCAGTTTTGCCATTTTTGAAGCCAGGATATCTCTTCTGGGCTTCCATTCTTAGACATGAGACTACTACATAGTTTCAAGATCAATAAACTAAAATTTTGTCCAGGACTAATCTTTTGTTCTACTTTTAATTGACTGCATCCCTCTGGATTGGTCTTCATAGCCAAAAATTTATGCATATATGCAAACAGTGCTATTGCTCTGCTTTAAACCAAGATTAAAATGGCCTGCAGTAAAGTTATAACATTAATGACACTCAGTGCACTCAAAGATGACACTTGCAAGCAGCCAGGGCAGAAGCCAACTCTGCTTTCCTCACTTCCTGCTAAGCACTGCTCAGGGAAAGGGGAGTAGTGGTAGGGAGAAGGAGAGGAGAACAGAGTCAACCAGAGACAGGAAAGAAACCTGAGAGCTCTGCAGGGCATTGGCATTGGGCATCTCTGTACCAGAAACATTGATGGGTAGCAATCTCTACAGAAGAGTTTTTGCCACTAAGGTCAGGGGAAGGACAGGGGTTCTGGGGTTAGGGGTATGCAAGGAGAGCAGAACTGGGTGTGGGGGAGTCCAGGTCAGCATTTTAAACTGCTCAGGGTATTCCCCCTCTACTTGCCACCTGCTCACTCAAAAGGGGCAGAATCCAGCCCCTGTAGAGCTCTCCGGCCATGCCATGCTTCCCTGTAGCTGTGCTATGCACAGGGCAGGAAACTGACCCTGGCCAGCCCCAGTTCCCAGGCCTTTGCAGCAATACTCCATGGGCCAGATGAAAGCCCTTGCCAGGCCAGAGTCTGGCCCCAGGCCACAGATTTGACAAGCCTTGTCTGCACTGTGTGCAGTGCAGACCAATGTTCCCTCTAAGCTGCGCTGGGGCGCTGCAGCGCAGCCCGCCACAGCCGCCAGCACAGCGAAAGCTGCCGGCAGCACACTGCCGGCAGCCGGAGTCCCTCCACAGAACTCCTCTGGGGCTGGGAGTTTTGAAAACTCCCGCCCAGAGAAGCTCCAACGGAGCATGCTCAGAAAATCTGGGCATGCTCTGTAGAGCTCCTCTGGCCCGGGAGTTATGGCTGGACCCTCTGGCTCCAGTCCAGCCCCAAGGTAAATTGGGGGGGGGCGAGCGGGGGGCTGTAAGGAGGGGGGGCTAGCAGGAGGAGCGGGGGGG
>ML681963.1:15807904-16017734 GCA_007922195.1 Podocnemis expansa | reverse complement strand
GGGGGGGGGGAGCGCAGCGAGCAACCGGAGTTGCTCAGCTGCCCTCTCCCCTTAGAGGGAACATTGGTGCAGACATATCCTGAAGTCGACTTAAGAAGGTTGACTTGCAAGGGCTCCCCCAGTGTAGACATAGCCAGTCACAGTAGGGCATTTGTCAGTCCTTGTATTATATGCATTTTTTGATGAAGAACTTTCTATCCTTTCTCCAGTTTCCTAAGAAACTGGCCTCAAACTTCCAATGTGTTACTGGCCCCAAATAGACTCTTATTTGGTCTTTGCAGAACTCTAGTCTGGGTTTGGTTTTTTTTTAAACAGCAACCGCTGCCCCAGTATCAATTTAAATTTAAGGTTTCAACCTTGTGTATGAAGGTGTTATCTGTTCTATTGAGGATATAGACACTAGACACATAGACTCATTGTCGTCTGATAAAACTCCTTGGAGTGTTTCCACTACTCTTGTTGACCCTGCATGCTGTTCTAAAATGGCCAATTTTGCGATGTCTCCTCCTACATTCTGCTGCCAGCTGTGGTTTGGTGTCTTGCCACATCTTTCACAGCTTTTCCAAGCTTCCCTCCTGTCAAACTTCTTTGGTCTTCCACTCACTAGCTGTGCACTGTGTGACCCAGGCCTCCTGAGATAACCTTCTGAATGTGCCAAAATCAGGACAAGCTGCAAAACCACTGACGAGTGGTATGTAAACCAGTCTCCCAGTCAGTAACAAAACATGCTTCTCATTCCCCACTCTGGTCATCACCAAGCATAACAAAACAGAGACAGCCCCCTTTCTGCACATCAGTTCCTATGGTCCCCTTTAGCCACTGGGTCTCTTAATATAAAAGGAAAACAAACAAAATATGAGAGATGTTAAAGGAACAAAGTGAATCACATACATACAAATGATTTAGAGTCCATAGAAAGCGAATCCTTGAAGATCCTGTAGTTTGCAGGTTAGTCCCACTCCTCTGGAGTGCACCCAGCAGCAGCAGCAGCAGCAGCTGGGTGCATCTCAGTCCTTTGCTCAGTCCCAGAAGAATAGTTCCAGAAGTGAGTGTTGGTTGCAGAAAGACTGAAGACTAAAGACAAAATGGAGATGGGTCCCCTGCCTTTTATCTCAGGGTCCTTGGCAGATCAAAATGGAGTTGGGCCACATGGTCAATTTGGGTAACTGGTCAGATAGGTTTCTTCTTGGGCCCACTGCAGATGGGAGCCCCCTGATGGGGGCCATCAAGAGGAACAATAGTTTTCAGACACCCAGCCTGCGATTGCCTTAAGAACAAATCACTTGGAACGCACATAAAAACTAACAGAGTTCTAATTTCAACTACAGGCATGGTACCTACATACAAACCATATAATCATTCTTAGCAGATTACAGCTTTTCTACTGACACCAAACATGGCATATCACATATGGATTATTGCCAATATGAAATATTAATGTGAAAGATAATCATAAACAGTCCTCTAGACCCAGACAGTGTCACACACTGTTCCTATTTGCAAATTTGGTCTGACTGCTCCTTGCACAGTTGTGTCTTTTCTCTATCAATATTGCCTGAAGCAGTCATGCCAATGCTGCTGGCATGTAAGTTACCTTGCCATTTCTCTATGGTTTCTTGCATTCTCACTTTCCCTGTAGCTTGTGCTGGGTTTGGCTGAAGCTGTGCTGAAAAATGGGTGTCTCTCATATCAACAGCCATTCTGTCTCTTATCAGTTCTTCTGCTCACATTCCAGATTTACAGTGTTGAGCAAGATCATGAACCGCAATAATAAAAGTCTCCACTGATTCCCCTTGTTCCTGGCATCATTTATTAAACTTGGCCCTTTCGTATATAATAGTCTGTCTGCTGATTAAATAGCATTGAAAACTACTTGCTCTCTCTTTTCCTTATCAGCATGGATAGAGAATTTAGGATTGACACAGCAGCATCACACAAAGCAAATATCAGAGCCCTAATGAGGCATTCTTGTGCTTTCTCTGTTAAACCAGAAGCCTTTGGAATCATTCAAATCTACAGCTACCTCAGTGGCCAAACTCAGGCTTCCCTAACAGAGCCATATTGTACCCAGGACCCCATTGCTGCAGTGAGGTAGAATTCTGCCTCCTCCCTTTGGCAGCTTTCATAAGTTTTCTCACTGATTTTCCACTTTCCCTACTCAATTGCCTCTGTGGCAATGGGGGGGGGTGTCTCTTTTCTTTTCTTTGCTCCTTCTTTAGAGGAATGGATTCATTCCTGCTACCATAGAGTGTAAGCACATAATGGCAGAGAGCCATGCTTAAGCAGCAAATAGAGAACTTCCTAAGCGAGAGTCTCCCCCATTTATTCAGATTCCTGCTGCAACACATCCAGGTCCCCTCTGGTAACTGAGGAGGGCCAGAAAATTTGTAACTGCTCATCACCATTGTGTAAACCTGGGGCAACATAACTTTTGGGCAGCTTCCAAGATGTAGAGAAACAATCCCTGTAATAAATAATAAAAGGTAGCTGCTATCTAGATCACTAAATCTCAATGCACTTTACAAAGGAGGGTGGTATCATTGGCCACATTTTATAGATGGGGAAACTGAGACACAGAGTCATGAAGTGCTTGCTCATGGTCACTCAACAGGCCAATACTGGAGCTGAGAACAGCCCCCAGATCACCAGTGTTCTAGTCTAGTGCATTAACCACTAAGCCAGGCTGCTCAGAAGGGGCAAGCAATATGCCTTCCACATGCTCCTCCTCCCAATAGATATCCTAGCATGGTTAGTTGCTGAGCATGATACCTCTCTCTTGCCTGCCTTTCAGAGCCTCCAGTTCATGTCTTCCCCCGTTCAGTCAAGTCAGGAGGCACAATAACGGGGTCATGGGAAATGTGCTAAACAGCTAGCAGTTAGCAGGCACAGAGAAACTTATTTATTATGCTTATTTAAATGCTGAGTGCCATGTGCTAGCGTGAAACATGTGAGATTAATCTTCAGTAGAAGCCTGTTAACTCTCGCTTGGTTGAAAAGAAAAAATAGTATGTCAATGGTGAATTTCTTTCTCTCTCTATTTTAGGTCCGAGACTTAATAGACAAAATACGAGAAGTGTTCATTGAGACACTAGATGAATTACAGTGGATGGATGAAACATCAAAAGAGAAAGCTCGTGAAAAGGTCAGAAATAACAAGAAATTTCAATACCCTGTGCAGGAATATCTGAAGATCTTGTCAGATTTTGCAAGACATATTTTCTGTCCCTTTAAAAAAGAGAGGAAAAAAAACAAAAATCTGCTGTGTCATTCTTACCCATAAATTTCTCCTGAATATCGTCTTTGATTCTTTATTTATTTAGTTTTCAAGCATTCTTTATTTCTGAACAAAACATAATAGAATCTAATGCAATATGTCACATAAAAGTGGTAAGCTAAAGAAACCCAAACTACATATTATTTAAAAAGAGCCAAATTGGTCAAACCAATTAAAAAGGAGTATATTAGTAATTAACTTAAAAATATTAAGTCAATTTTCCTTAAATGCTTCTTGTGTATGAATGAAATGATGAACATCCTTTATGACGCTAGCCAGACCATCTGGCCAATGCATTATTCCACAATATAAAAGTATAAAGATCTTTCCCAGTTGGAAACATTTTCCCATTAAGTATATTCTTGCTTCTTGTAATGTTGTACACTTTCAGAAAGTTTTTGAGTAATTATGTATCTCATTGTGAAATGGGGAGTTTGAGGATTTTCAAGGCAGAGGGCCCCATTTCCTGTGCTTTCTCCAGGAGAGTATGATATAGCATAAGCTGGCAACATGTTTAAATAATGTAGTCATAATATGTTCATAAGAAAAGAAGGAGCAGGAGGAACCTATCTTCATTTCATGTCATGGTCATCTGTTGACTTCAGTGGCATTGAATGAGTTGGATATGGAGCCGACACCTGTTGAAGTCATTGGGAATCTTCTATTGGCATTGGATCAAGCCTTTAGGGCTCTCTGGTGGTACTTGGATCAAGGCCACAAATGACAGCAGAATGTGGTTGATGGACTTTCAACATTACAGTGTTCATTGAATCCCAGTCCCAATCCAGTCTCAGTGAAGTAAGTCACTTTCCTCTGACTTCAGCAAGCCTTACAGGAAGGCCTGAGTGTTCCCAATGCTTGCACCCAAACTCATCTCTGAACTCTTGCACACATTCTCAAAATTTACATCAGATATGCTCTTTGTTGGCTCATCATATGAATGGGCTGAATTCACCACTAGAGCAACTCCACTGAAACTAATAGACTGGCATTAGGAACAAATTTGATCCATTATCTGAAGTGATCCATGGTTTTTAACTATTTTGACACCATTATGGGCTTTGTTTTCTTGTAGGCAATGGCAATTAAAGAGCAAATTGGCTACCCAGATTATATTTTGGAAGATCAGAATGAAAAACTGGATCAGGAATATGCAAATGTAAGTATGTGGCATGGACCTAGATAGGATTAATATAAAAACATAATGCCTATGCTACTGTTACCACATAGAGGCCCCAGTCAGGATTAACTTGTGCTAGATTCTGTAAAACACATGCAAAGATACTGTCCTTGCTCTCCACAGTTCACAATTGAAGAAAGGGGGCCATCTGACTGCACAACCACAGGACAACTATTTTATATCATCCAGTGTGGGGGGGTGGTTTAGAGGAAATGCTTCATTAAAAAAAAACGCACTTATACACTGGGACTTGTGTTTCTTTAGTTAAACTTCAGTGAGCACACGTATTTTGAAAATATCCTGGAAAATCTGAGAGCTGGAGCCCAGAAGAGCTTGAAAAAACTTCGAGAGAGAGTTGACCAAGACGTGTGAGTATCTGGACTGCATGATTATATAAGCACTCTGTGCTCAGGAATAATGGTTAGGGACCAAATGAATTCTCCAGTGCAGACATTGCCATTCTTCACACATTTCAGAGAATTAATAGTATTTTTGTTTGTTGTTGTGAATAAATGAGTCATCTGGGGGAACTGCACATGTGGCTCTTTGTCTGCCTCCAGTGGTAATGTGTGTACCTGGAGCTACAGGGGTCATGCTGACCTTTTACAATCTCAGCTGAATCCTTCACAGAACTACTTCACACTTTATTATACTACCATGGATCTTCTTCTCACAAAGCTGTGACTGACCTTTCTGGCATGGGAACAATGAAGATGAGCCAGCTTGACCTTGGAAAATTAATAACCGGAAAGAGAAAAACAGAAGCCTGGCTTAAAATAGCCTTTCATACTCCTGTTCCCATCACAGTGGTGCTTTGTAGATGTTTTGCTCTGGATCCAGAACTGAAATTTTAAGCATAGGCACATCTTTAATTAAGATGATTAATTTGTCTGAGGGCTGAAGCAAGTAATTAGTAATGTGTTCACCCTGCTCATTAGAAATGTGATTTTATGAAGATGAAAATGTAACTTTCATGGTCTCTCTGTCATGACTGTGAGCGTACCCTGTCATGTGTCAAGCCTCAGGCCTTTAACTCTTGGAAGTGGAGTCTGGCAATTCCTCCCTCCTTAGACTAGGTCCCGTCCCAAGCTACAGCATCCCAGTGTGTTGATTATGCTTCCCCTGCAGCACCATTGAGTTTGTGAACCTGCAGTTCTTCCCTTTGGGAGTTTTGAAACATCAGGCATTACAGGCGCTCAAAGCACTCTTGCTAGAAAGAGGAGGATTTTTCATTTGACCATGAGAAGAAAGCATAACATAAGAGAAAAGGATTTTAAAACAGCAAAAGGCCCACATGCAGAGACGTAGCTGGAGTCTAGCTATCCTCTTTTTGGTGAGCCTCTTCTTGGTGATCCATTAGGTCTAACTTGCCCCTTGATCCTCCAGCTTCTGGAGTCTGGGTTCACCTTAGCTCTCCCTCCCTGTCCTCAAGGGCCTGTCTTGGAATCCAGCCAAGTCTTTGTTCTGTCAGTTCCCACATTTGCACCTGCTGCCCAAACCAGTCTGGTGAGGTCTGCAGTGCAGCAGAGCCGGAGCATCAAAGTATATTGTTTCTCAGTGATTTTCTGGGAAGGGTATATCTGGTTCCTCCTTGCTCCTGCTTTCTGGGTACATTTCCTGACAATCCTGCTCTTGAATTAATCTAATACATGCATAGAATAATCCCTTCACAACACTCAGACCCACAGAGCACATACAGTGTTCATAAATTATTGCAGGAAGCTCCAAATCCATTACACTTGGCAAGGCAAGCTGATGCCCATACCCAGTAAGAACCGCCATCCAATAACATCAAGTGTACACTCCTGCTGAACACATGAGTAGTTTTGCTAGTTAAAGGCAGCAGCAAGAAAGCCATCAACTGTCTGGATGTTTGCTTGCTACTAAGCCTCCATGCAGAATGAGGAAGTTCACAAGACAAAGGAAAGGCAGAAACAAACTCCAAATGCATTTGATTAACACCTTTATTTATCAAAACAACCAAGGAGTCCTGTGGCACTTTGAAAGACTAACAAAATTTTTTCCCATGAAAGCTTCATGCAATAAATGAATTTGTTAGTCTTTAAAAGTACCACAGGCAGAGGCGTCACTAGGGGGGCAATGGACCCGGGGCACGGGCCCAGCCCCCGCCCCCAGGGGCAGGACCCGCCCCCTGGGGAGAGGCCTCGCCCCCCCCAGGGAGAGGCCTCACCCCCTGGCCAGGGATAGGGCCAGGGGGAGGCCAGAAGCGGCAGCAGGCGGCCAGGCCCCCGATCCCCAGCTGGGGACGGGGCCACTGCAGTTGCTGGCGGCCAGGCCCCGGATCCCTGGCTGGGGACAGGGCCACCGCGGCCGCGGGTGGCCAGCTGGGCCCTGGATCCCCCACTGGGGATCCAGAGCCTGGCCGGCGGCTGCCTGCCACCATGGGCGCGGGCGCAGGCATGGGCCCGGCTTCTAGTGGCCGCTTCTGGCCGTGCCGTGGCCAAGCCGCTCACGGTGGCATGGCCTCCCCCTGGCCCTATCCCTGGCCAGGGGTGGGGCCTTCCAGGCAGCCAGCCAGGCCCTGGATCCCCAGCCAGGGACGGCACCGCTGCTGCCACGGCTGGCTGGGGATCGGGCCCCGGATCCCCAGCCCAATTGGGCCGGAGATCCGGGGCACCAGCATTGGGACCTGGGGCATGTGCCCCGGCGTGCCCAACGCTAGCGATGCCACTGACCACAGGACTCCTTGTTGGTTTTGCTGAACTAGACTAACGCAGCTGCCCTTTTGGAACTTCTGTTATGTAACACAAAATAGGCTATTAATAAAATACGAGATTAGCAAAGGATTCGTCAGGGATCTTGCTTCTGCTGAAGCCAGTGTGAATGGAACCATGAACTTCAGGGAAACAAGTGCAAGCTAAAATCATAATCTTTTCATAAACAATGATATTAAGGACATTTCATTAGAGTAGTGCAGTCAAAAGCCATTCAGTTCAGATTAAAATGTGGAATAAGTGCTCTGATGTCAGCCTCTTACGCTGCAGCCATTTTATTTTCATGTAATTGGCAGAATATACTTAATGAAATCTGTATGTTACAGTATCTATCATTCACAGGAGGGTATTTAGAAATTGGGATTATTAAACAAGGGAAAAGCCACATCACTTGAGAGATTGAAAATGAGACTGCATAAAGTTCTTCAGAAAACAATGTATCAAACAATCTTCTAGTGGCTGGGACAGGATGGACAAGAATCCATGAAAACCATTTATAACAGAGAAAACAAAAGTCAAGGGAAGAACTGATCCAATTATTTGATGCAAATAATGTTCTTCTTTGAGCGCTGCTCGGATGCTTTCAGAATTAGGTGCATGTGTCGCAGTGCATGATTGGCTGGAAGCTTTCTTTAGCCTTATCCTGTCAGGAGAGGGCTAGCGGCTAACACCCTCTGGCCATCCTGTGGCTGTATATATGGCCACAGCCCTGCCCCTCCCCAATTTTCTCTTTTCCACCCTCAGCTATGGTTATGGAACAGCCTGTTCCTTGCTTTTGCAAGGCCTGTCTGTCCACTCTGTTTTATGAGCGTTTTCACTGGAAGATCTGTTTGTGGACATCACCAGCACTCCTACCAAGTCCTTCCAACAGAAACCCGAACCCGAGGCACAACTCCCACTGGAGGTATCTTAAAGGCCTGTGCTGTCTGGGTCTAGGGGACTGTTTATTATTATTTTTCATATTAATATTTCATATTTGCAATAATCCATATGTGATATACCATATTTGGTGTCAATAGAAAGGCTATAATCGGCCAAGAATGATTATATGGTTTTTATCTAAGTATCATACCTGTATTAGAAATTAGAAATCCATTTGTTTTTATGTGTGTTCCAAGTGATTTGTTCTCAAGGCAATCACAGACTGGGTGTCTGCAAAACTATTGTTCCTCTTGATGGCCCCCATCAGGGCGGCTCCCATCTGCAGTGGGCCCAAGAAGAAACCTGTCTGACCAGTTACCCAAACTGACCATGTGGCCCAACTCCATTTTGATCTGCCAAGGACTCTGAGATAAAAGGTAGGGGTCCCATCTCCACTTTGTCTTTAGTCTTCAGTCTGTCTGCAACCAACATCCCCCTCTGGAACTAGTCTCCTGGGACTGAACAAAGGACTGAAACCCACCCAGTTGCTGCTGCTGCTGCTCGGTGCACCCCAGAGGAGTGGACTACCCTTCAAATTACAGGATCTTCAAGGATTTTCTTTCTATGGACTCTAAATCATTTGTATGTATGTGATCCACTTTGATCCTTTAACATCTCTCATATTTTGTTTGTTTTCCTTTTATATTAAACCTTTAGTTGTAGTTACTAAAGGATTGGCTGGCAGCATGGTATTTTGGGTAAGATCCAAGCCTATCTTCTTCTGGGTGATATGGCTGACCCTTTGGGGTCAGGAGAACCTATTTCTTCAAGAGACCCAGGAGCTAGAGGGGATCATAGGGACTGATGTGCAGTAAGGGAGCTGTTTCTGCTTTGTTATGCTCAATGATGACCAGAGTTGGGGAAAGAGGAGCATGTTTTGTTACTGACTGGGAGACTGGTTTACGTACCACCCATCAGTGGTTTGGGGATGTGGCCCCTGGTTTTGCAGCTTGTCCTGATTTTGGCACATTCAGAAGGTTATCCCAGGAGGCCCGGGTCACACCCTGGGTGACCTTCACCGGTGGATTATGCTCCATTTTGAGATCTTAAATGAAGGACTCAGGAAGCCAGGGAGCGAAGACTGCATAATATTGCCTAAGAACAGGCCCTGCAGCTGATGCCGGCTACATCCATCATACCCAAGGATTCACCAGCACTACATGCTGAGCTGGCACCCCTCTCAGCGCTGCTCTCGGGCTATCAATAAAAGCCATGATCAGCCTCTCACTCGGCACCACGTGCTCGGTTGGCACCAGCACCCTCTCGTTGCCTCTCTCTGGCTGTGAATAAAAGCCATGATCAGCTTCCGATGCAGCACCGCACGCTGGATGGACATTGCTCTCTGGCTACGAATAAAAGCTGCACTCAGCCTCTAACTTGGCACTGCGTGCTCAGTCAGCACCGGAGCCTTCTCAGCGCCAGAGCCCTCTCAGCGCCACTCTCCAGCTACAAATAAAACTCGTGATCAGCTTCTAACTTGGCACCATGTGCTCAGTCAGCACCGGAGCCCTCTCAGCACTGCTGTCTGTCTATGAATAAAAGCCGCGATCAGCCTCTAATTTGCCACTGTGTGCTCGGTCGGCACCGGAGCCCTCTCGGTGCCACTTTCCAGCTATGAATGAAAGCCCTGATCAGCCTCTAACTCGGCACCATGTGCTAGGCTGGCACCGGAGCCCCTCAACGTCACTCTTCAGCTATACATAAAAAGCCGTGATCGACCTCTAACTTGGCACAGCGTGCTGGATTGGCACCGGAGTCCTCTCAGTGCCACTATCTGGCTGCGAATAAATGGTCATGATTGGCATTTGGCTCGGCACCATCTCGGTGCCATGTGACTTATCCCTGGTACCTCCTCTCTTCTCCTCTCCGCTAGAGCATCTGAACACCATGCACTGGTGGCAGCGCCTCAGGCCAGTCAGCACCAAGGCTCTCTCGGCGCCACTCCCCAGCAGAGCACAGGTAAGCATGCCTAGTGTCAACTTCAGCACTGAAGTGCCGGTGCCCCTCTAGCTCTCCCCTCCGGGGGGTGAGGACCAGAGCCTATCATGGTGACGTCCACACCGGAGGACTTTAAGGCGGTGGAGGCTCTTCGGCTCCTGAAATCACCACCAGGCCATTGAAGCAAATGGTAAGTCCACCTTCCTTTCACCATATCCAGCACTGGCCCCACGTCACTGCAGAACTGAGGGCTCCAACCCCTACTGCACTGACACCTGGACTCAGCACTGCAAGAAGGTCAAGAGTGTATGCCTCAGGCCCGGCCACCTACTGAAGGGTTTCCTGCACCGGCTTCTCAGCACTGCACTCGAAGCTGGTTACCGGCCACTGAGGCCTTGGAAGGGGAGTTCCGACTCAGTACCACGGCCCCAGGACAGGGCACCCCGGTACCAGGGTTGACCCTTCCCCCGGCTAGAGTCATGGACCCAGGGCCAGGGTCTTACAGAGAAGACCCTACCACACTTCAGCCCCTTCACCAGGTCACTGCCTACCTGGGGGTCAGGGTCACACCCCTTGAGGGGAACCAAGACTCCTTATTCGACCTGGAGTTTGCATCCCCTCCAGTTGCCATTATGATCCCTCTTCATGCTCTTGTCCTTGACATCACTGGGACGCACTGGCCTAAGCCGCCCTGGTTTACCCCCGGGCTCCCAGAGGTCCAGGGAGTTTGACCTCCGGGGTCAAAGACCTATTCAACTTCAGCCTTTCAGCTGCGAATTGCTAACTATTAGGCCTTGTTTAACAGATATTCCCTAGATCTGTGTAATGCCATGAAGGGTTTTAGCAGCTTCCTCCCACAAGAACACTTGGAAAATTAGGAAGCCTTCATCGACGAAGGCACATTGGCCTCACACGAAGCCTTTACAGTGCCATGGGATGCCTCGGACACAGCCAGCTGCAGCATTGCTACAGCCATGGTTATGCACCGAGTGGCCTCTCCCAGGACTTATCTCAGTCTACGTTAGACTTTCCCTTTCGAGGGAGAATCTCTCTTTACCCTGGCCACTGACTTCCTGATCTGCAGCAACTGTGACCCTCGGTCAGCCCTCAGAGCCCTGGGTATGCTTACTTCCCAGGTGCTTCAACATTCTCCCAGCCCACCACAACCCCACAAACGCTTGGGGTGAGGGCCCTCACAGCAGTCTCCCCCCCCCCCACAAGCAAAACGGCTACCCTTTAGGGTCCCTTGAACTGCAGGTTGATGGCCCCCTTTCTCCCATTGAAGGTGATCAACTCCAATATGGTTGCCTCTCCCTCCATCAAACCCACTCCTTGAACTTCAGGACAGCACCCTAAATCGCTTATGTTAAAAGCCCCTTCACAATCAGCCTCGCCTCTTCTTCCTCTCTGGTAACAATGTTTCTTCCTCTTCCCTTACCGCACCCTTCAGGTCGAGAAAAGGCCCAGCAACTGGAGAACTCTCCTCACATGCGCTCAATTCTAGTTGCATGTGCCCTTGGAGCCTTAGTGGAACTCTAGGGGTGATAGAGATATGAGAAGGTGACACATGATGCTCCCTCTGCTCTGCGGCCCTTACCCAGGGCTACAGCCCAATGGGACATGTAGCAGAGTATACCCACACCCCTTCCTCATACCCAGAGCCCCTCCTCTCCCGCCCACCTTATCCAACCCTTCCCCAGTCGGGCACACTGGGACGGGTATGCTTCTGCTTTGCTGGCCCCAAGAGCATTTCTTATTTGTCTTGGCTTGCAACAGATCTTGGGGGAAATTACTGTGGGATGGTTTACCCTACCTCCTAGGTGGTAGGTAAGAGGGTGAGCTCGTACCCTCTTGTCCTCTACCTTTTCCCTTCTCGCCTCCCCAGACGGTCCCTTTTATATTCTCAGGGCCATGGTCTTCAGACTCGTATTAGGCCTGTCGCTTGAGGTATCCTTGAGCTCTACCATAGGGGTTTTGCCTCTTCAGCTCCCACCTCTCCTCCCCAAGGACATTCACCACATCTCACTGTTCCCTCCACCCATGGGCAAACCTCACATTTAGCCCTCTACTGGAACCCCCTCTGCCCCTCCAACCAGGCAAGGGACATGTTCCCTCAAAAACCCCAGGCAGCCATCATGGAGCTTCCTTGACCTTTTTATGGCATTCCCCTCCTCCCTAGAATCACAACGAGGGGAGATAGTAAGGGATAGAATTCTTAACCGTCATTGCTATTCATACACCTGAGTGAGCCCGCTTAAGGACATGTGGTCCTTAGCTCACAGTTAGTTCCCCTGCAGGACTCTGGCTCCTGAGGGAATTTGCAAAACCCTTAGCAGGCTGGAAAGCCTGATGCCTTATGGGTGACACTCTCGTAATGTCCCCTGATGCCCTCTGTGTTCCTTAGAGGACGCAGTGTCTCCCCTTGGTTTTTCCCTAACTAGGGGTTGCCTTATGCCCTCCTCCCCTCTCCCTAGGGTCTCTCTCTTCCCTTCTTCCACACGAGACCTGCCCAACCTTACCCCTTCCGATAAGCAGGAAGGTGCACCAATAACACCTTCCCTTCTTGGAGTAGGCATTATAGACCACGTCTGCCTTGCTTCTTGGTTAAGTCATCGTCTTCTCTCCTCATCAGGAACTATGCAAGATCCCTCGTAGCTGGCCCATTGCAGCCGGGACCAAACACCTACTCCTGCCACTAAAGATGAGCCAACCAGCCATGATATGGAGGTTGACTGCCTCGCCATAGAAGTGAGAGTGAGAAGATCAGGTTAGAGGAGAAGTGAGAATATCATGCAAACCACGTGCCCCCCCAACCACTCCGATTCTGGAGCTTGGGGGACACGACCCTTGGGGGGAACCTGACCCGTCAATAGAGATGGTTGGATACCCCTTCCCTCTATTCAGCACACCTCTCCCTTTGTGAGTCCGTGTATCAAGACAGTAGCGTATAGGGGCAAGGGAGAGGAATGCACATCTAGCCTTGAAGTTGTGTAAGCCTCTCCCAGAACCCCATGATGGTTTCTCACCATCCGTGTCTCAGGTCATTCCCCTGTCACTCTGGTCAGGGATGACCTAACATGGGAATTCAATCACCTTTCCTCCAGTTTCTCTGTTTTCACTTCTCAGTCATTTAATATTCATGACCTCTGCCATTTGGCTTCTGTCCTGCTGCTAGGATGGGTGCACCTAAGGGTCCCCCCTTTTTTTCCCTACTATAATCCGTGGAAGGATCACCTCTAAAGAAGGGCCCTCCTGTGATCCCCACTTCTTTCCTTACGACAACCTCCTTGACAGTGTTTCTGACACTTTGGGCCCCAGAGATGGGCCTGCCCAGCATCTAGGCCTTATTCCGGAGCCCTCCGCCCACAGGTCCTCCATTCCCATGCATCAACGGATGGAGGGGCAGGGGTCCCCACCTACTCCTTCCTCGTTATTTTTCTTCCTATGTTATCTTTTATATGGAGGCGGGATGCCTTAGTTTAGGGTGCCCACATCAATCCTGCCCTTTGCATTTCCTGCCAGTATGTCAATGGGAAAGGCCTTTTGCCTATCCCCCATTTGGTCAAGGGGTGAGCTGCTCCTTGCCCTGGTCTTGATTAGTAATTTAACCCAATTTACCTCCCTTTGAGGTTAAGGTAGCAAGGGTGGCAGTTATCCCACCCTTGCTCATCGCCTGCAGCTGTAGGAGCCTGTTGCTCTGGATCATGACTGCCTTTCTCAGGAGTCGATTCTGCTAGGGAAGGGCAACCCTCTTATTTTAGATGGTCTTGCTGGTGACAAGGATGCTCTTTGCTACTGTGATATAGTGGGTTCCTCAGTAATGAACTTGGACTACCCTGTTGGAGTTCTGGTCTCCTGACAGAGTGGCAAATGACCCCTCGGCACTCTCATGCACGTCTTCTCTGAAAGATTTTGCACTTAGTGGCATGTCCGTGGGCATTCACCTGGTGGGCCACTGCTTCTTCACCCAGTTTTGGGTGCTGTGCCATTTGTGGGTGGCCATGCTGACTACAGATAAGGCTCTAACTCCGTCCACCTTCCACAGTATGGCTAGCAGTCATCTAATACTGAATGTATCCGAGCAGCGCTGGAAGAAGAATGGTGAGTTACTTGCCAGTAACTGTCCTTCTTCGAGATGGGCTGCTCAGATTCATTCAGATCCCTCCTGCCATCCCCACTACTCAGAGTTAGCGACTAGTAGGAACTGGGGAGGGGCAGGGCTGCAGCCACATATACAGCCACGGGGTGGCCAGGGGGGGTTGGCCACCAGCCTTGTCCTGACAGGCTAAGACTAAAGAAAGTTTCCAGCCAATCGTGCACTATGGCACGTACACCTTATGCTGAATGAATCGGGTACTGGACTGAGAGGGGGCGGGGGGGGGGGGGCTGGCACAAAACCTTGCTTGGATAGGCTGCTGCTGCACATTCACAGAGGAGCTGAGCTAAGCTGAGTAAATATTGGCAGTAGATAAAGGCTAACCTGGATCAAAGCAGAACCAGATTTAAGCTGCCTCCAGCCCTGAAAGAGTTGGGGAGGACAAGGCTGGAGGCTGCAACCCTCTCCCTCCAGCCTGCTAGAGCTACACATAGGAGACCCCAGCCCAATTGCAGCAGGGCTTGCAAGTTCCCTGACCTACCTACCTGGGTAGGGAGATTCCCTTAGCATTTCAATGTGGTAAGTAAAAGAGGGTGGGAATCAGGGAGACTCTTGGGGGTAGGGGGCAGCTAATGGCTGGATGGAACCTGTTTTGGTGAGGGTTCCCCCCAGACCTATTGCAGGCAGTGCATGGGATTAGACTGAAAAAGCTGCCTCCATCCCTGAAGATGCTGAGGAGGAGGGACAGAGCTGGGGGCTGAGGCCACCTTTCCTGCCCGCTCTCCCAGGCAGTCCTTCTACTACTCATGGCATGCAGTGGGAATGCCCAGAAGGAAAAAACATTTCCTGAATATTCAAATGTGACATTGTATCTTTAAAAAAACTGAGTAAATAAAAGCAGGGCAAGCACTTTTTTGCCAGCAGGATCTGTATTGACACCTCCACCCTGTGAAAAATAAAGAATAAAACTGGCCCTGGAAAGGTCAGCTGGCTGAGCAGTGAGCACTCAGCAAGAGCGGGGGCAGGGGGGCAGCAAAAGCAAGCCTGCTTTTGCATCCCCCAAGCATCCGCACCTCTCCACTCTCCACTCCACAGATACAGACCCTCCTCCCCAGGGCAGCCAGGGTGTGGCACCAGAACACTTCCTACCCTGCATCTTGGGAAGGAAGATCCAACTGGGGGAGCAAATGTAGGCTTGGCCCCTGTATGCCAGAGACCTTTGCTGCTTCTAATAGGTTAACTAACTCACATAGCATTGGTTTTGCTTCTTGACTGGCTCTGAGGAACTTTTATAAATAGGAAGATATCCAAAAAACTTCAAGTGTGAATTTTTGGATGGATAAATATTCTTCTGAGATTTGAATACTTTGGTCAGCCAGACACTTGTGAATAACAAATAACATGACTGGTTAGAGTGAACCAAATGTGAGGGGGTGGGGATTAAATGGCAAAATCCCCATGGATTGTTTGCTTTACTGGTCAGCCAGCTCTGTTCAGGAGGATGGCTGCCCTATGTCTCTACAGAGCAACTTCACATCCCAGCAGCCAAACCTCTCCCTGCATCTCCTCATTCTGGGCTGGAGTGAAAGCCTGCAGGACTTAAAAGGAGCCATTTTTCACTGACTTCAGTGGGCCTTGCTTCACGCCTTCTTTGCAGGGTAGTTTAGTAGTTGTCATGTCTTCATTGTTCAGGTATGATTCGTAGGCTTCCAGTCAAGTCTCCTCACCATCGTGCAAGAGTTTCCCCAAAAGACATACAACCACTTAACGCTTCAGATCATTCATGCTCCATTGGTAAATGACCTAAATAGAAAGAGATCATATAACAAATCTTATTCATCATTGTTTCAACTAATTATCACACACAGCAATTTCAGGCCTCAGGGCAGAACAGTCAATGGCCCCTAGAAAGAGATGGCTGAGGTCCAAGTGGGCTTTCACCAGTTTTTACTTATTTGTTAGGTGCCATGCAGGTTCCTGGGGCAGTATCTTCTCCCCAGGGAGATCACTGATGAAGTCAGGGAGCTGAGTAGCAGATTTCAACTCCTCAGCTACCTGAGAACCTGCACGGTGCATAATAATTAAACTTGTCTCAGTGAAAGGGAGGAGAGAATGAGTGGTGGGAGCCTCAGCAGAAAGGAGACGTGTGGAGGAAAGGAGGATACACATCTATCTGCTAGAGTCCTTTTAAATCACCAGGCCCCTGGGCAACTGCACCCCCTCATCGGTGGGCCTGGATGGAATTCTTATGTTCGTGTCCTAAAACTGGCACTATTTAAAGTAAAAGAGAAGGTTTGTTAGTGAAACCACTTGGCTAGGCACCTATTCATTTAATGCCATAGCAAGGTCTCTCTGGGAGATGTCATGAAACCAGATTGGATTGCAACCATTCATTAGAGGAATGAGGAGGGACAGGGAGACATGAAGAGTTACCTGGCTAATGAAAACAATATTGCAAAACCAAATATTTCTAACAGGAAGTACTTATCAAAATTAGCACTCACGAGCTATGAAAAATTAGTTTAATAATATAGAAGATAGTACGTCTAGGTCGACATTTGAAATGACTTACTCTTTGACTGTTCTAATTAAGCATTTTCAATAGACAAACTTAGTCCTAGTTTTCAGTGTGGGTGCATACATTCCCTTCTGCATTTTCTTTAGATGTTGTAGTCTTCATTTCCTGCCTCATACAGTTAAATTGTAGTGCTGGGAAGTCTTCAACAGCACCAATTTCCACCCCAGAGGTGACTGTTCAGCAATAGTAAGCAAAATGTCACTTGGCTTAGATCTGAGATCCTGTAGGATGAACAAGCAAGGAGTCCTGTGGCACTTTCAAAGACTAAAAGATTTATTTGTTGCATGAGTTTTGGGGGGAGAAAATCCCACTTCATCAGATGGATGAAATGAAAACTACAGTATGGAAGGGAATATATAAGAGTAGAGAAGGGTAAGTCACAAGGTCAGTTCATAAAGTAGGGTTTTCTCCCATGAAAGCTCATACCATAAATACATTAGTTAGTCTTTAAAAGTGCTGCAGGACTCCTTGTTTGTTTTGCTGAACTAGACTAACATGGCTACCTCTCTAGAACTTACTTTACAGTTTGAGTGTCCTTGCCAAACCACGCCCAGTTGCTCTCTTCTCCTCCACACCTCCCATTTTATATGCACATAGTGCTTTTTGAAAGAGATTAACTCAATAAAGAGAATGCTTATTAAAATGACTCCGTCTTTATGTATTATTCTTCCTAGATGGATCATTGGTGCTGCGGTGGTCAACGCATTCTATTCCCCGAACCGAAATCAGATAGGTAGGTTTCAAACTATTTTAACTGATTGGTGGAATCTAATAATTTTTGTGTGTGAGGCAACAGCAATGCACATTAGGGGTGCCATGCAGGTACCCAGATGCAGCCAACACTGAACTTTTGTAGTACTCCTGGTGCAAAGTAGATGAGCTGCTCTGCTCAAGCCATTGTTTTGCTGATGATGATGAATATTCAACTCACTTAAACTCAGCAAAAGTAGTTTACATTCCTTCATTGAAACAGCCTTCTGTTTGAGAGCATAGAAAGGAACAGCTACTGAGTGCCAACTTCAGGAAAGAGTGAATGCTCACCATGTATTTGAGCCTGCTTAAACTAATATCTCTCTGCATGCCTGGAAAAATTAAGCAAGGTTCCCCAGTTTGCTGTCTGTGAGATTACACACAGGACTGAAGAAACTTGCCTCAGCTCACAGGACATCACTCATGAGCACATCTAGATCTGCTGACCTGATCTTCACTGTTGTTAGTGGGCAGTGAGGTCTTCAGTCATGACAAACCCATCTGATTTTGTGCTCCCCATGCTCTCTGGAGCTCTGAGCTAGTCCAAGCAGTCAGCAATGTGGTGAAACCTACAGACTCTCCAGCAGGCACTGTGCAATCAATTCACCTTAGTGAGCCTCAGCTCAGAACCCTAACTGGGGCTGGGCAGGGAAAGGTTGCTCATTATTTCTATGAATAGTGCTGATGGTTTGCACTGCAGCAGTGCCTAGAGCAGTGATTCTCAACCTTTTGTGAGTCATGACACGCTTGCAGAGTATTGTGACTCTACAGGATATATCAGGCCACACCCCCCACCTCATGGGCTGAATTCAGTCATCTCCTTGGCTCTCCATGACAACTTATCACTATGTGGCAACACAGTAATGTGTCCTGACACAGTGGTTGAACTAGATCTAGAGGGTCTTTTTCAAAAATACAACACAAAACTGGCTCAGTCCCCTACCTAGTAACATGGGTCAATTATGTGCAACCCCTTGGCCACCTTTAGAGGCAACACTTCCCCTCTCACAAGCACATAGACTGAACGTAGGAAAAACTTTAATAAAAGGGAGAAAACAACTTGGCATTAACTTGGAAAAATGCTGTAAGCAGGGTTCATAAGCATAGAAGCATGAGCCACAAACCTGCCAAAGAGCACATTGAGCAGTGTCCTTTTGCCACAGGTTCTTAAGTCATCATGAGAGACTCAGCAGTCGGAACTAGAACCGGTCACACAATGGCTATGTCTGCACTAGCCAATTAGTCCAGACTAAGCAAGCTTAGTCTGGACTAATTTAATCCAGGTCTACATGAGCCTTTGGCTAGTTTGAACTAAAAAATTTCTTAGTTTGGACTAGCCAAAGCATAGTCCAGGCTAACAAGTTTGACGGGTTAGTCCAGACATAGCGCTTAGTTCAAACTTTAAGTTCAAACTAGTGTGATGTAGACATGGACTAATGGCTTACTTCAAATTTTTTTTGTTCGAACTAAACCATTAGTTTGAACTAGCCACACTGACTAGTTCAAACTAATTTTTAGCTAGTTCGGACTAACCTCAAGCTTTTTTAGTTCAGACTAGCAAGTCCAAACTAAAAAAAGCAGATGTAGACATAGCCAATGAAACTTATTTTCATAAAAAAAATCAGGTTTGAGAATGCCCCATAATGGAGTTCTGGGGCCAACAAATTTGAGGGGCCAGAGTTCCACCCCCAAAAATAGAAAAATCAGGTGGAATGCATGTTCTGCCCTACCCTGGCCTGGGAGCTGCGGCCAGGCTGGGGGAGTTTTCAGATCTCCCATCCTGAGCATGCTCAGATGTGGACTCAGGGTGGGAGCGGTCAGGCCAGGGAGCAGCTCTGGCCAGGTAAGGGCGGGCAAAAGGGACAGGTCAAGGAGTTGACAGTGGGGCCCAGAGATTAGGAGGGTTCCAGGACCCATCAAATTATACTTTAACCACTGAGAATAGGCCCATTTAGTTATGGTCAAGTTGTTTTCTTTTCTCTTTTTTTTTTTGAAAATGCAATAAAAGCAGGTTTTGGGTGAACAAAACAAAAAAAGTGCAATACCAGCTTTGATAAAATGTAGAGAACATATTGAAAAAAGGCATGATTTTTTTTCTTGAAATACAAAACATTTCTACATGGCCACCAGTTTTTGAGGGGGAAAAAAAACTTTGTAAAAAGGTTATTTATAGACAGAAGTACTTCATTAGAAAAAACACAACCAGTTCTAATCAGAGCAGAACTGAAAATCTTTGTAATGTTGCAGGAGGCAGAATGGACTCTCACTCTGACCGCCTCTCCCACAGCTGTATTAAATTATGTGAATCTGGCACAGAGGTAGTTAAAATTTTGTATTGATGTTAAAGACAACAGGTATGACTCAAAGATGCATCAAGCACCCTTGGTTACTATTGCATGGCATGGGAATATTGGCTCACCTGCACATTTTTTCCTCTTTGCTGTCCCGATGAACTATGTTCAGTTTGTATCACAGAGCCATTTTATGGAGGAGCTAATGGATGTTTTATTGCTTTATTTTTGGTAACAGAAAGATTAACAATCACATGCAGCCTACAAATAACTCTTAAGACTTAATGTTTAAAGTGTATTCCATAGGAGTTATTACATTGTATCAACTGTACTTTGGATGAGGGCTTTGGAAAAAATAGTTCTAGCCTCCATACCACTACACAGAAAAGTCTAATATATCGGCAGGGTTGTTTAACCTTCCTTCAAAGCATTAAAGAGGAGATACATGTGACCTTCAAGAAGGAATTTATGCCACAAATGGATCATTCTAATAAGATGTTCTCTAATAAGTAAAAAATTAAAACCACTTAGCAAATCCTTATGCAGACAGATCCAAAGCCCTTTGTTTGTGAAGAGGGATCACTGTGGATCTAAATGGTCCACTAAGAGAAGAAAGGAACCAGGTCCCATTAAAACAGAAGCAGGATTTTTAACATTGTGTGAGAAATTTAAAAAGTCAAACCAGAACTCAATAGGTACATTTGTCTAGGTAAAATAAGCCTTAGTTTTATTGGACAGAAAGCATGTGGATGGGGGCAAACCAAGAATATTTGTAAAAAGTGTTGGGACTTAGCATGCCATTTTGGCCCAATCCAATGAGGGTTTTTTAGTCACAGCTTTTACTACATTTTAATTTAATAGAAGCTTTAGACATCTACAGGAGTCTGGACCTGGAGGTAGTGAACCAGGCACAAAACACTTTATTTTACAATATTCAAGCCTCAGAAAGGGAGAGCAGAGTCTAAAGAAAAATGTAGCAGCTATTGCTGTTAGGAAATGGTTTTGTACTTGCATAAAATTTCAAAGAAAGTGAAAACAGTTTTGTCAAAATTTTTGTTCAGAAATTTTGCGAATATCATTGAAAAACTGAATCTGAACGTTTCTCACTTTTAACAACAAAATCCTCAAAAAATTTACAATATTTTGTTGGGTTTTTTCCACGAACACTTTTTTTGAGGGGTTCAAAATGGACATTTATCACTTCACAAAAACATATTTCAACAGTAAAGTCATTCTGTATTGAAAAAAATCTTTGATAGAAACATTCCAGATAGCTATTTTCTATTCTTCGGAGTAACATAAATCCCCCTCTGTCCTGGCATTGCACTGACATGTCTTTGAGAAGAGTCAGAGCTATATCTGTCATGGGGCTCTATTCTTTTCATGGTATCTGAACAGCTTCCATGTAAAATCAGTAGCAATATCAAAGTCCCTGCTAGATTTCATAGAGTCTCTGGCACTCACCCCTCTTTGGGTTAACAATTCTGATTGGATAGAGCAGGAGTGTCAAACATATGACCCATGGGCTGGATGCAGCCACACTCCATGGGATTACTCTCTCTTCCTAATAGAGAGAGTTCCCTAGTATTTTGATTTATGGTATGTATGGCCCACTTGAATTACATTTAAGTCAAATGTGGCATGCCATAGCAAATGAGTTTGACACCCCTGGAGCTTTTTTGTTGGAGCCAGAGGGAGAAATCCTACCATGTAATCTTTTTAAAGAGTATGTCATGTCATGCTTTGAATTATGCCTATTTACAAACCTGTCTAAAATGCACAAAACAAACTTCAGAGGAGATTGGTTTGCCCTGTCTCAGGGTCAGACTTTGGAGACAACAGTGAAAACCCAGCCTGAGCAGCATGGGGCATCCTGGCAAGTAGAGAAGGAGAGCAAAAAATGTGCTAACATAAAAGTAATAGTATAGAAATTCTTTAAAAGATACCATGGGCATAAAAGAAAGAAAGGGAACTTGCAGAACATGAAGGAGCAGGAAGTGGAAAGAACAGTTTCTGACATGATGGGTCTGATGGGACAGGAGGTCTTAGTGTAAATGGAAGGTCCAGCCAAACTGATTGGGCCTCACTGCTGACAAGATCAGTCAGGTTCCTTCCTCATCCCAAAGCCAAGCTTTCCAGGTGTGCATGTAGATCTACATGTTCTTGTGTGTGTGATAGGGCTCTTTTCCCATCTAATATAAATACACTCTGTCCTCTTCCCTGTTCCTTTCTGGGGCCTGGCCAGGTGAAAGTCAAATGCCCTTTTGTCTTCATTACTATATATATGAGTCATGGCTAGCCAAATTCACAATGATTATTCCGAGTTGCAAAACTATGCAAACAGGCACCACTGGAATAGTAGGAAATGGCCAACTAACACATTTGCCTTCAGTTGGATTATGTCCAAAATGTTCATTCTAGAATCATGGTTGTGTTTGAGGCTCCGGAAGTAGCTTAGACCAGTGGTTCTCAACCACTGTGTCAAGACACATTACAGTGTCGGCACACAACAGTAACTGAGTCACAGAGAGTCAGGGAGATGGCTGGATTCAGCCTGGGGTGGGTGGGCTCGTGCATCCCGAATGGCCATGATATGCTGCCAAGCATGTTGTGACTTGCAAAATTTTGAAAACTACTGCTCTAATTACTGACCGAGCCCTTGTTCCTCCTGATTCCAACTGGCAGAAGGGTTACATTCTGAGGGGTTTTGCTGGGGTCTCTCACACGTACATCTTGAGTGATCCGCTGAGTTGAGAAAACCATTTTGTTATACTTTGAGGAAATCAAAGTTTGTTCAATCTTGACCTAGCAGTCCCAAGTCTGGGGGCTGCAGCATCGGTTGATGAGTGAGCCAAAGCACTGAGGCATGCACTAGACACAGTTGTGCTGCCTCATTTCAGATCAAGCTCCTACCATAAGTTAAGGTTACTTGCTGGGGATCCCATCTCAAGACTGGGAGAAGAGGAGTCTGAACCTTGATTGGAACATACCACAAAACACTGCAGGAGTGGGCAGTACAAGAGGCAGAACAGCAAAGGTGCCTAATGGAGAGCCTCAGTGGCCCATGATTTACACTCTGAAGCTCACAAACCCTGGAGTGAGTGTGAAGGGCTGCCTAGAGGTCAGGTCTTTGGGAGCACAGAGGCTCTGGGAACATTTATTGTGAGTTCCTTAATTCCTATCAGCAAAAGGGTGAGAAGATTTTAGATCGTATACAGACACTGGAGAAGCTGCATCAGAAACCTGAGAAAAGGGGAGCAGTGACTGCTGAGAAGATTGATCAGACCAGATTGACTCAAATCATAAGAGGAACTCAATATCAGAACCAGATTCTACTTCATCTCTGATGAAGGGGATGACAGGACCTTCCCCTGCTTTATTTCCAGATGATAAAAGTGGTCAGAGGGGAGGAATAAAGACAGGATGCTAGTGAGCTGTGTGTAGCCCAACCAGCCAGTGCAGTGCCCCTGTGATCAGCACCTGAGAGGAACTTGCCCAACAAGCGTAGAAACCCAACAGAAGAGTTAGCTGTGTTATGTAGTATCATTGACTGAGCTAAGAGGTCCAAGCATTAGAACCAACTGGCTGGGGTGAGGGAGAAGTCAGACGATAGAGCCACTATCCCACCTCAGTGAAAGGGAAAGGGACCATCCTTCTGCTACTGGTGGGGTCAGGATAGACACAGTGCTGCCAGGTTCCCACGGGATAATCGAGTTAGTCTGCGTACAAAACTAAATGCGTTGGAGCCCACAAAAGCTTATGCCCAAAGAAATCTGTTAATCATTAAGGTGCCACCAGGCTCTCATTGTTTTTACAGTGCTGACAAGTGTTGTAATGAAAAAAAAATAGCTTCTTAGTGGATGGACAGCTGAGAAACAGTTGGGAGGGGTTGTGGGCTGCCGAAGGGAAGGGGGCCACCCAGGCCCATGGGATTTGAAGACTCCCCTGGAAATGACTGTGCAGCTGGGATCTCACAAGGGCTGATGGGGCCTTGAGCATACATCATGCAAAGGATCAAAGTGGCAGAATGTAGAAATGCTTGATATCAGATCTCTAGTGATAATTATATTTCAGTTATTTTACCAATGAATGTGCCTATATGGCCACTGACAGGGCTTGGGTGATGTGCTTTCAACATGGAGGAATACCCAGCCAAGGGTATGTCATAGTGCATCTGAAATTTCCAGAGGAGGTTGCTGAGGTATAAGAAGTGGCTATGACTGCTTTAAAATGGCCCACCCGTAAAGGATTCTCTGATGTATCTGTGGTTATAGGAACTAGTTCTCGTCTTTTCAAGGTACTCACCCAGGCAGTGAGCTGGGGCCCAATAGCTAAACACCCTAATGATTCGTATGCTTTGCGCTGAAGCTAACTGAGAGCTCTAGGAAAGAGATGTCTTCACTGCTGATGGGAGCACTGAGGTACATGGGCACCCCTCCTTAGTGGAAATAAATGAGGAGATTCTAGTGAGTCATTTTAGGTTGCTTGTTTAATTATTGCTGCAATGTAATGTACAAAATGTATACCACTAAACAAGCTGAGCTGGAAGGGAAATTATGCTGGATCTCAAATGGGCTATTCTGTAGTTACAGGTTGATTACATTTAAGAAGTACTCCCTGTCCATTCAGAAAGGCAGAGCTCAGCTCTCATGACCATGGTCAGTGTGTTATAAGAGGTATAAAGCAACCGGCATAAACAAAGGAAATATTCCTCTCCGATATGGTTTATTTTCTGTTTGATCTGTTGCTGAGGGCTGATCCATCTATGGAGAACATATGAAATCTGTCTGAACTGCTTTCTTTCTCTCTTTTTGCAGTGTTTCCTGCTGGAATTTTACAGCCTCCCTTCTTCAGCAAACACCAGCCACAAGCACTAAACTTTGGAGGGATCGGGATGGTAATTGGGCATGAAATTACTCATGGTTTTGATGACAATGGTGAGAAGAGACTAAAAAATTAAGCAAAATATTCCTTTTATAACTGCAACAATCACACTGTAGAAAACTAGATGTAGGTGGCAACGGTCTATCTATCAGCTCTGACTGCTGCTATCTGTCTGTCTCTCTCTCACACACACATTGTAATAACATACTACAGATGTGTGATTTGGGGTGAATGATCCTTGAACTTATAAGGGTGATTAATTAAAGAAACCAATTAAATTAATGGTAAGTCAGGAAAATCTATCACTTTTACAACAGGAAAGAATCAGAAACACTATTAGTACTAATACGCAGGCAGCCTTTTAAAGTGAAGTGCAATCTGTGAGATAAATCCCAGTGGCAGAACAGTGACACTTGGAGTCATGACCCCCTGGGTCATTATACATGGGCTTTATTAAATATGGATTTTAACTCCATTGGCCCTACATAATTTAAACATTATACACTCCAGCATTCTGGATACAGGTCTATATTGAGCAAGCGGTGTGCTCTGAGCAACAGGACTGGGAACAGGGACACCAGAATCTTGGTTTGCTTTGGCAAAATCTCTAAACCTCTGGGATCCTGAGGCAGCCCTTCTGACAACTGGAGATAGCAGTCTATGTTTCCAAGGAAGCTGCAAGGATTTTTGGCTAATTAGGAATATTATTTGTATTACAGACATGCATAAGAGTTGTAAACAGGATCAAGGCCCTATTGTGCTGGGCATGGTACATTCACATAGTAAGAGTATAAAGGAAGCACCTTGCCCAAAAGATACAAGTGGATTTAATAAACCAATAGAAAGAAGGCAGGCAGAAAGACAATAGTAATAGACAAGGAAGTCATGTGATCAGCACTTACTCTGGTTAGAATGCTAAGCGTATTATAGGAACTGAGTACCAATATTTAAAGCTGATAATCAGTCAGGGTCTATGAATGCACAGATCATTGCACCCTGTAATAATCTTTCCTCCATTCTTTGGTTTCATGAAACAGGAAGAAATTTTGACAAAGATGGAAATATGTTTGATTGGTGGAGCAATTTCTCAGCCATGCATTTCAAAGACCAGTCCCGTTGCATGGTTTATCAGTATGGAAACTACACATGGGAGCTGGCTGGAGGACAGAATGTGAGTACGCACCACAGGATAGAGATTGTGTAGGATGTTTTTGTGAATTAATTCAGCAGGTGATAAAGGTGTGACTAGTTTGATAGCAATAGCATCTCAAGCATTTGATCCAAAATCTGATAGCCAGGGTTTGAAGCTAGGTTTCTAGGTTAAAAGCTTAGGGCCCTAACCCACTAATGCATCCAGGCTGCTCTGCAGAACAATAGCTCCAGCCAAGTCTTAACTTCTCATTTTCTTCCACAGCTATTGGATCTAAACTATAAGAGAGTTAGGGAAACAGAGAGAAGACACAAAATCCTTCTTGATAACAAGAAAGACTCAATTCCTACTTCCATAGGTCTAAGAGCTCATTAGTTTTAGTTCCTAGGTTATAATCTGATCAGAGGAGATTTAAGGGTCAGGCCAGTTTAAGGAGAATGGTAGAACAGAGAAACAGGTAAAATATTTTTTCATCTTCCCAAAACCTGGTTAGAAAATATTTTGAAAGCATTCAGGACTGAGGCAGTTTTGGTGACAGAATGCAGAAACAGTGACTGAGGAGAACCAGCAAAGAGAGAAGCTCTATCCCTGTAAACATAAAGCCAGATCCTAGCTCTAGAAGCCTTCTCTAACCAAACCCCCAACTTAGACTGCCTCAGCTGCTTTGGGGCTGACCTTCTTGTAACCCTTCAGCTCCCACAATGCTCTGCAGAGCAGGCAAACCAAGAAAAGTAGATTACCTCCTGTTGCTTTCAAAATAGGGTTTCCCCACTACATATGACCCAGGTTAACCCTCCAAACTCATGAAAAGGCGGAAAACTAAACACAGAGCAACAGAAAAAAGCTATTGTTCTGCTGAATCAGCACCTCTCCCCTTCCCCCACCTTGCCATGGCCCACCCCTTTGAGCCCAAGGCAGGTGCATTCCTCTAAAACCAATTGCCACAGCCTCATTTATTTCCTATTTGAAAAAAAACCTGGAGAGAGAAGTAAAGTGAAGTATTGCTGTGTGTATAAGCACTGGTGCCTACAGGCTATGGTAATAGATACCCTGGAGATACTCCAAAGAAATTGCGCTGCCTAACCTGGGACCCTCAGCTAGGCAAGCAGAATAATAAGATTTAAAGGATGCAAACGAACTATAATGAACTGGGTTCATAACTAATTCTGCTACAAGACCCTATGAAGCCTTTGGGACACAAATTGACATTCCCCACCATCCCTCACATACTGAAGAGTTTATCCCAATAAGAACTGCTGTGCCTAATGGAGAATATTCCACAGCCCACATTTGTTGTCGTTTTCCTAGCCAAATTCCAATTCTGGTAGATCTTGGATACTCTCTCTCTAGCTTCAGTGACATTAGGTATTATTCCCTTTCAGTTTCTTTCTTTTCAGTCATGGTGTAGTATATATAGTGCTGCTACCTTCTACCCCAGAGGTAGCTGCACATCAGGGGCAGCATAGTGTCTAAGTTTCAATTTGTGAAATCCTATGGGCATGACAGATGTTACCGACACCCACGGTAAACAAACAATTGTGTTACAGGTCAGTGGAATCAGCACACTGGGAGAAAACATCGCGGACAATGGAGGAGTCCGACAGGCTTACAAGGTAATTCCTTAAAATACCACGTCAGTTTTAGCACTAAAGCCAGAAACTGGTTAGGCCCAAATGTGTTTATTTTCTTTAGGATGTGCTGGGAGTTACAAGCATCTCTCCTAGGCCTAAGAGGTGATGTTTAATACCCTACTTTACACAATGTGCCCTGTTTCACAGGGAATTCAGTGAATGACCTTGCATAACACTATTCAGAAGACCAGTGCCATGAACAGGATCCATGCAAGCATGGCCTAAAAGTCATGTGAATTCCATCACAAGGACAAGTGATCCCAGCCACCCTCATTATCGTTATCTGTACTGCCGTAGTGCCCATGCCTGCACCATTTACTTGGGCCCCACTGTGCAAACTGCTCTTGGGAGCAAGCAGCATGGTGATAAACAGGCAGAGAAAAGGGTGAAAGAACCTGCCTCTCAGCAAACCCCATCACACTGAGGTTGTTGCCTCAACTTCAAATCACTTGTTAAATGGTGTCAGTCACATGGCAACAGAGCTTTAGTTTCCCAGCAACATAATTTGACAATGATGATTTTAAATCACAGCAAGCTTTTAATTTTTTTCCCCACTCCAGTTTACTTTTCTTGCACTTTTCCTCCTTAAGTGAAAGAAATATGTCAGGTGTGATAGGTGAGACATCAAAGAATTGATAGAAATATCACAGTGCTCTCAAGAGAAATATGGATCACATCTATGAACAATTACTGCCCCCAAATTCACAGTAGAATCCAACCCTTGGTGCTGCTGAGCCTCCTCTGTTACTTCCTTTGAAAGTTTTATAACTTTTAAGATAATGACACAAAGAAGTTTCCTCCGGCTTATTGCTACAATAGAATCTCCAAGTTACAAACACTTTGGGAATGGAGGTTGTTCTCTGAAATGTTTTTAACCCTGAACAAAACATTATGGTGGTTCTTTCAAGTTTTCAACTGAACATTAACTTAATACAACTTTGCAACTTTATTATGCACAAGAAGAATGCTGCTTTTAACCACCACATTTAAATGAAGCAAGCACAGAAATAGTTTCCTTACCTAGTCAAATCCTTTTTTAAGCTTTCCCTTTATTTTCTTAGCAGTTTACATCTAACATGGTATTGTAGTGTACAGTATTTGCTTTTTGTTTGGTTGGGTTTTTTTGTTTTGTTTTTGTTTCTGCTGCGCTGACTAAAAATTTCCACTTCCAGTTAAAATGCATGATTGATCAGTTTTGAACTCTGCTGTTCATAATGCTGAGGTTCTACTGTATTTATTTTCTATGCTTCTTTTCAACCGAATGAAAATGACCCTACAAATAATATATATATATATATCTCATAAAAGTCTGCCCCTTCCCAAGATAAGTGTCCTTAGTCCTTTGAATTATTTGCAAAGTAAGAGAGGGTACATTTGACATTCCAAGGGATTCCTATCCTGCTGAGAGTGGAACAATTCAGTCTAACTTGTCCACATATCCACACTAGATACCCCTTTGTAGGCCTCCCACAATCTCCTGCAATAACCATGAGATTTGCCACTCCATGTGCAAGAGGGACATCCTGTATATGTGCCCCTTCTGCTTCTATACACAATAGCTTCAGGTATGAGTACCATATTCACAAGTATGAATGCTTTTGCCATGTGGAGAAGGTGTGAGATTGTGGAATGTAGTTACTGCCATGAGACCATGCTAACTTTGTGGTAACTATGATACAGTATTGTGACCCTTTTAAAAGCAGAGATATAGGATCAGAGTTAAGGATGTCTGCCTCTGAATTCCTCTTTTTATTCAAAAAGATAAACATTCTGAATAGCTGGGATGCCTTTAAAATTAAATATTAACTTTGCTGAAGAACACATGGGAAACCAAGTGGCATGATGGTGGTTAATGGCCCCTACAGTACAGTCTTCTGAGACTCTTTGGAATGGACTGCTTGCACTTCCTCCCTTCACTCTCTCTTTAAAGCCTTTTGTTTGGGAAGATCTAAGTGAGGGAGAGGATATGGTAATAAAATGTTCAGATTTAACTGGTATGCGACATATTAAATTGTCTTCATTATGTCAAGGGGCCTAAAAAAAGAAAATTGGTCAATTAGCATGCAACAGTAACAGGTAATGGATTTAACTTTGTTCAGGGTTATTATCTGCTATTTTATAAGAAGTTACCTGAAGAGAGAGATACCACCACCATCACCAACAGCAAGAGAGATTTAACTGTCTGGTTTCCTTGTCGTTCCACAGTAATATGGAAAAATGCAATTCAATCTGCCATGGGCTTGTATTTCAAACCACAATCAAGTGCATGCAGTCTAAGGTGATTGCTTTGATCTGCATTATCAGATGTATTTTAGTCATGGCTTTTCAGAAAGTTAGCATCTGTCCCACATTGTCATTCCTGTTTACTGTGCATTGAACCACTCACCTAGAAGAGCACTACAAGGTACAGTGCCATCCTTTTAAAGACACGCACCAGTGTTCCTGATAATTAATGATAATTAAATATTTCTTATAAATGTTAGAGATGTTAATCCAGATGGGCTGACCAAATCCAAAATTAAACAATTACATCCTGTTGATCTAAATGCCATCTAAGTTCCATTTGGAGGTCATACCTTTTCTTATTTCCTGATTAGCAATGTACAGCAACATGGCAAACACCATTGTTTCAGCCCAGAGATGGCTGTTGGTGTGCAGAGTGATCTCACTATGTTTATGTATAAATATAAAGTTCCCAAAAATCTTTAAGATTAAAAGTAGACTTCATGAGAATAGGCATAAACCACTGCTTTCCAATATAAACAATAATGTGTCCAAGATAAAATGTAGCAGGACCATGCATTTATAGGCTGGGTTTGCTATCATGTCTGAATGGGGAGGCCTCCTACTAAAATAACTTACGATCATTCATAGGCATATTTAAAGTGGTTGGAACGTGAAGGGAAGGAGCCAAAGTTACCAGGACTTGATCTGACTCACAAACAACTTTTCTTTCTCAACTTTGCCCAGGTAGGAACCCATTTCTTTTCCCAAGAGTTTCATGAAAAATATAAACTGAATTCTAACGTGCTGATGCTTATGCACAAAGAATATGTCAAAACGCTCTTGAGCCTCAGCAACCCCAGGGCACCCGTCTTATGGACAGTGCTTGTCTGCAAAGGGTCCTCCAAACCAATACAGAAAGAAGATGGTTTAACTGTTAGCACAGAGGGCGAAACCTACACAAAAGGAGCATAACTGACACCTGGGGGAACATGGTGTAGTGAAGATGGGGCTTTGGAGACAACTTACTCCCATGACAGGCAGTTTCGAAAGGGCAATCCAAGGAGCTTCTCATGGGCTGGACATCTTGGGGGGGATTCCTGGCTTTATTGAAATCAGTGGCAGAACTGTCCCTGACTACAACAGGGCCAGAATATCGACAGATGCAACTACATCTAAAGCAGTGGAGCTGCAGTCGCTTACACAGTTTGGCTATTGAGATATTCTTCTATTGATCCATGAACTTTTACTCCTCCTCCTTGTCTAGGTGTGGTGTGGTTCCTACAGACCAGAATATGCCAGTCAGTCTATTAAGACAGATGTCCACAGCCCTCTGAAATACAGGTGAGCTGTATGACTTGGGCTAAAACTCATTAACATGTTTCAACCTATCACTGCAAGGCATCAGAAGACAAGAGAACACTTAAGCTATTTTATCGAGCTAGCAACTGCTTGCTAACTATTAAACACAATCAAAGTATATGATCCCCCCTAATGCAAATTTCTGCCAGAATTCTACCACCTCAGATGCTCCTGAAAAAAAAACCACACACATTCTCATTCAGCCGAGTGAACTTGACTGTTCTAGAAGGTATTATGTTTATCTGCATCCTATCCATAACCTACACTCAAGTAGCCCAGTGAAACATGCCATTGGTTGGGCAATGCTGCCATAAGCGAACTGGAAAACTCAGGCTATTGCTTCTTTGATTTGCTCCCAGATATTGCTTTTAAAGCAACTCTTCACCTGAAAAAGTAATCCGCTTACATCATTCCACTTGATTGTTTTCAAGCTGGGTTTAAAAACAACTATCTAAATCCCCAATGTTTGTGTCTGCAAAGCTGAACAGCGAGGAAGAGTGAGTATGTGAAAGACACATGTACTTGAAGAAGAATCCTGTAAATAAAGGAGATAAGGAAGAGTAAGCAGTATCTTTTATCTCCCACTGCCTCTATGAGTCCCTTTGATTTCATTGCGGGTCCATGCAGGCACACACGTCTTCCCATTGCAGGAACAGGAGCTGTCTAGACTGTACTGAGTGGCAGTGCTGACCATTGGCCAGCTACACTTTGCAGGCATGTGAAAGTGATCCTTGTACTTCAGGGAATTCACTTCAGTTGCTGGGGTCCATTTAGCCTCGGCACCAGTTGTGCCGCTGAGGGTGTTGTGTCTCGTTTTATACCTAAAACCTGCACAATCCACCAACACATAGATCAACTAACTCCCTGGGGTGTCACAAGTCTGCCAGGATGCAGCTGACTGTAGAATGATAGCTTTAGATTGTATAAGTCCTCTGGCACAGGGACCATCTCTTATTGTGTGTGCCCAGCCCAATAAGGACCTGGGCAAGACCTCCAACCCAGATTTACTTAAGGACATGCTGACTTGTGTTCCTCATTGTGCCCTCTGCATGCAACCTAAGTGCACATAAGCCCCTTTCTTCTTCTCCTTTGTGTCATCTAGGGTGATGGGATCCTTGCAAAACTTTGAAGCCTTCTCTGAAGCATTCCACTGTAAAAAGGGCACAGCCATGCACCCTGCAGAGAAATGCAGAGTGTGGTAGCCAAAGAGAACAATGATGCTGAAGACTTTGCTACTGTATGGTCTGAAACTGAACTAGTCTGGCTACCTACTAGCCTGTTCTAGCCATTGACGGGCCTGACGTTTTCCTGTTCAGTGATAGCCACAGCTAACAGTGCAGCTCTTGTAGTCAGAATTAAAGAAGCTACAGCTGTCAGGCTCCCATGGTTCAGCTGGAATGTACACAGGCATCTCGAAATGCTGCCAGACCAGGCTGTGTTGAAAGCCACAGCACCCTTCAGGAGAAAAATGACTGTTTCAAATGACATCCTGACTGTTATTAAGCTACCACATCAGGGTTACAACACTAGCTATTTAAAAATAAAAGCAGATCTATTTTTCAGCAAGGAGTATTAATTTCAGTATGTCTTACAACTAAATAATCCTTTTGTGGTTCAGTAAGCCTGTCTGGTTTTTCATTGTATTAATTATTTTTCAAAGTTCTTATTCAGTTTTCAGCAGAGCCGTAACTAAAGAATTTGGCGCCTGGATCACGTTCCAATCAGAACACGCCCCTTACAATGGCTGGCATCTGAAGCGAGCAGTGAGAAATGCATCCTTTAACGGAGTGGCTCAATGGAGTGACTCCAGTGCGCCCAGGGCAAAGCCCCACTCACCCCGCTGTAGTTATGGCCCTGGTTCTCAGTACTCTTCTCCCAACTCCAGGGTAGAGCTAAGTTAAACTTATGTGCTGGACATGTAATACTGTCTGCTTGCACCTTAATGACTGCTTTGTTGTAAGAGATTGTAATTTGTGTTGATATGTTACAAGGTGAACTGTATGTTAAAATATCTGCTGGCTGCTGATTTAAAGCAAAGCTGAACCACTGTTTTTGCACTTGTTATTTTGCTCTACTGGGCAACTTTAATACGATCTCAACAAAATGAGCTATAGCAACTCTTAAAAAGATGGAATTCTCTAGCTAAATTCCATCACCAAGTTCAGAATTACATTGGTCTCTTCCACCTGCCTTCAGAAATATACCTAAGAGGAAGCTTATTCTTGCATTAAGAGTAAATATCTAGATATCTAGTGACAAATCTTGCTTAGCATAAACAGCAAAACATTTACACCGGAAAAAAATCATACTATTTTTGATCCTAAACCTTTTCATTTTACTGTAGCCTACTTTTAAAAGGTGGATGTCATTACACTTTAAAAATGCACACGTCTTGTTAGTTTTTATATAAATAAAACTTGAACTGCAGCACATTGCTCATGCATTTATCTGTAGAAATGGGTCTGGATTGCTTTCTTCAATGAATGCTACAATTTCAGGGTAACTAGTATTTGATATAGTCAAATCTTTTAAATTGGCTTTAACCATTCTTCACTGAAAATGTTTATTTTTGATATAGCTACCACTGGAAAGCATACTACTACTTATTCATAATCTAACATTTAGTAGCAGATGTCAAAGCAAATTTTTGATTCACTTAGTATCTACCTAATACATAATTAAGAAAAGCTTCTAATAATTTTATTTTTATGGTATGTAACTGTTATACCCAGTACCAGTATTGTTTTGTTATGAGTTCTGATTTGCATGTGTTACTCTAGCAAGCAATTTTTATTAATGAAATAAACTAATTCCATCATCTCTTTAAAAAAAGTTAGAATAATCTTCAAATTTAAAGTCATTAAACTCCATGCATTCTGGAAGTCATTTAATTAAATCAGCACTATGGCTGCTGCAGTATCATGGAAGGAAATTAAAGTCACTTAACTATAGGAGTTTTGACATCCCATGAGAGATTAGGATCAAGTTGTCAATGAGCTATTTTACTGTTTGACAGTAACAGTGTGATGTTACCAAATGAAGCCTGGACAATATTTATATGTACCTGCAGTATATTACCTCTTTCTGTCAAAATGAAGTTCATCTACACATTAATGAGAGCATCCATTAGAGCTGAGAACCCCTGATTTGTTTATTGTGGATTTCTAGATTTGAAGAGCTCAATGACCAACCCAACTCTCCACCCCCTCTCATAAACCCCCTGCTATCAGTCCAGTCTCTCTCCTCACTCAATGGGAGTTGTGTTTGGAAGACAGAAAGCATTTGTGCACCTTAAGCCTGCAAGCGCCTTGTCCCATGAGTTAGTACCTGATTCTCAATGTAAAATGATAGTGTTCACCATCATGTACTACTGTGTGTCCCCCCACACGGACAGGACCAAGCTCTTATTAATATGCTGTTACTCCCTGACCATAGGCTATTTTCATTCTTGGCTGTATTACATACTGGATCCCCAACAAACACAATCGTGTATTAAAGCTGTTTACTCAAGCAGGGGTATGGAGTGCATACATAAGGGTGCTACCTAAACACCTCTAGTTGTCGGTTTGGGTATTTAGAGATATCAGCTAGAGAGAATGGGGCTATGATCCAAAGCTGTCCCATTCTAGCTGGAGGATTTAGATCCAAATGGGCTACACCAGGGTCTCAAACACATGGCCGCAGGCCGCATGCAGCCCCTAAAGCTATTTCCTGCAGCCCACAACAACACTATTGTTACTGATATTTGCAATATTGTTGTATGAAAAGGTTTCAATGATGCGGCTCTCATGCTAACGTACTAGTCCTCATGTGGCCCTCGTGGTGATTCGCGTTTGAGACCCCTGGGCTACACAATAAGACATGAAAATCTACACCCTGATTCAAGCCATTAATGATGTTAAGTACAATGAGCCAGGTTTTTGAAAGCCTTTGGGCCTGGATCTTCAGACGTTATTTAGGTGCCTAACTCCAAATGGAAAAAAAAAATCAATACAAGTTAGGAACATAGATTAAAGGAACCGGCCTTTACCATCTAAAGACCTTTGAAAATCTAGCCCCAGGAGTCTATAGAAGCTAAAACCAGAAAGAGATGGCCAGGAAGAAACTTTGCTAGCCTCTTCCCCCTTCCCTTCCATCAAAAAAACAAAACAAAACAAAAACACCTCACATATCATGGAGTAGGATATTGTGTCCATGACCTACTGAAAAGAACACTACAAAGACTGATCCTAGCACCCAGATGGTCTCTGCTGAGTCATCTTCCAGGTAGTTTTCAGGGAGAAAGTATTTTAGGGAACCTCTGAACTCTTGGTGATATAACATATCTACTTCCTATCAACTAGTAGCTGAAGGCACCTGGTCACCTCCACAGTGAGGAAGTGGAGATTCAATTAACTGAAAGGACAAAATACTGTACGTGGCACGGTTATAGTCAGTCTACCATGATAAAAATCAGTGGTCGTTTAGCAGGTTTCGATAACCCCTAATTGTAGGAACCTACCAGTAGATCTCATTTTTCTTGGCAGTATGATATAGGCAATCCCCTTCACTTGTAAAAATTAAGCACCAAGATATAATAAAGTTAACAACTTCTCAATTCTTATACCTGATGAATATTAAATTAAATTCCAGTGTGACTCAATGTACAATTGGAACCATGCATCAGGCTACAGTTTAAAAATTAAGCAGGCCACATAAAGTGGGAGAATAAGAAGTTTCAGGCTGAGTGTTTTGACCTTTTCTCCACACCCCACCACCCTTTAAAGATACACCTATACAAAGATCAAGGCCAGAACAGAGACAACACAGAGAAGTCCCTGCTGTGCATTATGACAACTTGCAAAATATTGTCCAGTTAAAAACAAAACCAAACCTCACTGCTGCACTAATACTCAGGCTTTTATCACCTTAAAAGCAAAGCGCTATCTGCTCTGCCAATAAATTAACCAGAATTGCATATATAATACAGAGTAAGATAAGAGATAGTCAAGTTTTGACAAGATTGGATGCTTCTAAAAGGAATCTCCAGAAATGATTTTGGGGAAGTCTTTGCCTTGGCTATACAGAAGGTTGAGACTGCATGATCACAATTGTCTCTTCTGGCTTTGAAATGTATGACTAGAAGGAGTTTGCAATTGCTCCTAGTTCAGAAGTTTGAATCTCTTCAGGGGGTAGGAACTTTGCCTAGTGTGATGCAGTACTGCGGCACAGTAGAAATAAAGTATCACCCTCAAGCTGCCAGATGAAATGCTCTATATGTTTTGCTGTTATCCCATGAAATTAACTTATTTAAATGTAAAAAAAAAAAAAAAAAAAAGCAAGGAGTCTTGTGGCACTTAAAGACTAAGATTTATTTATCATTGATGTGTATACTACTCCAGCTGGAGTTTCTCTGCTTCCTATTTCTACAGTTTTTAATTAAATGACTAGTTGCAAAGGACTGTAAAGCATTTTGACAAGTCAACTCGTCATTTAGTTGTTTGTGTATGGTACCAGGTAAAATAAACACATAACGTGATTGTCTTTTTCTGCTTACTCACATTTTCCAGACCACGAAACCTATTGCAATAAGTTATCACAGTAGGAAAAAAAAATAAAGAGAGTTAAAGCTTAAACTCCACCTTCACCAGCATGAAACATCAGACTGTGTCAGGAGTCTGCAGTTAGAACTGGGGTGTCAAAAATTTGGATCAAGGGCCAAGTGCAGCCTGTGAACCTCTTCCATTTAGCCTGTGACTGCGCTCCATGGGAGCACACTCTCTCCCTAACAGAGGGAGGCCTCTGATACCCAGGACACCACCATACTGTGAGTCTTGGGTCTCGCAGCATCACAAAGTGTTGGGTACATGAGACTGCATTCCATGGGACCACATTCGCCCTACCAGAGATTAAAAAATGGTATTGGAGAGTGCAGTTTTACATACACAGCACTCCATGATGATGCATGAGCACTACACTTTTCAATTTATGGTAGATACATCCCATCTGAAGCACATTTAAGTCAAATCTGGGCTGCCATAGCAAATGAGTTTGACACCAGTTAGGATGTGGCTCTTTGAATCCAACTCATTGATGCAATGGCTGCCCTTGCTCCAAGCACTTCAGCTAATGCACACTTCTTCTTAGAGTGCTGCTCACATCATTCAGTATTAGGTGTATGTGCCGCAGCACACAATTGGTCAGAAACTTTTAGCCCTAGCCTGTCAGAGCAGGGTTGGGGGCCAACACCTCCTCCAGCCACTCCCATGGCTATATATATGGCCCCAACCCTGGTGCTCCTCAGTTCCTTTTTCCACCCTCAGCGACGGTTTCAGAACAGCCCTTTCTTTGCAATCACGCAAGTGCCTGTCAATTCACTGTGTATGAGCTGCCCATTCGATCTGGAAGATCTCTTTGTACGCATCATTCCACCAAGAACCAGTGCTTTTGTTGAGCGTATGTCGGAGCCAGAAGACAAATCCCAACAGTCACTTACGATGCCAAGTTTCAAATGCTGCGCTGCTTGCGGCAAGGCCTTCCCGCGGGACGACCCCCACGAGAAGTGTCTTCGGTGTCTAGGTGAGTCACACCAGCCTACTGAGCGCTCCATCTGTCTGTCCTTTAAACCAAGGATGCTGAAAGACAGGAAGCAAAGACTCTGTACATTGGCCCTGAAGCAAGTACAGCAGCCTATCCCCAGAGAATTGGGGTCACCTTTGGCACCAGCACAGTGTGCCAGATCAGCACAGGAGCCCTCTTAGTGCTGCTACCTGCAGGAGCAAAAGACGACGCGATTGGCATCTACATCGGTGCTGAAGCACGAGTGCCGATCCAGGTCTCCCTGAACGGGTCCATCTTGGTACCAGGGCCATGAGACTATGGAGGTCCCCTCCACCCCAAAAGCTTTTGAGGCGCTAAAGGCCCTCCTGCTTTTGCCAACGCCTCCCCCTCCCAAGCCTCCAAAACAGAAAGGAAAGCCTGCTTTCCTCTCAGGGAAAACAGATTGTGCCGGGGAGACACAGGTCTCCATCTCCTAATATTAGGCCCAGCTCTACAGCACCACAACTGGAAGGAGCTCCCCCTGAGAAGCCTGTTGGCACCGCCCTGGGCCCTACACTCAAAAGGCATAGAATGTGCTCTCCCTCCCCCCGGCACTGTAGTGCCACTGCATCCCTGGCACTGACAACACATACCAGCACCGAATCAAGTCCATCACCTTGGCGCTGAGAGATGTCATGCTCCCCAAGCCTCGAGGAGGTCACTCCTTCTCAAAGGGGCAGTCAGGTCTAGGAAGGATCTCCAGCACCGAGTGCCTACTGGTACCGGCCCCATGAGTGGTCCATACCACAGCAAGCCCGCATGCAGCCGGCTTCCCACAGTACTGAGGAGTTGGGGGCCATCTCGACTTTACATATGAGTCTGGATAGGGCTTTAAACCCCAGGCCATGGTCATATAGGGAAGACACCACAGACCACTTCAACCTCCTCCACCGTGTTACCATGCTCACAGGTCTAGAGGTCGAGCCTCTCGGGTGGACCAGGACCCTCTATTCAACCCTGGGTTAACATCTTGCCCAGATGCAATAGCACTGCCATTGCAACTTAGTGTACATGACCTCACCAGAGCTCACTGGCAAAGCCCCACTTCTATTCCTCCAGTCTCAAAAATAGCAGGCCCCAAATACCAGGGCCTACCAGAAGATTTTCCTTTCCTAGTTCACCACCCAAGCCTGAGCCCCCAGGTAGTAGAAGCTGCCTTAGGGAGTGAAAGCCAACCCTTCCTGGATCCCATGCCAAGATCTAGAGAGACAAGACAACTGTCATGGGCAGAATGGTATACTCAACCTCTGCCTTCCAGCTCCAGACTGTGAACCAGCAGGTGCTGGTGGGAAAGTACACCCAAGATATCTGGGAGTCTTTAAAGAGATTCAGGGACCTCTTCCCACAGAAGTATAAGAAGGACTATGACTCCCTCATAGAAGAGGGCATGCTGGCATCCTAGGACTCACTCTTGGCTGCATGGGATGCCTCAGATACAGCAAGTTGGGGCATAGCCTCAGCCATTGTGATGAGACGCACAGCGTAACTGCATAAGGCAGGCCTGCCTCAAGATACACAACAGGCCATTCAGGACCTCCCCTCCCCTTCAAGGGATGGTCATTGTTTGCAGAGGAAACATACCTTCTGCTTTGTGGTGCTAGGGACCCAAGATCAGCCCTTTGATCTTCAGGCATGCTCCCATCACAGATGCCCAGTTGCCCTCCTAGTCTGCACCAACACTGAGAATGCCATAGGCACCTAACAAGGCTTTCTTTGGCACATGGCAGGCTGGATCAGCCCCTCAGGGACCCAAGGTCCCCTTCTCCATGGGGGACTTCCCCCTAAGATGCCATGGCCCTCATCTGAGAGGCCTCTCCTGGCACCCCCCCCATCCTTCCCTTAATAAGCCTTCAGAAATTTGCTGCAGAGACCCTATATGGGGCCCACTTGCAGCTAGGGGGCAGGCTAGCACCATTCCTGAGTTCACAGAACCCCCCCACCCACCCTTCCTATACCAGAGAGATGGATGATCTCTCACAGGCAAACCTATCCCTCCATGCCTGGGTCTTTTTCTTCTCCAATCCTTGGCCTTCCAGCTGACTGGTTCCAAGCCTGTGGACTCAGCTCCAGGCATTTGAGTTAAATCACACCCTCATTCTCTTTCAGGGTTTTATACTTTCCTAACTGGACACCCATAGGGCCCCCCATGGGTCCCAAGGTATATGAACGTGTTCTCATTTCCTCCCTCTTCATGATTTTATCGATTCACAAATTCCTACAGCCACTTGAAACACCATTTCATCCAGAACCCCTTCACTTGCCTAGAGCCTGGGTCAGCTTCAATCCCAAATGCTCCTACATGCAGGACATATCTTTCACCTGGCAGTCACAATCCTCTTCTCACAGACATCAGGACCAGACCCCAATGACTTCAATTGCTGGTCAACAGAGTAAGTTTCCAGCACCTCCTAGCCTACGTCTGGAGATCTAAGGACCCCTTTATTTGGCCTCCCATTACCACAAAAGAATGCATTAATAGATTATCACCAACTCCTGTTAACCAACCCCACAAACTAGCTGGGTCACCCATCACCATGCTATTAGGCTGCACCCATCCATAGTTTGAGGATGGTGACCGGTCTACCGCTCTCCCTTTCAAACCACAAAGCTTCTAATGCCAGAGAACGGGCAACAAGGGACTGTGGAACTAGTCAACTGGCCCTCCCAGAGACATACCCCACAGGCCCTCTATCTTCCCACCCCCAAGAAGGCCTTCCATAAACTGCTGGGGTTTCCTGGACTCATAAATAGGGATATCCTATTGACTCCATCACAACCCTATGCCTCTTCAAGCATTAAAACCTTCAGACCAGCCTGCCATAGGGCCCTTAGTCTTTGGTAAGAATCATACATTGTCATCAGAGGGGTAAGACCAACAGATCCCTCTGGTCTCTCTCTCTGCTAGGGGTTCCACAGTCCCCCATGGGAGATCCAAGGGCTCCCAGAGTTCTGAGGAAAGTTCCTCTCCATTAATTGCAGTGGGGTATCCCTATCCTCAAGGGTAACCCATATAGGTATCTCCCCACTTTACATGTCTCCCTCACAGCCCTTATCACATCATGTGGTGGTATGTGCCACTGATGCCTGTGAACACCACACCTTCTGCCATGTAACTCAGACTCACTCCCTTTCCCCAGCTGGTAACCCCCCACACACACACTTCCCAGGGAGCTACAAGTCTCAATGGTCCCCTTCTTTCTATCTCTCCCTCACAGTGATTATTGGGAGTTGGTCTCAGACTTCCACAACCCTGGTTAAAAGATGGATTAAGGCACTTACAATTGTAGGCCCAAAGGGGACACCCCACCCCATCTCCACCTCTCACAGTCATGGGGAGTGACTGGGGTGAGGAGATAGCCTCATTCATCTCTCAAGGAAAGCCTTAGGGCATCATTTGGTTCACTTCAGTGTTCTAGCCTTACCCAAGGGTAATGTGTTATGCAGTTTTTCTAGGTCTCATCCCTTCATGAGTCTATGGCATTCCACATTTTAATCCCAAGAGGCCACCAGCGATCTTGCATCTCCTACACATTCACCACAGAAGTCCAGGGGGACTCCGACTACTGCAGCTCTTAGTTCCCCTTGAGCACTTTGCCAGAGGAACCTTGGGATATGAGGTCAGCTTCTGAATCGCTTAGTGACCTGCTTTGTTCCTTGTTCTCTTAACTACCTGGGGTTTTTGATCCCAGTGCCTAGGGCTCTGCTTGCACTCTGCCAGTAAAAGGGGGAAGTAAGAAAACAGAAAATCCCCTTTTCCCTTGGTATTTTTACATAGGCCACCATTTGGTTTTCACCTTCCCTTGCCAATACAGAGCCAGTTCTTCCTCTCACTCCAGGGTCAACACCAAGTCCATTGTCATAGACTCTAGTAAGGCTATAGCTAGAGGTCACAGACCTCTCATCAATGATTTGGTGTGCATGTATTGTGACTGTTCCGACTCACAGAAGGGACCCAAAGGTCATACTTGCCTTCTGGCTTTCACGTGGCATTATTAGCTCCCTTTCCCTTTGTGTCCGCTGTTACCCGTGAAGGGGACTCCCTCAGATCAGGGCCATGCTGCTACAGCAAGTTTGCTCAACAATTTCATCCTGGTTCCTAGATGCTTGCAGGTTACTGTGTCAAAAGCCCTCTAGGGAGGGAGGATAGGCCTTAGCCTAACCTTTACCTCTTGGGATGTGAGCACCAATCTCCTCACAGTGAGTAGCCCAAGTCTAGAGCTCCCTCTTTTTTGGTTAACTACACTCTATATTGAGGGCCTCCAAAACAGTTAGGAGAGCCCAATAATTATGCTTCACCCTCACAATAGGGTGAAGCACTTCTTTTCACTAGTCTCCTCAGGCAGTGTTCACTTAAAACTACCAAGGGTTCCAGTGCACTCCAAGAGGACAAGCCTTCCCACCCTTCTCAAGCACTCCCTTTCATCCCTGAGGTCATAGGCACTTGAAGCCTTTTAGGGCAACCCAGCATTAATACTTTAACATCCCAGGCAGAGTAACACAGCCTCTCCCTAGTTCCCTCAGTGTTCTCTCGGAACAATCGAAGGTTGCAGTATATCCCTTCTAGGTAGGCTGAAAAGCCAATTATTCAGGCACCCCTCCATGCTTTGGGTTTGCCTGTATGGGGGCAGCTGTGCTGAAGGCAGGAAAAACCCAACTCTGCCCACCATCCACAGTATGGCTAGTAGTCACCTAATACTGAATGATGCAAAGAATGCTTGAAGAACAGTGGGTTACTTACCAGTAACCTGCTCACATATATTCAGAACCCTCCCACCATCCCCAGTACTCAGAGTTGGTGACTGAAAAGGATCAGGGTCATGGCCAGATATATATATAGCCAAGAAAGTGGTGGAAGGGGACATTGGCCCCCAACCCTACTCTGACAGGCTAGGGCTAAATATCTGACTACTTGTGCACTGCAGCACACACACCCAATACTGAACATATGCAAGCAGCCCATCTCAGAGGATGGTTACCAGTAAGTAACCCACTGTTCTGTTGGAAGGAGGAAGTTAGCACCAATGCTTTCACAGACAGGAGTCTGGGGATTGTGGCTCTGTTCCTCAGGGCTTGGTTTTGCTAGCCGTAAGAGCAGCTCCTGAATTTTTCCATGATGGAAAAAGATTATTCACAGGTAGTGTTGGGGTTTCATATAAGGAAGATCTTGATTGATACTAGGGTGATCAAGAAGACTGTACTCTGTGCAAGGTAGTGTCACTGGGTAGGCTGTCCTCAAAAAGCATCTTTTGAATGGCACTTTGTGCCTACTCAATATTTACCTCCATAGTCCATTTCTCTACAGCAAAAAAAGTTTTTAAATCTATTGGCTTGAGCATCAACCTGAACTGTAGTTAAGTATCTTTAGACATCAGAACCACCACCAAGCGTGGAGACTACATGCTCTTAATGCTTAGATGAAAAACAGGCTGTACTGGGTACATGCTGCACCAGTCTCCCATGCCTACTGCACCATAGAGTACATGTTCATACTGACGACTTCATCTAAGAAGCTCATTTAAGCTACCATCTGATTAAGATGACACTGCCCAGCTTTAGAAGCATGTCCAGGTGGTCTGCCCAGAGCCCTCTAAGGTTCTTGTTTACCATCATTATCTATCTTCATTAACACACCATCCTTAAGCTATCAGCAATTCCTAAAGAAATCTTCAGAGCTGGACAAGAGTAGTGAATGGAAAGCAGACTAGCTGCAAAAAACCCACACACAAAGGGAGGGGGAAGAGCCTGCAACTATTAGTGGCCATGAAGCATGAGAGGATATTCTTCTCCCACAATCCTCAGATATTCTTGTTTTTGTTTGCTGATCACTTGATCTAAGTGATCCAGTTGTAAAGGCCACTCTACTAGCTGATAGTGTTGAGCAATATGGAAAGATTTGTTGTGCTTATTCAAGACACTGACGCCACACTGATTAATAGCATTTACTTGAGGTCAGTGATTTGGCTACTGTACAAAAGTATGAATAGGGATACAAAGGGGTGAGATTACAGCAGTTATGCACTTATAGAAAAGGTAAGATCACTACAGTGGCTTCTTTCTTGCTTAAAAGGATTCCCTGTTCTTCATCTGGTGCAGACCTCTTCATCACACTGTAAAGACAGACAGTGATTTGGTTAGCAAACTTGTTCCTCAAAAGTCCTACACAAGATGACTATTTGCTCCTTTTTCCACTCTGGTTTCCCCTTTTCATCTGGTGCAGTCCTCTAAGCCATTCAGACCCTGCTCCAGCTCTCTATGAAGGCTCATTCCTGGAATCTGCTTCTTAAAGTGACCTGCCACATCTCAAGCCACAAGAGCCAGGCTTCTTCCACCAGGTCAAACCAAACCCAAGTCACCCTTCTTGGGTTCCCTACTTATGTTTTCCTTCTCCCTCAAAGCACGAAGACCCTGAAGATGTGCACTTGTAAATGCAGCAATGATAGCTGCCTTTAGCTTTTGTTCATTTCCCCTATGACCATGCTCTGCTCATGAGTGCCTACAAGGCAGACGACTTGTCTGCCAAGCACAACACATCCAATGCTACACAAAACAGAGCAAGAGGTAGATGCCCATGAAAACTGCATCAGTACTTTCAGCCTAGGATGTTATCCTAGTCAACAATCCTGATCCTGAAGCCAGTCTTTGTATGTCCAAGACTACAATGAAGCAGTAGTCATTTTATTTCATTTGCAAGAACACTGTAGTGCTACAAGTTCACAACTAGAGGAAGGAGGGAAATTAGAGCTTTGACCATGGAAGTTATAAATCCATGATTTATGGGTTTGGTAAAATTTGTCCTGAATTTGTCTCCATTAGACCCTTTTTAATAAGTAGCAGCACGGTAGCATCTCACATGTAAGACTAGAGCACATGAATCCCACCCAAAAAAGAGGAGAATTAGACTATACAGGTCAGGAAGGCTGTCATATGGTTGACAGTTTACTTAATTTGGAACTTGACAGAAATTGCCCTTAACATTTCTGGCACTCACTCCTGGTAAAGGGGATAATTAACCCATGCCAAGGAGGTGTTTCTTTCAAGTCATTAGACTGCAGATGTTAAACTATTATGAAAAATAAAGTAAGCCTCCCAAATGCAGAAGAGTCTTTCCAACTGTCAGTTTGCATTTGCACCAAAGCAGTCAAGTATTCAAGCCTAGCCAGTCATCTACCCATCCTTTGAAAATGCTAGTCACACCACCTTCCTTTTATGCCTCTTGCTGACTCTGCAAGTCTAAAAGCACCTTTTTCTGGTAACTGACAACCCTGTAAACAGTGCTGCACTGTGGCGTTGTGTCACCTGGGGCGCATTCCAATTGGAACATGCTCCTTCCCATTAGTAGCACTCAGAACCAGCACTGCTAAGCTGCCTCTAATAGCACAGCTCTACTGAGCCGCTTTGGGCCACCCAAGGCTTTGCCCCATTGTAGTTATGGCCCTGCCTGTAGACCTCTGCGGCTGCTGCAATCAACTCCAGCCAGAGAAGTGTGTTGGGAGAGTACTGGGAGACAAACCTGTCAGACAGGTGTATCGGAGTCTTGGGTACCAGAGTGGAGCCAAAGGCCAGTGGCCCCTTCCTCTCTTGTCAATACACTGTTCAGCAATGGTGTTTTACCCACACATAAGAGAGCTGCATTTCTTTGCAAGTCTTAGATGCTGAACCTACACCTGTAGCACCTACAAATCAGTGCCACAGGAATTCTAAGGACAGTTTAAGACCAGGCAAACTGCATTACACTGTTCCCAAAGACCATTAGCCTTAAGAGCTGCCAATGACTTGCATATCCTTAAGATGCCTGGAATCTCCCTGTCCTTGCCAGATGGCCTCAGACAGCCATGAGGACACTGGGCAAGGGCTGCTGGAGCCTCTCCCAGATCTATGGGAAGGGGAGGAGACATCTAGTCAGCTCAGGATTGCAGGAAGGGGGGTTGTCGTTATGTGCTCCCAGGTTCTAGTCCCATCCAGCCCCAGAGCTGGTTGAATATCAGGGAAGAAGTATGATGATTAAGAATTTTGAAAGCTCAGGACATTTTGCCCAAATGGACACTTCCACTCCATCCCTCATGCTGTTCACAAGTCATGGGAGGGACCCAAAAAGCCTGCTAGCCAAGGAGGATAGGGTTAGACTCCCACAGCCTGGAGTGCCTGCCATACTCTTCCTTTGGACTCTGAAGGTTTGGGGAACTCCCAAGATTATATCTGTATGGCAAGATAGGCAGAAGTGCTCAGCATTTGGAAGCAGAATTAGGCTAAATGCCAAGTTTTTGGGAGGTTCACCCCTTAAAAAGCAAGTCTGATGGTGTATCAAGTTTCCCCTAAATGCTGGTGTAACAAAGTCCAGGTAAGACAATGCTGGTGAAAGTAAACAGCTAAATTCACACTGCTCATCCATCAAGTTTGTCCCATTCCTTATGAAGGAAGCAGTTGAACTCTGGTGTAGCATAAAGTTCTCTCTTCTCCCCACCTTCTGCTCAGCATTTGGAGCAGTGCACAGAAATCAATTTCTGGTTGCATTAATTCCTCCAAAAGGGAGATCACAGTCTAGTTTAAGATGGTAATGGACAAGCCAATTGAGCTTTGTTAGTAGCTTGCTCTGAATAATTAGCCATACAGACAGTACTATTTTCATGAGTCTAATGGCATACAAAAAAGATTGTCTGCAAGTGCTCATACCTCAGGAGAGTTGCAGCAACTGTAAGCAGTATTTAGATGCGAGCAAGCACCTGAAAGTATTTCCCCCATTCTAGGAAAGCGTCAGTCAAGAGGTTAGCAGGAAGCCCACATGTTGTTGATACGTAAGTCTTCAGGCTGGGTGAAGGGGATTCTGCATGCAGAGCCTATGCTACACTGACATCTTCCCCTCTTCAAATGAAACTGGCTTCCTTCTGCTTCCCAGAAACATTACATGTGTCTAATTCAGTGGTGTAATGAGTTTTACACTATGCCTCCTCTCAACCCCTAACATTGCAGCATGATCACCAGGAATACTGAACACAAGACGAAGGCAGTGTCAGGTGCATGCAAGAGCTTGAGTGATTAACACTTCACCCACCTATGAGGGTTAGAAGAAAGAACCCCCCAAACCAAATTTTCATGGCACAAACTTAATGGGACTGAAGCAGAGGAGGGAGGTGAGGCTGGGTTTGCTGAAGTCGCTTCTGTCCACCTACAGGATCTACTCTCTCTCCCCTCACATATTCTTACATTTAGCCATTTGTAACTAAGACTTCATTTCAAGACCAGACATGGGACAAAACATTAGGCCACCTGGTCTGTTTTCATTAACTGGATGTATTCCCCCCATCCTCAGACTTTCTTGATTGGAGGTACAAGGTCTTGACAAGCATCTCAGTGGGCTAGTCCTAATTTTGGTTGCAAATGGACCAGTTAGGACTTGTCCTCAGCCAGTAGCAATGGGTACCACAGACAAGGTGTTAAGTCACACTAAAGCCCTCTTGCTATTTTTAACAGCTGTGTTTGAAAATGCTGTTCTTTGAGAGACTACAATGCCTACATCCTGTCACTTGGTACAAAAATGCAACATTAAAAGCACTCTAGGGAACTTTCAATGTACTCCAACAGGGTCAGCACACAATTCAGTTAGTTCACTTTAGAGCTCACAGGTCTAGAGCAACCATTCCTAGCCTGGGTAGACAAGTTCTGTTTGCAGCACTGGTAGAGCATTACATTTTAACAACAGCTAGGTAAGGTTTACAGTGAGTTGACAACTGATTTGTCCATTTTTGAAACCACTGCTCAATTTCCAGCAGAGGAAACAGCTCTCACCTGAGGTTTCACACCCTCCATAATGCTTGCTGAGATCCCAAGGCTTTTGATAATTGTTTCTAGGGGAACATAGTCACCAGGTGACTCCTGTATGAAATGCAGCAGCAACTTCTCACCACCTGAAAAAGGACAGGGTGCAGTTAGATCATTATGCTAACCGGCCAGCAAGGCAGACTTTATTAAGCCTTTGCCAAGGGACCTGATTGACAGCCAGTCTAGTACACATCAAAACTAGGGAAAGGTCTGATGCCCCACAATAAGAATGGAAACCACAAACTGCAAAACACACTTCTAGGGACAAATGATCACACTATCACCTGTAGCCCGCTCAAACCTTTAGCCTCAGTCTGCCATTAAACCAGTACCCCACTTTCTCATGTGAATTACAGATCCAGCAACTCTAGAATAGTAGAAGTTTCCAGAGGGAGCGCCATGTTAGTCTGTACACAGACTAACAGTCATGTAGCATTTTACAGACTAACATTTCTTCAGACATGTTTTCATGGGCTCCACCCCACTTCATCAGATGCATAAAGTGGGAACTACAGATGAGAGGTATATGTACACATGCCAAGATGTAGGAAAGCAAGTGTTAGCAAAGACAGTTGGAAGGAAAGGTGTGGCTTATTCACACCAGTTGATTGAAGGGAGAGTGTGAGAGAACAGGGACAAGCACATTTTGTAGTGTGCTAACCATGCCAAGTCCCTGTTCAGACCCAATCTGATTGTGTCAAGTTTGGAAGTCAGCTCCAGCTCTGTAGGTTCACACTGAAGTCTGTTTTTGAAGGTTTTTTGTTTAAGTGCACACCACAGGACTCTTCCAGAATACAAAATAGCTTTCCCCCAAAGCATGTAGAAAACATATTTGCAACACTTATAAAAATGTAGCATCACAACTGGGTTGGCAAGCATAGCCTGTGCTTATTCTTCATTGTCAAAAGTTTGCCAACTCCCTACTGAGAAGTCATTAAGAATACATTCAGTTGCAAAAACAGAAAAAAGTTACACTAGTTTGTCAGACTGGAGACCAAAGCTGCAACTCAGGCTCTGCAGAGTGTCAAGTTATCTTAAAGGCAAGGAGCATGTATCCAAAGGGATAGCCGTGTTAGTCTAGTCCAGTAAAAAAAACAAGCAGTTGTGTGGCACTTTAAGACTAAGATTTATTTTTTGCATGAGCTTTCGTGGGAGAAGATCCCACTTCCTCAGATGCTTCGAAGATGGGTGAACTTACAGAAAGGAATGAAACTAAATGCAAGGGGGTGTAAAACATAGGATCAGGTCATAAAGTAACAGCAAATCAGAGCAGTTTACAGGCTTAAAGAATGGGAAGCCTGAAGTCAAATTACCCTTTGAAATGTGAAAAGAGAAGCTGTTCTACACACCCAGAGGGAACAGGTGCACTCTAAAATATCCTATTGTTTTACAAGCCAGCATCTAAACATTAAGAAACTTTGAGAACTTGTTTATAGAAGAAAGATGCAGTAGCTAGGGGAGCTTTTTTTTTTTTTAAGCTGTAGGTCTGTTTTAAGAGGAGTTTTGATGCAGCTTTCTATTGTGCTGCCACCCAGTGGTAAGATTCTGACTCAAGTTCTAAAAAAGGCAAGAATGCTGTGTTCTACAGTACCCACCTGGGGAAGTAAGACGACAAATTGACAGAGCTAGACAGGTTCCCCGAAGTCATCTACTACAGGAGAGACCCAAGAAAGAAAGCAACAGAACACCACTAGTCACCACATACAATCCTCAAGTCAGACCTCTGCAAAAGATCATTAAGGACCTACAGCCTATTCTAAAAGATGATTCCCCCCCCCCTTCTCTCTCTAGCATTAGGAGACAGACCACTCCTTGCTTATAGGCAGCCCCCTAATCTTAAACAGATACTCACCAGCAACTACAGATCTAACAGGAACACTGAAGCAGGCACACACCCCTGCAAAAAAACCACACTGCCAAGTCTGCCCATGTTTCTACACAACAGACACCATCATAGGTCCTAATCAAGCCTGCTACTCCATCAAAGGCTCATTTACCTGCTCATCTACTAATGTGGTCTATGCCATCATGTGCAAGAAATGCCCCTACACCTTATATACTGGACAAACAATGATTGCTCTGTAAGAGACTGAATGAGCACAGAGCTGATATCAGAAATCAAAGAACAGAGAAACCAGTTGCTGAGCACTTCCATCTTCCTAATCAGTCCACGATGGATTTGTTAACGACTGTCAGAGCTGTACCTGGGACATCAAGACTTCAAAGAGACAGCTGAACTTGAATTAATATGCAAGCTAATTCTGTGAAAGCAGGACTGAATCAAGAGTATAGGTTCTTTTCCCATTACGAAGGGTAATTTGACTTCAGGCTTCCCATGGTTTGAGCCTGTAAACTGCTCTGATTTGCTGTTACTTTATGACCTGATCCTATGTTTTACATCCCGTTGCATTTAGTTTCATTCCTTTCTGTAAGTACACCCATCTTCAAAGCATCTGAGGAAGTGGGATCTTCTCCCACAAAAGCTCATGCAAAAAAATAAGTCTGTGTCTTAAAGTGCCACACAACTGCTTGTTGTGTGTTCAGGAAACCTGCTGAACTACATGTTGAGGTTGCCTGGAAGTTAAATGCACCCTAGTCTCAAAAGGCTTAAGCCCATTCAGCTCCTGACACGATAGCAGACTGCTTCCACTACAGAGATGCATCAAGGTTCTGCATTAACTCCACTAGGTTAAAGTTACTAGGTTTAGCCAGAAAGAATTTCCCTCCCAGAGCCCCTGTACGATCTTATTTTTCCATACTACTGGAGTCAGATGCAAGAATCCATATACACGTCAGACCTGCCAAGCAGTCACTGTTCACAGGTAATGTTTGTTTGCAAGCAGAAGGAAGCCTAAAATAATTTTTTCCAGGGCCTGAGAAAGTATAAGTGACTTAACTAACCTAACCACTACCATAAAGGAAACCATTAAATAGCATTAGCAAGGATGACATCCATTAGCGACCAGCTGATACATCTAATAGATCTCTGATGCACTTATCTATCAGTTTTTCCTTTGTCAGGTTTCCTTAACAGCCCATTCCAGTAGTTTGCTGCAAATCCTCCCCACCCTTAACTCCATTGTCTTGATTTCTTGAGACATGATTTCAATGCAATGGCTTAAAAGCCTGCTCCAGACACAGCAGAATTCCTCTAGCAGATCACCTAGAAACATGTCCTTCACCAACTATGGCCACTGAACTGGCTGTTTTGATATGTGGATTCTCATTTGCATACCTTGGCTGACTATTATTGTTCCTCCACTCTGCAAGAGGTCACCACTGAAGTTGCCTTGGATGCCATCTGCATTTGCCTGAGGAAAAATAAAGCTCAAGTCAATTGCAAGCAAGATACAAAGGCCTTACCTTGAGGCTACTGAGGGCTTGTCAAGCCCCACAAGCCCATAAAGGAGAAGTGTATAAATGCACTCACTGAAGTCATGCAACCACTCAGCACAAAGTTGATCATGCCTATAGAACAGTGGTCCCAACACTTTTTACCCTGCACCACCCCATTCCCATCTGCACACCACTCCCCAGCCACAGCCAGGAGCAGGGCCCACAGCTGGGCCAAGGCTGAACCTGGTGCTGAGGTCACAGCACAGCCCAGCTCAGAGCAGAGCTTAGGAGAGAGTGGGTTGGATAGTGTTCATTCCCCACCATCAGCAGGTGTTAGTCAGACCACCTGAAGTGTTCCCCCATGCTCTCTCCATTTTGAGGACTTTAACTATAAAGGTGAGTGTCATACAATCTAGTCTGACCTTAGTGACAATGTCTCGAACTGGTTTCCCCAGAGCAGCAGGAACAATACTCAAGGCATTGTACCTGGGGAGCAGGGGGGAGAGAAAAAAAACAAACACACCACATTGGCCATCTGAACATTTGAAGGGCCAGATCCTCAGCTGCTGTAACTCAGCTGAGTCACTGAAATGACACCAGCTGAGAATCTGATCCCAAGTCTATTAGCAAATGGCTTTGATTAAGGGTTGAGGTTATATTAGAATGAGGTCACTAAATCACCCACCTTTTGAAACCCAAGTCATTGTAGCACTGTTTAGTCTCATCAAGATAGAGCTCTGGAAGGGGGGGAAAGGTGAGGTTAACACAACCAGAATAGATACAGGTTCTCAGCAATATTTTAGTATAGACTGCAAAAAACCCCACACTCTCATAGATGGCCAGCCAGCCAGCCAAGCATCATGGGGGGAGTGAGGCATAGATGAGAAGATCATTACTAGTCTGAACAAGTTTAGAAAGTATCCCTGATGTTAAAGGTATTGGTTCAAACCTTGTTGCTGCCCCCTTCCACACATGCCTACAAATTATAGCTACAATTTTGGCACAAGTATTTTTATATGGAATCAGGGTCAGACCCTGATAAACAAGTCAGGGAAACACACACAGCTCGCATTTAAGTTGTAGCAAGGCAGGCAACTGTGCATGGCCTCCTGAAGCTAGCTCATGGAGCCCCACTGCCAGATTATTGGCATTTTCAGTTAGTCACAGGTCTTGTAAAAACATGGACTCCCTGATCACCAAGATTTGCAGCCTTACTCATAAGCCCCTCAGAACCGACCACTTCCCTGGCAGCACTCCAGACACTACTCCAATGCCTGTGTTGCAAGGCACCCACCCCTGTGGCATCTAGATGCCAATAAGTGGAGTTACATGAGGATTTAAGGCACAGAGTTTTATACTGAAGGGTGCAGAGTGTATATTGCTCAGGAGACTAGTCCAATGGCTGGGCATGGAGGAAGGCATCCTTTGAAGTGAGCAGAAGGGCCAAGAGGAGCAATCATAGGTGTGGCGAAGCTCAGGGGCTATAGTGCCAGCCAACAGAGTGGACCAGATCAGATGTAGTTCAAGAACAGGGTAGTCCATGGTAACATGCAACCAGAGGTAGGCATGTGACTTTAAACAATATTCTGTCCCTAGAGACTGCCCCCCCTAGTACAAGTTGGCAAGCTATTAAAGAGGCTGTTTTGGAGTCTGGACTGGCAGCTTGAACCTCAGAGGCTGGGGAAAGGCATTTGTTTGACAGTGCTGAAACAGACACGTCCACAGAACATGTAGTGCACAGCCCTTCCTGCAGGGCTTGGGCTGGCTCTGGAGGACACACCCCAGCAATACTCCAGCTCCATGGCCACCACATCCTTGACCTCTCTGCTGCAACTGCCAGCAATGTACAAGTTCCCTCCACTTAGTTTTGCAGATGGAATTTAACCCCTTTGCACCACAGTGAGGGACTAGTCTCCTATTTTATGCTTTATGTGCTTAAGAGCTCTTGCTTCAGGGGTCAACCCATCAGCTACAAGATCAGGAAGGGATTCTCCTCCACTCCCCCACACACACATTCCCTTCCCTCCCCAAAAATGTATTTCAAGGTCCCCACACCTGTTTCTGCAAAGGACCACTGACTGCCATGACTGGAGATTGGACACTGGCCATTAGGCAGGGCTGTGATGCAGCATGGAGCTTAAGCACTGAGCTGGCTGGTTCTCACTCAGATTCTCAGGGTTTTACACATGTTCTCCCCACTCCTCCACACATGGCTTTTCCCCCAGTACAAATCAGCAGGGACCTTTGTGGGGAGGGGTTGTCCCTCCCTCTGCAGTACAGGGTGTAGGTCATTTGCTAGGACTCTGACTATGTCACACCAAGAGACATGATGGAAGTCATCTCCTACTGGAGAAGCATCTCATAGAAGGTCATCAACAAGTTTGAGGACAGAGCTCCTCTTCAGGACTGGGAAGATACTCAGCATCCCAGCTCACTAGATCAAATAAATAACTTACCAGGCTCTGTGCTAATCTGTATCAATGCAGTACAGCTTTGACACCAAGTACTTTTTCATAGGCCAAGAGCTCTGTAAGCACAAAAGCTTGCCTCTCACCAACAGAAGTTGGTCTAAAAAGATACTACCTCACCCACTTTGGCTCTCTAATATCATGCAACCAGCACAGCTCCAGCAACCTGGTATCTTGCTCACTTAACTTTCCTGCATCACAGGTACCTTAAATGTTTGTGCACCTCAGTCCCTCAGACTCCCCATGTGGCACAAACTAGTTTCATCTCCCATTGGCTGTAATACTTGGATCTAACAGGAGTTGTTAGGTTTAGTATATGGGTATCATGAGGTAGACAGGTGGTCAGACAATGATCTGGTCATCCCTTCTGCCCTTCAGCTGAGTTCATGCACCAGGTTTTGCATGAACACAAGGATGAACAAAGGTATCTCATTTATGAGGAAGGTAAAGTCTTTTTCCAACTCAGACAAAGAGCTCAAAGTGTTGAGAGATTCTTGGAGGGGGAAGTCATCCTCCTTCCTACTCCCCTCTCCATCTTACCTCCTTTGAAGTAGTTCCCACTGATAAACTCATCCACTCCCACGCTCTCTGGCCCAACACCAATCAGGCTGACATTGTGACTGTCCAGCAGTTCTTTCAGTTTGCTGGTCTCCTTTGCAATCCAGCGGCAAACCTGGCAGCCAAATCGCCGCAAGAAGAGCACCACACATGGATGGTCCTTCCATAGGGACCGCAGTTCCACCACCTAAGGAGAGGTATCAGCAGTAACTACAGAGCCAACATCAGGAAAGCATCCCAACACTCGTGGCAGCACTTACAGGTGAGTCTCACCACACCCAGTGGTTAAAGTAAGCTGGAACACAGTTCTGGGGCCCATACATCTGATGGGCCAGAGTTCCAGGGCCCAGACTCCAGAAGAATTAGGCCCACACATGCATGAAGGAGGCCCAGATAACAGGAAGGTTCCAGGGCCCCTCAAGTTACACTTTAACCACTAACCACATCAGGATAAGGCAACTGGTCTGAAGAGTTAAGAAGTTCCCAGGGGTGTTATCCCTGCACTCGCTTTGTGGCATACAGCCACATTGTCTAGTCTTAGAGATAATTAGAGCACAGAAACTTGACATGAAATGCTCCTCACTGAGGAAAACAAACACCACACAGGAAACCATGAAGAGGCCTATACAGAAGAGGGCCTAGGGTCAAGCTTATTCAACATCCAAACTAGCAGTGATGTTTCAATGAGAGACAGGCACTGTTGATAAACAGGCCTCTATTCACATGGCTAAATAAGCACCCAGCTCTTTTGAAAACCTGGCTAAAAGAATATAAACTGATGAGGTCTGGTGCTGTGAGATTAGAGGCAGGGTGCGGTTAATGTTTAGCCCCAGGACAGGCAAGCCACACTCCCTCCCCCATTGATTGGAAGCCGCAGCTAAAGTTTACTAGGGATTCAGGGTCAAGGTCTTACTAGGGATTCAGCACCAAGGTCTTCATGCAGCTTATCATCAGTCTCATTTTATCACCAGTCAAAGCCACACACAGCTAAGCATTTAAGAGCTGATCACACACACAAAGCCCACAACCAGCAGGAGCATCGCTGCCCCAGGGAAAGCCCCAGAGCATGGACACGGGCCCCAACCCCTGGCTGCAGGCCACCCCCAGCCCAAATTCTCCTCCTGGGCCCAATCCAGCCTCCAGCTCCTGCCACCACCAGCCTGGCCCCAGATCCCCAGCTGGGAGAGGCAGGCACACCACAGGCAGCCCAGCCTGGGATGTGGCTAGGAGAGACGGGGCTGCCCTGGACATTCAGCAGAAAAAACAATGTCCTTTCCCCACAGGCAACAGGATTGCATAGGTCCCCAGAAGCAAAAAAGCCAAGGAGTCACATGGCACTTAAAGATTTATTTTTTGCATGAGCTTTTGCAGGAGAAAAATCCCACTTCATCAGACGCTTCAAAGATGGTGGGATTTTCTCCCACAAAAGCTCATGCAAAAAATAAATCTTTAAGTACCACATGACTCGGGGTTTTTTTGGGGGCTGGGCTAGACTAACACGGCTATCCCTTTGGATACTGGGCATGCAGGGCACTGACACACCCCTGACAGCCAGCAGCCACACTCCCACCAACCAAAGAGCAAGCGAAGCCACGGAAAGGGTGAACCAGGGCCTTAAAACACGAGCAAGGTTAGTCCCCTTCCTAGCCCCCAAACCCGCTTCCCTGCTGCCGGCGAGCCGGGCCGGAGCAGCCAGGAGGGAGGCTGAGCCCAGCGGCTCCCGTGGGGTCATCGCCCAGGGCCCGGCGCACCTGCCCGCTGCCGGCCTCCTTCAGGCGGTTGGCGCCCAAACGCGCGAGGTCCACCGCCGGCATCGTCACGCGCCGCAGCCACCCGCCGCGCGCCCTTTATAGGCTGGGCCCGGGCCCTCACGTGACCGGCCGGCCGGCCGGCGCCCCGCCCCTCCCCCGCCGGGGCTGGGCCCGCGCGCGCGCGCGCGCGCACTCGGGGGGAGGGGCCTCCACTGCTGCAAAGGGCCCTGTGCCAAGCACGGCTGGGGGGTGGAAAGATTGCAGAGGGGGCTCGAGGCCCCCGTGCCTCTCGGGGGCCGGAGTGGGCTGCAGAGCCCGCTGATGAGCCAGACAGTGGCTGCCTCTGACAAAGAGGGATTTTCTCCCATGAAAGCTCATGCGAAAAATAAATCTGTTAAAATGCCACACCACTCCTTGGGGGGGGGTTTTGGCCTCTGGGGACCTATGCAATCCCGTTGCCCATGGGGAAAGGAAATAAGGGGCGGCAAAATCATGCACAAGGTGGTGGCTGAAGGATCTGTGGCAAATTCACCACCTGTGAAGGACATTAGAGGGTGCAAGAGGTAGGTGGAAGGTTTTGCCCAGTAGGTGAATGGAGGAAGCGCCTGCATAATAAGAGAAGGGCCAGTAGTGAACCAGTCCAGAGCAAAAGTGAGATGATGCAACGGTTGTGTAAGCTCTGTGCAATGCTTGGTCTAGAGAAATAGCAACAAATAAGGGAGGTTAAATCTTGAGCATGGTTATTCATAGTGGGCATTGCGCTCTACCCCACAGATCGTTCAGGGCTTCGTTAGTTCACCACTGTGCCTGTTGGAAATTTGGCGGAGAGGGCTTAAAGCCCTGAAAAGTCCATCCTGTAAATTATGAGAGTCCTGTGGCACCTTAGGGTACAGCTACATCTGAAATTTTAGTTCAGACTTGCTTAGGATTACCAGATACCAAGCACAGAAGGGAGGACAGGGAAGTATGAAAAGGACAATATTGGAGGACACATACACCTCCAGGGCCCCTTCATGTCCAGACTCCCTTCACCCACCCCAGCGCCTGCCCCACCACCGCACCTGGCAGGCATTTGTGAAAAAGTTGGTTTTGTCTGGCTTTTTGCCAGACACTGGGCGGCACTCTAAAAATAGAAGCATGCAGGAGCGTGACGCACCAAAATGCGTTCCCCTGACAGCTCGATGGACTGCAGTGGGCAGGAGTGAGCCCAGCCACCCCTCCACTCCCTTCCCAGCACCTGGAGAGGCCGCACACCCACCGCAGTCCTCTGAGCCATCAAGGGAACGCGTTCCGGCAAGGCGCACTCCCACGTGCTTCTGTTTGTAGAGTGCGGCCCTGGCATCCGTCAAAAAAGCTAGACAAGATCAACTTTTTCACTAATGCCTGCCAGGTGGAGGACATCAGGGCAAAAATGACGACGTGTCCTTTTGCCAGACGTCTGGTAAACCTAGACTTGCTAGTCTGAACTAAAGAAGTTTCAGCTTAGTTTGAACTAACACAAGGTTAGCTCGAACTAACTTGGAATTCTAGGTCAAACTAACACTTACTTCAAACAAAAACGCACAGTTAGTCCAAGCTAATGTCTTAGTTCGAACTTAGTAAGTTTGGACCAACCCTTAATTTGGGTCTTGCAGAAGCTTAGTTCAAAGTAAGCATGGAAGTACAAACTAACGCTGGTACTAACTAGATCAGACTAAGCTTTGCCTAGTTCAAACAGAAATTTCTTAGTTCGAAATAGGCTAAGCCTAGCGTAGCCATGGGCTAAATTAGCCCGAACTAATTTGCCTATGTAGACGTAGCCTTAAAGACTAACAAATTTCTTCAGGCATAAGCTTTCGTGGGCTCCAACCAACTTTATGAGAAGTTGGGATGTGTCCAGGGCCTGTTTCAGGTCTCATAAAATAAATGTTACAACAATTCTGTGGCCACTAGTACCATGGTACAGCAGCAGTTCAACACTGCTTCAAGGAAAGGAACACCATATCTATCTAGGAACATTTCTGGTTTGCCCATCAATACCAAATACATGTTACGCTTTCCTTGGTTGTCCCCTAATCCTACAGTAGTTTTCGGAGCCTGACAAGATGCCACGTGAGCCTTGCTTTCCACATTTTTTTTCCTCTGAGGGGTGGCCTCTCAGAATTTATCACCCCTTTTTTCTTTATTGCTACAGCACTGCTCTATTTTTACCTTTTTGCTTTCTTTTTGTCTCTCACCCCTTCTTTCTCTGTGTGTGTTCACTCAAGGCCCCATTATTTCTTTCCTCCAAAAAATTATTTTCCTGATGAAGTGTGTTGGAGCCCACAAAGGCTTATGCCCAAAGAAATTTGTTAGTCTTTAAGATGCCACTGAACTTGTTGTTTTTGCTGTATACAGACTTATATGGCTTCCCCTCTGGAAGCTGTAAATTATGCTTCCTGGCTCTAACCATCAAATAACTTCTGAGCCAGAGGGACATTTCTGCCTGCGAGGAGAACACTAGAACAGCACTGAAGCAAACTGCTGCTCAGACAGGCAGTGTCAGATAGCAGTTACCCTTCCCTTCTTCCTTTGTCACATCCAAGGATTTTGCACTGTACACTGTCATGCACAACCAAACTTCCATCCCACTGGGAGACAGGGCTGGTTACTGGTAACAGCCAGACTAGCAGAAGCAATGGGGTGAGACAACATTAACTAAATAGCCAACCAACTTTAATGCAACCAGAACTCCTATCGTGGTGCCCCTAAAACTGGTAAGATAGTCCCATGTCATGCAAGCACTTATTTTAACCACCATCCTCCAGTCTCTCCCTCAAACCAAACCTACCCACTCCCAACACACTGGGAGAAGGGAGCCTATTACAATATTATGACCTCCTTCTATGTAGGGCAAATCTCTGTGGTTTAGCCTGCACACACAGCTTAAGGTGCACATGTTTGAAAAACCAGGTTAGAACCTGATGCCAAACCTGTGCTCTCACCCCTTGACCACAAGGAGTAACGCCATAAACAATTATTAACAGTAATTTACATTCCTCTAGCATCTTTCATCCCAGGATCTCAGAGTTCTTTCTGAACAATCATTAACCATGGTAGGATTAACAAACATTTGTTAAGTGGTGAGGAGACAGAACCAAAACCTCATGTCTTAACACCTCCAAACTTGAAGTTCTCGCTGAATCAGACCTTTCTCACTGGCTCCTATATTTGTACAAAAGGCCAATCCAAAGCCCAGCTTCATATGTTGTGCCTCAGATCTATCCTTGTTTCAGTGCTCTAGAGTCCTTTGCCTGGCATTAGTCTTTGGAGAACATGGCCATGGGCAGCTCCCTTGCTGCCAGGCAGAATGCACCAGAACAAAGCTTCTTTCCATTACTTATCACATGAGCGTAGTTTTACTGACAGCCATTTCTGAGGAACTGTTTCACTCCAGCCAAGACTGGTGGGAAGTCTAGTCCACTATTATCATTACTTGTATTACCGTAGCTTCTGAGAGCCCTAGTCATGGTTCAGAAACCCAGTGAGCTAAGTGCTGTATAAACAGATCCAAAAGGCAGACCCCGCACCAGCTATCTTACAATCTCAATGTTAGAATCAGTTGGAGACAGACAGACCGATGTGGCGATGTTAGTAAACAATGAGACAGTATTAGTCAATGTGATAGGCAGTGAGCTACAGGATCTCTTCTCTGGTCTTCCTGGCATCAGCCTAGCCCCATCCTGGATCTGTTGAAAGTGCTGCTGCTAACGTAATCTTCCACACTTCGCCCTCCTTCTTCTGACTGTCTCTAATTCCCATAGTTGGATCCCCCTTCTGAACTTTGTGTAATAAAAGCCTCTCCTCATAATGCAACCTTTGCTTACTTGTCTGCTTCTGTATCTTACTGCAGTGCTGCCCAGCACAGCCTTCCCACAATACTAGCCTTCATTGCCCATTCATTTGTCTCTCCCACAAGTATTTTGGCTTCTTTTTCCACAAATCCTTCATCGCTCTGGACCAGGGATCGGCAACACAGGCTCAGTGGGCCACCTTTGGCTCACTGAGCATCCCCTTCTGGCTCCCTGACAGTCTCTGCCAGAGAGCCAGTGTGCTCCAGGGACTCCCGGGTCACCCCCCATCCCCACGTCACAATCGCATGAGCCAGAGCCAGCCAGTGGGGGGGAGGGTGGTGCGGGTGGCGCATGGTCCCTCCGTCCCTCCGTCCGCTGGCAGGGAGGAGCAGAGACACTCCACCTACTGGCCAGCCCCCCCCCCAGCAGCTGTGGCTTGCGGAGGTGGGACCCTGGAACAGCCCCTCCGTGGAGTTCAGGCCACTTCGACCCAGCCACTCCAGGCCCGAAGGGGCCCGATTCAGGGCCTAGGGGCAAAGCAGCCTCCATTGAGGCCTGGAGCGGCTAGGTTGAAGCAGCGTGAACTCCATTGCCAGTCGGTCCTGGGAAGGAGGGCTGGGTGGTAGGCAGGACAGTTCTGCTCTGCCCTGCCAGTGCAGGGAGGGAAGGAGCAAGCGCACACCACCTGCACATCCTCCCCCTGCCAGTGCTAGGGGCTACAGCTGCTGGGCCAGCTCCCACTCAGCCCCCCGCAATTGTGGGGGAGGAGGGGAGATGACTCTTCTCCCCCACCCAGTTGCTGACCCCTGCTCTGGACTAATCAGAAAGTCCACGACACTGTCCTTCAAATCCCTCCTCAGGACCCATGGCTTAACCATGGTGCCACAGAATTATTATTATAATAATGATGCTCTCTTTTGTAGTGCCTCTCACCCAAGAACTGCAGTGCTTACACTTATTCATGAACAAAGCTTCACAACCCATTATCTTCTCTAGTAGGAAAACTGGCAGCAAAATGTTACTATCTTCTTTCATATGCATCAGATGTTGATACCTAGATTGTTCGGTCATCTGACTGTTGCATCATCAAGGCTAACAAGATAGTGCAGTTCATCCTTCAAAGTGCTGCTATCAAAACCATCTTCCACACACCTCCTCCTTCTTCTGACCATGTCTGAATTCCCATCATTGGATCCTTTTTCTGCCTTTTGTACAACACAGTTGTCCCTTCTTTACCTCTGAGAGTCATTTGCCTGTCCCACAAGTACCTTGACACCTGTTTCCACAGTTCCCTTATTCCTGATGCATCACTCCAAACTAACCAGAAGGTCCACAACACTGTCCTTCAAATCCCTCCTTAGGACCCATAGCTTAATTATGATGCCACAGAATAATAATAAATAATAAAATAATAATGATTTTCTATTTAGTAATGCCTCTCATCAAAGAACTGCAGTGCTTACACATATTCATGAATGACGCTTCACAACCCCTGTTATTTCCTTTAACAGGAAAGTTGGTCTGCAGCAAAATGTTTACTATTGTCTTGTATATGCATTGATTAGAAGTCAGTATCTCGATTGTTCAGTCATCTGACTGCTGCACCATCAAGGATATCAAGATGGGGCAGTCCATCCTTCAGTCTTCATTATAAAAAATGTTTGACTTTATTTCCAACCATATTTCTTACCTGAGATTGTATTTTACCCATAGAGAAGGATCAAAGCATATCTAATTAACAAGAGAAAACAAATGTGAAGCTTTAGTGTAAGATGGGATATTGAGAGCTAATATTTATAGATGTAACCCTCCCCCTTTTCTCCCTGGATTACTTGGGAGCAGGCAACACTCACGTGTGCACAGGCACCTAAATTTGATGACAAAGAGATCCTGAGTTTCCCAGTGGTGATGTTGAGATTGTGGGAATCCTCTGTCCGCTCTTCTGCTTCAGTCCCTTTGCTTTACAGGAAATTAAACTTCGCAGTGCCTCCACCTGGCTGTGTCTGGTACACGCTCAGCGGTGTGCCTTGGGAGCCTCCAGAACTAAATCCATGCAGCTAAGAATAACCAGTGGGATGGGGCTAATCCAAACTTACTAATTATATGTATAATACATTCATGGTGCTTAACTGCATGTAACAAACCTTTACTTAACAAAGAAACTTACCATAACAGGATGGAATTGAATATTACTACTAATTTAAATACACAGGGGGAAGTATATAAATCAGTGAGCAGACACAGAATACAGTTTAAAGGAAACTTATCTAACTAGCATGTTCACAGCCCTTTTTCCAACTCAGAGGGCACACTTCCCAGAGCTCCAAATCCCAACCCTTTGCTTGCGTGGCGCGCTTGGAGGGTCAATGAAGGAGACAAGGCAGCTCTCTGCTGGTCCAGTGTATCCATTCAGAACCACGCTGAAGATCCAGAGTGAGCCCAATCAACAGTCTGTAGTCCTGGTCCTGGTTCAAAGCGATTGCCACACTGCCTCCCCTCAGGCCCAGTCAGTCTCTCAACAGACTCCCTTGCTTTACAAGCCCCACTCCAAATTGGAGGAGGGAGACAGAGACTCACATCCTCACTGCAGATCCAGCTCAGTCAGCTTTAGGCTCAGACCCCCCAGGAGCATTCACAGCAGCTTCCAGATTCAGACATGTCTCTCTCCCTCTATGTATGTAGAGACCCCTTTTTCCCCCCTCTTCCTGGAGGGGCAGGCACGGTTCTTCTCTTTTTTCCCAAGGAAACATGGGAGTTGTAGTCCCTAAGTGGAAAACTTACAGCACATAGGAATTGCTTGGCTTTAGAATATAGGGTTGGGAGGAACCTCATGAGATCATCGAGAATTGCTTAAATGTTAACCTCCTACTTGATTTCAGAGGCCCCTAAGTACGGGGTGCCTACATAAAAGTAAAAGGCTGTTGCCACACACTGTTCCCCTAATATAAAACAAAAGGGTATGCACAAAATTTATTTTGACAATATGCTTTGTGGTCACCTGGTCCAATAAGGTTAAATGAGCAACTGGTCCAACAGAGATTCCTGGATACCAGGTAATTATTTGCAGAGTGCGACATGATATGTGAGCAGCAACATTCAAAGATTTTAATGAATAAAGGAAAGTTTAAATGTAGTTACTGACTGAAACCTAGAGCCCCAAGCCTGCTGATATCACACATTTTAACGTGTATGTGAGGAAGGCTCACATTTGCTCAGAGAGACTAAAGTTACATTAAAACAAAGATAGCTAGAATGTAATGAAATGGGATTTTCAGATGCCTCTGGTCACTAAACTCTGATCAATTCTCTGTCCTTGATCATTCACCTTTCTGTAAGCACCTTAGACCTTTCAGAAGAAACCAGTGCTGCTGGCCATTTCCTTTTGCTTGTTTCCAGATTTGCCCATCACCTTGGAGTGAACTCATTTATTAGGGTTCTGTTCTAAGCTCTTTTTAATTTTATCAATGTGCTATTTGTGTCACTTGTGTTTCCATATGGAAATTGCTCCTTTCTGCAAGTCCGTGTTTCCCAGTGGAGCTACCATGGGATATGTCTAGACTACAGATTTAAGTCAACTTAAAGCCACTTAAGTTGACCTAAACAAAGCCCTGGCCACATTGAGATGCTATTAAGTCAACTTAAGCACATGCATAAGTCAACTTAATAACTCTCATTTGTCAAGTTGACTCAGCAGTTAAGTCGACTTTATTAAATTGACTTAAGCCAGTGTAGCCCAGGAGTTGGCTTAAGTTGACTTAATTGGCCTCCTAGCTATCTGAAACAAGGCGATGGGGCCTGGAGAGAAGGCACAACACAGTTAGGAGTGTTCCCAGCTGTATGCAACACATCAAAACCCCCCCATGTCTTAGCCCAAGCCCCACATCCCTGCATCCTAGCCCTACAGCCCATGTTGCCGACCCCTGACCTCATCCAGCATCTCCCCCCTTCTCAGCCCAATCCCCCATCTCTCCCCTTCTCAGCCTGACCCTGCATCTCTCTCCTTCTCAGCCCAACCCATGTGTCTCTCCCCTTTCCTGGCTCCAGCCCAACCCCGTGTGTCTCTCCCCTTCTCAGCTGGACCCCCTGAGTCTCTCCCCTTGCCTATCTCCAACCCAACCTTGTGTGTCTCTCCCCTTCTCAGCCCAACCCTGTGTGTCTCTCCCAGGGATTTTCCTAACACCCCCCACATACACCCTGAATTTCCCAACACCTGTCCAGTTGTCAGCTAGTAACAGTGTTAAACCAACTTAGTGAGCACCCCAACACCCCCCCCATCTTCCCCTATACCCTCTCCCCAATTGCAAGTCCTGGGAAGAATACTCTCATCCCTTCTCAGCCAAACCCCCGGATATTGTTGTAAAACAAACAAGGAGTCCTGTGGCACTGTTTAAGACTAACAAATCTATTGGATGAGCTTTCATGGGAGAAAATCCCACTTCATCAGATGGTTTGAAGATGGTTTAACTTACAGAATGGGAGGAAAATAAATGCAAGGGAGTGTAAGACATGGGATCAGGTCACACTGTAACAGCAAATCAGAGCAGTTGTTAAGATTCAAACACAAGAAAACAGCACATGAAAGAAAGAAAGAAAGAAAGAAAGAAAGAAAGAAAGAAAGTAAGAAAGAAAGAAAGAAAGAAAGTTTCTATTTCTTTTAGATTAGATTGTGTGAAAACAGGATTAAATTGTGACTATGGATTTTTTCACCATTACAACAGGTGATTAAACTTCACCTTCCTCTATGTGCTGTTTCCCAGTGTGTAAATCTTAACAACTGCTGTGCCCTGCGTCTGCACTGGCAGTTGCCCTGTGGCACCTGGTCCAGAGCCAGAAGAGTCTGGGTAATGCAGGGAGAGTGTGGAGTGCTGTGCTGGCACATTGCCAGGCCATGTCAGGGTCTCGGACCTACCCCGGGCTCCTTGTTGCCACACACAGTATGGAGGGTGGTGTGGTCACTCACTTCCTGCAGTAAAGGAGCAGCTGGGAGAGAGGGGCATCTCTGCTGTGGTGCACTGTGGGCCAGCTACGCACAATGCACCACTTCTAGGGCAACCTAGCAGCTGTCAGTGTGGACGTGGGCATTTTGAGTGTGGACACTCTAAGCTGGCTTCATAAGGTCTACTTTAATAATAAAGCCCTGTAGTGTAGACCTAGCCATGCAGAGCAGGAAGCAGGGCCATAACCAGGGCAGAGTGAATGGGACATAGCCCCAGGTGCCAAAATTTAGAGGGCACTGCCAGACCATACGTGGCCCCGAAATGGAATGTGCCTTTGCCAAAGGCACATTCTGCTGGGAGCCACGGAGGGGCTGTGGGAGTTTCTCCCGCCCTACCCCTGAACATGCCAACTGTGCTAGCTGGCCAGTGGATGAGGCACTTGCCTTTCCCTGGCTGGCTGGCTGGGGCTGGAGACAACTGCCTGGCCATCGCTGGCTTGCTGGCTGTACTAGCTGCCCCCCCGCCCCCCCCCACTGGGCCCCTAGACGCGTTCACTCAGCGGCAGGGGAGGCACCCCCCCCACAGGGCCCCCTGTCCTGGCTCGCTGGCTGGGGCCGTACACCCTGCCGGGCCCCCAGGCCATGCTGGCGCAGAAGGCATCCCCTGCCAGACTCCAGGCCACACTCACCTGGCAGTGCGGCTGGATCTGGCTCCCCATTGCCGGAACAGATTGGGCCCCAGGTTGGATTGGAGCCCAGGTCAGGAGGCCCTGGGGGCTGCTTGCCTTGGGCGCCAGAAGACCTAGTTACGGCCCTGGCAGGAAGGCTCAATTAACACTTTCAAACTAAAACCCTCATAGGCCGCAGACTCAGCACAGGATGGAGGAGACCATGTCTGAGCAGTGGGGCTGTCCTTGGGGGGCCTGAGAGGGGTAGTTGCCCCTGGCCCTATGGTTCCCTGAGCCCTCCGCTGTCCTGCCCTGAGCAGGGCAGTGTGGGGCGTGCACTGCTGCCCCTCCCAGCCATGCTGCCCCTGTCCTCTTCCCACTGCCTTTGTCACAGAGCTGAAGGCAGCGAGGAGGGAGGGGGGAGCATGCAAAGCCGGCTCCTACTCTGGGCCAGCTCGCCCTGCCCTCAGGACAGGGAACAGGTGGCACACGGGTGGAAGGGGCCAGTCCAGAGGCCAAGCTCTGCTCTACTGTTCCCCCCCGGGCTGGCTGTTCCACCCTAGGGGCAGGGACGGGCGGCCCAGAGGCGGGGTGAGAGAGCAGAGTTCGCCCCAGGGACTGGCCCACTCTACCCTCCCCAATGCTGGGAGGGGTGCGGGTGGCCCCCCCACAGGCCATTATCCTGGGCCCTGCACCCCCCTAGGGATGGCCCTGCTGAGCAGGCAGGATCGGTCTGCTGCTCAGTCACTCAGCACCTTCAAGCTGACGCCCTCCTCTGGCCCAGACTCAGCAAATGAACTGAGTATCTGAGCAGGCAGGGTCAGTTACCACTGCCAAGCCAACATCCTCATCTGCCTCAGACTCAGCACCCTTCCCCCAATCTTAGTCATGCTTGTCTCCTTTGAGCAGACCCCAGCAGGATTTTTGGACATTACAGGATGTGACCCAGTTGTCCTGGGATAACTACCTGAAAATGCCAAGATCACGGCAGGCCGCAAATGGACAGCAGGTTCTCCCAGCACTGGTGGCTAATATGGAAATCAGACTTCCCAGCCAGCCACAAGCAATGCGTCTGATTCACCCACGCTGGACACCAAGAAGCCACAATAAAATTTAAGCAGCTCCCAATACTGCATTTCAGCCATGGTTCCCAAATAGCCACTGAGTCCAGTAAAAAGATAAGTTACTTAAAACTCCAAGCTCTTTACCTAAAAAAAGTTGTGACCCCAGTGTCCACCACATACACAGAACAATAGAAGTTTGGATCTAACCTAAAATACCATGCTGCACGCAATCCTTTAGTAACTATAACTGATGGTTTATTACACATGGAAAGAAACAAACCATGAGGAATGTTAAAGGATTAAAGAAAATCACATACATACAATGATTTAAAAGTCCATGTTACTCAAATCCTTGATAGAATTTGGAGTTTGCAGGCATGTATATTTCCTCTGGTATACATCCAGTACTAGATCGATCTTAGTCCTTTGTTTCACAGCTTCACCTGCAGATGTATAGATCCAGAGATAGTTGTTACCTGAAGGCTGTACAGAGTAAAGATGACTCAGGAGAAAATGGAGATGGCTGCATATGCTTTTTAATGTCCCACCACTTTTTCATGGTTTTTCATAAGTGCTTCTGCTGATCCATTCTACGTCACGCAAAGGTGGGATGAAGTCTTTGTTCAGTGAGACAGGCTGGTACTGCACCCACATTCCCCAGGAGCAACAGAGCATGTTACCTGTCAGCTCTAAGAATTTTTCTCTATGTTCCTCCTCTTTCACTTTCATGGACTAAGGAATGGCTTGCTTTCTTCCACCAGTGTCTGAACAGAAATGTTTGCAGTAGTTCTATTCTCTGCAGCCAATGTTGTATTTTCTTTTCTTGTCTTATTATTTAAAATATGACAAAGTAAAACAAAGACATTATAAGCATTCAGTTTCTAGCCATCAAATGGCCAGTACATTTACCTATCACCTGCTAGAATTCTCTTTTTTTGAGTTTGCTTTTTTATTCTGATGAAAGATAATAATACTTAATGTAGCTTCCCACTTAGAACAAAAGAGCAAATGATTCTATGTGGCATAACTTTTCCCTATAAAAACGTCCAGTATTTGCTATACAGATTTTAGACTTTGAACTTAGTAATTTCACATCATCTTAAAATGTGTGAGGCTACAAGGTAAAGATACAGATAACCCAGCATAAAACAGCAACTGTTCAATGCTGAGAGACAAGGCACGTGAGATAATATGATTTCTTGAAACAAGTGTTGATGGAAAAGACCAGCTTTCAAGCTCTATAGAGCTCTCATTCAAATTTAGGAAAGCTGCCCAGAATGTGATAAGTGAGGAAAGATTGTTAAGACTGAGGTTAGCACATGTTGCAGACGAAGTGGGCAGTTATCACCTCTACAGGTCATAGGATGAATCAGGCTCAGCAGGCATCTGCATCACTGCTGCTGGGCCCAAGGGGCTGCAGCCCCCCTACACCTCTAGCTCAGCCTCAGCAGCAGCAGGAGCTGGATCCAAGCTGGGCCCACTAGCCACTGGCCAGCAGAGGCTGAAGTTGGATCTGGGCTGGAGCCACCTGCCGCTGGCCAGCAGTGGCAGAACTCAGGAGCTGGATCTGCACCAGGGCCACCTGCCAGAGCCAGATCCGGGCTGGAGCCACCTGCTGCTGGCAGGCAGTGGCCTAATTCAGGCTGGGGTGCCTGCTGCACAGCCACTGGCCAACAGGGTCTGGATCCAGGCCAAGCTGCCAGCAGGAGGACCCCCATCCAGCTCCCGAATCAGGCACCTTATGGCTGGACCAGGCCCTAGGGTGGGACTGCGTGGCAAGGGTTTGGGCCCAGGCCTGGGCCCTGACCCTCTTTTCAGGGCAGCAGTGGTCCCATTAGTAGGTTATAAATTGTTGTAACAACCCTTAAAACCAACATCTCTGCAGCGACCATGATTCTTAATGTATAGCAGAGTTATGAATTTAAGCTCCTGGGCTCATCTTTTGAAAGTGTTGTGCAGGTTTCCTCTGGAGACAAAGACTGATAAATCAGATGTGGAGTGACTAATTTGATGTGGTGGTGATAAGCTTATTTTCTCTTTTATCATTTTTTTATGTGAGTTCCTTCAAGAATATAGTTATTGTTCAGTATTGCCTATATAATTGGTGGGCATCTAATGCACTGGATGAAGTAATTCTACCTGCTCCGCCTTGTATTTAGCTGTTTTTAGCAGTTCTCCAGAACTGAAGAAGAGCTCTATGATGCTCAATAGCTTGTCATTTCCACCAACAGAGGTCAGTTGAATAAAAGATATTACCTCATCCACCCTCTCTGTGTCATATATGTTCAAGGAATTTCAGTAATAAACCCCATTCCAGCCACTCTGCAGGGTGGGCAAGGAGGGTGGAGTGGTTGCCGTGCAGCGCAGTAGCCCCCTGATGCAGTTCTCCAGGGCAATGGGGCCTGGAAAGCTGCACCAGGCTGGAAAGGAGGCAGTGGCCATGCCAGTCAGCCTGACCTCCTAGGCAGAGCCAGTAGCCACTGGCCCGATCCACTGTGCCCCCAAGGATGGACTAGTCAGCCCAGGGACATGGCAGAAGCACAGATCCTGGCCTATGGCCCCAGGGTCCTGCCCCCTCTCCACAGTGCCAGCAGGGCAGGGGGGCACTGGACTATCCTATGGGTTTTAAGGCCTGAAGCCCGAGGCTCCTCCTTCAGCCAGGGCCTAGGGCTTAAGCCCCTAAAGCCCCTGCAACAATCTGGCCCTGTTCATTACGCTGTTTGAACTACAGATGTCAGTGTGGTATTAATGTGATAACAGTGTGTGAACTTGAGCCTCAGCCACACTGAAGGCTGGGAAATAATATTTTGAACTTCTACAGAACCTTCCATTCAGAGATCTCTGTAAAGTTTTAAGGGAAATTATAATCCAATAAGGAGGCCAGCATATTCAGAGCTGTATAAGAAGTCTTTATTGAAAGAGAACTGAGAGAGAGAGAGGAGACAGACAGGTTTTCCTAGCACCTAAAGGACTCTCCCATTTATCACTATGACAACCCCAATGACCCTAGGCAGTCCAAAACACCACACCGGGGCTGCTGAAGCCCTGGCGGGGAGGCTGGAGTGGGACCCGCTCACCCTGCTGGAGCCCAGGCAGTGGAGCAGAGACAGCCCGCCCTGCAGCCACCCCGAGCCCTGCTGCTCCCCCATCCGTTTGCTGTGCTGCCACCGCAGCGGGGCAAGCAGGCAGTCAGAGGGGAGTGGGGCTCCCCCGCTGCTTTTCTGGCTCTGGCTGCAATCTGAGAGCCAGAGGGGAACATGGCTCCCCAACCCACTTGCCCCGCTGCCTCGGCAGCAGGGCAAGCGGGTTGGGAAGCCACGGTCCCCTCTGGCTCCCAGCTTGCAGCCAAGCCAGAAAAGCTGGCAGGGGAGCTGTGGTCCCCTCTGACTGCCGCTTGCCCCACCATGGCAGCCGCAGAGTAAGGGGGTGGCTGAGCCGCAGCCCCCCCTGGCTGCTGGCAAGCCCCCTTGCCCAGCCAGCTGGCTGGGGGACCTGCCCCCCCTGTGCTTTTTCCCCTGCCTGGCTCTCCAGGTGAGTGGCCTGCCAGGGGCCACATTGCCACACCTCCCAGGGTGCCCCTCTCAGGGAATCGAAATAGCATGTACACACACAGGGCATGCTATTTCAATTGGAGGGGCCTACCTTATTTCAAATTAATTTTTTTTATTCAAAATAAGTCATTTCGAAATAAGGTTTTTATTTGGAAATAAGTCATTTTGAAATGACTTATTTCAAAATAAAACTTTGCATGTGGACATAGCCTCATTGTTTTATCTATATATTGGCTGGCAACACGGCCCTGCCAGGGGGCCATGTTGCCACACCTCCCATATTGCCCCTCTCCTGATTCAAAATAGCAGGTCATGTGTCCGGACTTGCTATTTCGATACGAGGTTTTTGCTTATTTTGATTTAAATTAATTTGAAATGACAATTTTATTTTGAATTAAGTTATTTCAAATTAACTTATTTTGAAATAAGCATCTACATGTGGACATAGCCCATGAGTTTTAAGTAACTTGTCTCTTTACTAGACAGTGGCTGATTGGGAGCCAGAGACTGAAAGCCATTAAAAAGGGCTGAGTATATTTTTCTCTTAGCTTCTTGATACCGGTATGGGGGACCAGAAGTATTGTTTGTTGCTGCTTGAGAATTGTAACTTTGGTTGCCTACTCCGGGGCAATACTTTTAACACGATATGGGCTGTGTCTTCACTAGAGAAAAAGAGGTATGTTTTTATATTGAGATAATTATCTGGCTGTAAAAAACTTATGTAGCCAGGACACAAGCAATTTTTATCTCTATGTAGCTAGTTCATGTCACCAATACTTTACCCCCTTCTGAATTGGTGGGAGCTTAGCTTAAGTAGCATTGTTAAAACCAGCCTACTAGGAAACTCTGTGCGCTTTATACAATATTTTACTTTCACTTTCACTGACCCTTGGAGCTTTGTTGGAGCAGAGCTGCTGCTGGGCTTGGATTAGACCCTCGAACAGGACCAGAACTTTAGAACTGTGCCAGGCTCCAGTGAGGAGCTGCCAGGAAGAGGCAGCGGTGGAGCTATGGGCAGAGACCCGAAGACTGAGTGGTGGTCCTCAGCTCACTAAGGGAGCAGCTGGGAAGTGCAGGCCGCTCGGAACAATAGATTCAGAGGAGTCAGTTCCCTGTGAAGGGTAGAGGGAGAGGCTCTACTGTCTGTACACAGGACCATGCTCTTGGTAAGTGGGTCACACGGATTCTAAACCAGAACAGAACCAATCACATCCGACCCTCCTGGCATCCACAGCACGTAGTCACTGAGGGAGGCTTGGGGGTGCATATGTGGTGATGGGAAGAAAGGATAGTGGGGGGAGGGATTGTGGGAATCTCCTGTAACTATGAAGAAGATTCCACGGAGCTGAGTTTTTCATAATTATCATTTTAACTTATGCAAACCAAACGCCCTTTTCCATTCTGTAAGTTCGAGAATGTTTGTTCCTCGTTCTAGACAGTCTGCATTTCAGAAGCTATTGGGCTCCATCTGGTGGGTACAGCAAAGAATAATCCAAGTCGTCTTTAAACTAACTTTTCTGTCTTAATTAGGAGGGGGAAAAATGCTGTTAAGATATTTTGGCTTGCTTTCATCAGCTGATACTCAGGCTGGGCTTGGTTCGTTTAAGTGGCTTGACCTTTTGTTATATAGATTGGCAGACCTAATGGGGTGGGGACTGATTTTGGAAAAAATAAATAATCCCTGCCCAAAGTTGCCATTTGAATGGGGAAATGTCTGAGGATTCTAACTGGACAGTAGCTTCTTGTGGTGAGTTGTACTGAATTTGCTGTTGCCCTTTCCACATACTTTGCTATTTTGTATCTCCATTTCCTGGCATAGTATCCCTGGCTGTAGACTCTAGGGACAGGCAAACACAGGGGGAACAATGCTTGGCACAGATGGAGGCTGTGCTGCAGTGTCTCAGTTTGGGGCTTTACATGGCTAAGCAAATTTCAGCCCTTCCACTTTGGGTGTCCTGGTGTAAACTGAAACTAGTGATAATTTCATGTGTATTCTGAGTACAGAGCAAAAGGCACCATGGATAAAAAGGAAAGAGATTGCATTAGAGAACGATCAAATACAATTTCTAATGGCTAGTAGGGTATCCCCCATGTTTCTGGATTTATAACAGTAAAAGACTTTTAAGTTAAAGTTCAAAGATCATGGTCTATAAATCCAACACTGTCTCTATCATGCACATATACAGACACAGACTGACCTGATGTGAGAAAATGATTGAGAATCAGATCCTAGAGTTGGTTTAAATGAGAGCAGAATTTTTCCAGACGCTGGAGAGTGGTAGTGAGGAAAGAGCTAACTAGGAAGGACACTGATAGGTAAGCAGCAGAAACCACCTATTTGGTCATCTTAAGGTACCCACTCTACACAAACACCCTGATCCTGTGCGGCTGGGGGAAAGTTTGGGCCAGAGGATGCCCTTCCTGTGTTGCTCCCCTGCAGAGTTCTGTGCCTGCCCCACCCCTGGCTTGCTGGTTTGTCCCAGGGATGGGACAGGTTGGTATGTGGCTGGGGCTAGAGCCCCAGCCATGTACTGGCCCCCCACCCACGGTCAGACCAGCTAAGGGGGAGCAGGGTGGGGTGGGGTGGATTCAGAATGCTATGGAGGAGCAGCGCAGAAAGGACGACTCTGACCATGGCCCCCCTCAGGGCTGAGCAGGCAGCAGGGAAGGCAGCAGCTTTTCTGAAGCCAGAGTGCAAGGCTGCTACTCATAGGGTCCCTGGGTTGGAGCCCAGAGTTGAGGATAGGACTGGGACCCTGCAGTTTGCTGAGCCCCTGTACTGCCCCTCTACCCCTGCTCTCTTAGATCCCACTCTCCCTACTGGCCACTCATTGGAGGGGCAAGAGCCTTATCGAAGAGGGAAAGGCCTGTGAGACCCAAAGACAAGAGTGGGACCTAAGAGAGAGCGGCCATCTTAAAAAGGCTGTATTACCCTCCCTCACCACTGGAGGTTGAAAGAACACTAAGGGGTGAAGCACTACATTATCTTTGTCATGTATCAAATCTCATCAGCTTCCATGCTGTGAGAGACAGAGCCTCTACCCTGTTTATTTGTAATTAAGCATGGGGTGGGGAAGGTGACTGCAAGAAATGGCTTCATGTTTTTAAACTAGTCTTGATGTTTGAATTCCCCCTGCCCATGCCATGATCATTTATCAGACCATTCTAATCATAGACATGCTAATTGTTACCCAAAATACTGAAGCTGCCTGACTGTATTGTGAACTTCTCTGAACTATAAGCATCCCACCCAGGAATGTGAATTGCCCCCTCTAAGAAGTCATATAGCTCCCGCAGCTATATATATGGCCCTGATCCTGACCCTCCTCAGTTCCTTTTTCCACTCTCAGCAACTGTTACAGAACAGCCTGCTCCTTGGGCTAGCGGGAGTGCCTGTCTATTCTGCTCTGTTTATGAGCCACCTGTTTGCATTCAAAGATCTCTTCATGGACAGTGTCCCACTGCAACCCGGTGCTCCAACCGAGACTTCTCAACTGGAGTCAGAACACTGCTCCCAAACACCACCCACCACACCAGGGTTCAAACCCTGCATGCATTGAGGCAAGACCTTCCTGAGGGATGATCCCCACGAGAAGTGTCTTAAATGCCTGGATGAATCTCACCAGGCAAATCTGTCGGTCCTTCGAACCAAGGACCTTGAAAGACAGAGAGAAGAGGTGTCATGCATTGGCTGTGGAGCAAGTATGGCAGTCTATCCCTGGTACATCAGAGTCTTCTGTAGAGCCCCTGGCATTGCGTGCCAAGTCGGCACCAGAGCCCTCTAAGCGCTGCTCCCTGGAGGAGCAGAGGAAACTGCTCTTAGTGTCAACTTTGGCACCAAAGCGCCGGCGCTGCTCCAGCTCTCTCTGGCCAGCCCCGTCTCGGGGGCAAAGCCCAGAGCCTATCCTGATACCTTCCACTCCAGAGGCCTTTGAGGCCATGAAGGCTCTCCTACTTCTGCCCACCCCCACAACCCCTAGGCTGCCGAAGCTGAGAGGGGAACTGGCCTTCCTCTCGAGGAAGTGGGCTGCTCCAGAATGGCACCAGTTGTCACCCACCCTGGTACCACAGACCTTCCTGCACCACGCGGCACTAGAGCCTGAAGAGGTCCCAGGATCCTCTCCTTCCCTGGAGACCTCTGCCTTCCCCAGCACCAAGCCAAGTCACAGGCCTAAGTGCCCTTGAAGGCACTCACTCTCTCCACCTCAGCATCATAGTGCCTCATCGATGCCGTTTATCCCAGTACCGGCAGTATCGAAATTCATGGGCCCAACCTCACCTACCTGGCACTGAGGAAGCCTTTCCCTGAGTCTCTGGGAACCAGCACATTGCTCACCTGCCCAACCCAACTGCAGGCAGGTCCAGCCTATGTGTGAAGGGTCCCCGGTGCCGGGCCCTCCCCAGTACCACTCTCGCAGCTGGTCCGCTTTGCCAGGAGCCTCCGAGGAAGACCCCTCCTGCAGCACCACTGAGCTGAGAGGTAGCACCCTGAGGGAACATCTGTCCTCGTCTTCCAGCAAAACCATGAACCCTTGGCCATGGTTGTACCGAGAGGACCCCAGCACCCATTATGGCCTCCTGCTCTGGATAACAGTACACTAGGCCTTGGAGGCTGAGACCCTCATGGAGAACCTAGACCCCCTTTTTGGCCTGGGTTTGCGGCTTCACCAGCTGTGATTTCAGTGCCTCTGCATGATAAGTGTGCACAACCTTGGTGGGGAGCACTGGCAGACTCCCGCCTCCATCCCAGTGGTCTCCGAGGTGACCGGTCACAAATACCAGGTCCCCCCAGAAAGCTTTCCCTTCCTGCTGGGCCACCTAGTACCTAGATCCCAGAAGACAGTGGCTGCCTACAAATGGGAGGGGCAGGATCGTACAGACCCCTCCCCAAGCTCTAGGGAGGCTAGAAAGCTTGATATCCTGTGAAAGAAGGCTTACTCAACCTCCACCTTCCAGCTCTGTATTGCCAACCACCAAGCACTGGTTGGCTGATATACTTTGACCTTTGTGAATCCATGAGGCGCTTCCAGGACCTCCTTCCCTGGGAACACCATGACTCTGTCATAGAGGAGGGCATGAGAGCCTCCCATGGTGCCCTTATGGTGACCTGGGATGCCTCGGAGGACTTGCGACAGGCCATACAGGACCTTCGAAGGACGGTCACTCTTCACTAGAGCCACTGACTCTCTGCTGCACAGCATGAGGGACCTGAGATCTGCCCTCAGATCTCTGGGCATGCACATGCCACAGGTGCCCAGACAACCACCCAACCCTCAGCAGCCTCTTGAGCACCCACGGCAGCGGGTCCTTGAGGGACCCTCCCCATGTGGTGGTGAGGAAGAATGGTCCACATGGGGTTCTAGTTCACCCCCACCTTCTGGGGCCCCCTGCCAGAGTGCAAAGCATCCGGCTGCCCCCTGTATGAGTGCTCCTTGAATCAGATGCCGCTTCCCCCATCCACGCCTCAGACTCGTCCTTCCTTTTTCCCTGTGGGCCCCATTGTGATGGCCCTTGGGCTCCCAGGACCAGTACCCAAATATTGGTTGCCTTCAAACTGCCCCCTCACAGTCAGTCTTGGGATCCTCTTCCTTTCCTATGGCAAGGCCAATCCGTTAACCCTTGCCAAATGACTCCAAGGGGACTATCATCACAGGGCCAACAAGGGGTGAGAGTACAAGGAGTTATTCTCACATGCACATAGATCTATATATGTATGGGTCTTTAGGACCTTAGTGGAGAACCCAGAGGGGATGGGAGGGAGGAGGAGGCCCACTGGTACCCCTCAAACTGCATGCCTGGGGACCCCTCTTGGACAACAGTCCAACTGGGATACACAAGGGAAGAGAAACAGGACATCCCCTCTCTTTCAACTCCAAACCATCTCAGAATCTGGGGTTTGGCAAGACATACTACCCTATATTTTGATCCCAAGGGAGTGTGTGCCAATCAGACACCCCCTCCTTATACTGCGACAGGAAAGGAAAACACCCTCACTCCTCGCCTAAGAAGGGATCAAGGAAGGGTTTGTGCTTTCCTCTAACCCCAGCCTTGGGGGAGAACCACAGGACAGTGCCACCCTTACTGTCCTCTATGAGGGTGCAGCTACCCTTGCTCACCTCTTCCCTATGGCCCCCTACAAATCCCTGAAGGGTTAGTGGGGCTCCCACTGAGGCCCACAGAAGGGAGTGATTCCTCTTCTTCCACTGCTTCCCTCCAGGGAAAACAGTTCTTCCCCATGAGTGGCACAGTCAATTGATGGCCCCCTAATCCTTCGGGCACACCTCAGTGACATTTTTCTCCCTTTGGTCCAGGGGAAAAGAAATAATGCAAGAGTCAGCTCCCATTCATTCCACATTCTATTACGCCATGGACTTTAAGGATAGGGGCCTATCAACCCCTTTCTCAAGGTCCACTTAGCGGCAATCTCAGCCCTCCTGGGTAAGGTGGAGGGGGTCTCAATGCCCACGTCTCCCACTCCAGGTGAGAGGCAGGCAGGGGATTGGGTGGCAACATGATCCTGCCAGGGGACCATGTTGCCACACCTCCCAGGGTGCCCCCTCCTAAATCAAAATAGTAAATCCTTCCCCAGACATGTTAGTTTGATTTGTGGGGATCTGTTAAATTAATTTAAATTGATTTAATGGTTGTTGCTTCAAGCTAAATCGATTTAACTCCCTGCGTGTGGGCAGAGCCTAACAGGAAAGTTGGTCTGCAGGAAAATGCTTACTATCTTCTTGCATATGCATTGATTAGTAGTCAATATCACCATTGTTCAGTCATGTGACTGCTGCATCATCAAGGATATCAAGATCGTGCAGTCCATCCTCCAATCTTCACTATAAAAATCATCTGACTTTATTTCCAATCATATTCATTATCTGGGATTCTATTTTACCCATAGGGAAGGGTCAAAGCATATCTAAATTAACAAGAGAGAACAAATGTCCAGGTTTAATGTAAGCTGGGATATTAAAACCTAATAATTATAGAAATAAAAGAAGCTTGTTGCCATACACTGTTCCCCTGATATTAAAAAAAAAAAGCTATGCACAAAATACATTTTAATAACATACTTGGTGGTCACCTGGTCCAAAAGGGTCAAAAGAGCAACTGGTCCATTAGAGATTCATGGATAGCAGGTAATTATTTGCAGAGCCCAACATGATATGTGAGTGGAAACTTTCAGACATATTAATGAATAAAAGAAATTTAAGTGTAGTTACTGACTGAAACCAAGGGCCCCAAGTCTGCACACATTTCACATAGCAAAGTGTATGTAAGGAAGACTCGCATTTACTCAAAGAGACTGAAGTTACATTAAAACACAAATGACTAGAATGCAAATTAAGGGGGATTTTCAGATGCCTCTAGTCACTAAACTCTGATCAATTCTCTGTCCTTGATTATTCAGCTTTCTCAGAAACCAGTGCTGCTGGCTATTTCCCTGTGCTTGTTACCAGATTTGCCCATCACCTTGGAGAGCACTCATTTATTAGGATTCTGTTCTAGGCTCTTTGGAACTTTATCAATGTGCTGCTTGTGTCACTTGTGTTTCCATATGGAAACTACACCCTTCTCCAAGTATGAGCCTTCCAATGGAGCTACCATGCAGAGCAGAATGGGTCAATTAACAATTCCAAGCTAAAAGCCTCATAGGCCATGGACTCAGTACAGGACAGAGAAGGGCATGTCTGAGTGGGCAGGATCAGTCTGCTGCTCAGTCACTCAGCACCTTCAAGCTGACGCCCTCCTCTGGCCCAGACACAGCAAATGAACTGAGTATCTGAGCAGGCAACATCCTCATCTGCCTCAGACTCAGCACCCTTCCCCCAATCTTAGTCATGCTTGTCTCCTTTGAGCAGACCCCAGCAGGATTTTTGGACATTACAGGATGTGACCCAGTTGTCCTGGGATAACTACCTGAAAATGCCAAGATCACGGCAGGCCGCAAATGGACAGCAGGTTCTCCCAGCAGTGGTGGGTTATATGGAAATCAGACTTCCCAGCCAGCCACAAGCAATGCGTCTGATTCCCTACACAGGACACCAAGAAGCCACAATAAAATATAAGCAGCTCCCTATACTGCATTTCAGCCATGGTTCCCAAATAGCCACTGAGTCCAGTAAAAAGATAAGTTATTTAAAATTCCAAGCTCTTTACCTAAAAAAAGTTGTGACCCCAGTGTCCACCACATACACAGAACAATAGAAGTTTGGATCTAACCTAAAATAACATGCTGCAGGCAATCCTTTAGTAACTATAACTGATGGTTTATTACACATGGAAAGAAACAAACCATGAGGAATGTTAAAGGATTAAAGAAAATCACATACATACGATGATTTAAAAGTCCATGTTACTCAAATCCTTGATAGAATTTGGAGTTTGCAGGCATGTATACCATGCTGCAGGCAATCCTTTAATAACTAAAACTGATGGTTTATAATACTTTTTCTCATGGTTTGTTTCTTTCCTTGTAAGGGTTAAAGAAGATCAGTTATATACATTGATTTAAAAGTCCATGTTACTCAAATCCTTGATAGAATTTGGAGTTTGCAGGCATGTATATTTCCTCTGGTATACATCCAATACTGGATGGGTCTCAGTACTTTGTTTCACAGCTTCACCTGCAGATGTATAGATCCAGAGACAGGTGTTACCTGAAGGCTGTACAGAGTAAAGATGACTCAAGACAAAATGGAGATGGCTGCAGATGCTTTCTAATGTCCCACCACTTCTCCATAAGTGCTTCTGCTGATCCATTCTACATCAAGAAGAGGTAGGACGAAGTCTTTATTGAGTGAGACAGGCTGGTGCTGCACCCACATTCTTCAGGAACAACGGAGCATGTTACCTGTCAGCTCTAAGAATTTTTCTCTATGTTCCTCCTCTTTCACTTTCATAAACTGAGAAATGGCCTGCTTTCTTCCACTGGTGTCTGTTGGGCACTTTCCTGAACAGAAGTTTTTCCAGTAGTTCCATTCTCTGCAGCCAATGCTGTATTTTCTCTTCTTGTCTTATTCTTTAAAATATGACAAAGTAAAACAAAGACATTATAAGCATTCAGTTTCTAGCCATCAAATGGCCAGTACATTTACCTATCACCTGCTAGAATTCTCTTTCTTAGAGTTTGCTTTTTTTATTATGATGAAAGACAATAATACTTAATGTAGTTTCCCACTTAGAACAAAAGAGCAAATGATTCTGTGTGGCATAACTTTTTCCCTATAAAAATGTCCAATATTTGCTATATAGATCTTATACTTTGTAGTTAGTAATTTCACATCATCTTAAAATGTGTAAGGCTACAAGGTAAAGATATAGATAACGCAATATAAAACAGCAACTGTTCAATGTTGAGAGACAAAGCGGGTGAGATAATATGATTTCTTGACACAAGTGTTGATGGAAGAGACAAGCTTTCAAGCTTTATAGAGCTCTCACTCAAATTTAGAAAAGGTGATCAGAATGCGATAAGTAAGGAAAGATTGTTAAGACTGAGGTTAACACATGTTGCAAACAAAGTGGGCAGTTATCACCTCTACAGGTCATAGGATGAACCAGGCTCAGTAGGCATCGGCATCACTGCTGCTGGGCCCAAGGGGCTGCAGCCCCCCTATGCCTCCGGCTCAGCCTCAGCAGCAGCAGGAGCTGGATTCAAGCTGGGGCCGCCAGCCGCTGGCCAGCAGAGGCCGAAGCTGGATCTGGACTGGAGCCGCCTGCTGCTGGCCAGCAGTGGCAGGACTCAGGAGCTGGATCCAGGCCAGGGCCACCTGCCAGAGCCAGATCCAGGCTGGAGCCACCTGCCACTGGCCAGCAGTGGCCAAATTCAGGCTAGGGTCACCTTCTGCACAGCCACTGGCCAACAGGATCTGGATCCAGGTCCCGCTGCTGGTAGGAGGACCCCAATCTGCCTCCTGGATGGGGCCCTTGGGGCTGAATCAGGCCCCAGGGCAGGACAGTGCGGCAGGGGTCAGGGCTGGGCCCTGACCCTCTTTTCAAGGCAGCAGTGGTCCCATTAGTAGGTTATAAATTGTTGTAACAACCCTTAAAGCCAACATCTCTGCAGTGACCATGATTCTTAATGTATAGCAGAGTTATGAATTTAAGCTCCTGGGCTCATCTTTTGAAAGTGTTGTGCAGGTTTCCTCTGGAGACAAAGACTGATAAATCAGATATGGAGTGACTGATTTGATGTGGTGGTGATAAACTGATTTTCTCTTTTATCATTTTTTTATGTGAGTTCATTCAAGAATATAGTGATTGTCCAGTATTGCCCATATAATTGGTGGGCATCTAATGCATTGGATGAAGTACTTCTACCTGCTCCACCTTGTATTTAGCTGTTTTTAGCAGTTCTCCAGAAATGAAGAAAAGCTCTGTTATGCTCAATAGCTTGTCATTTTCACTAACAGAGTTCAGTTGAATAAAAGATATTACCTCATCCACCCTGTCTGTGTCATATATGTTCATGGAATTTGGGTAGTAAACCCCACTCCAGCCTGTCTGCAGGGCGGGGAAGAGAGGCAGAGCAGCTGGCGTGCAGTGCAGCAGCCCCCTGATGCAAGTTTCCAGGGCCATGGGGCCTGGAAAGCTGCACCAGGCTGGAAAGGAGGCAGAACTCATGCCAGTCAGCCTCACCCCCTGGGCAGAGCCAGCAGCCACTGGCCCGATCCACTCTGCCCCAGGGATGGACTAGTCAACCCAGGGACAAGGTGGGAGCACAGAGCCTGGCCTTTGGGCCCAGGGTCCCACCACCTCCCCACAGTGTCAGCAGGGCAGGGGTACACTGGACTATCATATGGGTTTTAGGACCTGAAGCCTGAGGCTCCCCCTTCAGCCAGGGTCCAGGGCTTAAGCACCTAAAGCCCCTGTGACAAACTGGTCCTGTTCATTACGCTGTTTGAACTACAGACGTCAGTGCGGTATCAATGTGATATCAGTGTATGAACTTGAGCCTCAGCCACACTGAAGGCTGGGAAATAATAGTTTGCACTCCTACAGTACCTTCCATTCAGAGATCTCAGTGCACTTTCTAAACATCATGGAGCAAATCATGGTCTATGTACAGTCCAGGTAATTGGCTCTATTGCTTTCAGGGCCTTATGCAACCATAGAGCAGAGCTGATACTACACATTTGGGCAGCCAGGGCAAGCAGCTCCAAAGCCCTCCCCCCCCCACATCCTACCTGGGCCCCCATCCATCTCCCCCCTGGCGGCAAGAGCCAGTTGGGGGGGTCCCTACCTTGCTGCAGCCAGAGGGGGAGCCTTCCCTGGGGCTAGGAAGAGTCTGGTGTGGGGCCCTCTCCAGTTAGCATCTGGGAGTTTGCCCCATTCACTCTGCTGGAGTTACCGCCCTGCCAGAAGGTATGTATGTGTAAGTGTTGGGAAGAAGGGTTTCCTCATACTAAATCATGTCTCAGGGTATCCCTCAAGGCAGTGGTTTTCAAAGTTAGGTTCAGGACCCAGTACTGGATCACAGACTCTCAGGTACTGGATCACGATGCCCCATGCTGCTGCCAAAAGCCTGGAATGCAATGCTCAAAGATGTAATTGTTGAGCTACAAGAATAAATGGTTGTTTTCAACTGGGTCCTGAAAAAAAAGTTTGAAAACAATTGCCCTCAGGTATGTATATTTCATAATTTACAGATTCAGAAAATAAGGCGCTTTGGCCCTGATACACCAAGATTTTAGGCTTCGAACTTCCACTGAAATCAGAGGCCTACATACCTCTAAAATAAATAGATATTAAAAACCTTTGAGGAACTGGGTCATAATGTTGAAGTCACTTGCTCCAAATCCACATACTGAATCAGTGGCAGAATTGGAACTAGATCTCCTGATTTAAGAGCCTGTTATGCTAATCTCACTCGAACAGACCCCTGCAGTTCAGGAGAACTTTAAACCTCTCTTTCTGCCTATCACACTCACACACCCCCCACCACCACTACCAAGCAAAGCCCTGTCCCACTTGCTTCTGTATAGTAAATAAAAGACAAGATAACTTACCTCATCCCCTGTCTCCTGTGCAGCTGCAAAAAAAAGAAACAATCTCATCAGAAAATAGGCATGTGTGATTTGTTTTTATGTATTATTCTCCCAGAGCCACATCTTGCCCTTAGATACATGCAGAGAGACTAACTGATTTATTTTTCGCAGGAGCTCTCATGGGAGAAAATCCAACTTTGTCAGATGCTTACAGAATGGTATGAAAATAAATGCAAGGGAGTGTAAAACATGGGATCAGGTCATACAGCAACAGCAAATCAGAGCAGTTGTTAAGGTTCAAACCCTGGAAAGGCTGAAGTAAAATTACCTGTTGTAATGGGGGAAAAAAACAAACAAACCATAGTCTCCATTTAATCTTGCTTTCACAGTCTAATTTGCATATTAATTCCACTTCAACTGTTTCTCTTTGAAGTCTTGATGTCCTGCTGATGTCTCTGAATACAGTTGTTAACAAATCATTTATAGAGTGATTGGACAGATGGAAGTGTTCAGCAACTGGTTTTTCTGTTTTGTGCTTTCTGATGTCAGTTTTGTGTTCATTTATTATTTTGTGCAGGGATCATATACAAGCACAGCTTGCTTTGATTCAGTGGGGGTCCTTTGTGCACATCCAGAGAATGTGACCCTTCTCTGCTGTAACTCCACCCTCTGCTCTGCACAGAAGCATCTTGAGGAAATACCCCGCTGGGAGAGGAAATGGTGGGTTACTTACCAGTAACTTTCTTCTTCAAGATGGGCTGCTCACATACATTTGGTTACAGGTGTCTACGTGCTGCAGCACACGGTAGCTTAGAAAGTCTTCAGCCTTAGCCTGTCAGCTCAGGGCAAGCAGCCAGTGCCCCCTCTGTGACCATGACCCTGACCCTCACAGTCCCATATACCTTCATCAACTCCATTAGCAGGAATGGTGGGAGGGGCTGAATGTTTGTAAGCAGTCCATCTTGAAGAAGGACAGTTACTGGTAAGTAACCCACTGTTCTCCTTCGAACACTGCTCACAGCATTCAGTTACAGGTGACTGCTAGCCATACCCATGGATGGTGGGAGGAGTTACAGTCTGCCCACACTGAATACAGCTCTGCCCAAAGCGACATCATCTCTAGCTTGTTGGGCGATAGTGTAGTGTGTTGTGAAGGTATGTACTGACGACCACGTAGCAGCCCTGCAGATCTCTTGGATCAGGACCTTGGCAAGGAAGGCCGTTGAGGACGCTTGGGCCCTGCTAGAGTGGGCTCTAACGGTCCCAGGAAGGGGCATGCTTCATCTTCCGTAGCAGTCTTTAATGTAGTTCACAATCTATTTTGAGATACACTATGAGGATACTGGGAGACCTCTCTTGCATTTGGTGACCACCACAAATAGTTGAGGAGTCTTGCAAATGGCTGAGTGCGCTCCATGTAGCTCAGGAGCACTCTCCTCACGTCAAAGGTATGCCACCATCTCTGGTCCTGCGTAACCTGGAGGTCTGGATAAAAGACTGGCAGGCAAATTTCCTGGTTAAGATGGAAGGGGATGGCCACCTTAGGGAGGAAGGATGGGTGGTGATGTAAAATCATTTTATCCAGGTAGAACCTCGTGTATGGGGGTTCCAAGTGTCAGCAGAGGTGGCAGCCATGATGGCCACCCCGCCCCACACGTAGCCCCCTGGATTATGCTCCCTGATGGGCCTCCGTCTCCGGGCCATCCAGCACAAGGGGAAAGAGTGTTAAGTATCAATCTCCCCTGATGGCTCTCAATCTCCTGTGTGAGTTTCTTCCTCCCTAGCTTTGTGTCAACAAGGAGGGGGGGGTGAGTTCCTATCCCCCCTGAACAGTTTCTTGGCACCCCCGTCACCACGAAGGAGGGGTCATTGTCTGGGGTCCCAGTTTTATCATTGGTCCTGACCAGGATCCCACTCCTAATTGGCTATTTTTACTCTGGCTGGGCAAAATTCTATTAAAACCCCCTGTCTCAGCTAGCTTGTTGTTCTCCCACCCTCGGATGCTAAAGGGCACGTCGCGACCCGGTCGGACTGATCCCCCGACTGAGACAGGGAGTACCCGCCCCCGAGACCCTCTTTTTTTTTTGGGGTGTACACGGATTGCCAGCCGAACGATTAAGTGCTGAGATGCTGCAGCTGGTCTGCCTCCTCGCTTTGGGTTCTACTGCGGTCCTGGGACAGGTATTATAAATCGATATAGGCCTCCTACCTTCTCTTAATCATTCTACTTGGTACCATTTATATATAGTCTGTGATTGTAGCTTCTTCACCTGAGTTTTGCATAGTTTGTGTAGTTGTTATTATTTCCTCTGTATCCTGCATAATCTTTTTATGGTATAGTTGTTTAAGGTCTAGCATAGTTTTGTGTTGTTAATTTGCTAGGTGTTTTGTTAGTCATTTGTATTTTGCATCCTTCTTACTGTATAATTGTTCATTACTCTGCTTCTGCTCTAAACTGCTGGCCCCAAACTTCCCCAGTGTACACGGGGGGAGTGTGGGGGTTTATTTTTCTCTCATCTGTTTTTTTTTTTTTTATTATTCTGCCGCCCACCCTTCTTGGCTAGCAAGGAGGAATGGCTTCCAGCCATTGGTAAATACACGTCGGGTGGGCTGGTCAGTGCCTATACCGATGTTGAGGCAGTAAAAGGCCAGAAAAGTCCTTGACTTATTATGGCCACCCTCTTGTATGTCATTAATCCATACTGTTATTTAACTATAAGTACTTTGGTAGGTTGTAAGTGTTTTGCATAGACTCTCATACTTTATCCTGTTGTTTGGCTGGAGGTGTTTTACAGGTGCTTTATATAGACTCTTGCTCCACACTGTTACTTGGTTATAAGTGCTCTGCATAGGTTTTTAGCTTTATATTGTCATTTAGTTATAAGTGTTCATTTAGATTTTGCTTTATGCTATTAATTGGTTATAAGTGTCCTATCTAGGTTTTGCTTCACATTGTTAGTTGATTACAAGTGGTTTTGCATAGATCTCCTTGTTTTACACTGTTGAGAGGTTGAAGGTGTTTAAGGTGTCACTACAAAAGTAGTTTTTTTTGTTTACTTGAACTGGTGTCTGTCTCATTGGTGGGTGTCGCTGGTCCATCCCAGTTACATTGCGAACCCGGGGTTCAACACCAAGGAGAGGGCTTTCAACTCCAAAACCTTTTGAGCAGAGATGATTGCTACTAAGAAAGTCACGTTCCAGGACAGGACTAGGAGGGTGGCTGCGTCCAAGTCATAGGGCAGCTCTGTCATTGCCCGGAGCACGACATTCAGGTCCCAAGGTGGGGTGGGCCTACAGGGTTGGGGAAAGAGTCTCTCCACGCCTTTTAGGAATCTGACGGAAGTGGGATGGGAGAAAACCAATTGCCCATCCACACTCTTGTGGAGCACTGAGACTGCCACTAGATGTGCTCAGTGAGCAAGGAGGAAGGCCTTTTTCCCTTAAGGTCTAGCAGATAGTTGAGGATCAGGTGTATCAGGGCCGATGTAGGGTCTACACCTTTTTTCCCCATGCCCAAATGGAGAATCGCTTCCATTTGGCTGTGTACATGGATCTGGTGGATGGTTTTCTGCTACCAGCCAGGACCTTCTTAATCCTGTCTGAGCAGATCCTCTCCTTCTCGCTGAGCCAGAGAGCATCCAGGCCATCAGGTGTAGGCGGCCCGGGTCTGGGTGCCAAAGATGTCCTGAGACCTGTGTCAGGAGGTCCACCCACTGTGGGAAGCAGAGTGTGGTCTCTATGGACATGTCCCCCAAGAATGGGATCCAATGCTGTCTGGGCCAGTCCAGAACTATCGATATCATGTTCCCTCCATTCATGTCAATCTTCAAGAGAACCCTCTGTATCAGGAGAACCAGTGGAAAGGCATACATCAGGGGTCCTGACCAGCTGATGAGGAAGGCGTTGTTGTGAGACTCCTCCTCCCGGCCTCTGAGGGAGCAGAATTGGGGACACTTGCAATTCTGCCATGTCGCAAACAAGTCTATCTGGGGTGGTCCCCATTTGTCTACCAGGACGAAGAACACCCTGTTGTGGAGGGACCACTCATGGTTCGCTAGAGCAGTGGTTCCCAACCAGTGTGCTGGGGCACACTGGTGTGCCGTGGCAACACCCAAAGTGTGCTGTGAGCATCCCCTAGAGCTGAAGTTAAAGTTCCCTCCCGCTCAGCCCAGCCACGTGGGCTGTGCAGGGCTGGGAAAAGCCAGGGGTGAAAGTAAGGCACTGGAACACAGTTCTGGGGCCCCTTATTTTTAGGCACGCAGCGTTCCAGCCCCCCTAAAAACAGAGGAAGGCACTGGAACACAGAGTTCTAGAGGTCCCCCTAAAAACAGCACGATCAGCCCGAACACAGCATTCTGATGGCTCGACCTTAAACCCCATTCCACCTTAACCCAGCCAGCAGCGGGGTGGGAGGCTGGGAGTGCGTCAAATCTCCCCTTGCAGGGTGGGGCCGCTTGTGTCAGCCAGCCTGCAAACAGCCCAGGTAAGGGCTTTGAGGTGCTGCTGGGGGTTGTGTGGGGCTGGTGGGTGTGTGTAACAGAGGTGGATGGGAGAGGGTGCACAGCTGGGGTTGTGGAGTGGCTGTTTGGTTGGCGGTGTGTGTAGCTGGCGGATGGGGTGGCAGTGTGTGTGGGGGGGTGTAGCTAAGGTTGGAGGCCTTGTTCTGGCCCCTGCAGTGATGGGAGGGTCCATCACAGGCAGCAGGGGGCTGGGGGGAGGCAACCAGACCCACTGGGGTGGGAGGGAGCAGCAGTGGAGTGAGGATTTGCCTGGGTGGCAGGGAGCCACTGTGGAGAAGGGGGAAGTGGGTGCTGCACCATGCTCCCTGCCGTACCTTCCCACTCTCCAGGTTCCCCCTGCCCCCCCCAAAAAGCCACTCTTTTTCTCCCTTCCTCTCTCTTGCCACCCTTGTGCTGCTCCACAAATGGCTGCCCTTGTCCTCTTTTGCCACCCCTGCCCTGCTCTGCTCCCTACATTCACTCCTGCCACTGCACACAACTCCTGACCTCCCCTCTCTTGCACCCGTTCTGCTAGCCCTACTACCCCAAGTAGCAGCATTTCCGAAACACTGTGCCATGATTCATGAATGTTCATAAGTAATTTGAGTTAATTTGAATATTCATGAGGCTTTTTTAATGGTGGTATACCTCGAAAAATTTGAAGCCAACAAGGGTGCCACAGCAGAGAAGAGGTTGGGAACCACTGTGCTAGAGGCTTTCTGCTGAGCGAGTCCGCTATCCCATTGTCCACCCCCTGTAGGTGGGTAGCCGTGGGGGTTCGTATAGAACATGTCTGTTTATTGTCCATGAGGATTTGAACTGACCTCCCCTTGAGTCTTGTCCAGGAAGGTCATGCAAGCTAGTCATGCAAGCTAGCCCATAGTTCCTTCATGTTTATGTGGAGAGGACCATCCATGTGGGACCAGAGCCCTTGAGTGGCGAGTCTCCCGGAGATATAGGCCCCCCACCCTGAGTCCGAAGTATCTGTTATTAAGGTCACTGAGGGCCTGAGCTCTTCTAAGGGGATGCCCCCCATGGCGAAACAGGGATCCCTCCAAACCTGAAGTGTCCCCAGAGTGTCCTGGGGAACTGACAGTACCTTGTTAAGAGAATCCCTCCGTATGTGGAGCACCGTGGAGAGCCAGACCTGGAAAGGCCTTATTGTCAGGCGTGCCATCCGGATCACGGAGTGGAGGCTGCCATGTGGCCGAGGAGCTGCAGGCATTGGTGGGCTGTGCTAACGTGGGACATCTGCAGCCCTGTAATGATGGTGCAAATGGACTGAAATTTTGAGACAGGCAGGAATGCTGACCCTTTGCAAGCATCCAGATGTGCCCCTATGAACTCTATGTTCTGGGATGGGTGGAATTTTGACTTCTTGGTTTATGCAGAGGCCCAGATACCCGCAGAGCCTCACTACTGCTCCAAAGTGGAGCTCTACTTGAGATCTCAATCTCCAGACTATTAACCAGTCCTCTAGATAAGAATCTTCCCCTATGTCTCATCTGCACAGGTACGCCGCAACCGGTGCCATGCACTTTATGAACACTCTGGGGGCCAGGGATAGCCCAAAGGGGAGAGAGGTGAACTGGTAGTGGTCTTTTGCCACCATGAATCTTAGGAATTGCCTGTGGTGGGGCTATATGGCTATGTGGTAGTAGGCATCTTTTAGATTGAGGGCTGTGAACCAATTGCTGGGAGACAAAGATGGGAGGATCTGTGATAGGGAACCATGCGGAAGTTTATTCTCCTTATGTGTTTTTTTAAGGCTCCGAGATCTAAAATGATTCAAAGGTCCCCATTGGATTTCAGGACCAGGAATTATCAGGAACCTTCTGGGAACCTTTTATGTAGCTCCAAGGGAGAGGAGCTTTTGGCATTCTATCTCAAGCAGGTGGAGCAGTTCCTGGTTTCCAAGGTTTGGATGAGGGGGTGGTTTTCTGTCCTGAGGAATCCAAAGAAACTGAATACAATACCCCTCCGCAACCATCTCGAGAACCCACTGGTCGGATGTGATGTTGGCCCAGTGGTGCGTGAAGCGGTGTAAGCAGTTGCGGACCAGTCAGGTCATAGGTTCACTGCCCTTGTGGCAACCATAAAAAGTGCTGTTTCCTTCCCAATGAGTGTTCAGAGGCCTGCCCATGCCTGCCAGATTGTGGGGCATGGGACTTCTCACTCTTGCTCGAATGGACTTTGACCTTGTCCAAGTCCCCAAGATGGTGCTGGGGAAATTGGAGGGACCTCAGGAATGGACTCTGCAGTTGAATCTGTTGTTTGAGCTGCTGGAGTTGTTGTTGTAGGAGTTGATGGGCTTTCAGAGACCATCTGCTAGACTGCAGCATGTACATCCCCAGAGACCAGAACATGGCTCTCGAATCCTTCATGCCATGGAGTTTCATGTCCGTGGACTCAGCAAAGAGGTCAGGGCCTTCAAACTGCAGGTCCTGAATGGTGAGTTGTAGCTGTGGTGGCAGGCCCAAGCCTTAGAGCCAGGCCGAGCAGCGCATTACCACAGCCAATGCCATAGTGTTAGCGGCCATGTCTAAAGCATCCCAGATAGCCATCAGAGCATCCCTGGATGCCATCTCCCCTTCCTCGAGCACCGTGTCAAAGTCCCTAAGGCAATCTTTGGGGATGATGTCGCAGAAGCCTTGCGTGGCACTCCAAAGGTTAAAGATATGTCTTGTCATGAGGGCTGAGTGGTTAGCTATGCACAGCTATAGGGCAGCTGTAGAATAGACCTTCTTTCCCAACAGGTCGAGCTTCCTTGCCTCCTTATTTTTAGGGGTAGAACTCGGTTGGCCCTTTCTTTATTTCTGGTTTACAGCATCAACAATCAGCAACCTCAGGGTGGGGTGCTGGAAGAGGAAGGAGAATTTGTCCTGAGGGGTGTGGTACTTCCGGTCCGCCACCCTTGACAGGCAGAATTGAGGATGGGGTTTGCCAGCAGGCTTTAACAATGCTGTACACTCCTTCATGGAGGGGAACAGACACCTTGGCACGTGGGGCCCTACATCCAATGTCAAAGAGGGGGTTGGTTTCCTCTTGGACAACCCATAGCTCCAGCTTCAGGTTTGTTGCCACGCGGCAAAGCACATCCTGCTGGGTGCGAGTCCTTGTTGCAGTCAGTTGGTCTCTCGAAGGTGTGCTCATCTGGTGAAGAGGAAGAGTGAGCTCGTGATCTGCTATGACAAGTGGAGTCTGGGTCAGCCTCGTTGTCTGAGAAATCTGAAGAATCTAGGGACTGTAAGGGAGACTGGACAGAACGGTGCCAAGAAGCTGAGGTATCGTCGCCCATCATGTCCAGCCAGTCATGCGACCAGTCATTGAAAGATACTGCGGCCTCAACACGGCGTGGAAGAGAGCAACCCCGACCAGGCTGTGGGGTCTTCACAGTACTGGGGAAGGAAGGCTCCATTGGTCCAGATGTTCCCAGCAATCCCTTCTTGCTTCGTGGTTTGGGCAAAAGTGAGCGCTTGCAGCACCATTTTGCTGAACGTTTGCCAACCCCTGATACCATCTTGGATGAGGGAGAGGAGCGAACAGACGCTGACGCTGGCTGGACGATTGGGCTCTCGAACCCTGAGAGCATGGTACCAAAGGGTCCCGGGAGGAGCGTGGAGAGGAGGCCACAGAGCAGTCCTCAGTGCTGGATTGTGGTACCGGCAGTGGGCTGAGCAGTATCAGACTGGTAGGCAGTACTGATTCATGTGCCGACTGAGTTGCGGGTACTGGGGTCAGCGTTGACTTGGGTTTCTTCTGCGGTACCGGAGCTGGGTCCTGGGACTGCACCTGCACCTTTGCAGGGGCCCACAGCGTCAACGATATCAAGGACCGTCCAGGTCTCGAGTCGTCAAAGGGTCGGGTAGGTGACCGAGGTGTCCAGCGCCATGGCGGTATCGACAAGGGCATTGACCGAGACTTTGAACTTGGTACTGAAAGGCTGTGCCAGTGCTCTGGTGCCCGGACTGATCGGGGTGCTGGTGGAGCACTCACAGCTTGGGTGGCATCAGAGGCATGTGCACTGATCTCAGCAAGAGAGCGGAGACACAGCTCTCTATTTTTGCGAGTCATCCATTTGAAGGATTGGCAGACAAGGCTGTAACTACCATGGGGCCAAAGGGGCAAGGCCCTGGGGTGAAAGAGTTCATAGGGTGACAGACGACTCTGCCTAGCCCTGAAGAGGAATGTGCGTTGGGGAAGGCACATTCCTCTGGGAGCCAGACTGTAGCTGGAGGAGGTCATCTCCCGCCCTGCCCCCAGCGTGCAAGGTCTGGTCAGTGCATGCTGGGGAGGGGGAAGGGAGAGAAGAAGTCTGGCCACCAGCCATGCAGCCAGCAGCATAGCTGCTTTGGCCTCTGCCGGACCCACAGCCAGGTAGGAGAAGTTGATGGTGTACTGGGGGCTGGGCACCAGCAGTACCTGACTGGCTGTCAGGGGGAAGCACCTTCCCAGCCCTGGGTGGCTGGCTGGTTGGCGGGGGAGAGAGCCAGGGAGGCACCACCCCCAATTCTGTGTTGTTGAGTGGCCAACCTTTGCTGGCCATGGGGGCAGGGGAGACAACTGCCCAGCTGGGCTGGCTGGGCTGTGGTAGAGGGAGGCATTCCCCCATCCCACCCCAGCCCAACCCTGTATTGCTGGCCAGCCAGGTTTGCTGGCCAGTGAGAGAGGTAACTTGAACTGTAAAACTAGTTTATTTTTTCTGTGCACTTTTTTCACACAAAAGGTGGTCTGTTTTTTAAAAGAAAACAACAACCAAAATAACCCACCACCCCCATCCCCCAGAGCAAAAAAGCACCACCTGGGAATGGAGTGTCAATTTTAATTTTTAGAGAAGCAGTAACTCAGAGTGAAATGTTACTTTGTTAAAATGTTCATGTCAATTACCTCGTTTAAAGTCATTGTTACTATTTGCAATTCATGGACCCTTTTTCCCCCTGCTCCTTCTTTGAAATTTGAAGATCATTAATGTTAGCATTTTCCATCTGCTTCCAAAAACTGCCTATGTTAAACTGGTTTTTCATCACAGACCTCTAATGCACAGGGCATGGGAGTGATTTGCCAGAATTCACACCTCCCGTCATTGGCAAAGCTGAGACTACAAACCAGGAGTCCTGCCTCTCAGTCCCCAGTTCTGACCTGTAAGCAAAGTTCCCTCCTTACTAGACATGAGATCAGTGTTCTGCTAGTGGATAAATGACTGGACAAAACTGAGAGGTTTATTTCTGAAGCAGTAATAGATTACAGCTAGAGCCCCAACTCCCATTGCATTGACATCACTGCTTCTCCAGCAAATGGAAAAGGGAAACTTTGCGAGCAGCTATCAGCACAAGTGGGAAAGATCATCAGAAGGAGAGAACCTGTCCAAGTTGCTTAGAAATGTGATCAACCTGTATTTTTAGCCATTATGGAACGTGGCCTGGGAAAAGGTTGGTTTATGGCACGAGCTAGAGAGAGGGAGGATCTCCCCCACTGGCCAGGGTCCACCTCCATTGTAGCTGATGCTGCAGCACAGCATCCTTGCCAGTGACCCAGCCCATTCACCCTGTGACATAGGTCAAATTTTGGGCAAGTGGATCTTCAAGGCAACCCTTAAAGAAGGGAGATTTAGATTCTCAGAGGCATATTCCATTTCAAAAGCCTGTTGCAGTTCCAGGCTAGCATTTCCCAGGGTGAAGGAAAGACCATTGTGCCAAATACTAACTCTGCAAGTCTGACGGTTTTAGAGGCCCTTTTACAGGTTTTGGCAGCTGCACTTATTTTACTTACGTCTCATCCCATTTTTCCTCTTCTGTCTCTTCCACAAAAAGTACATTATTCCTCCAGCTAATAGAACTATGATTATAGGGGCGATTATCCACAGCAACAAAAGAGGGCTGGCTTGTTCACAAACTGCATCAGAAGTAGATGTCCCGGCCTTCTGTTCTCCCACACCTTGTTCTTTGCAGCTGCGAGGAAGGAAGATATGTTACTAAATATGTGTCCACAGACATCTCACTGCCTTCATGCACCTGTCACTCCAACAGGTGGCTTCTTAATGTAGCTGGATCAAAAATGGTAAGACCCCACCCATATTCTTGGCCCAATCTTACAGTCTGGACTGGAAACAGACCAGCCACACCCTCATTTCAAGGCTTCATGACTGGGCCCTTCATGCAGCAGAAATCTGAACACTGGAAATTAAGTTGTAAGCAATGTTCCCTCTAAGCTGACGACGCAGCTGAGCAAGTTCCCTCTCATTCCCTACCCCGAGTCAGGCCCCTTCCCCACTGCCCATTGGCTCCCCAAGTGCTTTCACAACTTGCTCAGTTGCATCATCAGCTTAGAGGGAACACTGAAAGGAAAGCATTCCTTTGCTATGAAAATGAATAGCCATCACTCCCTCACTACTGAAAAAGAATGAATCATGAAAATTTCTGCCATCTATGGGGTTGAATAAAATGTAGTGTGTTACTGTAACCCACTCCAGTTCTTAAAATTATTAGCAGATTTTCTGGCTCCACTGGCCCACACATGTGAGAAGTGAAAGGAAATACAACAGGAAAAAGCCACTGAATGATAAAATAATTCCTCCTGTGATAAATAACTTGGGTTGGTTGGACTGTATGGGTATGTCTACCTGGTAACTGTTATTTTGAAATAACCCATTTCAAAATAACTTATTTTGAAATAACATACTTATTTCAAAATGAGTTAATTCAAATTAATAGTTTGTTAATTCGAATTAAGGGAAAGCCTGCTTTCGAAACGGCTGTTATTTCAAAATGGTTATTTCGAAATAAGGCCATTCAGACATGCTGTTTTGAAACAGTTGTTTGGCAACAATGGTATTGTTTTGAAACAATGTGTCCGAACGCCATTGTTTCGAAACAACAGCTATTTCAATTTCCTGCTAGGTTTAATGGTTTCAAAACAACGGCCATTATTTCGAAACAACGGGTCCCGTTGTTTCGAAATAATGGTACGTAATGTGGACATGAGAAATTTTATTTTGAAACAATGGCTGTTGTTTCGAAATAAAACTCAGGTCTGAACACAGCCTATGTGAATAATTCAATCAGCTTTCCTAAAAGCATCAATAGACACACTTACAACAAGCCATTGAAATGGTAGCTATTGCCCTCATTATGACTCTAGATATCTTTATTCATTTCTCATTTAAGATGGGCATATAAAAGTTGGAAAAGACACACCAGATAATTGTCATTCCTCCTATAAGCAGAGGGGAGAGGATGACATCTCAGGTATTAAATGGATATTAGTTGATCTTAGCCAAAAGCCACAGAAAGAGTGCAACTGGAACAAACCCTTGGGGTTTTTTTTTTTGTTTGTTTTTTTTGTGTGACATTACAAAGGGACTCCCCAGTCAATCAGCTTTGATTCAAATCCTTTGATAGGTGCAATTTCTGTACTCAAACAAAATCTGACACTCACCTTGAAATGCTTTCAGCAAAAGAGAATTAATGAAATTGGTTTCTAGCTCTGACTTCATCCTGATATGAACGTTTTGGTCTGAGATTTTGATGCAGAGAACAAATGCCAGTTGTGAAATCTGGCTCTCACTCTGAACGTCCCCAGATTTTTGGGGAGCTGAAGCTGGGAAGTGAGTTTTTGTAGCCCTACTGCTCCTGGTTTCCCCACGGCGCGACTCAGTCCCCCACTGCTGCCTTGCCCAACCCCTTCTTTCCTCCCTGCACTGCCCCAGTCTAGGGTTACCAGATACCAAAGCATGGAATGGAGGACAGAGAGGTGCGAAAAGGAGGACATTGGAGGACGTGGAGAATATGTAGTGTTACTATAATTGTTATTACCATATTATGTCATGGAAAATGGGTAATGATTAATGAATGCAGCATTAAAACTGTACAATAGCACGTGTTTTTAAATTCTTTTAAAATAAAGCAAATTACCAAAATGGTTTCTTTTAGGAAAACTGGATTTTTCATTAAATGGGTTTTTCATGACCCTTTCATTAATGTTCCTGAGACTAAAGTTAAAAAATCTAAATTTTCAAATATAAACTTGAAAAGTACCTTAAAAAGTTAAAAAAAGAAAAAAACTCGGTTAACTCACTTTTCATTTTTAATTTTCCACAGCAGCCCATTTTTACAGTTAAATAAAAAAGTCCTAAATTGTTTCTGTCTAGCCCCTTTAGTTGTTTTATTTAATTGGTCCATTTTATTTATGGTAGACTTTATTTTCCTTCATTTTATTAGTAACCCCCCCCCTTTTCCTTCCTCCACAATTTAGCCGTTTTGTGGGTAGCAAGGGCCAAAAATAAAAGTGCCTTTTGTGAGTCTTGAACACACAACCACAAGTTTAAAAAAAAAAACAAACAAACAAACCACCATCTCTACAAACTGAACTATCAGTCCAGCTTTGTAGAGTTAACCTCCACAGTCAGGGGATCGCTGAGCTCTTAATGAAAAGGCCTGCTTTGTTCAATGCTGTGACTGGGCGGTATGTGCATATGACCACCTCCGATCTCCAGCCACTGGGGGAAGATCCCCTGCTCCGTAACTGGGCTGTTAGGGGGTTGTTTAACTTTCCATTCCTAAGCAATGAAAAGCCAGACAAAAGCAACTGAGGATGGAGGACATGAAGGCAAAAAAGAGGACATGCCCTCCTTTTGCTGGACCTTTGGTAACCCTACCCCAATCCAGTTTCCCCGTGGCAGGGCCTGGTCCCCTGCTTCTGCCTCTTCTTTCCTTCTTGCAACCCACCCCCTGCTGCCACTTTGCCTGTGGCACAGTCCCCCACTTCTGCCTGCCCGGCTCAACCCCTTCTTTCTTCCCTGTAATTCCGCCGCCCCCCACTGCCAGTGCTGGCTTCCCTGTGGCATAGTCCCCACTTCTGCCTCTGCATGACCCAACTTCTTCCTACTTCTAACCTCCCCTCTGCCAGTTACCCTGGCGCAATCCCCACCTCTGCATTGCCCAACGACTTCTTTCCTCCATAATCTTCCTCCTCCCCACTTAAGCCTCTCCCCCTTACCTAGCTCCACCCTGAGCACCAAGGTGGGAGGTTTTGAACTCTCCCAGTCCCAGTCCCCAAGTGGCGCCGAGAGAAACATGCCTGGGGCCTGTGGCTGCCAGGCCTGCACTGGGTTGAGTGTTGCTGCACGGGTGAGCAGTGGCTGCTGCACCAGCGCTCACCGTGCACCTTAGAGGGAACATTGTAAGAACCCAAATTGTTAACAGAACGCAGGGTTAGACTTGCAAATAAAAATACAGACAATGAATACACAGTATTGATCTCAGATATTTTTCTCTGCTCCCTCTTCAGTGCAGCGCACTTTGGTTTGAACACCAGCATTTATGACATACAAACAACCCAGAGAGTGGGGCTCCCATGCTGCCTTGGGCAGCCCTCAGACATTCATCCATCGCAGAGCAATCCAGAGCCCAAACTCAGCCGAAGGGCCAGATTCACCATTACTCTACAGCCCCCTTGCTCTGTTTAGAAGCCAAATGGGCTGTGAAGCGGGGATAAAACCTCAGCTATATGAATGCACCTGGCACAGCTGAGCAATGTGGAGCAGGGGCAGGCTGGAGATTCTGCACCCATTAATTCATTAGTCACTGACACTGTTAGAGCTCAGAACTAACCTAGCCCTGGTCAGGGGCTAAGCTGCTTCTCAGCAGCCATGCAAAGGAGGCAAAAAGTTCTTTATGACTTGATGCAAAAATCAAGGAAGGAACTGGTTTTAAGCTCTGAATATCTGCAAACCCTGTCCCCTCCTCTGTGGCCATAGGAGCTCTCTGGCCATGGAATAAGTGTGGTTACAGTGCATGGGTGGCCAGCTTCCCAGTATGGCACAGTGCCTGGTTCCAGAGTCTCTTCCCATCTCACTGTACTGTGAGGATTCGGCAGAGAGGCTGAGGGCCACAGTTGCAATCCACCAGCCATCCAATGTCACATTTATAAACAAAGAGGTTAATCCAGTCCTAAAGGAGAGTGCCACTGGGAAGGAAAAGACTTTCCCCAACACAAAGTTGAGAGCCATACTGATTTAGGTTCATATTTCACAGCTGCTGAACTTCAGGGCATCTCCTACCTGGTCTGATATACCATATCTATAAAATTCAGTATGAAGAAATAATAGTGAATGAAACGAGAGAATGCAGCCTGTAAAGTCAATGCAACAGTAAAGGCCACAAGAGTTCAGAGTCACTTACTTGGTCCATGGTTGACAGGTGAATGACATGTTGGTTGACGAGAAAGTTCCTTCAGGGCACTTTTCACATTCGTTATCATGAACGTCTGTGCCTATAAAGAAGATGACATAACTGGATTCTCTCCAGAATGCAGGACCTAAAGGAGCTTTGATTTCAGAAAGGTCTCCCTCTGCATCTCCTCATTATTACTACCACCACCATCACACTGCAACTGCTTTTGGTGCACGGCCATCTCAGTTAGTTCAGGAGCTAGCTCTTTAAGAATAGATCTGAGCTGTTGTCTTCTTCCTGCACTGTACTTAAATATATTTAGTACTCCATAAAATAGAGCACAGGGACACAGAGAAAAATGCACCTCCTGCTCCCACACATACCTGCTACAAGTCCTTACAAGGGCCAACACCCAAAAGGAATAGCAAAAATTAAACAGTGCCACATTGTGTAGTAGCACCAAAGCTTCAACAGAACATGGCAGTGAGGAGGTTAAATGAACAAAGGATACTAAATGAAAAGAAGACAGCTGGAATTTGAAAATATTTAGTACTTAGCCTGCCATGCTACCACCTTATGCTGGATGTTGTCAGTGCCCACAAGCTAAGCAGTTGCTGGCTGGGAGACAAGGTGAAATTCAGGGGCATTGTCCCAATCCATTGTCTTCAGAGGGATCAGGATGATACCCCAAAGTGTACCTGGAACTAAAGTTATGACACCACCTGCTGCTTCCACCATAGGGAGCTCAAACTGTATAGTGTTGGGTCATGTAGATATACCAGTGTAAGGTGAAGTTGAGGGGCTGATTTCTTTCATATCAGGTGGAAACCTCAGGTCCTTACAGAGCCACCCATGGAGGGGGGGCTTACCCACTCCACCCTCAGGGACTCTGCTCTCCCACCCTGCCTCTGGAGCAGTCCTCCCCAACCCCAGAGTGCAACAGCTGGTCCAGGAGCAGAGTCTGGCCTCTGAGCTGACCCACCACACCCCTAGGCCAGCTGTTCCACTCTGGGGAAGGCAAAGACTGCTCCAGAGAGGCCAGGTTCTGCATTCCCATTGCACCCTACTGCCTTTGTCTTCCTGCCAAAGGCAGTGGGGCAGGGGTAGGGGAGAGCACGGCAGTGGGGGCAGGCAGCAGAGCAAGCCTTGCGCTGCCCTGCTCACAGCACAGCAGCACAGGGCCCATGGAACCACAGGGCCCGGGACAGTCTCCCTCTTGCTCCCCCATAGGGACAGCTCTGGATCCTTGTGCCTTGAAAATCCCAAAATTCTGTTTCAGGAATTATATTCCACTTACCTACATTCCACTTGTAATTAACTGAATATAACATTCTTCACTGACCTAACCTGATGCAAGGCTGTGAATGCCTACATATATGTCTTCTTCTTCCACCTCACAGATGGTCACATTTCAGGGGTGGATAAATCAACCTTGAATGTAGTCTGGAGCTCATATTATTCCAGTTATAAAGAGCTTTGCGCTGAAATCATCGGGTTGGAATGGACCTCATGAGGTCATCCAGTCCAACCCCCTGCTAAAAAGCAGGACCACTCCCACTAAATCATCTCAGGGCCTTAAACGTTTCCAAAGATGGAGATTCCACCACCTCCCTAGGTAACCTATTCCAATGCTTCACCACCCTCGTAGTGAGAAAGTTTTTCCTAATATCCAACCTTGACCGCCCCAGCTCCAACTTGAAACTATTGCTCCTTGTTCTGTCCTCTGTTACTGCTGAGAACAGTCTAGCTCCCTCCTCTTTGGAGCACCCCTTCAAGTAGTTGAAGGTTGCTATCAAACCCTCCCTCAGTCTTCTCTTCTGCAAAGTAAATAAGCCTAGTTCCTTCAGTCTCTCCTCGTAAGTCATGTGCCCCAACTGCCTAATCATTTTCATTGCCCTCCACTGGACTCTTTCTAATTTGTCAACATCCTTTCAGAAGTGTGGAGCCCAAAACTGGACACAGTATTCCAGATGTGACCTCACCAAGTGCCGAATAGAGGGGAATAATCACATCCCTCAGTCTGCTGGCAACACTGCTACTGATGCAGCCCAATATGCCATTGGCCTTTTTTGGCAACAAGAGCACACTGTTGACTCACATCCAGCTTCTCATCCACCATAATGCCAAGGTCCTTTTCTACAGAGCTGCTACTTAGCTAATCAGTCCCCAGCCTGTAGCAGTGCCTGGGATTTTTCCATCCTAACTGCAGGACTTTGCACTTTTCCTTTGTTGAACCTCATAAGACTTCCTTTGGTTCAGTGCTCCAATTTGTCTAGGTCTCCCTGAATCTTATCCCTGCCCTCAAGGGTGTTTACCATTCCCCCCAGCTTTATGTCAGCCATGAATTTACTGAGCTTGCAGTCTATCCCATCATCCAGATCATTAATGAGGATGTGGAACAAAACCAGCCCCAGGACTGACTCCTGGAGTACTCGACTAGTTACTGGTTGCCAACTAGACATTGAGCCCTACCCACTGAGCCCAATGATCTAGCCAGCCTTCTATCCACCTTATAGTCCATTCATCCAAACCATACTTCCTTAACCTGCTGCAAAGAATGCTGTGGGAAACTGTATCAAAAGCTTTGCTAAAATTGAGGTACCTCACATCAACAGCTAATGTAAATATAACAACTATCATGGGAAACTGTCATGCATGTTAAGTCTTATTCTGAAACCACCAATTTCATATGGCCCTGGGGAGGGAGCAGATGATGGACGGCATTCAGGTTTAGGCACTGGACTTGCAGACTACAGAAACATGCTGTAGAGATGCTCTGAACATGCAGTCTGTCTCTGCTTTATGTTACTGGTGATAAAAGCAACAGTAGATGAGACTCTGCCCTACTCACAGCTCCATTTAACTATCAGGCAGTTTGTTCCTTGTTGTGTGTCTTCCTATAGCGCCACTGTAAGGGGACTGTGCCTTTTCCTGAACTTTTTTGCAACCCCCCTCTATGGCAGTGGAGAAATACTATTGAACATCATGGGTGACATGTAAACATGGTAAGACATACTCTGCTTTTCAACAGTAGCTTCCATAGCCCACTATCTCAAAGTGCTGTGCTCAGCATTTTAAACCTCACATCACACTGCTCAGAACCAATGTTCCCTCTCAGCTGCGCTAGCGCGCTGCAGCACACCCCGCCACAGCCGCCAGCACAGGGAAGCTTCGAGGGATCTCCTGTGGAGCAGGGAATTTTGAAAACTGGGCATGCTCCCTAGAGCTTCTCTGGCCCAGGAGTTAGGGCTGGGCCTGCCTCGAGTCCAGCCCTGAGGTAAGTTAGAGGGGGCTGGGAGGGAGGGTGAGCAGGAGCAGGGGGGCGTGCTGCCGGGAGCGGGGGTGGGGGTAGCAGGAGGGGGGGCGAGTGGGAGCAGGGGGGCGATGCCGGGACCACAGTGCGAGTGGGAGCAGGGGGGCAATGCCAGGAGCGGGGGGGTGATGCCGGTACCGGGGGGGCTAGCGGGAGCGGGGGGGGGCGGTGCCCGTACCCAGGGGGGACGCTGCTGGGGCCGGGGGCCTAGCAGGAGTGGGGGGGGCGCGCAGCGAGCAACACGAGTTGCTCAGCTGCTCTCTCCCCTTAGAGGGAACATTGCTCAGAACCCACCTTCCAAAACACATGCCTGGCTAGACAGCCATGCTCATTAGTTATTTACAGCAAAGAGCCACGGCAAAACTTTGGTTAGTCTGGAAATCACATGTGCCCTTGATTAGATGGCTTAATAATAGACAGCTGCCAGGATTCACACCCACTCTCTGTAAAGGTACTTATACATCTGCAGCAGTAATATACTTCAGTGTAATTAAATGGCATTCTGCACCAGTAAAAAATACATGTTTGAACCAGCCTCTTGCACCATGGGAACTCCAAAGGGGCACTGTTTGAACAGAGGGGTGTGTTTAGCAGAGCTGTCTGACAAATACAACTCTGGGCCCAAGCAAGTGTTGAGTGAAATCTGTTTCTGGTGCATATTATAGTGCAACTCATGCCAATGTTCCATCTAAGATGATGATGCCACTGAGCAACTTATGGATGCAGCTGAGCAAGTTCCCTCCCAGGTTCCCCGACCTGGGGCTGAGCCCCTGCCCATCAGCTCACCATATTCATTCACAGAGCAGTAACTACGGCGGGGCCAACAGAGCTTTGAGCAGCTCAATATTAAAGGGCAGCTTTTGCAGCGCCAGCCCCAACCGCTGCTAATGGGAAGGGGCATGTTCCAATTGGAATGCACCCCGGGCGACAAAACGCTGTGTTACGGCTCTGTTCATTCATAACTTGCTCAGCAGCATTATCAGCTAAGAGGGATCACTGATTGTAGGCTGCACAGCAGCATGGGGGCACAACCCCTGGCACTCCACTGCACAGGGAACTGCTACCTGCTGTGCACAGCCTGCAACCACAGCTGGAAGACTCTTCCAGCAGATAGGAAACTGCCCCAGGTATAGGGTTACCAGATACCAAAGCATGGGAGGAGGATGGCGAAGTACAAAAAGGAGGACACATAAACATCAGGGCCCTCTTCACCCACCCCAGCTACTGCTCCCCCAAACACCTGCCCCCCATTACAACTACCACCCCCAAATGCCCCACCCCCCCACAGCTGCTGCCGCCCCCCCCAACTGTCTGCCCCACCATCACACCCCCAAAACCTGCCCCCTCCACCACCACCACTACTGTCCTCCCAAATGCCTGTCCCCAAGGCCCAAACCCTTCCCAGCACAGACCTCCTTACTGGTGGGCAGGATCAGGAAGGCAGAGCAGGAACAACAGCCAGTAGTGTGGTTGCTCCAGCAGCCAAGGGAACCCTGAGTGGGGGTGAGGGGGAGGGGACAGGCAGCCAGAGGTGGCCTTTGGCAATTGAGGGCCCTAGGTCGGGGCCTATAGGTCCCCACTGCCACCCTCACTGGGGCCCCACTCCCCCCGCCACCCCAACCGCCCCCTTTCCAACTCCCACGAGGGGAGCAGAGGACCATCAGCCATTGGGGGGGGGAGGCTGCTCCCCCCGCAGTGAGCACAGAGCAGTCGGCCCAGCCTTCCCCCGATCGTGCCTTCCCAGGGAGGGTTGGTACTGAACTGTGGCATGTGGTGGCGGGGCCCTGGAGCAGCCCACTTGGAAGAGGCTGTCTTGGTGAAACAATCAATCAATCAATCAAATCATAGGGCTGGAAGGGACCTCATGAGATCATCGAGTCCAACCCCCTGGGAATTGAACCCAGGACTTTCTGCATGTTAAGCAGAGGTGCTAGCCACAGGTCGCTTTGTCCCTGGCCTGCCCCTACGCCTGAATGGGCCCCATCCAGGGCCTGGGGATGAAGCTGCCTGAACTCTTCCAAGCGGGCCGCTACAGGGCTCCGCACCTGCACGCTGCAGCTCAGCACCAGCCCTCTCCACCCCCTGGGGAGGCACGACGAGGGGTAGGCTGGGCCAGCTGCTCCACACTCACTGCAGGGAGAGTAGCTTCTGGCCCGATGGTCCACGGCTCCCCTCCGCTCCCCCCTGCCATGGCAGTTGGCTGCCTCTGGCTGCCTGTCCCCTCCATCTCTCCTCCCACTCAGGGTCCCCTTACCTGGCTGGTGGAGCAGCCAGACTACTGGCTGCTGTTCCTGCTCTGCCTGTGCCAGTTCCCTATTGGCTGGAAGAGTCTCCTCCAGCTGCAGCGGCAGGCTGTGCACAGCTGGTAGCAGTTCCCTGTGTGGGGAAATGCCAGGGGCTGCCCGCCCATGCTGCTGCGCAGCCTACAGGGAGCATTGATTCATGGTGTGCTTTGCCGCTGTGTAGCTGGGCTGCCAGTAAGTGTGAGCCCAATCCCCTGCCCTCCAGTGAATGTAAATTGCTGCATTCCAGATCACGTGAGCATCAGAAAATAAACACCAGGAGGAGTCTGAGCTCCCCACCTCCTGTGACACATTTACCCTGTCCCCTGTATAGTAAGAGAGAGATATCTGGCCTGGAAGGTTAATATAGCCTGGCTAAAGGGCAGGACCTGGGGCAAGGGATAGCATATTCTTTACCCTCAGTAGTTTTCTCAGTCTCCTGCTTCCCACGCATTTTAAGGGAGCTCCACCCTGAGCATCTCTGCTGATTTCAGCTGTGGCAGCACACATCCCGGGGACAGAAGCAGGCAGGAGGACTCAAACCATTTCTGTCTCGATAGGTTAAAACCAAGTTCCCACATGCCACCAACGCACAAACCCACTAAGCCCACAGGCTCTACTCAGACTAAATAAAGTTGTGCCCCCCGCCCCCAATCCTCCCAAAGAATGAAGCACTGTCCATACCAGCACTTAGGACAGTGGCTTATTCACATCTCTGTATGACACAAGCTCTACCCAAGTAAGTGGTAGTGTAAACCTGGCCTTATCCAGTTTACCCTCATTCAAATTCATTCTGTGCCTGCACTGTTTTGTCTTGGTATCACAGAAGCTGTGTTGTCTTACCAGGTACTTTCACCATAGAGCCAGGGGGGCAGACAGAGTACTGCCTACACATCTCACAGCCCCCATCTGCTGGGACAATGCAGAAATCACCCGATGCACAGCCACACACTGTGTTCTTCGTATATGTGCATTTTTCTTTTATTGTCAGCCTGGCTCCTAAAGAGAAGATACATACACCACAAATATATTTACACAAGAAATAAACAGAGCAGATACAAAAACTAATGTGCAACCCTGCCCCTGCAAAGTTTGTTACGGCAGTACCATTGAATAAATGTTGTCATGCAAACAGAACCACCTGAAGACTGATTTTCCGCTGCCTTGCACCTTTTGTTGCATTCACAGCTGTGCAAAGGGTGGATGCAAAATGCTACCACCAGGGGCGTCTCTGAGGGGTGGAGGGACCCAGGGTACAGGCTCAAGCCCCGCCCCTGGTCTGCAGGCCCCACACCCAGCTGGCAGGCCCCGCCCCCTGGCTAGAGATAGGGCCAGGCGCAGCCGCGCCACTGCGGGCGGCTAGGCTACGGCCAGGCCAAGCTGGCCCGGGCCAGGAGCGACCGCAGGAGGCTGGGCCCCATGCCGCCGCAGCTGTGGGCGGCCAGGCCCCGGATTCCCGGTTGGGGCTGGGGCCGCCGCGGCTGCTGGCAGCCAGGCCCCTGATCTCCGGCCCGATTGGGCCAGAGATCCGGGGTACATGCCCCGTTGTACCCAGCACCAGCGATGCCCCTGTCTGCCACTTCCGTTCTCTATTCAGCTCCAGCAGAGATTGTTCTTTACACTCCCCTGTATTCGTCTGCATAGGTATAAATAATGACAAAGGTGGTGGAGAATCAGGCTGCCAGTAGTAACATATAAGGGACCTCATTCTCCAGTCCAACTGGCCACTGAAGGAGCACTCCATTGTAGTAGGATTTAGGAGGGGTGTAGCACTGTTAACAAAGCACCAGCTACACAAACCCTCCTCCTGGCTGCCCAGTTGATCCCTCTCAGTTGGGTAAGTCCCTTGGGACTGTAAGCAGCTGGGGTATACTAGAGTAGTCTGTAGGATGTTCTAAGTCATTCTGGGAAACAGACTCTGATGGCCTGGGGAAAATAGGAGCATAAAGATGGCTTACAGTCACTCGTGACACTCCCTCTTCCTGAGATAGGCCACTGCTCAGGATCTGGTTTATGAAAACGAAGGCTATAGCCTTCCTCAGTATCTCACAAACCTGAAGGATGTGGTGCTGCTCACCTAGGATAAAGCATACCATCTAAAAATTTTTATTATACTTATTGCTTGTTGTGTTTGTTCTGCATCTAGAGCAGTGGTTCCCGACCTTTTCTTTGCCGTGGCACACCTTGATACCTTCAAATTTTTTGAGGCACACCACTATTACAAAACTCATGAATATTCAAATTAGCAAATTAATTATGAATATTCATGAACCATGGCACAGTGTTTCAGAAATACCGCTATGTGGGGTAGTAGAGGTAGCAGAGCAGGGGTGGCAAAACAGGCAAGGTCAGGAGTCGTGTGCAGTGGCAGGAGTGAGTGTGTGGAACGCAGCAGAGCAGGGCAGGGGTGGCAAAAGAGGACAAGGGGAGCCATGTGGGGAACAGAACAAGGGTGGCAAGAGAGGAAGGGAGAACAGGAGTGGCTTTGTGAGGGGGCAGGGAGGAACCTGGGGAGTGGGAAGGTAGGGCAGGGGAGCATGGTGCAGCACCCACTTCCCCCTTCTCCATAGTGGCTCCCTGTCACCCAGGGCAAATCCTCCCCCCACCACTGCTCCCTCCCACCCCAGTGGGCCCCATCCTTCTCTCTCCCAGCCCCCTGCTGCCTGTGATGGACCCTCCCATCACTGCAGGGGCCAGAACTAGGCCTCCAGCCCCCCGCTACACCCCACACACAGCCACCCCACACCCCAGCTACACCCCCCCAACCAAACAGCCACCCCACAACCCCAGCTACACACACTCTGCTACACATCCACTCCCACCCACCTCTGCTACACACACACACACACACCTGCCCCACACAACCCCCGACGCCCCCCCCCCCCCAAGCCCTTACCTGGGCTGTTTGCAGGCTGGCTGACAAAAGCTGCTCCCCCATGCAGAGGGAGATTCACACACTCCCCACCTCCCCCAGCTCTCTACTGGCTGGGCTTATGGTGGAGCCAGGTTTAAGGTGGAGCCACCTGAATGGTGCATTGGGCCTGCTCCTGCTATTTTTAGGGGGACCCCTGGAATTCCCCATTCTAGGGCCTTCCTCTATTTTTAAGAGGCCAGAATGCTGTCTGCCTAAAAATAGGGGACCCTGGAACTGTGTTCCAGTGCCTTCCCCCTTACTTTTAACCCCTGCCTTTTTCCAGCCCTGCACAGCCCAGGTGGCTGGGCTGAGCAGGGAGGGAACTTTAACTCCAGCACTCGGGCATGCTCGCGGTGCACTTTGGGTGTTCCTGCGGCACACCATTTGCCCCAGCACACTGGTTGGGAACCACTGATCTAGAGTAGCGACTCTCAACCACTGTTGCTTGACACATTAGCGTGTTGCAGCAGAGAGGCCAAGTGTACTGCCTGGAATCACCCTGTCACTGAAAGAACTCCCTACCACCCAAAGAATCCTTAAAGTGGCCATGGTTTTTGCCAAGGCTGTTTCTCCACTGTGGAACTTTGAGTGCAGAAAGCAGGGACCGGCAACAGGCCTTAAAACCCACCAGGCATAAAGCCTTGCCTTAAAACTCTCCAAGGCTACCAATTTCCTGACCTTGGAGTGGTATTGCTGCCACCATCCAAATGTAAAAACCTTGCAAGAAGCCAGGAAGGTGTACTTGGGAATTCCTTCCTGTGCACTATTCCCTCTAAGCTGCACACATGTGTGCACACACACAGGTCATAAAACCTGCATGCTCAACGAAATAAAGCATGCACAAAAAAAATTCAACAGTGCTTAATATTAAGGCACACAAAGAAATTTTTTGTGCACAGTCTATGAAACATTAGAGGGAACATTGCCTGTTAGGTACCCTCAATCACTTTTATTCCTTCCTTAGGAAAGTGATTGGACCCCAGCCAAGATATCAGCTGAAAATAGGATAGAATCCCCTTTAGTAGTTTGCTGTGCAGTCTGAGGCCCATGGACACAAAACTGCATGCCTTTTAGGGCACAGAACCAGAACTTATTTTAAAAGGGCAAAATCTTTAATTAAAAAGAACAGATAAAAAACACAGAGAGTTGCTTCTCTGAGATTTAACTTAGATAGTTACAAGGTAGGAGGAACAGCAGATGTGCTCAGCACAGAGGACTCCAAAAGAAACTAAAACAAAGAAATACTCTGACCACATCTAGCTAAATATTCCCTGTTCTAGTCACACCTGGTCAGTTACAAACTTGATTCTATCCTTGGCAGGGATGTCACTGAATCCTTCAGGCCTCCTCTTGATCCTTGCAGGAGCTCTGCTGCCACCAAACAGGAACAGGAAGGGCTGCTGCTTCAATTCAAAACCCTGTACTTTGTTTCTATTGGCTCTCCTGGGACTCACTGACCATGTTGTTAACCCCTTCCTCCCCAAGGTTACTACAGTTTTATTCCAGAGGCAGGTTGCCTCTGCTAGGACATTGTGCAGCCACTGGGAGCTGTGGTGGTGGTGGGGTCACTGCTGCCACCAAAACCATCTTCACTGTAGGCAAACCTCGGCAGAACTAACCCCCTGCCACCAGAAGCCTTCCACCTCCTTAGTGGAGGGTGGCTTTCAGCAGCAGAGTGTTAGAGCTGCCGCTGAGTCCCTCTGCAGTGACAGGAGGCCTTGGTGGAGTGGGGCTTCACATGGCTGGGAGTTCTGCCACTAAAAATTGGACCAGTGGTGTGGGGTATTTTTTTTTGGGGGGGGAGACAGAGGAGTGTTCTGTGTCACTCATAATCAGGAGGGTTTCCAACCATGTCACCACACGCCAGGGGTTGAGAACCCCTGTGCTAGAGCTTCAGTTTCCTCATAAGAGTTATCCCCAAGGATAAAAAAACAAGGGGTTGTGTGGCACTTTAAGACTAACAGATTTATTTTTTGCATGAGCTTTCGTGGGAGAAGATCCCACTTCCTCAGGTGCTTCGAAGATGGGTGAACTTACAGAATGGAATGAAAATAAATGCAAGGGGGGTGTAAAACATAGGACCTGTATGACCTGATCCTATGTTTTACACCCCCTTTGCAAGAAATCTCAATTTCAAAGATTTTGCAAAGGTTGTACAGGACTCAGAAGGATAGCTGGGAGCAGAACCAAGGGCTCTTGACTGCCAGTCCTGTGCCCAAACCACAAGGCTGCTTGTGTCTGTGTTTGAGTGACTGACTGAGTGAAAGGGAGAGACAACTTAGAAAAACCATTTAAAATCCACCCCTCCCACACAGCACCTTCCTCACCTTCATCACACACTTTACATCTCTTGCACGCTGTTAGACCATTGGGGTGCTCTGTATATGTGTCCTCCACACATGGCACACAGGTTGTGCTGCTAAAGTCCGTACAGATTTTGTAAACTCTGTTCCCTAAAGCAAATGAATCAATTAGTTCCTGTGTAAACCTGGCTAGACTGGAAAACAAGGAATTATACATGTCAAATACAGATAGTGCATATGTGGATTTTATATGATACATACCACACCACTAGAAATAAAAGGGAAATGTCTCAGAGCTAGCTTGACATAACTTTAATCATCTATTTCTGAACAACACAGGTACAGAATACACTTAGTTGTAGTGCTGCTAGTACACTAGGACTCAGACTATATAACGTCTGTCTCCACTGTGCCTAGTCAGGATCCTGGCCCTTTAAAAGCTGCAGTTTTGAGTTCCTCCTACAGTTCTCCTACTGTAGGAGTCAGCAACCCAAAAGATAAGAAGACCCATTTTTAAAAATCCACCAATAACCAATTGTTTTGAGAGCCGCAATGTGTGTAACCTCCTGGTATGGGTTGCAGGGAGCTGGGCTAGGATGCCTGCTGGAAGGGCCCTTGGTGGGGGGGGGGTGGAATGGAACTAGGAGTGGCCCCCCACAGGGTCCCCCAGTGGCAGGGGGGAGCCAGGAGCCTGGCATGAGTCACCTGCAGGGTCCCCCAGCAGCGGGGCAGGGACAGAGCCAGGAATGGACCACTGGCAGCGTCCCCCAGTGGTGGGGGTGGGGCACAGGCAGGAACTCAGAGCCACAAAGAGGCAGCCAAAGAGCCACATGTGGCTCCAGAGCCACAGGCTGCAGACTCCTGTAGTGGGATGGAAATCCCAGGTTCAGAAAGTGATTGTGGTGATCACATGACCAGAAATGGCCAAGACACTAACAAAGGCAAGTGACTAGCTGGGGCCGCTCCTTATAGTACTATAAGAAGTAGATTGAACTCATCTTGAGAGAGGTGAGGGGCTGGGGAAGTGCTGATGTCCACAGCAGCCTGCTGGACAACTGCCTGGGGCAGGGCTACGGCTGGGGTGGGACTGGCAGAGATCCCAGTGCAGAGAAAAGATAAGTAGGAGGCACTGATACATGGTCACTGTAAAAAGACTGGGGCCACACCAGAAAGGGCTTGGGGATCCCATATGCAGGACAAAGGGTGAATACCTTTTCTTCAATAAGAATAAACCAGACCCCAGTTGTATTTGCCATCATGAGGTGTGTGTGAACACACCAGGGGCAGAGAAAGACAGTGCATCTTAATATGGACAGTCTATTCACTGTGTTACAGTCAGTCCAGACACCAAAGTGTTGGGCACTGCACAAATGGGCAGTCAGGCCTAGTGAGGGAAACAAGAACTAAACCATATGGTTAGAGCTCAGCTGGGTCCAGCAGAACAGAATTAAGGAACCAGCCCAGGGCCAGTATGGGAAATACAGATACTAAGTACTAGAGCCAGAGGGTAAAGGAGGGCTAGGTCTGAAGGTACAGCTAAAAGTCAGAAGCCAAAGTCAAAGAACTAACTAGAGTCACACTCAGCAGGCACAGCAAGGGTCAGGGCTGGGGTAAGCAATGGAAGCAGGGCTAGGAAAAAGCAGGAGGAAGGACTGGAACATTGAACAAAGGAGCAGATCAAGCACAGCCACAGGCAGGGTACATATACCTACCGGGAGCACACAAGGGGCAGCAGCCAGTCTCTGATGTTTCATATTCTCCGGGCTGGCATTTAGCTTCCATATGAGGTAGCTGTGTCACTAAAAAAATGGCAGAAATCTGTAGGAAAGAAGAAAAGAAAGAGTGTCTGATTCACACAAAGCAGACTCACAAAACAGAAGGGTCTGGATGGGTAGCTGCATGGCACTGATTAGCTCCAGGATACTTTTTCCTGAAGTCTCTGAACCCCCAGCTTTCAAAGTTAGGATTCAGCAGTAACAACACCCCTGAGCATCTTGTGACATCTCCTTTGCAGTAGTAAGCGGCGTTAACATGCTGCCTTTTGCTACAACAACCTCAGTGACCAGTGATCATGTGCCTCAGTAGTGTCTGGGTACAAGTGTCATGTGACAAGTTGCTTTCTCCTGCCACTGAACAAGCACCTATTAGTAGAACCCTGCAGACCTGCAGGTATCCGCTACAGATCAGCGGTTATCCGCATCCGCAGACATGGGTGCAGATAACTGCAGACCCACTGCTGTGGTTTGATTCATGGATGCAGCTTCTATTTTCAGCTTCTCACAGTGAGATCCATTGATGAAGCTGCTGAGCTGATTTGTGTCCGCAGCAAGCAGGGAAACCCAGAAGCACTCCAACCAATCCTAAATTTTGATCTGCCAGCCAATCAGAGTTTCAAGCTGGGGTCTGGAGAGCCACTGTTGGCCTCTGATTGGCTCATCCCCCATGATTTTCTTGCCCTCTTCTTTTCTTCTTTCCAGTTGGCAAGCCATTGCTGTCTATCAGAGATTTCCTTGGTGGGCAGGGAAATCTGATTGATAGCACAGCATGCAAACCACAAACAAGAAAGGAAAAAGTAGCTGGGACCCATCTGGGGAACAAACCAATCAAAGGCTGATATACTGCATGTGAGCCCAAGCTCGGCTGCAGATGCAGTTACAGATCCAGCTAAACCAGGGGTCTCAAACTCAAATTACCACAACGGCCACATGAAGACTAATACATTAGTCCAAGGGCCGTGCCACGTATGAGGACTAATACATTAGTCCAAGGGCCATGCCATGTATGAGGACTAATACATTAGCCCAAGGGCCACACCACGGAACCTTTTCATACAACAATATTGCAAATATCAGTAACAATCATGTCATTATGGGCCGCAGGAAATAGCTTTGGGGGCCGCATGTGGCCCACGGGCTGCATGTTTGAGACCCCTGAACTAAACTCTAGCATGCGGATTTTGGATTGTATCAACACTGTCACTGAAGGGATGTGGATTGGATACGGTTCTGTATTTTTGTATCTGCACAGGGCTCTACTTATTAGAGTAAGAAAAACAGTATCACCCCTGTGGCTAGAGAGAACCCTCCCTAGTCCTATCTCTTTCCTTGGTCCTTCTCCTACAGTGTTAAAAACTGTGCACAAACTCACCATGGTCTGTGTAACACCTGAAGACAAAGCGATTGAGTTATGAGTGCAGCTGTTGCCTTGATTCCAACTCTCCTTGTAGTTTATCACTATTGGGGGAACCGTGTTAAAAGTCAGACTGTGAGGAGTCTAACCTGGAATCTAAAAGTCTTTTTTTAAGCTTCTGACGACATAAATTTGATGTCTAATTGATGTCAGGAATGTAGCCATTGCTTTCAATAGACATTAAGTGGTTCAGCTTCTGATCAGTCGTTGTGCAGCAATTCTCTAAGCAAGGTCACATTTCTGGAGTTTAATGTGAGCACGCTACACACACCTACGTCAGATATAACTGGAAAACTTATTTTATGCATGTTTTGATGAGGTGTGATGTCGTGCTGTAAGCTGATAGGTGAGGTGAAACAATGGTTCCGAAATGAGAAAGTGTCACTTTTTCCATAGGTCCAGAAACCCTGTAGCATGACTGTGACTACAGTTTTTATTGGTTAAGTTAATTTCAACTCCTGATTATGATGGCTGTAGGTCAAAGCTACCAAACAAGAATGCATTAAAAGATTTTTATTGAATTTGCAAGTACTTTTCTCCTTTTGCTGGTATACAAAAAGGTCTGTAATTCAGCCAACAAGTATCATCCTTCAGAAGGCATTCAAAGTAGTAGTTTCTCAATTGCAGAGTGCACACTGTTTATCTGTTCCCAAATTATCACAGCACTGAAATAATCCATGAGTTAAGAGCATGCAACGAAGTGTGTGCATCAGAGCGCCGTGGCTGTCATGCAAATGATGGCTGGAGATAACTTCCACACCTCTGATGAACTGGTTTTTGTCTGAGTACTTGAGACAGGTCATAAAAAGCTTTGACAAAGCTGATTCTGAAACTGAACTCTTTGTAAAACTACACAACAACAGGATTTGACAGGATCTAAGGTTGGATGCAAGAAATAACATGTGACTGATGGATGCCCTTTGCCTCGATGGAAAAAATTTCTAAGCATGACATCCAACAAGCCATTACTTGTAAAATTCCTCTGTGAATGTTCAGGTCAAGGTGCACCTGACGGTGTGAGAACACACCCAACACAAACACTCCTTCTTCTGGATGCTTCCAACAGTCAGGCAACAAAATCTATCACCAGCAGAGGTGTTGAAGGAGCTCAAAATGCATACGGTAGACAAGAGGGAGCAGATACAAGGAGGTCCGCATGCTGTATGTACAGAGACAAAGCTTCTCCTCTCCCTTGGTGGGTCCAACAAGTCCTTCTACCAGTAGGTCAAGGAAGCACTTCACCCCTCAGTGTTCTTTCACCCTCTAGTGGTGAGGGAGGGTAATTCAGCCTTTCTAAGATGGCTGCTCTCTGCCAGCTCCCACTCTTATCTTTGGGGCTCACAGGCCTTTCCCTCTTTGCCAGGACTCTGGCACCTCCAATGAATTGCCAGTAGGGGCAGCAGATAGCCAGATTACATCCTAAACTCTAGGCCTCAACCCAGGGAACCTATGAGTAGCAGCCTTACACTCTGGCTTCAGAGAAGCTTCAAAGCATCTGATGAAGTGGGATTTTCTCCCACGAAAGCTCATGCGAAAAATAAATCTGTTAGTCTTTAAGTGCCACACAACTCCTTGGTTTTTTTGCTGGCTAGACTAACACGGCTGCCCCTTTGAAAATTCAGAAAAGCTTCTGGCTTCCCTCGGTTACTTCCCCAGGTTACTTGTCCAGGTCCCTTGACTTAATGTCCATACCTTGCTTGGACAGGGATCCTTCCTGCCTCCATGCCAGAGAAGGATCTTGACTCCTTTGCCCTCTTCAGGCAGGGACTTTTCTTTGTATATGCAGCATTCTCTCCTGTCAGCACTCTGCTCCTTCTGCTAAACCCTCCTGGCTTTTGATGGTGTCTTGCTTGCTCCAGCACACTGGTAGCCCTCCTCACTCTCACAGCTCCAGCCACACCCTTTCTCTGGACTGAAGGGAAGGCTTTCAACATGTCGTAGGCAGGACCTTGATTGGCTCCAGGTTCCCTAGTTAACCTGGAGTACCCCTGCCCAGATACCAGGAGGAAAGGCACCTGCAGAGCCTGGAGTTGATATATTGACCTTCTAGTACTCTTCAGAAGCCATTCTGTCTGACTGTGCCACATATCCCTCCCTTCCCACCCCAGCTCAACACCATGGGGTTGGGCAACTTGGTCACTACACAGTACACCCATAACAGGACCTCCACATTGCCATGGTGGCTCCCAGCCGGGGCTTTGCCGAGGGATGGGTGGCAGGAGGGTGAGTGAGCCACCACCCCAGACCTGTGGTTCAGTGGGTCCCATGCCCTCTCCCCCCACTCCCTGGTCAGCCCTGAGGAGGGCCACAGAGGGTGCCCTTCCTGTGCTGCTCCTCCACAGTGTCCCATGCCTGCCCTGCCCCTGGCCACCTGGCCCACCTCGTTGCCTGGGAAGACCAGCCAGCCTCCCCCACCAGCGTCGAACTGGCCCCCTCCAGTACCAGGGAGTGGGAGCCCATAGCCACCCCATCACCATTCTGGCCTGTGCAGAGGGGCAGAAAGTCCTGGGGGGCCCCTGCAGGCTGATTGGCCCTGGGCCCTGCAGCCCCTTAAGGATGGCCCTATTCCCAGCCCTTTGTTGGGTGGTAAAGAAGAATGAGTGAAGACACAGATTGCCATATGAGTGGAAACATGTAGATGATGAACTACTTGGATGAACCACTTGTTGTATTCTTTGAGGGCCCAGAGGCATCTGAGCTACTCCAAGACTTTCTCTGTGCCTGTAGCCATAGGGGTTGTTGTATAATCAACTGCATCTGTAGTCTGAACTGTCTTCCCTGAACAAATTTTGTCATTGTTTATCCCCATTTCTACAGTAACAGCACCACATCAGCCCTTATTCTTAAAGCAGACATAAGAAATTTTCAAATGATGCATGATGTGAGCTTGTATAGAGCGGGTACCTTAAGATGACCAAACATGGTTTCTGCTGCTCAGCTGTCAGAGCCCTAGTTAGCTTTCCTCACTACCATTCTCCACAGTCTGGGAAAAATTTTCTCTCATTTAAACCAACTTTAGGACCTGATCCTCAATCCCTTACTCACATCAGTTCAGTCTGTATCTGTGTTGTGCATGATAGAGACACAGTTGGACTTATAGACCAGGGGTGGCCAAACTTATGGAACTCAAGAGCCACACAAGTCGATTATTAAACCTTCGAGAGCTGCAATGAGGCATATAACCACATACTTTTACCTACTCCAAAATTACTGAGCTTAAAATTCATTGGACACTTTAATTTTTTCATAAAAACAGGGCAAATATTGATACTACTAATGTCAACTTCTACTAATTACTTAAGGTTACCAGGAAAACTAGACATATACAGTAAAAACTTAGCTGTCGCTGGATGTTTTTTTTAAATCTGGGCAGTAACTTGTCAATGCAATACGTAAAAGCTCTCTTAGGTGCTGATCTCTAAGTATTGCACGATGTTTCAATTTAACAAATTTCACTGTGGAATACAATGCTTCACAGCAATAAGTTGTCCCGAAAATTGAAAGTAATCCACATTCAGTTTTAAACTTTTCTCCTTCATAGTTTCGTTTCTTAGTATTCCATGTCAAGTTCAGGACTTGTAAAACACAATTTTATTTTAACAAAGAGTAAATTGCTTAGGGCCTATGAAAAAATCTAAACATGCTGTGGCTTCCCCAACTATGTCACACTTCTGCCCCATCTCTGACCATGCCACCACTTCCCTGCCATCCCCGATCATGCTGCCGCTTCCCTGCCTGCTCCAACCATGCTGTCCTTTCCTGCTGTCTCTTACCATGCCACTGCTTCTCTCCTGTCCATGACCATTCCATAGTTCTCCCCCCTGACTCCAACCATGCTGCACTTTCCTGCTGTGCTCTTCCATAAGCCACACTTTTTCTTTCAAGAGTCGCATGCAGCTAGTGAGCCACAGGTTGGCCACGCCTGTTATAGACCATGATCTTTGAAATTTCACCTAAAGCCTTTTCCTGTTATAAATCCAGAAACATGGCAGAATACCCTACTAGCCATTAGAAATTGTATTTGATTGTCCTCTAATGCAGGGGTCTCAAACACACGGCCCGCGGGCTGCATGCGGCCCCTAAAGCTATTTCCTGCGGCCTGCAACGACACGATCGTTAATGATATTTGCAATATCATTATATGAAAAAGTTTCAGTGGTGTGGCTTTCAGGTTAATGTACTATTCCTCATGCAGCCCTCTACTAATTCTCATGCAGCCTTCGTGGTGATTTGAGTTTGAGACCCCTGCTCTAATGCAATCTCCAGAGGCGCCATTTGGGGTAAGCGAAGCAGGTGGTGGCCTAGAGCCCCCAAGCTGTAAGGGGGCCCCGTAGCAGCCGCCTGCTTCACTTAGCCCTGTGCTGGTGGGTTGGTGGGGAAGCGAAAGGTGTCAGACAACCAGGTCCAAAAGCTTTGCCGCCCACGTGCCACAGTGGCCTTTCTCCAGTGGGGGCGGAGTGGCACTCCCTATCTACTTCCAGCTGGCCGCACATCCCCAGGGGGATAGCGGCTGGCGCGGCGTTGTGGCTTGCCAAGAGTGGGGCCACTTGGAGCGGCATGCACTGAAGAGTTCAGGCCACTTTGCCCCTGGCCACCCCAGGCCTGGAAGCAGCCAGAACTCTTCAGAGCGGGCTGCTCCAGGGGGCCCCGCTCCTGGCAAGCTGCAGCGCCATGTTGGCCACTCTCCTCCCTCCCCCCGGGGATGTGCGGCCAGCTGGGAGTAGGTGGGGAGCACTGCTCCACCCCTGCTGGAGAGAAGCCGGTCTGGCCAGCCAGCGGGCAACAAAGCTTTTGGACCTGGTGGTCCGCACCCCCTGGTTCACCCCTGTGGGAGTTGGGACTGTGGGGGGGGCTCTGCTAGGGGGACACTGGGGACCCATGGGTCCCCCATAAAGGGCCTTTGCCTAGGGCCCCCAATTCCCTAAGGCCACCTCTGGCAATCTCTTTCCTTTTCCCCCATGGTGTGTTTTGCCATGCACTACGACTACACAAGAAATTATCAGTAGTTTCAGTTTACACCAGGACACCCAAAGTGGAAGGGCTGAAATGCAACTGGCCATCTAAGGCCCCAAACTAAGATGCTGCATCACAGCCTCCATCTGTGCCAAGAATTATTCCTTGTGTTTGCCTGCCAATTAGAGTCTACAGCCATGGCAACTCTCAGAGGAAACAGAGACACAAAATAACAAACTATGGGTAAAGGGCAACAACAAATTCAGTACAACTAACCACAAGAAGCTATTGTCCAGATAGAACCATCAGACATTTCCCCATTCAAATGGCAACTTTGGGCAGGGATTATTTATTTTTCCAAAATCAGTCCCCACCCCGTTAGGTCTGCCAGTCTATATAACAAAAGGTCAATCCACTTAGACGAACCAAACTCAGCCTATCAGCTGGTGAAAGCAAACCAAAATATCTTGACAGCATTTTTTTCCCTCCTAATTAAGACAGAAAAATTGCAGTTTAAAGACGACTTGGATTATTCTTTGCTGTACCCACCAGATGGAGCCCAATAGCTTCTGAAATGCAGACTGTCTAGAACGAGGAACAAACATTCTCGAACTTACAGAATGGAAAAGGGCGTTTGGTTTGCATTAGTTAAAATGATAATTATGAAAAACTCAGCTCCGTGGAATCTTCTTCATAGTTACAGGAGATTCCCACAATCCCTCCCCCCACTATCCTTTCTTCCCATCACCACATATGCACCCCCAAGCCTCCCTCAGTGACTCTACGTGCGGTGGATGCCAGGAGGGTCGGATGTGATCGGTTCTGTTCTGGTTTAGAATCCGTGTGATCCACTTACCAAGAGCATGGTCCTGTGTACAGACAGTAGAGCCTCTCCCTCTACCCTTCACAGGGAACTGACTCCTCTGAATCTATTGTTCCGAGCGGCCTGCACTTCCCAGCCAACGCCATTGCCGAGCTGCTCCCTTAGCGAGCTGAGGACCACCACTCAGTCTTCGGGTCTCTGCCCATAGCCCCACCGCTGCCTCTTCCTGGCAGCTCCTGGGCACTGGAGCCTGGCACAGTTCCAAAGTCCTGGTCCTGTTCGAGGGTCTAATCCAAGCCCAGCAGCTCAGCAGCAGCTCTGCTCCAACAAAGCTCCAAGGGTCAGTGAAAGTGAAAGTAAAAATATTGTATAACGAGCACGGAGTTTCCTAGTAGGCTGGTTTTAACAATGCTACTTAAGCTAAACCCCCACCAATTCAGAAGGGGGTAAAGTATTGGTGACATGAACTAGCTACATAGAGAGAAAAATTGCTTGTGTCCTGGCTACACTGGGTTTTTACATCCAGATAATTTTCTCAATATAAAAACATACCTCTTTTTCTCTAGTGAAGACACAGCCCATATCGTGTTAGAAATATTGCCTGCGAGTAGCCAAATGAAGTCACACTTCTCAAACAGCAACAAACTGTAATTCTGATCCACCACACTGGTATCAAGAAGCTAAGACAAAAATTTACTCAACCAGTTTTACTGCCTTTCAGTTTCTGGTTCCTAATCAGCCACTGTCTAGTAAAGAGACAAGTTACTTAAAACTCATGCTCTTTATCAAAGATTCTCCTGACCCCAAAACATCAAACACAGTAGGAGATTAATATACTTGGATATTGCCCAAAATACCACTGCTGCAAGCCAACCTGTTAATAATGAAAGCTAATAGTTTATTAGAAAGGAGAAGAAACAAACTATAAAGGAACTGCAATCAGATGCATGCAAATGACTTTAAGCTCCAATATATCAGCTTTCCAGTAGAACACTGGCTTGTATAGTCCTTCTGGTATAACTGGATGGGTCTCAGTCCTTTGTTTCACAGCTTCATTTGTCAGAAATCCAGACCAGAGAAATGAAGATAAATAGTCCATCTATAGAGTTTGTTCCAGTTCTCCCATGAGAACTAGCAGGATGATTCCAGGCTGGTCCTCAAATCTCAGTCTTGCAATCCAAACTTCCCTGAAATGCTTGGACAGATTTGAGATTAAAAGCATTAGGCTTGCAGCTGTCATTATAGTTGGAACAAGGTGTGTACTTGCAGGTAATTTCCTCATGTGAGATCTGAAGAAAGGGACATTTGACCTTTACTCAATGCATTCTTCTTCAGACAATAGTCAGCGATAACAACTTAAACTTTCTTGACTGGAGAATCATACTGTATATTGTCATTTGAAGTAAAACCCTCACCTACTAGCTGCAGACAGGTAATTAAGTAGCTGCATTTGCACTGTCGACAGATTGTTATATCACAGGTCCATCTAGATGCTAATATTCCCTTTGTACCTATTAATCAAAGAGAGTAATAGACAGAAAAACAGATTATCTGCATTATTAAGCTTCAAGAAGATACATGTAGAGCCCTGCAAATCCGCAGATATCTGCGGATATCCGCATTATATCCGCATCTGCGGATACAACATGAATATCTGCAGACCATTCCTTGTGGATGCAGTTTGGATACATATCCACATATTTTTATCTGCATAGAGCTAGAGCCCTGCAAAAATGCAGATATCCATGGATATCCACATTATATCCACATCTGCAGATACAACATGGATATCCACGGACCATTTCTTGTGGATGCAGGTCAGATATGGATCCACATATTTGTATCCATGCAGGGCTCTAGATAGATATGCATGATGTTCCACTCCTGCAGTCTAGACTAGTGTGCTGCTGTGCTCCCCGATTCCCCACTCCTGGATCCCAACTTACCCTGCTTTGCTCCTGAGTCAGCTTACACCAGTCTTGTGCATGTAATTGGTCTCTCAGGCAGTGCAAGTTCACTCACACTAGCCAATCATGGGATAGTCCCCCAGCAAGCAACCCCCACCCCCAAATGCAACACCAGGCATGGTGGGTTACTTACCAGTAACCGTCCTTCTTCGAGATGGGCTGCTTGGATTCATTCAGAAATAGGTGTCTCCGTGCCGGAGCACCTGATTGTTTGGAACTTTTTTGCCCTAGCCTGTCAAAAGAGGGCAGGCAGCCACTGCTCCCCATACCACCCTATGGCTACATATGTGGCTGCCGCCCAGCCCCTCCCCAGTTCCTAGGAGTCGCCAGCTCCAGATGCAGGGACAGGGGGAGGGATCTGAATAAATCTGAGCAGCCAATCTTGAAGAAGGAAGGTTACTGGGAAGTAACCCACTGTTCTTCTTCAAGCGCTGCTCGGATACATTCAGAAATAGGTGACTGCTAGCCATGCTGATGGATGGCGGGTGGAGCTGGCTCTTCCACCTTTAGCACAGCATGTCTCTGACTTGGGTAGTTGTCCAACAAGCAAGGTCCTTGAGAGGTATAAGGAATCGACCTAAGGATGGTCATCCAAGCAAGGGTAACCTGGGACTGCAGGCCTAACCCAGTGGAGAGAAGTAAGCCCAGTTTTCAGAGCACCAGTTGTCGCACTTCTGAAGGAGGGCCTGAGGTCACCATACACATAAACATGATGCCAACACATCGTGGCTATAGTCAAGAAATGCGACTCTAACTGCTCTGCCTAAGAGCATATTGGCAGACACATGAGAGAGCCAGAAGGGTTAGTATTCTGGCCACAACATGAGTTAACATACCTCCTACAGGGAATTTCAGAAGACCGTAGGATTGTTGTGCTGGGAGTGGTGGGTACTGGCACTGCAATAAATGGTAGAGGAGAGGCAGACCATCTTTCCCTCAGTCGGGCAGTGTAAAGCACTTGAGGCCCATGAGTCCGATGAGAACATGGACCTGGCGCACTTGGTGTCCAAAGAAGGGATGGAGTACCAGAGGCAGGCAGGGACTAGGAGAGTTACTTTTTCTTAGATAGGAAGGGGGAAGTGCAAACAGCCAGCAGCAGCAGCTGACAACCTGATCCAGCACATTTGGGAATGAGGCACCCAGATTGGCATGGGGAAGGGAAGGTGCCTAACCCACCAAAAGGCCCTATACAAGGCAGAGCAGGAAAGGAACTTCCCGTGAGCCTGATGAACATATTCCAGGCCTACGTGAGCGTCCTGATGATGCTGTGGCAGTCCCTGTGGAAGAGGGCTGTCAGCATATCGATGATCTTGGGAAGGCACAAGGAAGTGAATTTGTCATTATTTCCCCACCTCTTCCCTGGCCTCAGGTGGGAGTAGATGTCTAAATTTGTTTATTGACTCCCACACGTCCAACAAGTACCTGTTTGTTAGGGCCTGATTGTTCACGACCCACAACTGGAAGGCCGAGGAAGAGTATACTTTCCGTCCCAGTAGCTCTAATTCCCTTGCGTCCCTCGATTTCAGGAGGGGATCATGGGCAGTCTGTCCAGGCCCTAAAGCCACCTCTATGACAGTACAAGGAGGGACTGGGTGGTGGGTGAGTGAGGGGAATTCTGACCCCAGGACCCTCTACTTGAGGCCTGCCGTGTCTGAGACTGGGGAGATGGAACCCCGGTTTTGCCAGCAGGAGAAGACCGGGTCCCAGATGCTATGGTGGAGGGTAACCGTGACCGGTTCCACCAAGGAGAACATGGGGCCGAATAGGGCATCGGAGGGCACCTCAGAGGATTGGACCTCCATCCCCGTGTGGGCTGAGAAGCAGTGCAGAAGATTAAAATGTGGCAACAAATCGCCCATATAAGAGGATGGTACTGGGTTTAAGGCTCTCCTCGGTGCCAGGGATGGTACTGGCATGGTTGCAGGGGCCTCCTGCAGTGACCATTCATGAGGGCGGTACTGGAAGGGCAAAGGCGCTGACACCCGGCGCCGAGGCCGTTTAGAGCCCTTCGAAGCCTTCTTCCCAGGGCTGGAACAGGGGAATGATCTCAGGACCCAGGGGGCGATACCAGAGATGGCAAGGTGATATGCTGCTGAGGAGAAGGCTCCACAGCACTGGGATCTAATGGGGTGACAGGCTCTGGAGCTTCAGAACCCAGGACCAGTGGCAGGGAAGGAGAGCGGTGCCGCTTGTGTTGGGCACTGGCTCTCGACATGAAGGCCGGCTTGCCCCTTCTAACCAGCACCGAAGAGGGAGATGCAGGGAGCAGGAGGAGAGCCCTGGCAGCCTCTACTGCCTCCGGGTTCAACGGGATCGGCACCAACCCCAACCAGTCCTGGGGAGAGCTTGTCCTGTGGCCCCTGTTGGCATGGTGCCGGGGGAGTTCCAGTTCTGAACTGGCATGTGGTGCCGGAGGAGGTCCCAAAGCCTCAGGAGAGGAATGCCAAGCCTGCTCAGAGGCCAGGGCACAGCACTTTTGCTCCCTGTCCTTGATTGTCCTTGGATTGAAGGACAGATAGATGGAGCATGCGGTGACAATGTGCCTTTTGCCTAGGCAGCAGAGGCATTTCTCGTGGGGATTGTCCCACAGGAAGGCCTTGTGCATTCAGCACAGGGTCTGAACCCCCGCATGGTGGACGATGGAGTAGCATGATGTTCTGGCCCAAGAGCGGAGACCTTCTTCCGTGGAACTAAGTCCACAAATAGGTGCTCCCAGTCAGGCAAAAAGCTCATACAGTGAATGAAGGATAGGCTACTTGTAGACGCAAGGAGCAAGCACTTCCACAACCAATGCGAAGGTGGAAGAAATGAAACTGGGGAGGGGCCGGGTGGTGGCTACATATATAGCCATAGGGTGGCATGGGGGGCAGTGGCCGCCTGTTCTCTTCTGACAGACTAGGGCAAAAAAGTTCCGACCAATCATGCACTCCAGCATGGAGACACCTATTTCTGACTGAGTCCAAGCAGCCTATCTCGAGAAAGGAACTTCTGTCTTGCAGGGATCAGGACACTTTACTGATCACTGCAAGCTCATTTACTCCAGTCCATCAGTTTAATAAAGAAACTGATATACATTAACATTTGCTGTAAGCAGGAGTGTCGCTGCCCCAGGGAAGGACGTGGGGCACTGGTCCAGGCCCTGCCCCCTGACCACAGGCCACGCCCGTGGCCGGGGACAGGGCAGGGAGTGGGAGCCACAGCCACAAGGCCAGCCGGCCTCGGAAGGGGCCAGAAGCGGCCACCACTGCTGCGGGTGGCTGGGCCCCGGATCTCTGGCCAGATCTGGCCAGAAACGGGGAGAAGCAGGGGCCCCGCCAAGACCTGGGACACTGGCACCGGGATTCATGTGCCAGGCACCAGCGACGCCCCTGGCTGTAAATCAGGCATTCATATTTACATTCTTTCCAAAATCCACACTGCTTTAAATAAAACATTTATTATTTAGATAAAACAAACATTACTTTATTGTTTAAAATATTATTTTAAGTGACTGTATATCAAATCAAAGCAAAATCAAATAGTTAATCAGTCAAGGAGCTATCACAATGAAACAAAACATAACTCACATAATAAACTAAGATTACTGTTTCAGTCATGTTCTGTAGCCAGAGATTTTTGTCACCTAATAATTATTTAAATACGTTTTGGAATGTGAATTGCAAATGCAAACTGATAGATGGAAACCCTTTAGAAAACCTGTAAGATAAGTTTTAGTTAATTGACACTTGCAGAAATAAGAATAATGATAAGTGTAGCATTCAGCAAAAGAGTGGTAATTAGAGGCCAGGATCATGCCCATACCTCAATCTCCTTTCAGGATCATGCCCATACCTCAATCTACTCTCTAGGTTCATGGCCATGTCTCATTTTACTCTAAGAGGAATATCGTTGAACAGAAAGAGTGATCCTGGGGATATATCTGTAGCTAAAGGAAATAAGATCAGGTAGTGACTTCTAGATGACCTACTCTCCCTCCCATCGGGTAAAGCAAGGGCAAGCCTGGACATGTCGGCAGCACACCTCTCCTCCCCCTCCCTCTCAACTTCTCTCCCCCCTCCCACGCCACCTCCCCCACCTACACAATTGGCCAGAATAAATCAGGTGACCTACCAGGAGGGGCAGAGTTGACCTTTAAAGTTGTATAAAAGGAGCACTAGTTCCAGCAGAAAATTGGAGATCTTCTCCCACTCCCAAGGGTACACTAGAGGGTAATTCTGGTCGTGTTCTAGTGTTCACTGTCTCTGGTAAAAGCTCAGTCCAGAGGATACAATTTGATTCCCATTCAAGTTGGAGGACATCAGTCTCACCGTCTCTGGTAAGAGAACTCCCAAACCCAGAGGGTACACTGTGTGCCTGAGCAACACAGCTAACTGAGTCCTGCCTTTATGCTCAGAGTCTCAGTGGGGGACAGAAGGGTTCAGACCACACAACTAACTGAGTGCTGCCTTAAGGTCTGACACTCTGAGTCTCACCATCTCTGGTAAGCCTGCGTGAAGGTCTCGTTCCAACGGAGCTGTGCCGATCAGCTAATTGAGTCCTGACATGAGGCACAGTTTCCTGAGGAAGCTCAATCTGATGCATAAAGGTTTTGTTCCAAAGGGGTGGCACCACTCAGCTGAGTCCTGACTCAAGGTGCTGGTCTCAGAGGAACTCCAAGACGAAGGGTTCAGGCCACGTAGCTAACCAAGTCCTACATAAAGGTCTGAAACCCAGAGTCTTGTCAGTCTAACCCTTCATGCATGCTGAAGGATCTGGGTCATGTGGCTACCTGAGTCCCGCCTTTAGGCTCACATTCCTGAAGCTCTCACACTGCACTCAAGCTGCCGAGCTCCCTTCAAGCCAGCTAGCACTTGGGAGACCTCTGTTGGACCAAAGTGGTACGCAGAGGGAAAACTGTAACTGTGAGTATTATTGGGCTAATAAAGACACTGTAGCTCAGTAGCTAAGGAGACTGTAGAAGGTTAACGACAGCTACTGTAGTAGCCCTTGGGGAGGAAGGGGTTAACACTCTGGTCAGTGAAGGGGTTAACACTCTGGTCCCAGGACAGCCAATAGGAGCAAAGCACAGATTTTTGAATTGGAGCAGCAGCCTTGCCTGTTCCTGTTTGGATGCAGCAGAACTCCTGGAAGGAGCAGAAGGAAGCCAGGTAGAAAGGGCTGAAGAAGGATCCAGCAACATCCTTACCAGAGATAAGAGAAGTTTGTTACTGACCAGGTGAGAGTAGAACAGGGAATGTTACTTAAATGCAGCCAGGGTATTTCTTTGTTTTTGGTTTGTTTTTGGATTTTTCTCTGGGCTGAGCACATGTACCCCCTCCCACTACCCTGTAACTACCTAAGTTAAATCCCAGAGAAGCAACTCTCTGTGTTTCTTATCTGTTCTTTTCAATTAAAAATTTTATCTTTTAAATAAGCCTTGGTTCTGTGTCCTGAAAGGCAAGAGGTTTCTGTGCATGTACCTCAGACTGCACAGCCAGCTACTAAAGGGGATTCTGTTCCATTTCCAGCTGATATTCCAGCTGGGGTTCAGTCATTTTCCTGAGAGAGTAATAAAAGTGATTTAGAATACCTCACAGGAAGGAATTCCCAAGTGCGCCTTCCTGGGTTTCAAGAGGTTTTTGCATTTGGGTGGTGGCAGCGATACCACTCCAAGGCCAGGAATTGGGGGCCTTGGAGAATTTTAAAACCAGGCTTTAAGGCCAGTGGCTTTTAAGGCCTGTTGCAGGCCCCCACCCTCTGTACTCAGAGTGCCAGAGTGGGGAAACAGCCTTGACAGCTACAGAGAAAGAAAAACGAAGTGTATTGTTGAGAGATCCTTCCACCTGATTTTGGTAAAAAACTAAGGGATCTTGGGTAGTGAAGTTATTCATTCTAGCAGTATAGAGAACAGATTACCAGAGACCACAGACCACCCAAAGAGACAGTGAAGTGAAGCCAGCACACAGGCCACAAGAGCAGCAGGGTGAAGTGCAAGCCGCAGAGAAGATCCAACACTGAACAGACCAGCCTGCTGTACCCGTCAAAAGAGCAGAGGTGTTGAGAGGTGACTGGCCCTCACTTGTGGAATGTTATAGTCTGTTGAGTCTTTTAGGTATTTGTTAGGATTTTTGTGATGTTTCATTGTGTTGTTAAGTCTGTAGCCATGTACATGTAATTAGAAGTATTGTAGCCCAGCAGAGCAACATTCTATTCAAACTGTCAGCATTCTGTGTAACTGTCATTCTGTGTAATGCTAGCTGTGATGTATAGGTATTGATTCTTAAGATACATATTTTCAGTTTCTGAATCTTATTATTATAATCCTGTAATATTTAAATAAATGATAATACCCGTTTTCGAAGAATCCATTGCTCTAAGCCTCTTCATTGCTCTGGGTCTGTTTGTGATCAGTGGGCTGTAGCCATATTTTTCACTAGGGGTTTTACCCATTTAGGCAGCATTGGTCCCACCCTCTTTATCCCAGAGTGATATAATAGCCAGATTAGACTGCTGGTCAAAGATCTGAATTCTGGTGTAACAGTTCAATTTACCTCACGGTCCTGGCTATTATGGTCTTCCACCAGACTATACTCCATAGGTAGACATCAGTCCTTGCAAGGTTGATTGCAAGATGGAGTCATTGGCACAAAAGCCACAATCTGTTCAAAGTCTATCTTCTCTTTTTTCAAGCCCACATTGCCCCCCCACTTCTCTTCCATATCTAGCCAAAGCATTTGTTCTCCATTGTTTTTGCATGCATACCTTCACCAGATGTGTCAGATGCAGTTCTGACCGCTTGCCCCCACTTGAGACATGCGAAATACATTTGGGGATGTGAAATACATTTGGGGACATATTTCATATCTGTACATGGGTGATATTGCAGAAAACATACTAATTACTGTAAGAATAATGGAGAGCATGCCATGAACATTCCAAAAACAGCATATAAGACATGCTGTGTATTAACCAGTGGCTCCCAGCCTGTGGTCCAGGGACCACCAGGGGTCCACGGACATGATGCTCCCCACCAGGGCTGCCTTTCCCCTCCTGTGGCTGGATCCTGGCAGGGGGATGGGGCTGCGGCAGCTCCCCAGCACGGGCAAGGGCAGGGGACCATAGCTGCTGTGGCTCAGCTCCCCAGCGGTGCAGGCAATGGTGGTGGCAGCACAATCAGCTGGGGGGAGGCAAAGTTTTTTTGTTTTTTTGTTAAAAAGGGGTCCCCAGCCTGAAAAAGGTTGGGAACCACTGTATTAAATAATACATGGTTACATTGGAAGGATGAGCAGGAAAGATACACAGATCACATTACAGGTGTGTGTGTGGGGGGGTGCAGCACATCACAATATGTAAACAACATTGAATAACTACCAACAATACAACTGCAATGAGAACCCCTGACTTGTATTTTTAAATAGAACTCTGAGATTGTATGATTGCTATCCTGCTTTAGATGTGTGTTAGTGGCAGGCAAAAATATCATGTGCGGCACAGAAATCACAAGTGCTTATTGTTCTGATAATTTGTTGTTGTTATTAAACACAAAATAGTTCACAACACAAAAACATTCTGGAGTGAAGAAAGCAGTCAGAGGCAGTGCCAACTATGACAGTTGAGTATAAGCTGTTGTTCTCTTAGCTGTCTGAAGGGGTGGTGTGCAGGGGGGAGCAAGACAGTCCAGGAGTTTGGTACGAATCTATTGAAGGAGTTGGTGGAGTGCAGGGAACAAAGTTCTATTGCAGCTGCGGGGAGGGGGGGACAGAGGTTGTGTGAATTGTGTCTGCAATGACACTATTGCCTTTAGAACAGGGGTAGGCTACCCCGCCACAGGTGCTGACAGTGGCAAACAAACCATTCAGAGCTGTTCATAGCACCCTCTGTGGCACTGCAAAAATTGCTGCTCCTGCCACTGAAAGCCACTCCAGGTGGCTTCATTCAGGGGGTGGCTGGGACACAGGGGATTCCTGCCACACCCTTATCCCAGGCATGCTGTGTAAAAAAGCCTCCCAGAGTGGCTCCTCTCCATGGCATGGTGCCATCAAAAGGATCCACTCTGGGTGTCTTCTTTCTGTGGCATACCTGGAGGCCCCTGTCCCCAGGCTCCCCACCAAGAGAAGCTGCTCCAGGCAGCTTCTTTCAGTGAGCAGTTACTTTCAAACTCATGCCTAGGAAGAACCTCCTCTCTGCCCCCACATCTGTGGCTGCCACTTCCTTTTTTTGGCAGCAGAGTGGGGCTGCTGCCACCGGCTGAGGGTTGGGGAGGAGGGGCTGGCACAGGGGGTTAGCAAAGGTGGCTGACCTCTGCTTTACAAGCTCTGTCTGATCCTCCATGGCCCTGATCATGTGGTCAGGCTCAGCCAAAATTCTCTCTGGTTCTCCTTCCATTCTAGTCTAACCATCTTTTGAGGTTCAGACATTGATTGTCTCCATGCCCTCTTCTCTCTTTTGAATGCCTTAGAGGATAGGAAGCGTTCCTAGAACATCTCTTTGCTTCTCTGTGGAACTTCCTTATCAGCTGCAGGTGATCCACCATTGTAGGGGCCTTGGCTGAGAAGGTCACATCTGTGTAAGAACAAGAAATAATGAACAGAAGCATTATTGTAGGTGCTCAAACTGTGGGCATGAATTACTATAAAACACACTTTGTTCTCACTGTGCCCCCTCCCCCCAGTGAAGAGCACTGCCCCTTTCATCAGCCTGGTGAATGGGGTGGGAAGCAATATCATACAAACAGGATGAAGTTCTAGCTTCTGGGTGGGTGGGTCGGTGGGTGCTCACTTGGAGCATAAATGCAGGTGAATAAGGAAAATTGTGCCACCATTCCCCAAAGGCAGAGGCCATAGAAATTGATATCTTGCTACTTACAGTCACCAAAGGATGCTAGGATGCATCTCCTATACTCAAGTAGCTTCATGCTGGGTCCCTATGTTGAACAACTGTGCACCACTTTGGTCCCTGCTCAAGGGATTGCCAAGTGGAGTGAGAAAGTGTCCTATGAGGGGGAAGAAACAGACCTGCTCTGCCAAGGAATCTGAGGCAGAGGATCAGGGAATAACCAAGAAAGTCACCTGGAGGTTATACTGTGCTTCTCAGCCTTACTGTCTAGATGCACAGGGGAATGGGAAAGCACCTGGAAACACAGCTGCCCCTGTGCATATCTATCACTTCCACTATGTTTATGTTTTAGCCAAGCTAATTCAAGCCACCTGTACACAAGCAGCAACAGCTTCTGACACTTATCACAGCTCTCCTCTCCTGCATCCCAACCTCACTAACTGAACTGATTCCTACCTCCAGGTCATCCTCCAGCTCCACTTTCTCACTGATAACTTCTTGCTAGGATTAAGTTCACTGCTCAATGGCCTCATGGACTGTGCAGGTGTCTACAGGCATCTTGAGAGTGGATGTGGAGTCACCACTGAGCGTGGCTTCCAGGTCTTTGTAGAAGTGGCAGCTCATTGGCTCCACACGAGTGACAGTTTACCTCCCTGGCCTTCTGGTAGCTCTGCCGCAGCTTCTTGATTTTTGCTAAACACTGAAATGTGTCCCACTTATAGCCCTTCTCAGCCACAGCACGAGAAATCTGGCTGTATGTATCAAAGTTTCTTTGGCTAGAGCAGAGCATGGACTGCATGGCCAATTCTCCCCAGATGCCAATGAGGTCCTGCAGCTCCAATGTACTCCAAGAGGGAGAGCATTTGCTGTGTGAAACTGCCCTGGGCAGCTGAGAAGATGGAATGCAAGTTCTCCACAGTGACCAGGGAGGACTTTAAAGGGGGATGGGTGAGTGGCTGCAGAGCAGCAGAGTGCAAATGGATGTCCAGAGTGGTCAGGGATGGTGTTATACAACATTCTCAGAGGCTATTTATCAGAGGCATTGCTGCCTCAAAAAAGGGTCAGTACCCACCCTGCAGGCCCAATATGGCCCCAGGGCATGATCCGGCTCCTGCTGCTGCCAGCCAGCAGCCCCTCCTCATCGACTCACAGAAGCAGGGTGGCAGCCAGCCCAAGGAGATGCAGGACACGAGACCTGCAGCAGGGCCGGTGCTAGGCAGTAAGCAGCCCCTGCACTGCAGTGGGGCACCGGCATTTGAGGGGCGCCAAAAGCGGACAGCGCAGTTGTGCTCCCCTCATGACCAGGCTGAAGGTGGTAAAATTCTTCAGCATGATGGTATGCCAAGTCAGGATTGCAGGGGGCGTGGTGCGACAAGACTCCTTGCTTGTTTTTGCTTCAGAGAAACCCTTAGACCTATTGATTTGTATTCTCTTGTTAATGAGGCAGGGGAAGGGGTGATCTGGGGTGATTCACTTGTAAATGAAGCAAGGGAGATTTGATGCTTCTAGTATTGCACTTTAAATCCCCTAAAGATCAGCACAGACTTTCTTTGAATTAAACTTAGTTTTACTACAGGAGGATCTTTAAAGAGACACCTTAGAAGCAGATTGCTGCTCTGTTTAGTCCAATGGTTCCCAACATTTTCTCTGTTGTGACATACCTTGCTACCTTTAATTAACTAGAGGCACATCACCATATGATGCCAAATGATCTCATGAATATTCATGAGCCAAGAGCCAAACCAGAGCTCTTTGAGTAGGAGAAAATCCCAGTTCATCAGATGCTTTGAAGATGGGGGAACTTACAGAGTGGGATGAAAATAAACGTAGGGGAGTGTAAGACATGGGATCAGGTCATACTGCAACAGCAAATCAGAAAGCTCATGCAATAAATAAATCTGTTAGTCTTTAAATGCCACAAAACTCCTTGCTTTACTAAACTAACACGGCTGCCCCTTTGGAATTTGACAAAAGAAAATGTTTCCTCATTCACTTTTGGTTCAAGCTGGGCCCATAAAGCATCACAGTTACACCAGCAGAAGAAAAGAAGAGCAGAGCTGTGTAAAAAATTGAAGGCATGTGTGTATTTCTTGTCCATGGACTCTCAAGATTAGAAAAGGACACAGAGAAAAGCTCTCTCTGCTCTCTTTTCAGTATGCTTTGGGAAGTGGATGGCACACACTGTCACTCAGACCTATTGACACCAAGGTCCCAGTTTGATGGATGAGACATTCCCTGCTCTCAGCCACATCTCCTGAGCAGAGCAGTAACCTCAAAGACTGTTTCAGATTCCATGGGATTGAAAGTACACACACTTGTCCATACTGGTTATGGTGTTGGGAGCACTTAGACGCAAACGGCTGTCCTTTGGGCGTTCACTTAGCCTGCAGGAGAAGCAGCACTTCCCCCAAGCCACTCAGGCCCAGCTGTTAACACTGTTTAAATTTGTCCCTATCTATCTTTAAGCTCTGGGTATAATGCCACTTTCCCCCTAATCTCTGTAACATGCCATACTCCGTATTGTAAATGTAGAAACTGCATACCAATGTACCCCATGTTGTGTAGGAATAAATAGGTATAAGGCTAGCACCTCTGCTTAACACGCAGCAGGTCCTGGTTTCAATTCCCAGGGGGTTGGACTTGATGATCTCATGAGGTCCCTTCCAGCCCTATGATTTGATTTGAATGGAGGGTTGATGTATGTGTGAATCAGCCCCAAAATAAGTGAAAAGAAGGTTTCTAGTATGTAGCTATAAATGAAAAACACCAAATTTCAATGAAATTCTCTGAAGTACTCAAGTTTATAAGACTCTGGCCCTCTCAGAAATATTAAATAGTAAGTACAGAAGAAGCTAAAAAATTACTTTCCAAAAGAAAGACATACAGCACAGACATCACACATAGGTGTAATGATTGCCTAAGGGAAGCACTGTATTTAGATATAGCAGCCTATATGACCCAACCTGGTAACCTAAGCAAAAGAAAGCCAAAGTAAAAATTGTCACAAAGTCAAAGGAAAAGGCAAAAGAACAGGTAAAAAGGAAAAGGCAATGTTTTACAAAATTTAAAAAATGGCAGAATAAATGGCCACACTGAGGAATTAAAAGCTGAGGCCACTGGACAAGTTCCTGCTTTTTTACCATGTCACTGTGAAGGTGATGGGCAGATAATAGTGAAATCTGCCATTCAGATGAAGCACAGATCCTAATGATAGCTTGCCTTGATGAGCCAAGAGTGAAAAGTGCTTAGGCTTCTAGCCCTATTATCTCTGCTAGATGGGAACAATGTCTATATTTTTCTATATTTTCATTTCTGTCTACCAAATTGAAGACAGGTCCCTTATTGCTTGGGGTCCTAGGTGGCCGCCTGCTTTGCCTACCCCAAAAGCTGCCACTGACTAACGGTCACACAGAGCACCTGGACTGGCATGACAAAGCTATAAAGACTGGGTGAGATCCAAACACTAAAGGTGGAAAATGTTCTGCACACCACCTGGAAGAAAGCAGTGTTGGTTCATGCCTGAAAAAGACTCTGCTCCTCCTCTTGTCCAGCTTCCCTGGCCAGGCAGCTGCCACAAAACCCCAGTGACAGACACTAGCACAGACTCCAGCAACAGCACTGTCAGGACTGGTAATAACACAGACTGCAGAACATTGTCTGGTATGCTTGGGCACGTGGATGTGTGTGTGTGTGTGTGTGTGTGTGTGTGTGAGGGGGCATAGGTATAAGTTAGATAACATTTTGTTTTTATTTGTGATAAATGCAGCATATTGCCTTTTCCCTCCCTGAAAAAATCTCAGGTACTCATTTGGTATAATTTGCTGCTGCTGCTTTACAATTTTGGATGTTGCAATGACTTCCCTCAATGAAAGATTTGAACAGTTAAAACAACATAACAATCAATTCAAATTTTTGTACAACATAAACTTGCTGAAACCAACCACGAAAAGCTCCAACAGCACTGCAATGATTTGCAACTTTTTTTATCAGTCAGTGATAATAAGGACATCAATGCAATCAAACTATATGATGAGCTATGCACCTTTACAGATCTGTTAAAGTACAAATTAAACCAATTCCATAATCCTTATGCAACTCTCAAATTTATTCAATCAAATAACCTCTCATTTCGAAATTTGAGCATTGCCCTAAGAATATAGCTGACAATTCCTGTCAGTGTGGCAAGTGATCATTTTCATGATAAAAATAGTAAAAAAATTATTTGAGATCAAGTATTTCTCAAGAAAGGCTTGTATGCCTTGCCATGGTTGCTATTGAGAACAAGATAGGTGCCCAGTTAGACATCAAGGAATTAATTGCAAATTTTGTAAACAAGAAAGCATGAAAAGTACTATTTTAACTTTTTGTAAAACCTTACCTGTTTAATTAAATAACTAAAAAACTGATTTTTTTTGATGTTCATATAATGATAAGTATTTACTGCTCAGTAATTATTTTTATTTCAAATAAATATGCATTCAGCCCTTCACTGCAATTTTCTTATTATAATAACAAACTGATTAATACTAATGAAGGAGGAGGGCGCCAATTTACAGATTGCAGGGGGGCACCAGAAACCCGAGCACTGCCCCTGACCTGCATTCCCAGTGACAGCGACACCCCTACCATTTACCATGAAATAACCATATAGCAGTGTCTACACTGACAGTTTTTCAATAGAAGTGGAGTGAAAAAAGCTCTATGCCTCTACAGGGCAGTTTTGTCAAAAAAAGGATCATTGCAGTGTGTACACCAACCCTGTTTTCATGACAAGCAGTGACCCGTCAGAACTGTATTAAACTCTTTGTTTCATTATCTGTCAGGATGCTCAAGCAGAAGCCAGCAAAACTCTTGTTTTCAGTGATTTTTGCCAGTTTCACTTTAAGGTTGTCAGTGCTTTGATGTTTGGGGCTGCAAATGCTGTAGGTGAAATTATATTTGTTTAAATAGTTGTTTTTACTGGGAATAAAAATAAATTATAGAAACATTTCATTGCTTCAACATGACAGGAAAAAACAAAAGATACATTTGTGTTCACAAAACTTTCTAGTGCACTTTAAAGACAGCTGAAAATCATGCAAATATTTTCTTGGTCGGTCTTACATCTGCGGCTGAATTTCAGAACACAACATTCTTTGAAGTACAGCTCTGTATGAACAAAAAAAACCTATACCCAGGAGGATCTCACTTGCTTTCCTTTATTGCCCTCCTGATTTGGTTTTATAACATTCTGCTTTTGTTGGAGGATTTCAAAGCTCTTTTGTTAAATTTAATTTTAACAAGAGTCCTTAAGATATTGAAGGGTTGTTGTCCTCATTGTAGAGAGGGGTGGGAACCTGGGACACAGTGCAGTGAAAAGACTTGTCCAAAAGTTACTCCAGAAGGAACACTGCCCAGAACAGAACCAGTAGTCCTGATTTGTAGCCTTTTGCTCTACCCACAAGGTAACACTGTCACAAGTTGACACTGCAGCCGGTGAAATTTAAACTAAGGTGTCAAGGCTGTTTCCCCACTCTAGCATGTTGAGTGCAGAAGGCAGGGACCTGCAACAGGCTTTTAAACCCACTGGCCCTAAAGCCTTCTCTTAAAACTCTCCAAGACTACCAATTTCCTGGCCTTGGAGTGGTATTGCTGCTACCACCCAAATGCAAAAATCTCTTAAAAACCCAGGAAGGCGCACTTGGGAATTCCTTCCTGTGAGGTACTCTCGATCACTTTTATTTCTCCTTTAGGAGAGCAACTGAACCCAGGCTGAGATATCTGCTGAAAACAGGACAGAATCCCCTTTAGTAGTTGGCCATGCAGCGTAAGGTACATGCATCTAAAAGCTGTTACCTTTTAGGACACAGAACCAGAGTTTATTTTAAAAGGGTAAATTTTTTAATTAAGAACAGCTAAGAAGCACAGAGAGTTGCTTCTCTGGGCTTTAACTTGGGTACCTACAGGATTGTAGGAGGGGGATACATACGCTCAGCAAAGAGGAATCCAAAAAAGAACCAAAACAAAAGAAATACCCTGACCATATCTAGCTAAACATTCCCTGTTCTACTCATGCATGGTCAGTTAGGGCACATCTACACTTGCAAATTAGTTTGAATTAAGGAGGCTTAATTCGAACTAACTTAGTACCTGTCTACACTAGGCTTTCAGTAGTTTGAGTTAAGGAATTCCTTAATTCAAACTAATGAAAGCTTAGTTCAAATTGGTAAGACCAGCCAGTTAGTTCAAACTCAGCCCTTAGTTCAATCCTTAGTTCAAACTAAGAACAGTGTAGACTAGGATTAACTTTAGTTTGGATTTAATAAATTCAATTTAAGGGCAGTTAGTTCAAATTAACAAACTGGACTAATTCGACTCAATGTTCAGTCAAATTAGTCCACTTTGTTAATTCAAACTAATAAGTTTGAGTTTCGTTCAAACGAAACTCAAACTGATTACTTAAAATTAACAAATTCAAACTAACTTTTCCTAGTGTAGACATTGCCTCACAGACTTGAGCCTATCTTGAGCACTGACTTTGGCGGATCCTCCAGCCCTTTCTCCCTGGCCTCATCCTGATCTTTCCAGGAGCTCTGCTGACATTAAACAGGAAACAGGCAGGGCTGTTGCTCCAGTTCAGAAACCCGTACTTTGCTTCTATTGGCTCTTCCAGGACTCACTGACAAGGGTGTTAACCCCTTCCTCCCTGAGGTTACTACAGAAGGGTCTGGCTACACTACCCTGAGTACAGTGGCATAGCTACAAGGCTGCTGTCTAGATGCTTCCTACATCAACAGAAGAGGTTTTTCCATCACAGTCATTAGTCTATCTTTCCAAGACATGGTAATTCAGTCAATGAAAGGATTCTTCCATTTACCTCACTGCACCTATAGTTCCATTAAGTCAGCTTTAACTAACAGGGCACAAAATTTTTCACAGAGCTAAGTGATGAAGCTAGTTCCATTTAATTTTTAGATGTACACAGGCCTAATGCAAAATTGGAATGAGCAGTGAGAAACAACTAAATGAAGGTAATCGGGGTGGCCAAACTTATGGAACTCAAGAACCACACGAGTTGATTATTAAACCTTCAAGAGCTGCACTGAGGCATATGGCCATATACTTTTACCTACTAAATTGATTCACTGACATTCTTCCACTAGCCACACTTTTTGCTCACACCGCAGTTTGGCCACACCTGTAAAATATACTACAACAATCTACTACGCAGTACGTCATTTTACTTTAACTGCTTGTAGTCTTTTCCTGTTTTCTTATATATCAGGGAAGCAAAATGAGAGTAGTGTAAGGTGCATCTGAAGTTGTTTAGAAGGTGAAAAAGGAAAATGTAGCCTATGATTTCAGTTACACCGAGAAGTAAAACAGAAACTAGACAAAGGACTGTTATGATATAATTGTTCTATCAAATGGGACAGATATGCAGCCACAGGGATGTCCCCAGGGGCGTACAGGGCCCTGGCCAATTACTCCTGCCCCTCCCCTGAGCCGGGGGCAGAGCAGGCTGGTCAGAGAGATGGGCTCTTGTCTCCTGCCCCACCCAGGGGAGGGGTGAGAGAGCGAAGCCTAGGCTCTAGGCTGGCCCACTCCACCCCTGGGCTGGTTGTTCCCCACCCCATGAGTCAGCCCAGAGCAGAGGCTGACTCTGCGCTACTGCCCCCCAACTCTCAGCTCTGTGCCAAAGGCAGCGGGGAGGGGGCAGGGCACAGCATGGCCATGGGGGGACAGTAGTACGGGCCCCACACTGCTCTACTCAGGGCAGGACAGCACAGGGCAATCACCCCTCTCACCCCCCTCAAAGGATGGCCCTGTGCAGCCAGATTCTCTGCTGGTGTAAATCAGCTTAGCTCTGTGGAAGGGAATGGTGGTCACTTTGTACTAGCTGAATGTCTGCCTCTTAAATTTCTTAATTATTGCACTTCACTTTTCCACTCATGATCTGCTGATCTCTCATGGTCACAAGCAACAAGAGCTCCCTTGTCATTTTTGATAGCTTGAGAAATATTCATTTCCTCTTTTTCATGCACTCATCACACTGAGCATGTGAGAAGGGTCATATGAGCTTTTGTTAGCAGGACTTTTCCTATTTTCCACAACTGAGTCAGGTGGATTTATTCAAACAAGCCACCCTTGCTAGAATCAAATATTGTGGGGTGGTTTTATCCTCAGGACTCTACTCCACAAATGGACAAATCTTTTTACTGCTGCTTCACTGCCTCATTTCATGCCTCTATTCCAGCTGGCTTGCTGCAGGCCCTATCTGGACTATCCCCCTAAAGCCCTGTGTTGACATTAGCTAGGCAGAAAACAAGAAATAAATGCAGGCAGGCAGATGGAAAAGCAAAGGAAACTCTGAAGCAATATTGGTCAGCAAGATGGGCTGTCATGTCAGCACACCAGCAGCCTAACCACTAGGGCCGTAACTATGGTGGGGCGAAAGGGGCAAAGCCCCAGGCGCAAATTTGATAGGGTGTCAGCCCCTTCCTGGCCCCGAAGAAGAATGTGACTTAAAGGCACATTCCTTGGGGAGCTGGGGAAAGCATTCCCCACCCTGCTGCCTATTGCAGGTGGAGGAAACCCCTGTCCAGAGCTCTAGCCATGGCGAGGGAAGCAGCTCCCCATGGCTGGACAAGGGAATCCCTGCCCAGAACTCCAGCTATAGCAGGCAAGTGGCTTCCCATGGTGGGGGAAAGGAACCCCAGCCCAGAGCTCCAGAAGCAGCGGGGAAGCAGCTCCCCTGCGGTGGGGGAAGGGAGCCCCCACCAGACCTCCAGCCACAGCGGGGCCGGGGAAGCGGCTCCCCACCCGGCTCTGGCCATGGCAGGGTAGGAAATCACACCCTTACTGACTGTGGCTGTTGGGGGGAGGGGCCAGTTGTGCGTGTGGCCTTTTGAGCTGTTTCCCCCAGGTGCCAAAATGTCTAGCTATGGCCCTGCTAACCAGTTTCAAGATTTTTGTAGGCATTATGGCAAAAGAGAGTTTTGAGAATGGATTTGAAGATGAGAGGTAGCTTTATGGAAAGTTATGGGATGCTCCTCCCAAGCGTGTGGGGCCACACATCTCCTAACACAGTCTTCCATTACCTCTCTTCACTGGAACAACCGCAAAAGAACTGGAAGTGAAGAAAATAGAGGACAACCCTGGTGAAACACAAAAGCAGGGGAAAACTGGCACCGACCTACTACCAAAGCAGGATGGAGATCTTACTGCTCTCAAACCACAACTGGTACATCTGTCATCCTAACAGGGCTCTTTATAAATGACTATAGATTTTCACTCTTTCAAGACCTATTTCACACAGTGCCCTCAGGAAATGAATGAACATCACAATTCTCATTTCACAGAAGGGGGAAATCTGAGGCACAGAGCAGTAAAGCGATTTGCCCAAGTCACTGGGAGAGCTGGGAACCGAATTTTGGAGTTCCGGGTCCCCACTGCCATGGCTGAATCCTTATACCAGTGGTTTTCAAACTGTGGGTCAGGACCCAGTACTGAGTCACAGATCCTCAGGTACTGGGTTGTGGTGCCCCCTGCTGCCGCTGCTGCAAGACTGGAATGCATTGTTCAAAGATGTAATTGTTGGGTCACAGGCACAAATGATTTTTTTCAACTAGGTCTTGAGAAAAAAAGTATGAAAACAACTGCCTTACACCACATGCTCAGTGCACAGAGACCCCTGCAGTTGAGGGTTACTGCATGGTTAAAATCCTGGCTTTATTAACAATCCTGCCCATGGGCACCTAGTATCATACACAGAGGGATGCAAGGTCTCTCCAGTCAGATGCTGCTCACTCCACCTCCCCGTTCCCTGCAGAGAAGGCAGACACCAACCACTGTGAAGTACACTTCCCATTCCCACTCAACTGGCACTCTCACTTTCATTTTAGCATCACTCGCCTTAGCCACACTACTTTTCCTGTCCTTTCATTCTCACCACACCTATTCTGCATGTTCCTTCCAAACAGGGCTGCCTTCTTTCCCATAGGCAGTGGAGAACTGCATAACAAAGATGATTTAAATTAAGCTCCCTGGCTCAGGGGAGAAAGGATATCACCTCATCCCTATCTAGGAAGGGCTGAGCAAGGGTGAGGGTGTGGTTTGAAGAAAGAAGTACACACACTTAGAACTCTTTTAGAACTGTGATGGACAATAAGTGCTGGGTGTGGGGACTGAAGAGATACTGAGGGGCACCTTCAGTGCCCCCGCACATGATGAAGAGCCAATCCACCTCACACTTCTCTCCTCAGGAGGGGTGGGATGAGGCTGCTCTGCAGGGCCGGCTTAAGGAACGCTGGCATCCTGAGCTGGGTTTTGCTTTTGTGCCCCGCCCCGAAGGGCAGAACCCATCCTTCACTCTGAGCAGCTGGCCTGGGGGCAAAGCGAGCCAGCCCATGGGACAGACTCTACTTTCCCACCCCTCCCCTGGGCCAGTTCTTCTGTCCTGGGGGCGGGGAGGGCTGGCCCAGAGGCAGGACGAGGGAGCGAAGTCTGCCACATGGGATGGCCCACCCTGTCCCCGGCGTGGTGCCACAGCACCCCTTGGTTGAGGCGCCCCAACCCATGGCCTTATTGGCTGATGGCGCAATCTGGTCCTGCTGCTCTGTCCCAGCCTGGGTCCAGGCTAGAGCAGTAGACAGTAAATGCTAGTAGGGGGTGGGAAGGAGGGCACCAGGTCAGGAAGACCCTTCATGGTGGGATGCAGAAGATGCTGAGGGCTGCCTTTCAGCACCTCTCACATCCCTTCATGTGGTGAAGAGCCGACACAAACAACTAGAGCCCTTCGCGGTTACAAGTAAGTGGATCCGTATCTGACCTGCATCTGCAAGAAATGGTCCGCGGATATCCGTGTTGTATCTGCAGATGCGGATATAATGCGGATATCCGCAGATATCCACATATTTGCAGGGCTCTAGCTCTGTGCAGATAAAAATATGTGGATCCATATCCGATCTGCATCCATAAGAAATGGTCCACGGATATCCGTGTTGTATCCATGGATGCGGATATAAGGCGGATATCTGCGGATATCCACGGATTTGCAGGGCTCTACAAACAACCTTCCCTCCCCAGGTGGTATGGGGGAGGCTCCCCTGTTCCACCTGGGCTGCTGTTTCAAGGGACCACTTAAATCAGCCTCCCCTGCTTCCTACTGTGACTGATGACAGCAACAACTTCACTACATCTCCTCATTTGGACCTTGGTTCAACATGGCATAACAAACTCATTTGCCAGCATACTCAAAAACTGCTTGATAAGCAAAGGCAAAATTGTTCATTTTGCTCAGAATCTTATAAGGCATTTTCATTTTTAGAGGCCAGCAAGCAGGCAGATGCAGTTTTCTGATTTCCTTACAGACAGTTCTCCAGTGGTCAGAGACCCTGAATCAGGGGTCTCAAACACAGGGCCTGTGGGCCACATGCAGCCCCTAAAGCTATTACCTGCGGCCACAATGACACTATTTTATTAATATTGGCAATATTGTTGTATGAAAAGGTTTTAGTGGTGCGGCCTTTGGGCTAACATATGCAGCCCTTCACTAGTCCTCATGCAGCCCTCATGGTGATATGAGTTTGAGACCCCTGCCCTAAGGTCACTGAAAAGGGAGTAAGGGACTGAAAAAATACAGGAGCAAAGCTTCAGAAGCATACACAATCAGGCTGTGTCCACACACAGTTAAATCATTTTAACTTAAATCTATTTAATAAAGTCACTATAAAAATCATTAAATCGATTTAAGCAAAATCAATTTAACAGGTCCACACTAGAAAGTCAAATTGAACTAGTACGTCCAGGGACACGACTTGCTAGTTCAGTTCAGGAGAGGAACACAATGGGAGGTGGGGCAAGATGGCCTCCTAGAAGGGCCATACCCCCACCCGATATACAGAAAGAGGAAGGCGTCTTGGAAAGCAGAGGGCAAAACTGTTAAATCAAAACAACCATTAAATCAAGATAACATGTCCGAATGGTGTTATTTCGATATCATGGTTGAGATCCAAGTGTTGTGTTGATTTGAAACTAGGTTTGATTGAATTGATCTAACTTTCCTTGTTTAGAAATGACAGAGCTCGTCATTTTGAAACAAGAAAACATCTTCCAGACCTACACTTTTTAAAATCAAAATAACCAGCATTATTTCAATTTAAAGGCTGCATGTGGACATACCCTCAGTGTTTTGAAAGGTGACATTTTTTTCAAAGTCAAACAAAGGGGGCTCTATACTGGCACAGTTATCAAATACATAAGAGCAATATGTCAAAACAGAGAGAATGCTACAGAAGTCACTATATTGCTGCTTTATGTCAAAACAAGGAATAGCAAAGTGGGGCCATGATAAGAGAGAAGAATCAGTGAACCATGGAAATTTTCTGGAATTATGCAGAAGACTGTACCCACCTTTTCCTACTCCTCCTGCCTCCGGCACTGCCTGCTGGACTGTGGCCATAATGACCCTGCCTCTTTACCTGCTCTCTCCACTCCCTACTGGGCTGGCTCCACCTTTCTATGCCCACTGCAAGTGTAGTGCGAAAGAGAGTGGGTTGTCCAAAACTTGTTGCCTCCCTCTGTTTCTGGCATATACTATGCTAAATGTCAAACATTACCTTTACTTTTAAGCTGCAGAAATTGCTGCACCTACGGTTTCTGGCATATAGTATGTTTAAATGTAGAACATGTGACCTGTAAGCTGCAGAAACTGCTGCACCTATGGTTTCTGCCATTTAAAGTGCCAAATGCTTAATGTGTGAGTTGCCCATGTCATGAAAAAACATATTAAGTAAAACAATATATTTTAAGGAAAATAATAATGTATATTAACAACAATAGACCATTCAACTTAACAAAGCAAAACAGAGTAGCAGCTCTCAGCCCACGGCTGGACGCTGGCTTCTCCCCCCATCCCAGTAGCTGATTTGGCTCCTTGCCCCTCTCTTGCCCCTGCCTCCAACTGCCCAATGCCCCAGGCCAGTCACACTCTGTCCCCTGCACACACCCCACCCAGCCCCACCCAGCAAAGTCACCCCTTTTGCCCCCCTTGAACCCCTGCAAAAAGAGGAGCGAAAACTGCCAGCAAGTAAGGGCAGGGAGCATGAGCAACGTCAGCAGAAAAGACACAGGGACTGTTAATGATCATGCTCTATTGATCTGAGCATGCACAGAACATACTAAGTAAGAAAGACTGCCAGACCATAAGTTTTCACACTGCAAGTGTACTCTGCTGGCAAAGGCCCACAGGGAAGGCCCTGCAGCAGCTGCTTTGGTGGGGAGCAGGGATGGGGAGGGATGTGGGACAGGATGTAGGGCAGAGTTGCACAGGACTGGGGCAAAGAAGGGGCATGGCTGGGAACGTGGTGGGGTGGTTCATGGGGAGAGGCCTGGGGCAAAGACGCATGGTAGGGTAGTGCTTGGGGAGGGGTCAGGGCAGGAGCATTGCTGCCCCCAAAAAAGGATCGGGGCCCTTCCTTGATCTGGACTGGGGCCTGATCTGGCTCCAGGGCCCAATCCAGCCCCAGCTGCTGCTGGCAAGTGATGGGTGGTCCCAGCCCAGCTCCGGCTCCCAGCAGGCGGCCTGGAGCCAGCTCCAGCTCCTGCTGCTGCCAACAAGTGGCAGGCAGACCTAGGCCAGCTCTAGCTCCTGGCTCCTGCTGCTTCTGGCAAGTGACAGGAGGCTCAGCACTGGATCTGGCTCCTGCTACTGCACTGCTGGCCAGGTATGGTAGGCGGCCCCAGCTTGGATCTGGCTCCTGTTGCTTCCTGCCAGCAGCAGGCAGCTGGAGCTGAATCCAGGGCAGGGCCAGGGCAATGCAGGGCACAAGCCCTGCGGGGCCAGTGGCAGATGCTTCTGGGCTAGGGTGGGCTGTGGAGCTACTTTCCCCAGGGAAATTCCACCGCCCACCCGTGATTCTGCCTGCTCCTTGGCTACACCTTCTCCTTGACATTTATAATCTGCTTAGCTTTTTTTCCCACATCAACTGGCAAGTCTGCAAAAGGGGAAATGCCAGTTGCCAAATCTTGCTCTACCCCCTTTTTTCCTGTCTGAGGCATCTTTGTTCTTTACTGGCCTGTATGTCTGCTACAAAAATACAAAGCTCACTTATTGGATAGTGTGGTAACCTAATCTGATGATCAGGGAGCACTCATCTGAGATGGATTAGTTGGGTCAGCTTTCCTTCATTTATTCAGTGCTGGGTTAAATCCAAATTGCTGATAATGCAGCTCTTCAGCTAGTGGAAGTTCTGCTTTTCTGGCTACTTATAAAACACAGCTTTACAGATTCTACTAGCTTCTGCCAAACAAGCAGTTTATGGATAGAGTTACCAGATGTCAGGCAAAAGGAGGACATGTCCTTCTTTTTACCATCATGTCCTCCTTTTTACCTTCACGTCTTCTGTCTGGCAAGCATTTTAAAATACATGATTTTGTCTGGCTTTTTACTTATAGGGGGTTAAAATATCCTGGAATGCCACAAATACTTTATTTTTAGGGGAAAGTATTCCAGGGCCTCCTAAAAAACAGGAGAATATTACATTCACACTACACTTTCTCCATGTGTCCTCCAGCGTCCTCCTTTTCGTATTTCCCTGTCCTCCTTTCCAGGCTTTGGTATCTGGTAGCCCTGTTTATGGAGGAAATGACAGACTCCGAGGGTGCAAGTGTCAGGCAGGCTTAGGAGCTGTGCTTGGCTATGTCTATACTAGAGGGCTGAGTTAGGTTGACTTTAAGTTGACTTAACAAAGTTGGCTTAAAGGTTAAGTCAACTTAACAATGTCTACTTAAAGGCTATGTCCACAGTGGAAGGCTCTGTTAAGTTGACTTTGTTAAGTTGATTTAACAAAGCCTACAGTGTAGATAACCCTATCTACAATGTGTTAAGTTGACCTAATAAAGTCAACTTTAATGCTTAAGTTGACTTTAAGGGCTGGAGTTACTAACTCAACTTAAGCAAGTGCTTAAGTTGACTTAGCAAAAGTCCAATGTGGACGTCTTTCCTTAAGTCAACCTAAGGGAGGCTAAGTCAACTTAAGGCTCCAGCGTAGATGTATCCCTTCACAGCTTGGGGGGGTGGGGGAATCTAATCTGCATGGATTTCTGTGTTTGCCTAAGCACAAAGAACACATCAGCATATTCAAACTATGGGTGCAGAGCAATATGGGTAATGGTATTTGAGCTTATTTGATCACAAATCCGTCAATATCTGTAATTCTGCTGAGGGGAAATAAGAAATACTGTCTCTTTGTGAATTGCTGTTCTCTGTTTGTTTCAAATCTGTCTGGGTTAGTTAAAGGGTAAAAGCGACCCTTCGTTAAAAAATGATTTGTAAAAGAGGCTACTGCATGTTTCGCCCTGAAAGAAGTGAAAAAGACAGGGGTGAAAATTTGGGGTTAATTCTGTTTCTTTCACTGCCTAATAATGATTATGGTTAGGCTTCTTCTAAGGCTTTTTGTCAATTTCTCAAAGATTACTGTATGACCTGATCCTGTGTTTTACACCTCCTTGCATTTATTTTCATGCTTTTCTGTAAGTTCACCCATCTTTGAAGCATTTGAGGAAGTGAGATTTTCTCCCACAAAAGCTCATGCAAAAAATAAATCTGTTAGTCTCAAAGTGCCATATGACTCCTTGTTGGTTTTTTTCCTAAGGCTTTTGCCATTTAGATAAAAGTAGCTATTTACAGCTACTTAAGAGTTGGAATCACTAGGGAGAGAGAAGAAAACTCTCTATCTGCTAAAAATCACTAGAAGGAAAATCCTCTCTGAGTTGAGATTGCTGAAGGGGAGCCAGCAATGAGCTAGGCAGCATGAGCGACTGGTGGGCGAAGCTGGCGGACAGCAGGCAGAGCCAGTGGATGGTGAGAGAGGCCAGGGCTGCTAGACGATGAAGTGAATGACCAGTGGTTGGTGCCAGCGGACAGTTGGTGTGAAAGACACTCCCTATGTACCCTAGGGTGGGTCTGGAGCCTCTTTAGCACTCATTCTCCAGATCCGTGCTGATTTTGCTAATGGGTTTACATTTGCTGTTATGATATGTGGATCATGTTGGAAGGTTTTGCATTAAGTCTTGTATGTTCTTTTATGCGGTGTGGGTTGTTGGGAACTTTGCTCTGCACTGATTTTCTAGATTAGTGCTGATTTCTGTCAGTTGGCCTTTTGCATTCTGTTTTACTACTATTAAAAGTTCTGTTCACTACACTCAGACTCGTGCTTGCAAGTGGGGAAGCCTTACCCCTTTGGAGTGCCCAGGGAACAGTGCAGGATTCCCCAAAAATCTGGGTGGGGCTCGAGCCGGCTGGTGGTGTTACTCTATCGGGAAACCCCTAGATATAGAACCTGGCTCTTGTTCTGCTGGTCTGCCCTGGCAGGGGCGTTATGCCGACCCAACTTCAGTTTTCCAGAGCTGGTAGCATGGGAAAGAGGCTGCTAAGCAGGGCTGTCCCTGGAGTAGGGCAACCGGGGCAGCCGCCCAGAGCCCCACATGCCCTCTCTTACCACATCGTCAACACAGTAGTTCCTTAAACCGGCACTCAGATGCGAGGTGGTCCTGCTTCCCACACCGGTAACATTCTTGTCTCCCCGGTGCCCTGGGGGCAGGTTGTAGGGATACTTTATGGACACTGACCCCGATCTGTTGCATGTCTTGGGTGACGCGTTCCATGGAGACTGCAATTTCCACAGCCTTCTGCAAGGTGAGTTGACCTTCAGTCAATAGGCGTTTTCGTGTTGATTCACTGTGCAGGCTACACACCAGCCTGTCACGCAGCATTTCCTCTAACATGTTCTTGAAGTCACAGTGTGCTGCCAGCTTCCACAGAGCTGCTACAAATTGTACAACTGATTCACCTTCTTCTTGGTTCCTTTGGTAGAACCTATACCTCTCAGCAGTTACTAGCGGCTTTGGGGAAAAATGTGCTCCCAGAACTTCCACTAGGTCCCCGTAAGGTTTCTGCTTTGGCTTCTCCGGAAAAAGCAAATCACATAGCAAATTATAAGTCTTAACTCCAATGACCGTTAGAAAAACTGGTACCTTCTTCTCATCAGTTATGTCGTTTGCTATTACAAAATTTTGAAATCGGGCTGTATATGTCTGCCAGGAAGCTGCCGAATGATCATATGCTTCAAAGGTTGTAGTAAGTAAAGCCATGATGTCCTCTTGTGGTTATTGTTTGTCTCTTCTCTTAACAGCAGGCAGATCAGCTTTCAGAATAGCCAGCTAGCCCTTAGGCAAACAGATCAGCTTTCACAGCTACAACCCAACCCCCATGCAAGCAGTAAAATAAAGTTTTGCTTCTTACATTGTATTCTGGTTTTCCAGAGTTGCCAGGATTGTTGAGGATAGCCACTCCATCACAAATCCCATCCTCTGTTGCCAGATGTAGAGTTTTAAGGGAGATTATAATCCAATAAGGAGGCCAGCATATTCAGAGCTGTATAAGAAGTCTTTATTGAAAGAGAACTGAGAGAGAGAGAGGAGACAGACAGGTTTTCCTAGCACCTAAACGACTCCCCCATTTATCACTATGGCAACCCCAATGACCCTAGGTAGTCCAAAACATCACACACACTTTGAGGGGCCGCGTGGGGCACATTCCGCTGCCCCCCCCATGCCGTGGACTGGGTGAGCTGGCCAAAAGGGCAGCCCAGTTCAGTGCTGGCAATCCGCTCCCTCTCCCCCCACACCATGTGCACTGCTCTCAGCTCTATGCTAGAACAGCAGGAAGGAGGCAGGAGCCAGCGTGGAGCTGGTATTGCTATCCCCTGCCCCATCCGCGCTGCCCCCTGCCTCCTCCCCGCTGCTCCAGCACAGAGCCGAGAGCAGTGCACATGGCCTGGAGGGGGTGGGAGGGTGCCATTTTGGCTGGCTCTCCCAGTCTCCAGCATGGGACGGCCAGCGCAGGGGCCTGCTTCTCCCCTGAGATGGATGGCCCCACCCCCCAGTGCTGGGGGCGGTTGAGTGGGGGCCCTGCAGAGGGCAATTTGCCTGGGGCCCTACACTCCCCTAGGGATAGCCCTGCTGCTAAGAAAAAAACCAGGAATTCTTTTTGCTCAAAATACTGTAATCTCAGAGTGTCACCAACAGGTTTATGTTTCTCTGTATGCTTCTTTAAACACAGATAAATAACCTATCAAGCTGGAAGAAGCAGGTTACTTTTTCAGTGTTCACACTCCAAAGTCCAACCTGTGCTGCCTGGTTTATACCTAGCTAGGTACACTGTATCTTCACGGTAAATAACTGAGTGTCCTGAGGACGTTCACAATGTGAGTTTGTTACTCAGTGATCATAGTCTCCTTTTCACTCAGTCAGAATCCCAGTGGGCTGGATAAAATGAGCTAAAAAAGAAAATTCCCTTTTATTTTTAAAGGGGAAGTTATTACTTTTAGTTTTTTTTTTTCAGAATGAAGGCTTAGGGGATTTCAAGCAACTTTGGTTGGGGAATAAGGATCATTAAATATAAAACAATTATGGGCCAAACACTGATATAGGTTATTTCTTGACACTAACTGCCTTCTTTCTCTATACCAGGGGTTCTCAACCCCTTAACCACTGCGACACAACTTGGAGGGCTTCCAGCTGTGTGCGACACACTGTGCCACTGATGCTTCCCCTGCCACCGAAGAAATCTCTCTTGCAGAGAGCCACTGCAGCTTCAACTCTTAAAAGGCCAGCACTGTAAAATCAGCCTTCTACCACAGCTCTCCTCATGCTTTTGGCAGCAGATTGATTTTATGCCACACGCTTTTGTATCAGGACACAGTGATTGCCGAGCACTGCCCTACACATTGCTGCGTTCTTTCTGCGCAGTTACCCTGGGACGTGTGAGCCATGGGAACGAGCACTGCAGTACTAGAAACAAAAGCCACCGGCTAAAATATACATATACAGACGGAGAGGACATGGATGTGTGCAGTCTTATCCCTGGACAGATTTCAGCTTGCATAAATCTGCCAGAGCGAGGTGGCCAGTAATGAGATCACATCACACGCTGATGCTAGCAGCAGGGGGTTTTCATGGCTAGAATCCCCTTTGCTTGTGGCCAGCATTGATCAATAAGATAAGTTCTTTCCAAATAGGAAAACCACGAGTTTTTTTCCCAGGTGGAGGGTTGTCTATTAGCAATTGCACTCGAGAAGGCAAGAGAACTGTCCAGGTGAAAGTGCAGCTCAGGCTGAGGCCAAGGTGGGACTGGCAGGTTCACAGTCACAGCATCTGGGTAGCGTGGTGGATCCCTACTTGTCCTCCTTGACAACCAAACTGCAAGTGACGCTGGTCTTTGTGGCATCATTCATTTTGAGGCCACTACCCCTGGGAGTGCAGGAACACTCAGGCCGCAGCCTCTTTCTCCCCAAAATGCAGAACCCCTCTGCTGGAGGCCAAGAGGGGAGTGGGGTAAAGCTCACCTCAGTGGCTTTGTTCACTAGCTGGCAGCCTTGATTGGACCAAAGAAGAGGAACCTTTGGCTTCAATGGAGATACTTCTGATTTAGATCAGTGTAACTGAGAGGAGGAACAGGCCCTCTGGGGTCTGATTCCCCATTACTGTAGCATCCCCTTACACTGACCAGGCCAACCCATAGTGTCTCCATTTATGATTATTCCCCCAGCACAGGGACTCTCTGTGGCAGGATGGCACAGGGTACAAAGGGTTACCAAGCCAGGAGTGCGCTGGAGCAGGAAAGGTGCAGATCAGTGGTGGGCAGCTTAACAGGGACACTGAATGAGTGGAACAAGCTATGCAGTCACACCGCCGCCTGCTCAAGACTGAAGGTGAGGTGCAGGCTGCCTGATGGAGCAGGGATGACCCTGCCCCCACGTGTTCAGCACCTCATATAGGCCTACACCACAATTAGACACCATGGCTGGCCTGTGCCAGCTAACAGAGGCTCCCAGGGCTTTGGCACATGGCTGTTAAATTGCTGTGTAGACCTTGGGATAAGCTGCAGGATCCATGAACATGGGTTCCAGCCTGAGCCTGAATGTCTATGCTGCAATTAAACAGCCCCTTAGCTCATGCCTGTGGCTGTCCCATGTCAGCTGGCAGAGGACAGCCTCAGGCTTTTAATGGCAATGTAGACATACCGGGCCTTAGAAGGCTGGTCTATACTTACTGGGAAATTTGGCAGCAGTTGACGGTAACTTCTGTTTACCAGATCATCTTCAGTGTGCTGTTCCTACGGGAAGTACATCCCCACCCATCAACGCAGCACTATGCCTTTTGGGGAGGTGCTTTTATTAAATCAGTTTCCCGATATATTGAGTGGAAGTAAAGACCTGTGTTCCTGGAAAGGTAGCAGCCCTCTTTGTGTGATGGCTTGTAATGTCCACCTAACATGGAGAGATTCATTGTGATGTAACACCCACGTGGCCAGACTGAGTCTGCCTTGCAGGCGGCTCTCACCAGAGAAAGGGTGTGCACTGGAACACAGCAAGGAGAGCCCCTTTGCTCCAGGGGCACCTGTTCCAAACCCCCAGAGTGACCACACACACACTGGGATAGCACAGGGATTAGGGGAATGGGGAAGGTTTATTTACAGAGCTGCAAAGGGGAAACCAACAGGGGAGATGGGGCAGCAGTAACACAGAGTAACAGCTAACACAGGGCCCTGTAAGGCCCAACAATAGAGCAGGCTGGAGGCAGACGTGAGCTCTGCTTCTGCACCATGACTTCAGGAGTCCCAGCACAGTTCCAGTCCAGAGTTCAGTCCAGCAACTCCTAGTCTTCAGCGCCAGCACTTTCCCGGCAAAAGAAAACCCTCTGATGCCTCTTCTGCCGCTCTCTGTGAACCCAGAGCGACACCCTCCCCACTTAACTAACTACAACCTCCCCCCTGAGTCCCAGGTGCTGTACTCATGGCCCCACAGCTCCAGATGGCCGGTCACTGGATGCTGCTCTGTCCTTGGGCGACTCTCCCCAGCACAGTGTCCTTCTGTGGGTGCTGGCCTGGCATCCCAGGTCAGCTGCTCTGTCTTCCCTGGCTTCAGGCAGGGCCTCTCCCTCTGCTTCCTTCCCCAGGGCCTCAGGCTGCAGCCCCAGCCCCCTCCTCAGCTCCACAAACCCTCTCCCACAGGGCAAAGATTTAAAGGAACCACGGTCCTTAAAACCCCGGGGGGGTTACAGTGATGAACACTCAACTTTCACTAGTGGTTTTACCAGCTGTAAATAAATCAGCCTTGAATTAGCAATCCCCAGAGGACAGCAGTCAGTTCTGAAAGTAAAACTAGACTGTGGAGAGCACAATGCTGTAAGGACTTACAAATATCTGCCTAACACCTTCTGACTACATTCAACCCTTCACCCCCCTGACTACATTCCTGAAACCCTGGCCTGGGCTGAAATTTGTCACTGGGATTGTTCTGATTATTCTGCAGTATGTCAAACTGGCACTACCCTATTCAAACGCTAGGAATTGGTAGGTGGAGCCCAGGAACAAAAGGCCCACACCAGTGAGGGCATCACAGGGCCTACAGATCAACTGAAATCCTAGGATGAAAACACATTTTGTCTATCTTATCTATTTAGATGGCAAGCTATTTGGCAGGGACAACCTGCAGGTTATGTACTTGTTGTACCTGTGATTCTTGCCATAACTCAGTGCTTGTCAATGCCTGTACTCTGTATTTGGATACCCAGCAACTCTTCACATTAGCCCTGTAAACTGTTTGCTCTTTTATAACATTCACTTAAGAAAAAAAAAATTAAATGTGTTTGTACAGCACCTAGCACAACAGGCTCTTGATCTCAAGTGGGACTTTAGGGGCTCCTGCAATGTAAATAATATGAGCGAGGATATGAAGTCTGATTAAAGAGCTAAACTTCTTGTGGTTCATCTGTCACTGCTAGCCCAAAACCCAAGATGAGAATGTTTTGGAGATGGTTTGGTAAACACTCATTTAAGTTTTCCTCCAAAGACTGGTTTCCCCTGTAGATACTGCATACAAAGGCTGCAGAAGGTGCTCATGTGTGCACCGTGGGTTTGATTTACTTCACGTCTGTACCAACCTCGCACATGAACAGGAAATGTTGCATACTTCAGACAGAGAAAAGCATGCTGCAAACACTACAGCAAAGATCAGCGTTGTACTTGTGGCTTCCTCAGTAGTTGGCTTTGACAATGTGTTCTTCAGGAGCTCTGCAAGAAGGTGTTTTAGGTGACCCACAGGAGCAGTCAAACCAAAGACAGAGCTGCTCTTCAACGTTACAATCCAGATTTTTGTCTAAGCCACAGTCCCAACACCAGATAGTGGAAGGTAAGCATATTCTAAATGGTTTGAGTCAGGCATGCTGGCTGAAACCCTGCGCATAGTGGGTAAGAAACCCAAATCATTCTAAGAAGCAAGGACCCAGTAACAATGCCCCTGTCAAATGCAGGTTTCAGGCAGGCCCCTGTGCCTTTGCAATCTGCCCTGAGTAAAGGGCAGAATATAGCTACCCCACCACAACACAAGCTCAGCGCACAGCAGAGGACAAGCAGTGGAGGGGAGAGACTCAAAAGATTCACCCAATTCCTCCCTTCTGCTGGGAGGAGAAAACAACTTCACCTCTTTTCTTGAACCAGCCTGTTCCCCAGCCAGTGCCATCCAATTATTCTAGCTAGCAAATGGAGAGGACAGAGGCAGTTTGCAGCATTTTATCAGGTGGATAGCCCCGGTCTCCCAGCTCTGCCAGATCATAATGGGGGAGAGGGAAGCAGGTAGATTTATTTCCTTGAGTGGCAACAAAGGACTGTTGCAGTCTAGCCATATTCTCTTTGTTCATTTTATAACTTGCAGCCTGGACTTGAATAGCTGGTCTTGGGGATTTTCCCCCTTGGACACCAAAACTGTCCACAGAGATTGGAACGTGGCTGCCCTAGGGAACAACAGTGCTGGACCATGACTGACTCCAGCTCTCCTTCCCATCTTAGGTCTGCATCTTCCAAGACTAAGAACTTTGTTCATATTTGTTAGTGTTAAGGAGTCCCCCTCAGTCTAAATGTGCTAAAAATGGCCTTGACACTGCTGTCTTCTGCAGCCTTGTGCAACTCCCTTAGCCAGTCCTCCTCAGTTTCCCTATCTGGGGAGGGTGATTATTGCAGGAAAGACTTTTTGATTGGTTATAGCAAAGGCTGGAGGCATATGGAAACTGGCAATCTGTGTCAATTTCGGCATCACACCTTGCCCACTATAACCCTATTCCTAAGGCTGGGGCTCCAAAAAGCAGCCAGTTAGGCCCCAGAACTAATGCCCAGAGAATGCTCAAGAAGAAGAAGCGTCTCCACCATTTCAAAGGGGTAGCCATGTCAGTCTAGTTCAGCAAAACAAACACGGAGCTCATGCAATAAATAAGTTTGTTAATCTTTAAAGGTTCCACAGGACTCTTTGTTTGTGTCCACTATTGTGCTTTCTTCGTCACCAGTCTCCTGGCCTAACCTTCTTCAGGGTTTATTTTATGATGCACTGTGCTGATATGGTGCTGTAGTGATGGCCCAGCCCACATACCAGGTGCTGTTCAGTGTTCACACAAAACACACAGATGGTCTCTGGCCCACCAAGCTTTCACCAGACACATCAGCTGGCTGGGACCCAGGAGGTGGAGATGGATGTACAGTGCTGGCCAAGGAAGCAGGGAGATGTTCGGAGGCAGCTGAGTTACAGGCTGCAATTTCACCCCCATGTCACATGCCCAAGTCCCCCCCACCAGCCTCTGGGGTGGGCAACAACACCCTCCAAAACTGCCCCCGCGTGGCCTGCTTTTAAAGGTGCCTCAACAATGGCCTGACTACTCTGCCTAGCAACAGATGCAAGGAGTCCTGTGGTGCTTAAAGACTAACGGATTTATTTATCACATGAGCTTTCATGGGAGAAAATCTTGCTTCATCAGATGCTTTGAAGTTTCCCCATCTTCAAAGCATCTGACAAAGCAGGATTTTCTCCCATGAAAGCTCATGCGATAAATAAATCTGTTAGTCTTTAAGCACCACAGGACTCCTTGCACCTGTTGCTGAACTAGACTAAAACGGCTGCCCTTTTGGAATGTCTGCCTAGCAACATGTCTCTCCTAGCCAATTGAAAAATTACATTCAGTTCAACCTCCCCTATCAAGTTCAGCACCAGAGCAAGACTGCAAAACAAACAAGGAATCTGCAGCACTTTTAAAGACTAACAGATTTATTTATCACCTGTGTCTTCTAGGACAAAGTGGGATTTTCTGCCACAAATGCTCATGAGATGAATAAATCTGTTAGCCTTTAAAAGTGGTGCAAGACTCCTTGTTTGTTTTACCTTTGGTAGGAGTGAGCTATTCCAGTGGTTTGCCCATTTGGCAACATAATGACTGAGTCACAAAAATGCACCAATGGGGACAAGCAGCTTGGGAACACTCACTTTGCAATCCCGCCTAGCAACGCCTCTCTAAGTGGCTAAGACCTAATACAAATAGGAAAGCTTTAGCCAGGAAGGGAAATCAGGTGATTGAGGAGAAATATTAACCCTTTGAAAAAGGGCTGGTTCCATGCCTTGTTGCTTTCCTCTGACACTGGGATCTGAGTCCTAAAGTCAGGGGACCTCAGGCCCCAAGGTGGTGTTTAGCCCATTCTTCTCCACACCTAGGCCTAGTGCATGGATATCAACATCTTGATAGCAACTCGTCAGATGAAGTGGGATTTTCTCCCACGAAAGCTCATGTGATAATAAATTGGTTAGTCTTTAAATGCCACAGGACTTCTTGCTTGTTTCGCTGAACTAGACTAATATTGCTGCCCCTTTGGAACTGGATAGCAAATGTGACTGAGAGGGGCTGGGTCAGATAAGCTGAGCGGGTCTTTGGAAGCAGAGATAAATTGTTCATGCCTGAGGCAGTGGGATGGGGGAGGGGTAGCGACATGGTAAATGCAACAAGCTAGGAAAATTATCTTTGCACCAGCATTTTGCATAGTGATAAGCAGGGCAAGATTGCATGTACCCCTTGTAACCTGTGCAATTCACCTTATGTAGAACGCATCTCCCTAGCATCTGTAGTAACTAATCTCTCACCTGCATGTAGCTCTGTCTGTAAATCTTCAGATGAGTAATGAGCATAGTCATCCTCCCAAAAAGCGGCTTCTCAGGAAAAAAGGTTTTATGTGCTTCCAGGAACATCACAATAACTGTTCAAACAGCATTTTCTGCAGGCTTTTCCTTCTAGTTCTGCCACTGTCTGCCCCCAAGTGGCACTTATTCTACAGGCTTTGCTTCCAGAAGCGACTCCTGGCTGAGACCATGAGTAAGAATTAAGGGTACAAGTACCAAATATCACCCGTCTTGCAGCCTTGTCCAGTCTCCATGGACAATGCCATCATGTCTCACAATCCACTCAGTTCTTGTTCTGCAGTAGCTGTTAAAAAAATTTGGCTGCAAACCAACCGGCTCCATCTCCAACGAAACTGTGTGGAAAAAATTATCTCAACAAGTATGAGTCAGTATCCTGTGCGGGTTGGGGTGGGGAAGAAGGCAGGAAACTGACTTTTTAAATAAAGAACTGCTATATTTTGAAATAACAGGGTAGTAGGTTCTAAGGATTAAATGCCAATCAACTTCAACACCCACTGCTCTGCTAGCATCCACTGTGTGCTCTTCAGAAGGAGAGTTCTCTTAAGCTTCTGTTTTTCCATCTTACTGTTTACTAGCCTGAGAGTACCCTGGCCTGTCCCTATCAAGGATAGCAGTCCACGTGCTTCACAAACCCTTACGAACACTGTTCTTGCTCACACATACACACTGATGGCCTTTCAAGTAAAAACATCTCTTCAACCATAAAGGGTGGAATTCACTACAACACTGTCCTTTCAAAGCAGGATGTCATGCTATTCTTCATCTACATATAGCATTTCTTGCCTCTCAAAGCTCACAGACTCACAACAGCCCTGTGAAATGGTGAAGTGCTACAATCTTTTTATTGCTACAGATAAGCTGAGCCACAACCAGGGGAAATGCCTGGTCAAAGCCATGCAGAAGGTCGTGACAGAGCCAAGAACAGAGCCCAGAAGTCCTGATTCACCCCTCTAATCTGTAACACAAATCAGTATTCCCAGAGGAGTTTCAGGGTTGGGAGTGAGGCAAAACAAAGGAAGGAGCAGTCAGAAATTGTTCTGTGTTCAGTTAAAATACACCACAGCAAAATAGTATTTAAAAAGATAGCATGAGGGATGTGATCAATTTGTTCTAATTGTGCTAACCATGTCACTGACACCGCTTCTCTCTGTGGACTTCTGCAACTCACTTAACTTTTCTACCTCCCTTACCCCATCCGCAGATGATACATATCAGTGGGACTAAGGGTCTGGATCAATTACAGCAGATTTGGTGGCCTTGGAAAGTGGACAGGAGAAACTTGAGTCTCAAATTGACAAATGATGTTCACAGTCAATCTACAGCAGCACATAAGAAATGTCTGACTCAATATGAGACAGGAAACAGCGCTGGGCAGTGCTGAACCCCGCCGGTGCCTGCAGCCCCGCTGTGCAGGCGCTGGCCAGGGGACACCCCTCAGTACCCTAGCCAGGGTGCTGAGGGGTGTCCCCTGGCCAGGGTGCTGAGGGGGCATGCCTTGAACTGTTGTTTCTGAACATCTTGTTCCGAAACAACACGTTCGCACGGTGTTGTTTCGAAACAACCATTGCGAAACAACGTTGTTTCGCCCATGGACTAGGTTTTACTTGTTTCAAAACAACCGTGCCTCGTGTGAACAGCTGAAACCTTATTTCGAAACAACCTCTGTTGTTTCGAAATAAGGAGGCTGTGTGAACACAGCCTAGGACCTTCCTAACCCTGTTCAAGCAGAGTCTTTCCTGCTCATTGAGGCAAAGAGTCTCCAAGCTGTCAAGTGTAGGCGACCTGGGTTCAGGTGTTGCAGGCACCCCGTGTCCTGTGTCAAGAGGTCCGCCCACAGGGGGAGGCAGAGTGGGGTCTCTACGAACAGGTCCTGTAGGAGCGAGAACCAATGCTGTCTGGGCCAGTCTGGAGCTATTAATACTATGTTTGCTCCCTCCATCCCGACCTTCAGGAGAACCCTGTGTATCAAAGGGACCCGTGAGAAGGCATACATCAGAGGGCCTGACTGGCTGATGAGGAAGGCATCATTGAGAGACCCCTCCTCCCAATCCTTGAGAGAGCAAAATTGCTGACACTTGCAGTTCTGCTGTGTCACAAACAAGTCTATCTGGGGTGTACCCCATTTGTGTATCAGGTGAGAGAACACCGTGTTGTGGAGCGACCACTCATGATTCGCTAGGGACTTTCTGCTGAACGAGTCTGCCAGCCTGTTGTCCACTCCTGGTAGGTGCACAGCGACTGGGGTGAAACTGTATTGCAGGGCTAACTTCCAAAGTTTGCACGCTTCCTTGCAGAGAGTTGGGGAGCCGACCTCTCCTTTCCGGTTCATGTGGAACATGACTGCAGTATTGTCCATTAGAATCTGAACCGACCTGCACTGTATGCTGTCCGGGAACGTCATGCAAACCAATCTGATGGCCCACAGTTCCTTCACATTTATGTGAAAAAGACTGTCTTTGTGGGACCAAAGCCCTTGGATGGAAAGCCCCCCTGAGAAGTAGGCCCCCACCCCACATCCAAGGCAGTGGTTATCAGTGTTAAAGTGGGCATTAGCGTTTTGAAGGGAATTCTCCCCATGGCAAAGCTGGGGTCCCTCCAAATCTGTAATGTCCCCAGGATATCTTGGGGAACTGACAGTACCTTGGATAGGGAGTCCCTCCGTGGGTGGGACACCATGGAGAACCAGACCTGGAAGGGCCTCAATCTCAGGCACGCCATGGAGGTGGAGGCTGCCATGTGCCTGAACAGCTGTATGCAGCGACAGGCTGTGGTCACTTGGGACTCCTGCAGCTTCATAATAATGGTGCAGATGGACTGAAATCTTGAAGAGGGCAGAGAGGCTGTCCCTTTGCAAGCGTCTGGGAGAGCTCCTATGAACTCTACACTTTGGGACAGACAGTTTTGACTTTTCTCGATTTATGTAGAGGCCCAGGTACCGACACAGTTGGGTTACCATTCTGACATGGAGCTTTACCTGAGCTCTCAATTGCCCGTATATTAACCAATTGTCTAGGTAGGGGTAAATCCTTATGCCCCGCTGGCACACGAATGCCACTACTGGCACCATGCACTTTGTGAATACCCTGAGGGCCAGAGAGAGCCCGCAGGGGAGCAATGTAAATTGGAAGTGATTTCCCCCCACGATGAACCTTAGGTGCTTTCTGTGGTAGGAACGTACTGCTATGTGGAAATAAGCATCTTTGAGGTCGAGGGCTGCGAACCAATCCCTGGGAGAGAGAGATGGAACGATCTGTGACAGAGAAACCATGCGGAATTTTATTTTCCTTATTTGTTTGTTTAAGGGTATGAGATCTGGAATGGATTGAAGGTCCCCGTTGGGTTTGGGGACCAGAAAGTATCAGGAATAGAACCCTTTTCCCCGGTCCCACTTTGGGACCCTTTCTATGGCCCCATGGGAGAGGAGCTTCTCGCATTCCATCTCGAGCAGGCGATCTAGTTCCCGGTTCCTGAGGCTTGGGCGAGGGGGCAGTTTTCTGACCCAAGGAGTTAAACGAAACTGTATGCAATACCCCTCCGCTACCGTCTTGAGGACCCACTGGTCGGTTGTGATGTTGGCCCAGTGGTACATGAAGCGGTGCAGGCGGTTGATGAAGGTTGGGGTCGACGCTGTTGGTTCGCTGCCCTCAGGGTAACCGTCAAAAGCGCTGCTTCCTTCCCAACGAGCAGTCAGTACCCTGTCCACGCCTGCTAGACTGTGAGGCATGGGACTTCCCATCCTTGCCTGAGCAAGCCTTGTCCCTATCCAATTCCCTGAGATGTCATTGGGGGTATTGGTAGGATTGAGGAAGAGAACTCTGCATCTGGATTTGTTGCTTTAACTGCTGCAGCTGCTGTTGCAAGAGCTGATGGGGTTTAAGGGGCCGCTGGGTAGATTGCGGGGTATATATTCCCAGCGATCGGACGGTAACTCTTGAGTCCTTCATGCCATGTAGCTTGGTATCTGTGGACTCGGCAAAAAGGTCAGGGCCCTCAAATGGCAGGTCTTGAATGATAAGCTGAATGTGTGGAGACAGGCCAGAGCCCTGAAGCCAGGCAGAGCGACACATCACCATGGCAGAGGCCATAGTATGTAAGGCTGTGTCCGATGTGTCCCAAGTAGCTGTGAGGGCATCTTTAGAGACCAATGCCCTTCTTCAATCATCACCTCATAATCTCTGAGGCGATCTTTGGGAATAAGGTTGTGGAACCCTTCCATGGCTCGCCAGAGGTTGAAGGCATATCTCATCATAAGGGCCAGATGGTTGGAGATACGCAGCTGTAGAGCTGCCATGGCATAAACCTTCCCACGCAACAAGTCGAGCTTTTTAGCTTCCTTATTCTTAGGAGTGGAGCTCGGCTGGCCCTGTCTCTCTTTCTGATTTACCGCATCAACCACCAATGATCCCGGCATAGGGTGCTGGAAGAGGAACGCAAAAATGTCCTGGGGGACATGATATTTGCAATCCGCCGCTTTCAACACTGGCAGAATCGAAGATGGGGTCTGCCATCATGCCTTGGCAATTCTGTATACCCTTTCATGGAGAGGAACAGATACCTTGCTGGTGTAACATTTTCCCCCACGCCAAAGAGGGGGTTGGTTTCCTCCTGGGCCACCCCAAGTTCTACATTCAGATTCACTGCCATGCGCCAGAATAAATCCTGCTGGGCACAGGAATCGTCCTTATAGGCAACAGGCCTTCGGAAAGTGTACTCATCCAGAGAGGAGGACAAAGGGGCCCAGGATCTACTGCACTGTGTAGAGTCGGGATCGGGCTTCTCATTGGAAATGTCCAAGGAGTCCAGAGTCCGAGGTAGAGTCAGTACCAAATGGTGCCACAAAGTTGAGCCATCATCAGCCATCGTGTCTAGCCATTCATGAGGCCAGTCATTAAAAGAATTTCTGGTTGCAGCGTGGTGCAGGAAAGAACGGCTCCTGCCTGAGGTCTTAGCAGTACCAGATGAACTGGGCCGCAGTGTCTGTACCAGAGCCGATGGGGTCATCTTCCTCCATGGCACATGTGTCGGGGAGTGCTTCCAATGATGCTTATCCGCCCATTCTCCAGCTCCTGAAGCAGTTTTGGGAGAATCAGAGGAACAGAGAGAGGCTGGAGACGAGGAGGAGGATGAGCTGGACCTCCGTCTTCCAGAGCCTTGAGAGCATTTCTTGTGAGGATTGTCGAGTGGGAAAGCTTTGGAACATGCTGGACATAGTTTAAAGCCCAGCATTTTGATTTCGAGCAAAGGAAAGACAGGCACTTGCTTCCACAAGTTTTGGCTAATCCGAAACTGTCACCGAGGGCAGAAAAAGGAAGTGGGAGTCAGGGTCACACTCACTTATATAGACGCAGTCGCGGTGCAGAGGGGTCGTTGGCCGTGTGCCCTGACCTGAGAGGCTAAGGCTAAAGACTCTCCGAGCTACCATGCGTAAGCGGGGGGATGGACCCGCTCTTGTGGGGAACTTCCCAGACTTTGTATACCATCCCGGTGAAGGTGAGTAGCAAAAGGATCTGAGTCCCTGCTCCCACTTCCTTTACCCCAAGGCCTGCCTGACCTCAAAGGCTCACCTCCCAATCTCCTGTTTGGAGGAGTCTCTGTAACCCCGACAAGGCTGGGCCCCAGGATTCCTGGGGGCTCGACCCCCACTCTTATCGTGGTCTCTCAGGACAGAGCTAGGGTGTCCCCACTCCGGGGTGCTGACTACACTGACCACTCTTCTGGCCCACCAGTTACTATATACACTATATACAATTTATTTAAGCATACAGAAATAAAGAGCATAACCCAATAAGAAAATAGAAAAAAGTGGAAAAAGGTGAACAATAAACCCCCAGCGCCGCTGCCTGGTGTGGGAGCACTACAAACAGAGTCTCTGGGGCCTGAGGAACAGTCTCACAGTCTGTCCTCCACGTTGCAAGCCCTCTGCCCACGCCTGGCTGCGACGGGATGATCCAGGGGGCCAGATGCAGGCTCCAGCTATGGCCACACGTCCCCAAGCTCCAGGGGCAGGGCCCTTCTTCCCAGCGTCAGCCCCCCTTCACTGCTCCCCAGCTGCTCATCACACCCAGCTCCAGATGGCTGCAACTCCGGCTCCCAGCTGCTGCTCTGGTTCAGTGTGGCTCCTCTGGTTCTTCTGCTGTGGGGCTGCACAGATGAGCTCAGCACCTTGGGCTCCTTCTCTGGCCTCCTGCCCCAGCTTCAGGCACCTCTGGCTCTGTCACTGCCTCCAGCTCTGCTCTGCTCAGCTCCACTTGGCTCTCTGCTGGTCCAGCTGCTGCGGGTCTCCACTGCACAAATCAGCTCAGCCTGGCCTCCCTTCCTGGGTCCTCTGGCTCCCAGCTGCTGGCTGCTTAGTGCTTCCTCCTTAGCTCAGCCCCACACACACTCACACACTGGCTTGCCCAGGTGTGTCCAGCCTGCAGTTTCAGCTCAGGGGTGGGGGAGCACTTTCAATCAATCAGGCCATCCTGGGACACTGGCCTCTCCCACTGGCCCTAAGGCTGTCTGTTTCAGAGTCCTGCTTCCAAGCCGGAGTGGCCAATCAAAAGGCCCATTCACTCTCAGTAAGGGGCTATCAGTCCCCTTACACATGCACTGCACATGTAGACATCTGTAACTGAATGACGTGAGCGGCGCTTGAAGAAGAATGTTTTGTTCATGTGCTTTCTGGCCAAACACCAGTCCTGCTTGCCACTTCCCAGGTCAGCTATGGTTTCCAGGAAGCCAATGGGACTGAGAGAAGTGTAAGTGAACATTTCCTGCATGGATGGGAGGTTGTGAAACTAATTTCTGCCCTTTTAAATACAAAATAAACTATTTGGAGTAAGAGATTTGCAGGGGTGACATGATAAAGTAGCACAGCAGTGGGCAGAAATCTGCTGGGCTCTACTAAAACAAAAAGCTCTTCTGTCCTTGTCTGTTCTTCAATTATTTACTATCATCATCTGTAGTTTCGTCCCACTCCAGCTGAGGATCTCCGCATGCTTTACAGATATTAATGATCTTTGACACACACCTACATGTTCCAGGCAGGTAAGGTTACAGCTAAAGTGTCTCTTAAACACAAAGCCACAAATGTGAACTTTTTCCTTTCAAAACAGGATGTTTCTGCAAAAGCTGCTGGGGCTCAGTATGCAATAGGGGACTTTGATTAAAGGGCCATTATCAACATGAAGTTGTATTCCCTTTCAAGAGGCAAGTCAGAAGTATGTCCATGTTACAGTTGGCCCTATACAAAAAAAAACAAGGAGTCTTGTGGCACTTAAAGATTAAGAGATTCATTTATCGTGTGAGCTTTCGTGGGAGAATATCCCATTTCATCAGACACTTTGAAGAGCTCTTCAAAGCACCTGATGAAGAGGGATATTCTCCCACGAAAGCTCATGCAATAAATAAATCTGTTAGGCTTTAAGTGCCACAAGACTCCTTGCTTTTTTTTGCTTTACTAGACTAACAAGGCTACCAGTAACTTGGGAAAGGTGTGAAACTGACTGTATATGAATGTGTCACATGTTTTTCAGCAGTACTTGGTGCTGCTTATAAGCAGCACCTATAAAATGGGACCAGATTTTCAAAACTACTGTACAGACAGAAGTGAGAAGTGGTAGTGTGGAGCTGACTGCATTGCCTTTTGGGAGACTCTGAGCCTGGAAACAGAAAATCATTCCAGGGTGAGACCGTTCTGTGGGGAATTTATATTTTATAATAGCTGAGTAGCTGGCCAATGGAGTTATTAGAAATCAAACATGCAAACCTGTTTTCTGCAAGCTGAGAGACTAAATTGTAGATCTTTAAGTGCCACAGGACTCCTTGCTTGTTAAGCTGTAAACAGACCACTTTGCTGGAAAGCACCAAATGAACAAACACAAAGGAAATCATTCACTGCTAAGTGTAAACAGTTTACTGTGATGGCCAGACTAGAAAACAGTGGGTTACTTACCAGTCCATCTTCGAGATGGGCTGCTTGGATTCACTCAGCATCAGGTGTCTACGTGCCACAGCGCATGATTGGCCGGAACTTCTTTTAACCTTAACCTGTTAAGACAGGGCTGATGGCCACCGCCCCCTAGCCCCTAGGCCGCAGCCCTGCTCCTCTCCAGTTCCTACTAATTGTTAACTCCAAGTAGCGGGGAAGGTGGGAGGGCCTGAATGAATCTGAGCAGCCCATCTCAAAGAAGGACAGTTACTGGTATGTAACCCACCTTTCTCCTTCAAGCACTGCTTGGATACATTCAGTATCAGGTGACTGCTAGCTGTACTGAGGAAGGTGGGCAGAGTTAGAACCTTATCCGCCGCCAGCACAGCTACTCACAAATGGCACAGTACTCCAAAACTGGGTGAAAAGTAGTGGTCTGCCAGGCACACACCTGTGGAAATGCCACCAAGTGTAGGACCTTCAAGAGAAGATGTGCATGAGAGTGCCGAGGGGTCATTTGCCACTTTGTCAGGAGACTAGCACTCCAACAGGAGCCATCCCCAGTACATCACTGGGGGATCTGCTTTGTCACAATAGCAAGGGGAACATCCTTGTCACCAGCAAGACCATCTAGTGTAGGAGGGTTGCCCTTCCCTAGTAGAATCAACTCCTGAGAAAGGCAGTCATGATGCAGAGCAATAGGCTCCTACGACCACAGGCAATGAGCAAGGGTGAGATAATTGCTGCCCTTGCCACCTTAACCCAAAAAGGAGGTCAATTAGATTAGGCAGGGAACACATCGCCCTTTGAGAAGACGGGGTAGGCAAAAGGCCTTTCCCCAATGACATATGGGCAGGAAATGCCAAGGGTAGGATTGATAAGGGGTGCCCTAAAGTAAAGGTGTCCCACCTCCATATGGAAGATAACATAGGAAGAAGAATAATGAGGAAAGAGTAGTTAGGGACCCCAGCCCTCTCCATCCTTTGACGTATGGGAATGGAGAGCTTGGGTGGGGAAGGGCCCTGGGATAAGGTCTAGATGCTCGGCAGATCTGTCTCTGGGGCCCAAGTGCATCAGAGATGCTCCGTCAAGGAGGTTGTCATAAGGAGAGAAGTGGGTACCCCACAAGGGCCCTTCTTAGGGGTGATCCTTTAACTGGTTATAGTAGGAAGGAAGGATCCTTAGGTACTCCTATCCTAGCATCAGGAGTGAAGTCGAACGGCGGAGGTCATGAGTTTTGAGCGACTGGTAAGTGAAAAACAGAGAAGTGGAGGAAAGGTGGATGGATTCCCATGTTAGGTCATCCTGACCAAAGGGTCGGGGGAATGACCTGAGACAGGGGCAGTGAGAACCCATCACGGGGTTCTGTGAGGGCTTTATACAACTTCAAGACTAGTGTGCATTTCTTTCCCTTGCCCCCGTACTCTACTTTCCCAATACACGGACTCGCATTGGGAGAGATACGCTGAATTGAGGGAAGGGGTATTCGACCATCTCTATAGATGAGTCAGGTCCCCCAAGGGTCATGCCCCCAAGCTCCAGAGTTGGGGTGTTTGGGGAAGCATGTGGCTCGCAAGATATTCTGACTTCTCTTCTTGCAAGATATTCTCACCCTCAGTTCTATGGAAAGGCAGTCAACCTTCATATCATAGCTGATTGACTCATTTCTAGTGGCAGGTGTAGGTGTTGGGTCCTGGCTACAATGGGCCAGCTACTGGAGGGATCTTGCATAGTTCCTGATGAGGAGAGAAGATGATGACTTAGCCAATATGCAAGGTGGAAATGGTCTATAATGTCTGCTCCAAGAGGGGAGGGGTGTTAATAATGAACCTCCCCACATTTTGGAAGGAATAAGGCTTTGGCAGGTCCTGGGTGGGAGAAGGAAGGAGAGAGAGACGCCCAGTAGAGGGAAGGCGAGCATATGGCAACCCCTACTTAGGGAAAAGGGGAAGCCACTGTGTCCTGTAAGGAACACAGGGGGCAAGAGGAGATGTTACGAAATCGTCACCCGTAAGGCATTAGGCTCTCCAGCCTGTTAAGGGTTTGTAAGTTCCCTCAGGAACGAGAGTTCTGCAGGGTAACTACCCTGAGCTAAGGACCACTAGTCCTCAAATGGGTTCACTCAGGTGTACGAATACTGATGGTGGTTAAGCGCTCTATCCCTTACCATCTCCCTTCATTGCAATTCTAAGGAGAAGGGGAAGACTCTAGAAAGATCAAGGCAGCTCCTAGATGGCTGTCTGGGTTTTTAGGGGAAAGCGACCCTTGCCTGGCTAGAGGGAGGCACCAGAGCAGAGGAGGTTCCAGTCAAGAGCTAAACTTGAGGTTTGCCCGTAGACCGAAGGACCAATGTGATGTAGTGAAGGTCCTCAGGGATATGGGGTAGGAGCTGAAAAGGCAAAACCCTTCCGTGAAGCTCGAGGATTCCTTGGGTGAAAGGCCTAACATGAGTCTGAAGCGCATGGCTCCGATATTAAAGGGGTACACTGCCTGGGGAGGCGAGGTGGAGGAAGGTAGAGGACAAGGGGTACAAGCCTGCCCTCTTATCTGTCACCTAAGGAGCGGGGTACACCATCCTGCAGTAGTTTCCCCAAGATCTGTTGCAGGCCAACACAGAGAAGGCATGCTCTCGGGATAGCAACATGGGCGCGTACCCTTGTCAGTGTGCCTGACTGGGAAAAGTTGGCAGAGGTGTAGGTATCCTCTCCTTGTCCCAGAGGGCTATAGTTTTTTTTTGGAGGGGGCATTATGTGCCCCCTTCTCATACCTCTATGACCCCCAAATTTCCACCAAGGTTCCAAGGGCGTATGTGACTGGAATCAAGTGGATGTAAGGAAAAAGGTTTCCGTTGCCAGGCCCTTACTTGACCCGAAGGGTATGATAAGGGAAGAGGGAGATGCATTGTTACTAGAGAGGGGGAAGAGGTGTCCTGAGGTTGATTGCGAGGGGGCATATAACAAAGCATTTACCGTACTACCCTGAGGTTCAAAGGTCTGATAGAGGGAGAAGTGACCCTGTTGGGGTTGATCACCTATAACGACGGAAAAGGGGACCATCATCCCATGGTCCAAAGGCTCCTAAAAGGTAGCCATTTCACTTATGGGGGGGGTACCACGAGAATCCCTCCCCCAAGCGTTCGAGGGATCTCTGTAGATTTGGAGCCCACTGAGGCACCTGGGAAGTAAGCATACCCAGGGCTCTGAGGGCTGACCTATGGGCACAGTTGCCACAGATCTGGGAATCAGTGGGCAGGGGAAAAACTGTCCCTCTAAAAGGGGGTCCAGTATGGACTGCTGTAAGTCCTGGGAGAAGCCAGAATGCTGAAGCCAGGTTGCTTGACACAATAAACCATAGCTGCAGCAATGCTGCAGCTGGCCATGCTCAAGGCATCCTACACCACTGTAAGGGCATCACATGAGGCCAAGGCACCTTCTTTGATGAAGGCATCCAAATCCTCTAAGTGTTCTTGTGGGAGGGAGCTGCTAAACACTACATAGCATCCCATAGGTCTAGGAAAAAATCTTTTAACTAGACCTGATGGCTAGCAATCTTCAACTGAAAGCTGAAGCTGAATAGGCCCTTTCTAGCCATGAGGCCAAAACCTCTGGGACTGCTCGGGAACCAGGGGGTGAATCAGGGCGGCTCGGGCTCGTGTGTCCCAGCAATGCAGAGGACACCACTATGAAGGGGGGAGGTTGTAATGGCGACCAGAGAAGGTGTGAACCCCAGGTCAAATAAGGGTTCCTGGTCTCCTTCAGCAGTGAGACCCAGACCCAGCTAAGCAGTGACCCGGTGAAGGGGGTCAAAGTGTGGTAGGGTCTTCTCTGTAAGACCCCGGCCCTTGGTTCACCGCTGTAGTTGGGAGAAGGGACAACCACGGTACTGCTGTGCCCTCACACGGGGCCATTGCACTGAGTTGGGGTCCCTTCTCAAGGCCTCTGTAGGAGGTAGTCAGCTTTGGGTGCGGTACTGGGAAGAACCCAGTACCGGGGACTCTTCAGTAAGAGGCTGGACCTGAAAAATGCACTCCCAGATCTCTTTGCAGTACCAAGCAAGGGTGTCAGCACTGTAAGGGTTGGAGCCTGCAGCTTCACAGTGGCTTTAGGTGCTCACCCCAGAGGTGAGAGCCAGAAATGGTGCTGGCACTTCGGTGCCGGAATTGACCCTGAGTGCGCCTACCTAAGCTCTGCTGGGGAGCGGTGTTGAAAAGGCCTTGGTGCCGACTGACATGTGGAGCTGTTGCCAAAACGCAGAGCTCAGATGCTCTGGCCCTTTCTTCGGAGAGGAAGTGCCAGCTATAAGCTCACACAGTACGAGACAGTGCCAAATATGGTACTGATCACGGCTCTTTGTTCTCAGCCAGAGAGCGGTGCCAAGAGGGCTCCAATGCCAATCTAGCACACGGTGCTGCGTTAGAGGCCGATCGCGGCTTTTTATTCATAGCTGGAAAGCAGCAATGAAAGGCTCTGGTGCCAGCCAAGCATGTAGTGCCACATTTATTCACAGCCAGAAAGCAGCAACGAAAGTCTCCAGTGCCAACCATACACAGGGGGCCAAGTTAGAGACTGATTGCAGCTTTATTTCATAGCTGGAGAGTGGCACTGAGAGGGCTCCGATGCCGACTGAGCACATGGTGGCAATTTGGAGGCTGATCATGACTTATTTCACAGCCAGAGAACGGCACTGAGAGAGCTCTGGTGCTGACCAAGCACACAGTACCGAGTTAGAGGCTGATCGCAGCTTTTATTCATAGCTGGAGAGCGGCGATGAGAGGGCTCTGGTGCCAACTGAGCACGCTGTGCTGGACTAGAAGCCGATCATAGCTTCCAGTGAATCCTTGAATGAGGCAGACATACCTGGCGTCAGCTACAGGGTCTGTCTCCCTGACTTCCTGAGTCCTTCATTTAAAAGATTTGCAAATGGAGCAGAATCCAGCTGTTGAAGCTCACCCAGGCATTTAAAAACACTTCCTGTGGGGGCCGTCCCTCGGGAAGGCCTTGTCTCAACTCACAGAGGGGTTCAGCCCCAAGTTGGTAGGCGGCAGATGGGAGTGGCTTGGGTTTCAGCAGGAAGGACTCAGTAGGAGCACAGCAAAGTCTGCAAACAGATTCTTTCAGTGAAAACGGCTCGTAAAAACTGAGCAGACAGACAGGCACTTGCATAAAGCAAGAACAGGCTGTTCTGTAACCATCGCTGAGGGCGGAAGAAAAGGAACAGGAACTGGAGAGGAGCAGGGCTGCGGCCATATATATGGCAAGGGGTGGCGGCCACCAGCCCTGTCCTGACAGTCTAAGGCTAAAAGAATTTCCGGCCAATCATGTGATGTGGCACGTAGACACCTGATACTGAATGAATCCAAGCAGTGCTTGAAGAAGAACGGTGGGTTACTTACCAGTAACCATCCTTCTTTGAGATGGGCTGCTCACATACATTCAGTTACAGGCGTCTACATGCCGTAGTGCACAGTAGCTCAGAAAGTCTTGAGCCTTAGCCTGTCAGCTCAGGACATGCGGCTAACGCCACCTCCACGCCACGACCACGGCTATATAGGTGACCGTGACCCTGACCCTCCCAGTCCCATATACCTTCGCCAACTCTATTAGTGGGGATGGTAGGAGGGGCCTGAATGTATGTGAGCAGCCTATCTCGAAGAAGGATGGTTACTGGTAAGTAACCCACCATTCTCCTTTGAGCGCGGCTCACATCATTCAGTTACAGGTGACTGCTAGACAGTGGGAGGAGTTACAGTCTACCCACATTGAGTATAGCTCTGCCCAGAGCGGCATCATCTATAGCCTGCTCGGCGATAGCGTAGTGTGTTGTGAATGTATGAATTGATGACCACGTAGCGGCCCTGCAGATCTCTTGGATTGTGACCTTGGCAAGAAAGGCCATAAAGGACGCTTGAGCCCTGGTAGAGTGGGTTCTAACAGTTCCAGGAAGGGGCATTTTTGACCTTCCATAGCAGTCCTTGATACAGTTCACAATCCATTTGGAGATATACTGAGAGGATACTGGTAAACCTCTCTTACATTTGGCGACTGCCACAAACAGTTGGGGGGTCTTGTGAAATGGCCAGGTACGATCGATGTAAGTGAGGAGTGCCCACCTCACATCCATAGTGTGCCATTTCCTCTGGTTCTGCATAACCTGGGGATATGGTTAAAAAACTGGAAAGCAAATTTCTTAGTTAAGGTGAAAAGGGGTGGCCATCTTAGGGAGGAAGGATGGGTGGTGACACAAAACCACCTTATCTGGGTAGAACCTCGTGTACGGGGGTTCCAAGGAGAGGGCTTTTAACTCTGAAAGACTTCTGGCAGAGGTGATTGCTACTAAGAAAGCCACCATCCAGGACAAGACTTATAGGGTCGCTGAGTCCAAGGGTTTGTAGGGAGGCTCTGTCATTGCCTGGAAGATGACATTCAGGTCCCAAGGTGGCGTGCGCTGACAAGGTTGAGGAAAAAGTCTCTCTACCCCTTTTAGGAATCTGACTGAGATGGGATGGGAGAAAACTGATTGCCCATCCACATTCTCATGGAGAGCGTAGATTGCCACTAAATGGACTCTCAATGTGGAAGGAGAAAGGCCTCCTTCCCTTAGGTCCAGCAGATAGTTGAGGATCAGGTGAATCGGGGCTGATATAGGGTCTATACCCTTGCCCCGGGTCCAAATGGAGAAACGCTTCTATTTGGCTGTGTACATGGACCTGGTAGATGGTCTTCTGCTACCAACCAGGACCTTCTTAATCCTGTCTGAGCAGAGCCTCTCCTGCTCACTGAGCCAGAGAGCATCCAGCCCGTCAGGTGTAGGCGTCCCAGGTCTGGGTGCCAAAGCCGCCCTGAGTCCTGCATCAGGAGGTCCACCCACAGTGGGACACAGAGTGGGATCTCTAAGGACATGTCCTGCAGGAGTGGGAACCAGTGCTGTCTGGGCTAGTCCAGAGCATTACTATTATGTTCGCTCCATCCCTGTCGATTTTCAGGAGCGCCCTCTGTATTAGGGGAACTGGTGGGAAGGCATACATCAGTTGATGAGGAAGGCATCAGAGATGCCTCCTCCTGGCCCCTGAGGGAGCAGAACTGGGGGCATTTGCGATTCTGTTGTGTCGCAAACAAGTCTACCTGGGGAAGACCCCATTTGTCTACCAGGAGGGAGAAGACCTTGTCATGAAGGGACCACTCGTGGTTCACTAGTGGCTTTCTGCTTAGAGAGTCCACCAGCCCGTTGTCCACCCTGGGTAGATGGGAGGCCACTGGGCAGAAGTTGTGTCATATGGCCAATTCCCAGAGTTTGCACACCTCCTCACAAAGCGGTGTAGAGCAGACCGCCCCTTGCCAATTCGTGTAGAACACAGCTGTGGTATTGTCTGTGAGGATCAGGACTGACCTCTCCCGTATCTTGTCTAGGAAGGTCAAGCAGGCTACCCTGATGGCCCTTAGTTCCTTCACATTTATGTGGAAAGGACCGTTGGCATCGGACCAGAGCCTCTGAGTGGAAAGACCCCCAGAGATGTGGGCCCCCCACCCTGTGTTCGAGGCATCCGTTATTAAGGTCACCGAGGGCCTGGGGTCTTTGAAGGGAATGCCCCCCATGGCAAAGCAGAGATCCCTCCAAACCTGAAGTGTTCCCAGAGTGTCCTGGGGAACAGACAGTACCTTGTTCAGGGAGTCCCTCCATATGTGGAACACCATAGAAAGCCAGATTTAGAAAGGCATCATCCTCAGGCACGCCGTCTGGATCACAGAGGTGGAGGCTATCATGTGACTGAGCAGCTGCAGGCACCGTCGGGCCGTGGTCACGGGGAACGTTTGCAGCTCTGAAATGATGGCGCAAATGGACCAAAATTTGGAGCAGGGTAGGGAGGCTAACCCCTTGCGGGCATCTAGTCACGTCCCTATGAACTCTATGTTTTGGGATGGACAGAGCTTTGACTTCTCTTGGTTTATATGGAGGCCCAGATAGTTGCAGAGCCTCACTACTGCTTCGAAGTGGAGGTCTACTTGGGAACTTGATTTCCCGACTATTAACCAGTCGTCTAGATGGGGTAAATTCTTATGCCTCGTCTTCACACATATGCCATGACCAGCACCATGCACTTTGTGAACACCCTGGAGGCCAGGGAGAGCCCTAAAGGGAGAGAGGTGAACTGAAAGTGGTTGTTCGTCACCATAAACCTTAGGAACCACCTGTGGTGGGGCCTTATGGCTATTTGAAAGTAGGCATCTTTCAGATCGAGGGCCATGAACCAATCCCTGGAAACAGAGACGGAAGGATTTGTGATAGGGAAACCATGCGGAACTTCATTCTCCTTATGGCTATGTTCACACACACAGTTTTATTTCAAAATAAGTCATTTTGAAATGACTTATTTAGAAATAAAAGCTTATTTCGAAATGACTTATTTTAAATTAAAAAAAATAATAATTCAAAATAAGTCAAGCCCCTCCAATCAAAATAGCATGCCCTGTGTATGGACATGCTATTTCGATTCCCTGAGAAGGGCACCCTGGGAGGTGTGGCAACATGGCTGCCTGGCAGGGCCATATTGCCACCCAATCCCCTGCCAGGCTGTCACCTGGAGAGCCAGGCAGGGGAAAAAGCAGCCAGGGTGGGGAGACGGGGGGACCGCAGTTCTCCAAGCCACTTGCCCGGCTGCCCCCTCAGCAGGGCAAGCAGCTTGGGGAGTAGCAGCATCGGACTGCAGCTCCCGCGGCAAAAGCCTGCTGGGAGCTGTGGTCCCCTGACTGCTCCTCCACCTCCGCGGGAGCGGTCAGGTGAGCCCCGCTTCTGGTTCTGCCCCGCCACGGGCTCGAGGGGCTACAGCCTGGGTGGGATGGCCAGAACCGCCGTGGCTCACTCTGCCGCCAGCCCCCACGGGGTGCCCAGAGCCGCAGAGTGAGCCACTGCAGCTCCTGGGAGTTGGTGGCGAGGTGAGCCCTGGCAGTTCCCGGGCACCCCGCAGGGGCTGCCTGGTGCAGTCTCTGCATCTCCCTTCAGCACCCCAGCCAGGATGCTGAGGGGGGGGGGTTGGCCTTCCTCCCACAGTGAAGGTCAGACACATTCGAAATGATGGTTATTTCGAAATAACGTGTCCGAATGGTGTTATTTTGAAACCATCATTTCGAAATAACAGCAGTTTCACAACTAACCAGGTTTAAGCTATTTTGAAACCACAGCTCTTATTTTGAAACAATGGACCCATCATTTTGAAATAAGAAAGCATCATGTGGACCTAATCTTTTTTATTTCAAAATAGCCAATGTTATTTCAAAATAAAAAAGAAGTGTGGACATACCCTATGTGTTTGTTTAAGGCTCTGAGATCTAGAATGGGTCGACAGTCCCCATTGGATTTTGGGACCAGGAAGTATCAGGAGTAAAATCCCTTTTCCCACTCCTGCTTGGGAACCCTTTCTATGGCTCCGAGGGAAAGGAGTTTTTGGCATTCGATCTCGAGAAGGTAGGACTATTCCTGGTTTCTGAGAGATGAGCGAGGGGTCAGTTTTCTGTCCCAAGGAACTGAAAGAAACTGCATATGATACCCCTCCACAACCATCTCGAGAACCCACTGGTCGGATGTGATATTGGCCCAGTGGTGTGTGAAGTGGTGTAAGCAGTTGGGGACCGGTTGATTCGTGAGTTCGCTGGCCATAAGGTAACCATCAAAAGTGCTGTTTCTTCCCCAACGAGCGTTCAGGGGCCTGCCCACGCTTACCCGATTGGGGGATGTGAGATTTCTCTCTCTTCCCCAAGGAGACTTTGTCTCTGTCCATGTCCCCCAGGTGGCGCTGGGAAAGGGGAGGGACCTCAGGAATGTACTCTGCAGTTGGATCTGTTGTTTTAACTGCTGGAGTTGTTGTTGGAGGAGTTGATGATGTTTTAGAGAGCATCTGTTAGGTTGCGGGGTGTAAATTCCGAGTGACTGGAGCGTGGCCCTTGAGTCTTTCATGCCATGGAGCTTCACATCCATGGACTCAGTGAGGAGGTCAGGGCCTTCGAATGGGATGTCCTGAATAATGAGCTGCAGCTGCGGAGGTATTCCCGAGCCCTGTAGCCAGGCTGAACAGTGTATTACTACCGCCACTGCCATTGTACGGGCAGCTGTGTCCATGGCATCCCAGATGGCCATCAGGGCGCCTGTGGATGCCATTTCCCCTTCTTCAAGCATCGTGTCAAAGTCTCTAAGACAATCTTTTGGAATAACAGCATGGAAGCCTTGCATGGCGTTCCAGAGGTTAAAGATACACCTTTTCATAAGGGCCGAGTGGTTTGCTATGCACAGCTGAAGGGAAGCTGTGGAGTAAACCTTCCTGCCAAGGAGGTCGAGTTTCTTTGCCTCCTGGCTCTTTGGGGTAGAACCCGGTTGGCCTTGCATCTCTTTCTGGTTCACGGCATCGACAACCAGCGACCCCGGAGAAGGGTGCTGGAACAGAAAAGAGAATTTGTCCTGAGGGATGTGGTACTTGTGGTCTGTGACCCTAGACACCGGCGGGATCGAGGACGGGGTTTGCCAGCACGCCTTGACGATGCTGTATACCCCTTTGTGGAGCGGTACAGACACCTTAGCAGGAGGAGCTCTCCGGCCGACATTGAAGAGAGGATTCACCTCCTCTTGGACGACCCCGAGCTCCAGGTTCAGGTTGGCTGCTATACATCATAACAACTCCTGGTGGACACGAGAGTCCTCATTACAACTGGTCTCTCAAAGGGGTATTCGTTGGGCAAAGATGAAGAATGGGCCCACAATCTACTCTGATGTGTGGAGTCGGGATCGGGTTCGTCATCCGAGAAGTCCGAATCCATGGTCTGTGAGGGGGACCAGATGGAGTGGTGCCATGAGGCCAAAGTATCATCGGTGGCCATATCTAGCCAGTCATGTGACCAGTTGTTAAAGGACGCTCCGACCTCCATTTGGTGCGGAAGGGAGCGGCCCCATCTAGGTTGTGGTGTGGTACCGACGGGGGAGGGCCCCGTTGGTTCAGGTGGCCCTGAGGATCTGTGCTTCTGACAAGGCACGGGCACAGGAGAGCGCTTACGGCAACATTTCCCTAGATCAGTGTTTCCCAACATTTCCTCTGCCATGGCACACCTAGTTACCTTTAATTAATTTAAGGCACACCACCATGTAGTTTCCAAATGAACTCATGAATATTCATGAGCCAATGAGCCAATCCAGAGCCCTTTAAGAAGTTTTTCAAAAAATTTTGTGGCACACCTGCTCAGGCCTGACAGCGTACCTATATGCCATGACACACTGGTTGTGAAACACTGCCCTACATGTTCTCCTATCTTTATTACCATCTTAAGGGGAGAAGAGCGTTCCGAGGCTGGAGGCAAAGTTGATTCCAGTCCGTGGGAGGAAGCCCCCGAGGCTTTGGAGCATAGCACTGACACGTCTCAGGAGGAGCATAGGGAGAGGCCGGAGAGCAGTCCTCTGCTGAATGCGGTACTGAAGCCGGACTGGATGGCGCCAGGTTGGAAGAGCAGTCACCAGTGCTGGGTTGTGGTGCTGGGCCAGCATGCAGGCCAGAGGGTGCGCCTGCACACCAGAGGGTGCGCCTGCACCGACGTGGAAGCCTGCAGCGTCAGCGGTGCCGCTAGCGGTACCGCCTTGCGTTCAGCGCCAGGTTGATTTTATGACCACGGTGTTCGGCACCCTGATGGTACTGACGGGGGCATTGACTGAGACTTTAGGCTCGGCACCAGAGATCGGTCCTGGGGCTTTGGCACCTGGGCCGATGGGTGAGCTGGCAGAGCACTCAAGGCTCAGGCTGCATCAGAGGCTTGCGTGCTGCTCCCAGCAAGGGATTGGAGGCGCAGCTCTGTATTCTTGTGAGTCCTCCTTTTGAAGGACTGGCAGAGGGAGCAGCTCTCAGTGAGATGGGACTAACCGAGGTATGCGAGGCATTTATCACGCAGGTCGTTGAGCGGGAAAGCTTTACAGCATTCTAGGCACGGCTTGAAACCAGGCATCTTGAATTTCATGGTACAAGGCAGGCACTTGCTTACACAAGTTTCTTGGCTAATCTGAAACCATCGCTGAGGGTGGAAAAAGGAACTGGGAGGGTCAGGGTCACGGTCACCTATATAGCCACGGTCATGGCATGGAGGTGGCATTGGCCGCGTGCTCTGACCTGACAGCCTTTCCGAGCTACCGTGCACTGCGGCACGTAGACACCTGTAACTGAATGATGTGAGCAGCACTCGAAGGAGAACCTAATTAACCTTACCCTGGTAAACAGGATGATGGGGGGGGGGGTGGGGGGAGAGCAAGTAACAAACAGAGAGGCCAAAACGTCTTTGAACATTTCATTGGTTATAACTGTATTTGGTACTCAAATGCTTCATAAATAACAAACACAGGCAGGCCAATTATATGCTATATAAATATATTAAAAATGATCTAATCATGTAAGCTGGAAGATGAAACCATGTAGGGATTTAGATACGATGTAACCTATTGTATTATGCATACACCTCTTGCATTGTTCCAAAGGGGCAGCCGTGTTAGTCTAGTAAAGCAAAACAAGCAAGGAGTATTCTAGCACTTAAAGACTAACAGATTTATTTATCGCATGAGCTTTTTTGAGGGAAAATCCCACTTCAGATGTCCTCCTTTTTACCTTCACGTCCTCTGCCCGGCAGGCATTTTAAAAATTCATGATTTTGTCTGGTTTTTTCTTGCAGGGGTTAAAGCATGCTGGAACGCCTGGAACGCCCTATTTTTAGGGTGAAGCATTCCATGGCCCAGGAGCGTCACTGCCCCGGGTAAGGACCCGGGGCACCAGTCCAGGCCACACCCCCAGCCTGCAGGCCATGCCCCAGCCGGGGACAGAGCCGGGAGTGGCCGCAGCAGCCACGGACAGCTGTGCCCCAGATCCCCGGCCAAGGATGGGGACAGGGCCGAGAGCAGCAGCCGCAGCCATGGGCGGCTGGGCCCAGGATCCTCGGCTGGGGACAGGGCCATGGGCGGCAGCCGTGGCCGCAGGCGGCTGGGCCTGGGATCCTCGGCCAGGGATGGGGCTGGGAGCGGCCACGGCAGCCGTGGGCGACTGGGCCCTGGATCTCTGGCCCCATTGGGCCAGAGACAGGAGAGGCGGGGCCCCGCGGGACCCAGGGTACTGGCACTGGGATTTGGGGCACAGGCCTTGTGTGCCCGGCACCAGCAACGCCCCTGCCATGGCCCCCTAAAAACAGAAGACTATTACATTGATACTGCATTTTCAACTTGTGTCCTCCTTTTCATACTTCCCTGTTATCCTTTCCATGCTTTGGTATCTGGTAAACTGACATCTTCCAGCATACAGAGTGCAAGCACGCCTGAGCAAGTGCTGCACAAACAGTGGGAAGATATACGCCTACAACTGCCTGCCTGTTCACACACTGCCATGATCAGTGCCCTATAAAAACCCACAGAAGAGTAAACACAAGGTGATCTAGGTTTAATGGGTGTTTGCTCATTGTTACAGGGTTCCCACTGCACAGGGAAGATCTTCCTTGTGCTTTTTCACTGACTAGCAAACTAAACTATGTGTGGCACTGCAGCTGGTTGCAATGGTCTATGGGGAACTTAAATAAAATCTCCAGCTCCCAATTCCTCCTTCCCTCATGACATTTGCTCATTAAAATGAAACAGAATCACACAAGCGAGCAGTGACTAATCACCAGAATGTAGCTATTGGTCATGCTCTGAAAGCCTGCCAGTTACAACCCCCTAGGTGGCCCCCAGCCAGGCCTCTCAGGAGACTAACCTGACCACAACAGGTTCCAGCTGTTACAAACAAACTCAGATCCCATTTGGGCAGTGCCAGCCCCTGGTCTACAGCCACAGGGCAAGTGGGGATCTCACTTCCCCCTGCAGAGCTGTTCAGCCAGCAGCCTGGAGGAGAGGATCCTCCTCAAGGTTAACACAGAACTCTGAACCCTCCTCCTTTACAACGGCTGACTGTTCTCAGCAGCCATTTTTGATGTTTTGCAAAAACAACAGGGTTGGGTTTCACACCCACACAAAGTTTGTGAGACACCTGGTGGTGCAAAGGGAGAAGTGCTCTCAAGACAGTTAAAATCCTTGTAAAAAAAACCAAGGAATCATGTGGCACTTAAAGACTAACAGATTTGTTTTTCACATGAGCTTTTGTGGGAGAAAATCCCACTTCGTCAGATCTGACGAAGTGGGATTTTCTCCCACAACAGCTCATGCGAGAAACAAATCTGTTAGTCTTAAAGTGCCACACGGCTCCTTGGTTTTTTTGCTGGACTAGACTAACACTGCTATCCCTTTGGAAATTGACAAAATCCTTGTAGTCTTGTTGTATATGTTTTAGAGCAGTGGCTTTCAAACTGTGGGCTGGGACCCAATACTGGGTCACAGATCCTCAGGCGCTAGGTTGCAGCACCCCCTGCTGCCACTGCCAAAAGACTGGAATGCATTGCTCAAAGATGTGATTTTTGGGTCACGGCCATAAATGTTTTTTTTCATCTGGGTCCCATGAAAAAAGTTTGAAAACCACTGTTTTAGAGACACTTGGTTAGACAAATGCTTAGGCTAGAAAAGTAGCAACTTTAAAAATTTATTAAGAGATAGTTATAAAAGAGCAAACAGTTCATAGGGCTAATGTGAAGAGAAGCTGGGTATCCAGGCAAAGAGAACAGATCATTGACAAGCAGTGAGTTATGGTGAGATTTGAAGTACAATAAGTACTTGAGGAGCTTGTGAACAGGGAGACTGTAAACAGGGGAGTTGAGAGGAAGGAGTAGGTGAAGCCTTGTGAAGGAGGCAAAGGCGATACCCTTGCTCGTGGCTGGAGCTACATGGTAAGCAGCCCCTGCATTGCAGGGGGGCACCAGCATTTTGAGGGGCATCAAAAGGGGACAGTACCATGGTGCTCCCCTGATGACATCACTCATCTGCGCCAGCATCGCTCTGCTGCAGGGGGCGCCACAATCCCCAGCGCCAGCCTTGCCCTTGCTGAAGAAGCAAGGGCGAGAGCGAACCTTGGGGTAAGGGAATTGCTAACTGTGTGTTTGTGTCTTTCCTACAAGTGATTTCTGTTGTCAGTTACTGTGTGACTCGGGATTGTAATTGCTTGTGTGTCTGGGGGCTGTTTGTACCATTGGCTGTGTCTACACTAAAGAGCATTTTCAAAAAAACTGTTTTGAAATATATTCAAAATAGTTATCCTGAAATAACTTTTTTCAAAAATGCTATTTCAGGAGAATGGTCCGGGGACCGGCTCATTGCCCCAAAATACTGCAGCTTTTCTTTTCTGAAAGTGAAAGACTACACCGTACTTTCTTTTTCGGAAAAAAGAAAGGCAATGGAAAAGATAGGCAGGCTTTTTTGAAAAAGGGTCTTTGCCGCTTCTGGTGATGGCTTTTTTCGAGAAAGCTATCTCAAAAAAGGCTTTTTATTCTGAAAAAGCTGTCAGGTTTAGCTTTTTCAAAAAAGCACACCGGTATCTCGAAATACCAGCATGCTTTTTTGGTAACGCTAAACCTGGTTACATTTCTTAAAAAAGCCTCTTTTGAGATAGCTTTTTCTAAAAAAGTCATCGCTGGATGTGGCAAAGAAAAAGCCTGTTTATCTTTTCCATTGCCTTTCTTTTTTTCCTAAAAGAAAGTCAGGTGTAGACTTTCGCTTTAAAAAAAAAAAAAGCCACAGTATTTCGGGACAACGAGCCAGTCCCCAGACCATTCTCCCAAAATAGCATTTTTGAAAAAAGTTTTTTCAAGATAATTATTTCAAATATATTTCGAAATAACTTTTTGAAAAAAGTTTCTTCGAAAATGCTCTCCAATGTAGATATAGCCATTGTTCCCTGCTCACCTTTGATCAGCCTCAATCAGCCTAGTGATCACCCTTCTCCTGTATGCTTTAACAAGGGGCAAGGGCTGACTTAGGCAGAGAAGGCCTTAAAAGCCAGTGGCTGAATGACCAGATGAACTGCAAACAGGGAAGTTTGAGAGGGAAGGAGTTGGTGAAGCCACTGTGGTGAAGAGGAGCTGCACTGCTTGTGCTAGCACCCCTTCCGTCTCCTCCTTCTGTGACTGTAGCCAGACAGACATTCTGACCATGGATGTCTCTACCAGATCCTGGTGTGGACTTGCAGGGACAGTAGCCTGCATTTCCTGCTTGCAGACAATCAGGCTGGGTAGAAGAATCAATGTGGCAGGTGCCTTCTGGTGGAATCTCTCAGGCAGCAGGTGGGACAGTTACCGGAGGAGGTGTCTAGGCTCAGGAGTATCCATGCCCTGGATAAATTCCTTGATAGCGTCCCTGAGGAGACATGTAAGAACGAGGATACTATCCAGGTGCCGAAGACTGCTGCCACACAATTGGAGAAGGATGGGATGTCTCTGGCACAGGGAGGACACTGGTAGCTGGTCTCTTCTGGCGCACACAGTGCTCCACCCCTGCTTCCATCCCACCATCCGTTGTGATGAAGAACTGTTACGCAGCACTAGCGACAAAGGATGAGGTGGAAGAGGAGAAGCCATGCACCCCCAAGGCTCAGGGGATCACAGCCATCACACCCAGGAGGAAACGTCAGGTTCTGGTCGATGGTGACTCTCTTTTGAGGGGGATGGATGTACCCATCTGTTGCCCTGACAAGGTTTCTCGGGAGGTATGCTGCCTGCTGGCGGCCCGTATGCAAGATGTTACAGAGGGATGGTCAAGAATCATCTGCCCCTCTGACTACTACCCCATGCTGCTCATCCACCTGGGAGCCAATAATACTGTAAGAGATGACCCTCAGCATATCGAAAGTGACTACAGGGGTCTGGGAGCACGGGTGAAGGAGTTCACTGCACAGGTGGCATTCTCCTCGATCCTTCCAGTCAAGGGTAGGGGCCTGAGCAGAGAGAGATGCATCCTGGAGGTGAATGCCTGGCTGCGAAGATGGTGTCGTCAGGAGGGCTTTGGATTCCCCAACCATGGAGTGCTGTTCTAGGAAGAAGGACTGCTAGGCAGGGATGGACTCCACCTATCGAGGAAAGGGAAGGGCATATTGGGACTCAGACTGTTTAACCTAGTGAGGAGGACTTTAAACTAGGTTTGAAGGGGGAAGATGACCAAAGCCCACAGGTAAGTCACAATGAGGGAGACCTGGGGGAAGGGATGGAACTTGGGGGGTGCTGGGACTGTAACACCAGGGGTAAAAGAGACACCACAAGGAGCACGTGGGGGGGGGGGAATCAAATAATTCTCTTAGGTGTCCTAATGAAGCCCTAATACCTGAGGCAAGTGGGGAAGGATAACACTGGGAGAAAATGCAAGGAGGTAGATGCAACAGAACTGAAAATCGAGAGGGGAAAGTAGGGTAATCGGCCCTGTATTTTAGGTGCCTGTACACAAATGTGAGGAGCCTGGGAAACAAGCAGGAAGAATTGGTAGTACTGGCCAAGACAAGGAACTATGATATAATTGGAATAACAGAAACGTGGTGGGATAGCTTGCATGACTAGAGCTCTAGCATGGATGGGTATAAATTGTTCAAGAAGGACAGGCAGGGAAGAAGAGGGGGAGGAGTAGCACCATATGTAAAAGAGCTGTATGACTGCTCAGAGCTCCACTATGGAAGTGGAAACAAGCCAGTTGAAAGTCTGTGGGTTAAGTTTAGAGGAGAGGGCATCAAGGGGGATGCCGTGGTGTGTGTCTGCTATAGACCGCCAGACTAGAAGGAGGCGGTAGATTAGGCATTCTATGGAATTTCTAGATCACAGGCCCTGTTTCTCATGGGGGACTTCAGTTACTCTGACATCTGCTGGGAGGCCAATACAGCAGTGCACAGGCAATCCAAGAAGTTTTTAGAAATTGTTGAGGACAACTTCCTGGTACAATTGCTGGAGGAACCAACTAGGATCCTGGCATCTCTCTACCTGCTGCTCACAAACAGAGAAGATTTGATGAGGGAAGTAGAAGTGAATGGCAACCTGGGCAGCAGTGACTATAAGATGGTAGAGTTCAGGATTCTGATCAATGGAAAAAAGGAAAGAAGCAAAACACAGACCCTGGACTTCAAAAAAGCAGATTTTGGTTCTGTTAGGGAACTGATGGGCAGGATCCCTTGGGAGGCTGATCTGAAGGGGAAAGGCATCCAAGAGAGTTGGTTGTATTTTAAAGAAACCCTGCTAAGGGCACAGGAAGATACCATTCTGATGAGCAGAAAAACTAAATGTGGAAGGCACCCAGTGTGGTTTAACAGAGATCTCTGCAGTGAGCTAAAACAGAAAAAGGAAGCTTACAAGAAGTGGGAGATTGGACAAATGACTAGGGAGGCATACAAAGATATTGCTCAGGACTGCAGGGATAAAATCAGAAAGGCCAAAGGGCAACTGGAGTTGCAAGTAGTAAGGGATGTGAAGGATAACAGGAAGGAGTTCTACAAGTATGTAAATAACAAGAAGAGGCTCAGGGATGGGGTAGGTCCCTTACCAAATGAGGCAGGTATCCTCGTGGTGGAGGATGAGGAAAAAGCTGACATAATTAATGCTTTTTTTACTTCAGTCTTCAGAGGGATGGCCAGCTCCCAGGCGGCTACGCTGGGTACAGCAGGTTGGAGAGAAGAAGAGAGTCCCTTGGTGATGGACAGTCAAGTTAGGGACTACTTAAAGTTGGATGTGCATAAGTCTATGGGGCTGGATGAACTGCATCCGAGGGTGCTGAGTGAGATGGCCGATGAGACTGCAGAACTGCTGGCCATGATCTTTGAAAACTCATGGTGAATGGGGGAGGTGCCAGAGGACTGGAAAAAAGTAAATATAGTACCTATCTTCAAAAATGGGAAAAAGGGAATTACAGACCTGTCAGCCTCACCTCAGTCCCTGGAAAAATCATGGAGCAGGTTCTCAAAGAATCCATCCTGAAGCACTTGGAGGAAAATGGAGTGATCAGGAACAGTCAGCATGGATTCACCACGGGTAAATCGTGCCTGACCAACCTCATTGCCTTCTATGCTGAGATGACTGGATTTGTGGATGCGGGAAGAGCCATTGACATGATATACCTTGATTTTAGCAAGGATTTTTATACAGTTTCCCACAACATTCTCATCAGCAAGTTAAGGAAGTATAGGCTGGATGCATGGACTGTAAGATGGATAGAAAACTAGCTAGTTCAAAGGTTTCAGAAAGTAGGAATCAATGGCTCAATGTCTATCTGGCAACCAGTAATAAATGGTATGCCCCAGGGGTCGGTCCTGAGGCCAGTTCTGTTCAACATTTTCATTAATGATCTGGATGATGGGATAGATTTCACACTCAGTAAGTTTGCTGATGACATCAAGCTGGGGGGAACAGTAGACACGCTAGAGGGCAGGGACAAGATTCAGGGAGACCTAGACAAATTGGAGCAGTGGGCCAATATAAATCTCATGAGGTTCAACAAGGACAAGTGCAAAGTCCTGCACTTGGGACAGAATAACCCCATGCACTGCTACAGGCTGGGAACCGATCAGCTAAGTACCAGCACTGTAGAAAAGGACCTGGGGGTCATCGTGGATGGGAAGCTGGATATGAGTCAACAATGTGCTCTTGTTGCCAAAAGAGCCAATGGCATAGTGGGCTGTATCAGTAGAAGGGGTGCTAGCAGATCAAGGGATGTGATTATTCCCCTCTATTCAGCACTGGTGAGACCATATCTGGAATACCGTGTCCAGTTTTGGGCATCCCACTACAAAAAGGATGCGGACAAATTAGAGAGAGTCCAGAAGAGGGCAAAAAAACAATCAAGGGGCTGGAGCACAAGACTTACGAAGAGAGACTGAAGGAACTAGGCTTATTTAGCCTGCAGAAGAGAAGACTGGGGGGCGAGGGGGGGATTTGATAGCAACCTTCAGCTACTTGAAGGGGTGCTCCAAGGAGAAGGGAGCTCAGCTGCTCTCAGCAGTAACAGAGGAGAAAACAAGGAGCAATGGTTTCAAGTTACAGCTGGAGAGGTCAAGGTTGGATATTAGGAAAAACTTTCTTACTAGGAGGGTGGTGAAGCACTGGAATGGGTTACCCACAGAATCTCCATCTTTGGAGATATTTAAGGCTCAGTTAGACAAAACCCTGGCTGGGATGACCTAGTAGGAGTGGTTGTACTGTTTCACAGGGGGTTGGACTAGATGACCTCATGAGGTCCTTCCAACCCTATGATTCTATGATTCTGTAATGGAAGGTTACTTACCACTAAGCATCTTTCTTTGAGATGGGCTGCTCACATACATTCTAATTCAGGTGCATAAGCGCTGTGGTGCATGGTGATCTGGAAACTGTTTTGCCCTGGCCCAGGGGTCTGCAACCTGCAGCTCTGGAACTGCATGTGGCTCTTTGGTTTCCTCCTTGTGGATCCCCCAGCCATGCTCCACTGGTAGACCCTGCTGGTGACCCATGCCAGGCTCCAGACCCTCCCCCCGCCACTGGGAGACCCTGCAGGGGGCCCTCTTCTGGTTCTGAGCTCCCCCTTCCTCCACTAGGGGACCCTGCAGCAGGCACCCTGGCCAAGCTTGCCCTACTTTCTACCAGAAAGTTACATCCATTGTGGCTCTCAAAACACTTGATAATTGAAGGAATTTTAAAAAATGGTTCTTCATATCTTTTGGGTTGCCAGCCCCTGCCATAGCCTGTCTCTATAGGGTCAGTGGCCAATGCTCCCTCAGACCTGTGCTCCTCCACAATATATAAGTGGGACTGAACTTGACCCCCTTCCATTCTTCTTTGAGCTCTGCTCACATCCATTCTCATTCAGATAACTTACAAGCAGGGGCGTCGCTGGTGCCTGGCCCACGGAGCCTATTCCCCGAATGCTGGCGGCAGTGCTCCGGGTCCTGGCAGGGCCCTGCCTCTCCCAGTCTCCAGCCAGATCGGGCCAGAGCTCCGGGGCCCAGCCTCCCGCGGCCGTGGCTGCCGCTCCCGGCCCTATCTCTGGCCGGGGATCTGGGGCTCAGCTGCTTGCGGCAGTCGCTTCCGGCTCCTTCAAAGGCCAGGCGACTCCGTGGTGCAGCAGGGGGAGGGGCCTGTGGGAAGGGGCGGGGCCTGGGCCCATGCCCCCAGGTCATTCCCCGGGGCAGCGACACCCCTGCTTACAAACTGTGCTTAGGATGGTGGGTGGAGTTGAGGTTTCCCAGCCTGTAGGATGGCTCTGTCAGAGGTAGCATCATTTCTTGCCAGTTGAACAGGTGTGTAATGAGATGTGAAGGTGTGCACTGAGGACTAGGTGGCTGCTCTGCATATTTCCTGAATCAAGACCTGTGCAAGGAAGACCATGGAAGCTGCTTGCACCATGGTTGACTGGGCCCTGATTTTCTCCGGGATGAAAGTGTTGGCTCTGTGGTAACAGTCCTTAATACAGTCTGCTATCCATGATGAGATGCGTTGGGAGGTTACTGCCTGTCCTGTCATGGGATCAGTGATTGCTATGAAGAGTTGCGTTGTTTTTTAGAAGGGGCTGGCACATGCAATGTACACGGTAAGTGCCACCTCTGGTTCTCCATTACCTGTGAGTTTGGGAAGAACACTGGGAGGAAGAGCCCCTGGTTTATGTGGAAGGGTGAAACCACCTTGGGTAGAAAGGCCGGGTGAGGGTGGCATTGTACTTCATCCTTGTGGAATATTGAGTAGAGTGAATCCAAGAACAGGGCCTTCAGCTTGGATACCCTTCTGGCTGAGGTAATGGTTACTAAGAATGCTACCTTCCAGGATAGAACTAACAGTGTACATGAGTCTAGGGGTTCATATGGAGGCTTTGTAAGTCCTTTGAGCACCAGGTTTAGGTCCCATTGGGAAACTGGCTCCCTGACCTGTGGTTACAATCTCTCTCTTTGAAGAATCTAAACGTCATCACCTGAGAGAAGGGGGAAATCCCCTCGCAGGAGTCGTGGAAGGCTGAGATGGCTGTCAGGTGCACTCTGAAGGAGAGTAGCACCAGCCCACTCTCCTTTAGTTCCAGGAGGTAGTAGAGGATGGACAGAATAGGGGCGGATTCTGGGGTCTCTTCCTTGGCAGTCGTCCGTAGGCCCCTGTATATTGCCCTCATGGAGGGCTTTCTACTCTCAATCAGCACCTGCTGGACTTTTTCCAAGCAAGTCTGCTTGTCTTGGTTCAGTCATGTAGCTTCCAGGCTGTTACGTGGAGGGGTTTTAGGTCTGGGTGTCAGAGATGACCCAAGTCCTGAGTTAGCAGGTCTGCCCAGTGCAGCAGCATCATGGGTGAGGCCACGGACAGGTTGAGCAGCATACTGAACCAGGGCAGGCAAGGCCAATCAGGGACTATCATGATCACTTCCACCCTGTCCCTCTTGATTTTTAGCAGTACCCTAAGAATCAATGGGAAGGGGGGGAGCGTAATGGGGAGGGCTTCTAACAAGGATACTTTGTCCCTGCCCCTTAGTGAGCAAAACAGGTTGCATTTGCAGTTTGTCCACGTCACAAAGAGGTCTATGTGGTGTATTCCCCACCTCTTCAACAGGTGGCTCACTACCTCTGGGTTCAGGGACCACTCATGCTGAAGAAAGAAGTGTCTGCTAAGCCTGTCCGCCAGACAGTTGCTCACCCCCAGCAGGTGGGCTGCCACCAGTTGGAAGCTGTTCTGTAGTGTCAGCTCCCACAGTCGGTTCGCCTCCTCTCACAGTGCAGGCAGGTGGGGTCCCCCCTGGTGGTTGAGTCGAACGTGGCCACTGTGTTGTCTGTTAGGACGTAAACAGTTCTCCCTCTGATCTCATTCAAGAACACCCGCAGGCCAGGCAGACTGCCTTCAGTTCTTTCACATTTATGTGGAGAGGAGTATCTGCCTGCGAACAGGTCCCTTGGGTAAATAGGTCACCCATTATGTGAGCCCCCCATCCCAGGTCTGATGCGTCGTCTGTGATCATGGTCACAAAAGGGTTCCATGCTTCAAAGGGAACTCCCTGGCATGCAAATTCTGAGTTTGCCAGATTGTAAGGGACTCTAGGACCTTCCCAGGGATGGTGACTACCTGATCTAGGGAGTGGCATTGAAGCCAGAATACCCTCACTAGCCAGGTCTGTAGCAGCCTTATACGGAGGCACGCCATCCATATTACATAGATGGAGGCTGCCATCTGGCCTAACAGCTATAGACACCACCTCGCTGTTGTGGTGAGGCTGAGGTGCAGTTTTGAAATGATGGTAGACATGGACTGAAACCTGGATCGGGGGAGGGAAGCCCTCACCCTCTTTGAATCCAAGTGTGCCCCTATCAACTATTTGCCTTGTTGGGGTCAGTTTTGACTTTTCAGGGTTTAGGAGGAGGCCTAGGCTGTCTCACAGCCTTCAGACAGAGCCGATGCTGTGCCAGGCCTTGTTCCTGCATCTGCCCCTGATCAGCCAGTTGTCCAGGTACAGGAAAATTTTGACCCCGTTTTCTTACGTGGCTGCTACTGCCACCACACATTTTGTGAAGACCCTTGGGGTCAATGAGAGTTCCAAAGGGAAGTGCTCGCCTCCTATCATGAACCAGAGGAACTTCCTGTGTTTTGGCCTTAGTGAGATGTGAAAATAAGCATCTTTCAGATTGAGGGCCATAACTCCCAAGTCTAATGAAGGAATGATTTGAGCTAGGGAACCCATTCAAAACTTTATTTTCCATAGGAACTTTTTTAGGGCTCTCAGGCCTAGAATAGGTCTTAGGACCCTGCTCACCTTTGGGACCAAAAAGTATATCGAGTAGAAGCCCCTCCCCTTTTCCTTGGTGGGCACCCATTCTATTGCCTCCAGGTCTAGGAGCACTTCCTGCTGCAAGAGGGCCTCATGGGAGCAGTCCCCAATTTGGTAATGAGGGGGCAGTTTTCTTTCAGGGGGCCTGGCCCTGAACTGGATGTTGTACTCGTAGGCCACTGTGTCCAAGATCCAGTTGTCTGATGTTATCTTGGCCCACCGGTGTTGGAATGGCGCCAATCGGTTTTGGAATGTTTGGGGCTGGGGGTCCTGGATGTGGCCATGTTCCTCGGGCGGAGGGGCCAAATCCCTGCCTTTGGGCCAGTTGACAGCCACTGTTGCCCTGGCAGGAGGGCTGGTTGTTTCCCTGGGCTCATGAGCCCCTGCCAAACCTGATTCTATCTCTGTCACCACTCCAATAGTAGCATTGGGACGGCTGCAAGGATCAGTGGCACAGACCCCGTTGCTGCTGCTGCTGCTGTTGTTGGGGCTGTGACTGCTGAGCCCAAAAGGACTGTATGGTTGTCTGAGGGGTGTGCACTCCCAAGGGCCTGAGTGTTGCCCAGGAGTCTTTCATGCCAGGGAGCTTGGAGTCAGTTGACTCTGCAAACAATGATGGGCCTTCAAAAGGGAGGTCCCAGATGGATTGTTGCATCTGTGGGGACAGATCTGATCCTTGGAGCAACATTGCCTGGTGCATGGCAATGGCCAATGCCTCTCCCCTGCTGGCTGTGTCTGCAACATCCCACGAGGAGAGCAATGTGCCACCAAGAGGCCCTCCTCAAGGAGGGTGTCATAGTCCACTATGCGGTTGGATGGAATGAGGTCTTGGGACCTGTGCAGGGCTTCCAGAGGTTAAAAACATATCTGCCCATGAGGGCTTGTTGGTTAGCAATAAGTAATTGAAATGCCGTGGTGGAATAAATTTTACTAGCAAACATGTCTAGTTTCTTGGTGTCCTTGTTTTTTGGGGTAGCGGCAGGTTGGCCTTGCTTTTCCCACTGGTTGACTGCATCCACCACTAACAAACCTGGGGTAAGGTGGGTAAATAAAAAGATAAACTTGTCTAAAGGGACATGGTACTTTGTCACTAGCAGAACTGAAGACGGAGTCTGACACCATGCACAAGTGATCTTCAGAACCCCTGCATGCATTGGAACTTCCACCTTTGCTGGTGGGACAGACTCACCTACATCAAAAACTGGGTCAAAGTCCTCCCTCACAACATCAATGGGGAGGTCAAGGTTGGTGACCATACACTTCAGGAACTTTTGAGGTGCCCTTGGGTCCTCTCTGAGTGATAGAAACTGTTGGTACGTGGTCTCATCAGGGGAGGATAAGGACATGACCCTGGACTTACCGCTCCCTAATCCCAAGGGATCCTTTCCTGGGTCCAAGTCCACATTGGACCCTTCTGAGTCTCACTCCCCTTGGGATGTGGCTGATCTCAATGAGCTCGGAGATGTAGGGTCCCTTTGGGAGACTTCGCAGGGACTCTCTTTGGCCCATTATGCCGTCCAATTTTTAAAGTCTGTGGCATAGGAGCATGTGCCAGGGATGCTTTTCTTATCAGTGCAGGGAAGTGTCGTGTTCCCCTGTGCTGGTCTCTGTGCAGGGATCATCCCTTCTTACGGGCTTGCACTGTGGATCCCCTAGGCATTGGGCTTTGTGTCGGTGCAGGGAAGGTTGGAGTCTGGGCTCAGGAGTCCCTGTGTTGAGATGTGGATGACAACTGTTTTCTTCTTCATTTCCCCATTGGGCACACTGAGGCCGGTGCCGGAGGTGAGAATGTTGATGATCGGCTAAGTCAGTGCCAGGAGTCAGAAGTCCCTGATGAAGGAGACTATAACCAGGTGCAGCGGCGTCTAAGGGATGCTGCCGGCAATCGGTCTCAGGAACAGGCCTCAGGTGAGAAGCAGGGTGGTGTTCAGCTGACCCTGCCTCTGACTACAAGCTCAATGTGGGATGGAGAGCGACTGTGCCTGGAGTCCCTCACATGTTCCATTGGAGGGGGTGACGATGCCGGCTGCACCAGAAATAGGTAGTGGCTGCACTGTGTCCCCCAGAGTGGTCCAGCAAGGAAATGGGGATGGAGTCCTGATCCCAGGACAAGCTCCCATGCTGCCAACCCGGGTCCCATGCTGGCTTCTGTTGCACCGGGGGACTGGGCTCACCGTGAGGTTTGGGCCAACCCCTTGAAAACAGGGCTGGCTTGCCCTTCAAAAAGATGAGTCAAGGCAGAGCAGGAGTCAGTAATTGCAGCAATGCTGTAGCTGCTTCAAAGACTTCCAGTACAGATGGAGCTCAGAGTGCCTGGGGCTTCAGGGCTCTGGTCTGGAGATCCCCCTGTGCCTGTGCTGGGGATCCAGACGTGTGTCAGTGATGGGGTTTCTCTCCCCTGTGCTGGCTTTTCTGAGCAGCCTTGGCGCTGGTGCAGTGCTTCCTTGGTTTCCTGGATGGGGACCTGTGCCAAGGAGAGTCCAGTGCAGACTGCACCCTCTGGTCAGCGCAGAGGCCAGGCAAAAGGCCTCTTCCATTGCCATAGAAAGAAAGCAATTCTCCCTCTTCTGCATCCTGGGCTTGAAGGACTGGCAGATCTGGAATCTGTCAGTCCCATGTCCTTCACTGAGGCACTTCAGGCACTTCTTATGTCGGTCACTGACTGAGAAGGACTTACCACAGGTGGCACAGGGCTTGAAGCCAGTCATGGTAGGGCCTGCACCAGATCCATGTCCTGCTGCAAAGATGTGGGGAGCTGAGGTCTTCGGTGCAGGACAGGCTTCTCAAGAAGAAAAGTGGTCCAGAACGAGAAGAGGGGAGCAAAAACATTGGAAGAAAAAGAAAACTGTAGGAAAAGAGTGGACACAAGCACTTGAAATTCTGCAAGGGCAGGCGGTTCCAGAACCATCACAATGGGCAGAAAGAGGCAACTGAAGGGGGGCAGGGTCAGCACCCCCTATATACCGTGCAGGTGTGAGTAGATGATGGTGACTGACCCTATGGGAACAGGCTAGGGTAAAAAAGCTTCCAGATGACCATGCACTGTAGCATATGCACACCTGAATTAAAATGGATGTGGGCAGCACTCGAAGAAGAATCTGCAGTATCCTGGATAAAGAGAGTCAAAGGTACGGGAGTTTAAGGTACTTCCTTTAAGGACTTTCATAGTCCATAAATACTCCAACCCTGCTGCATAGTGCTGGTGTTTGGGGGGGGGGGTGGCAGAGGACATTGCCCCACTGAACTGCAAGCCTCAGGCAGGCATGGAATTTGCCCCTCAGGCACAGCCCCCTTGGCCTAACTGGAGGATCCCCAGATATAAAAGTCAAAACTACACTTCGGCTGCTACAGCTGGGTCTCTGTGGCTGAAGCGAGTTTCTAACTGCTGAAAACCTGACACCACCAGGGGTTAAAGTATGCCAGAATACAGTGAAATGCAGTTCCAGGGCCCACTATTTTTAGGCAGTCAGCGTTCCAGGGCCCCTATGTGATGCTGTCTGGGTCTAGAGGACTGGTTATGATTATTTTTCATATTATTATTTCATAATGGTAATAATCCATATTCGATATCCCATGTTTGGTATCAATAGGAAAGCTGTAATCTGCTAAGAGTGATTATATGGTTTATATGTAGGTATCATGCCTGTATTAGAAATTAGAAATCTATTTGTTTTTATTTGTATTCCAAGTTATTTGACTCCAAGCAATCCCAGACTGGGTGTCATCCTAATTGCCCATTGGAAGCTCCCAGCCGCAGTGAGTCCAAGGAGAAATCCGTTTGATGAGGCACCCAGACTGACCAAGTGACTCAACTCCATTTTGATTTGGCAAGGACTCTGAGAGAGTGGGAGAGCCAAAGATGACAAAAGGCAATAGCCCAATCTCCATTTTATCTTTAGTCTTCAGTCTTCAGTCTGTCTGAAACCAACACCCTCCTCTGGAACTTCCTTCTGGGACTGAAGAAAGGATTAAGACCCACCCATGTGCTGGGTGCATACCAGAGGAATTGGACTAACCTGCAAACTGCATATTCTTCCAGAACTTGCTTTCTATAGACTCTAAATCATTTGTATGTATGTGTTTCACTTTGACCCTTTAACATCTCTCATGTTTTGTCTGTTTTCTTGTTATATTAAACCTTTAGTTGTAATCACTAAAGGATTGGTTGGCAGCGTGGTATTTTGGGTAAGATCCAAGCTCCAAGCCTATATTGTTCTGGGTGATGTGGCTGGCCCTTTAGGGTCAGGAGAACCTATTTCTATAAGAGATCCAGTGGCTGGGGGGGACCATAGGAGCTGATGTGCATAAAGGGGGCTGTTTCTATTCTGTTATGCTTGGTAATGCCCAGAGTGGGGAATCAGAAGTATGTTTTGCTACTGACTGGGCGACTGTTTTAAGTAGCACCGATCAGTGGTTTAGGGGTTGCAGCTTGCCCTGATTTTGGCACTTTCAAAATATTATCCCAGGAGGCCTGGGTCACACCCTTAAAAATAGAAAATCAAGCTGGAACACTGCATTCTGGGGCCCACCATTAAAAAATAGTGGGCCTGGGAATGCAGTGTTCTGGCTCCATTTTCTATTTTTAGGCCTCCCCCTCAGATGCTGACCACCTGAAAATAAAGAATGGAGCCAAGCAGCCCTGCAAGAACAGGGGAGGTGTGCCTGCCCTGCTGTGACATGCCAGCCAGCCCCCCCCCACACACATGCACAGACTGCACTCAAGCAAGCACAGCCTGGGGGAGGAGGAGTAAGGGATAGTTGATTCTCCCCCAGCCTGCCCTCGCCCCACCTTTGCAGTGCATGCCGCACTGAGGGAAACAAGTGTGGAGCATAGGTTTGGGTTTGGCTGCCAGCACAGGCCATGAGGGCAGGGCACTGCTGGTGTGGGTGGGACAGCAGAGCCAAAGGAGTGATTCTGTTGCTGAGATAAACAAAAGCAGCGCAGAGGCTGGGCGCAGCTACAGTCAGCACAGCAGCAGGGCACTGCCAGCACAATGTGGGTGGGTGGGGCAGCAGCAGGGCCAAAGGGGTGATTCTGCTGCTGAGGAAACAAGTGTAGCATGGGAGCTGCGTGCGGCTACAGTCAGCAGCACAGGACAACGGGGCAGGGCACTGCCAGCACAACATGGGTAGGTGGGTGAGCAGGGCTCTAACTTGGGAGACCAGTGGTCAAACAGAGGCCGGGGGCAGGAGCTGGGATGGGAGCAGGAGCTAGGGTGAAGGGCTGGCGTTTGGGGGGTAGGAGCTCAGGTGGGGAGTAGGCATGTGGGGGCAGGATCTGGGGTGGGGGGGCTGGCATGTGGGGGCAGGAGCTGGTGTGCAGGAGGGGGTCCCAGACGTGCAGGGGAGCTCGCCCATGTGGGAAAGGGGCCTGCCCAGATAGGAGAGTTCCAGAGCCCACCAAATTATACTTTAACCCCTGGACACCACCCCCTTTTCTGCCCCTTCTCAAGACCTTGCCCCTGCCCCAGGCCCTACCATATACCCTGCCTCTTCTTTTCCTTCGTTGCTCACGGCTGTCAGTTCCCAGAGAGAGGGGCTGTGGCAATCAGGGCACAGTAGCCATGCAGTGGGAGGGAGAGGTCAGTCCCTGGTGCAAAGTGCTGCAGTAATTGGGAAACAGTGGGATGGGGGAGAGATGAACACGATTCACCTCTCCCCTGGAGTGCTGGGGGGAGGGAGGGGCTAGGTCAGGAGCCACCAGCCCCTTCTCCCCATGCCCCTCAGTCAGGCCTCAGCAGCAGCTGCTGCTCTTCCCACCCCATGGTGGTGGGAGAGTTGCCAAGAGCAATGCAAACCATGTATTACAAAGCAACGACAGATTCTAAACAGAACCCCACCATGCCCTATAATTACAAAGACCAATCACTGTCTGGGGTGAGCAGAGGCTGCGGCAGCATTCCATGCTTTGTTAGCCAAGAACGAATTCCTGATTGAGACATCCTTGTCTTCCCAGCAACTTTACACCCACTTACAGAGCGATTGCATTGCATGGGTCAGAAGGTGATGCCCATGGAGTTTGTCCAGATCCCAGACAGTCTAATTGTTCATTGAAGTGATTGAAAGCAGATCCCAGCAAGGTTGCTGCAGAGCTGGGACTTGATCCCAGTTCTGTCAAGGCCCAGGCTGTGATGTGAAGGCACTGGGTATTGATCCTCTTCTGTCAGCCTGGATAGTCTTTTAAAAATGCATAGGCTTTGTTTTGAGTTTCCTTTTTTTTTTTTTTTTTTTTTAATTTTAGCCAGTACATAGGTTCTTTCTGACACAGGTGTGGGGCCCTTTTCAAATGCCTCTGGCTTGTGGCACTTGACTGTTTTAAAGCCGTTTATTTAAAGCAAGGGCCTCTGAAGCACTAGGTAATCCAAGGTGATCTGGCAACGCTTCTTGCCAAGGGAGTCCTTGGTACTACCTTGCATGGATGTTACAATGGCTAGCTCGGGGGTCAGCAACCTTTGCCGACCCCTGTGCTGGTCCTTCCTCCCCGACCCTCAGCTGGTGTCAGCGGCCCTCTCTGCTGAAAGAATGTGGCAGCTGCCTGAAAATTCAGCAGTGTTCATGGCTGGAGTGGGAGCGCTTCCCAGGCATGCCACAGAAAGAAGCCCCTCCTTTTAGCAGTTCCTAGACATGCTGCAGAAAGAAGCTGCCTGGAGTGGCTCCTTTGGGGAGCATCACACTACAAAGAGGAGACACTCTGGGCAGCTTTTTTCTGTGTCACATGGAGGTATAGGCATGGGGGGGGGGGGAAACCCCTGTATCCCAGCTGATCTTGAAGGGTGCAACCCAGAGTGGCTTTTGATGGCAGAAGTGCCAATTTCTGTGGTACTGCAGCAGGGGTCACGTGCCACTCTGAATGGACTCGGGCGCCACTGTCGGCACACATGCCAGGGTTTGCCTACCCCTGGGCCAGCTGGTGGCACTGTGCGTTTACTGCAAAATGTCAGGTCTAAGTAGCATAATGGTCAATGGAGAAAAAGAGCAGGTGTGTCCCGGAACTATCCTTAGCTGCTGAAGGTACATCATTTAGTCACTCAGCTGTGAAAAGCAGGAGCACCTGGAACCTCCCTCTACTTTGTTATACCAGTTTTATGCCAGCGTAAATCCACTCCACTCATGGATCAGAATCTAATCTCTGGATTTTAGGACAGACCAAAATGTCAGGAACTACCCGTGCAGTGTCTGTGCTTACCAGGGCAGTGACAAAACAGCGTACAGGAAGTTGATGGGCCAGAGATGTCTAACCTTTGCTTTCATCACTGCGGAAACAATGTGTGCTCTAGGAAGGATGGTCGAGAGGTTAAAGTTTGAACCTGGTGCTCGAGAATGTGGGACTGAATTATCTGCTTCGCCACAGACTTCTTCTGTTACCTTGGGCAAGACAGTTAGTAAAATGAGGGACTTGCAGACTGCCCTATCTCCTAGGGCAGTGGTTCCCAACCTTCTTCAGGCTGGGGACCCATTTTTAACAAAAAAAAAAAAATCTTTGCTGCCCCCTGGCTGATTATGTAATCTGGCCCATGCCACTTTGGTGGTGCCACTGGGACAGCTGGCAAGTGGCACCACCGCCACCATGGCCTGCGCCGTTGGGGAGTCAAGCTGTGGCAGCTATGGCCCCCTGCCCTTGCCCCTTCCAAGGTGCTGCTGCGGCCTCATCCCCCCTGTTGGAATCTGGCTGCGGGTGGGGAGAGGTAGCCCTGGCAGGTTGCATCAGGGCTGCCACTGGATTCTGGCTCTGGTAGGGAGAGGCTCCACAGACCCCCTGCAACGTGTCCGTGGACCCCCAGGGGTCCCTGGACTGCAGGTTGAGAACCACTGTCCTACGGTGTTGTGTGGATAAATATGTTACAGATAGTGAGACGCTCATGTAGCTCAGTGATGGGGCTGTGTCAGAACCTAAGCAAGGCTGGAACACAACTCCTTTGGCTTTAAAAGTCTTCTTTTTCAATGAATGTGTAGTTGTTACAATAGCAAAGAGCATTTCGGTGGCCCAGGCAGCAGCTCCTAACCAACAAGAAGGAAATCTAGCCAGCAGTTGCACACAAATGCATTTTTATTTCTCTTTACAAACACATGAGACAGATGCATACACAGTATGCACAGAACCCATAGGGCCGTTCCCAGGCAGAATGGGAGAAACCCACCATTCACAATGAATGAAACCACTCAGCACAAAGAACAATCATTATAATGAATGGGCTGGAAAAGAGCTAGACTGACAGCCAAAATGTATAACATTGAACCACCAAACCTTGCATCTACTTTTTCTTTAATATAAAGCATTAAAGTAGGTTTTTCCTAAACAGAAAAAGCTGCAAACTGGTAGAAATATTCCAGATAGTTTTATCTAGTGACTCCTTTCTAGCCCTAATGTACGAAGTGTGGTGAGTGAACAGAAGCTAGGAATCCATTTTTCCTGCTTTACAAGCTGCAAGCAAAAGATGAGCAGTGGAGCTTGTAAAACTGATCGCCAGAGATGCTAAATTTGTCCTAAAATAAGAGTGAGCAAAGGTTGCTAATGAAGTGGGAGTAAAGCAGACAGCTTTTACAAGGAAACTTAGAAAATCCTCTCCTACAGAAACTGCTATCTGTTACAATCTTAACACAATTGTAACAATGATAACATTTAACCACCTACACAAACATCCTTCATTATGAAGACACGCCCCTAGACTGGGGATCCTGGTGTTCATTGCTATCACCAGTGTCTGCACAGCTTAAATACCACTCAACAGAATACTTTAACCTTTTCCAGAGGATCCCACAGGAGACTGAAGAATCAAGAGTATTCCATTCTTTCCACATATAAATAAACAGGGGAAGTAATATTCCCTACATAAGAGAGGATCAGGGTCAGACTATCAGATACAGTCACACCCATCCTCTGGAATAAAAAAAATGACAAAGGTCCATTGAACAAGCATTTCTCCCCACCCCCTTAGTCTACCAGGGTCTCCAGAGAGAACTGGCGTTCTTCAAGGATGCTTGCTTTGGGGTCTTCTGACTGGCAGGGGAGCAGACAAACTCTGGAGCAGCTGACTGACTCTTCTGAAAGTGACTCAAGAGCTTCGTCTGTGTTTCTGTTTGGACTTTATGGAGAGAGAGGAAATGGAAAGCCTCCTGCAAACATCTGGAATACCCTTCCTTGAAGTCGAAATGAGAGTTTTTATGGATGGATCCTAATGCTAGAGAAGGAAAGCAAGAGGGAGGAGAAAGAGACCGTGATTTAGACTCATTGTTCACATCACTCTCTGGAGCTTCAGAAAGCACATCGCTGATTTGCACAGAGCTGAGACTGAACTCAAGTCTGATACTCACTCTTTATCTGCAACTGGCTCTGCTGTTTCAGGTAACTGACAGTCATCTCCAGGATGTCAGCTTTCTCCAGCTTGGAGTTGGGCTGGTGTCTCTGGAACTCCTTCTCCAGCAGGAGTTTTAACTGCTCAATGCTGCTGTTAATCCGGTCCCGGCGCATTTTCTCCACCACCGGCTTCCTCAGCTGCAAAAAGCAGGATAAGAGATTTGCTTAGGAAACAGCCCGACACTGCTACATCTCTAACTGTTTGGTCCATAGCTTGAATGCATCTAGGTGGCATTGGCCAGATCCGCAGCTGGTGTAAACTGGCATAGAAAGAGAGCTACGCTTATTTGTACCAGCTGAGAAGCTAGCCAATCTCTTTCACTGAAGCATCAGCAAAGCAGACTGTGCCTGTACTTACTTTGTTTTTCTCTTTTGGTGTCAGCAGGTTGTTGTGTTCCATGAAAACGTTGCTGGGTGCCATCTGTCCTGAGCTAAGGAGGCAGAGCTCTGTCGTGCTGAAGTCCTATGGAAGTGTGCTGCTGGAACCAGGCTCTGCCCTATATTTATACTGAACGACCTTGTTGAGAATCTGTGGGTCTCTGGCTTGGTTGAGTTTCCCACACTCCAGAGCCAATCAGAGATAGGCAGGACAATAGAAGAAGCATCTATTCTTGCATGCTCCATCGCCAGTGAATAGCTGGGGGATAATGACCTTCTCCCAGATGAGCAGGTGGGGAGTGTGTGGTACGTGAAAGATTGGAATCCGAATTACATCTTGGAAGCTGGGAAAGAGCTGGCCCTCAGTGAGAAAAAGCTGCCGACTGATGCTGCAGATCAATAGCATTCCAGGAACACACAGTGTTCAGTCCACATACAATTATGAAGGGTGGGGGGGAGCAGTCCTGATGGCGGGAAAGAAGCAAATCTCTGCCAAGGAATAGATGGGATTGCATCTCTTTTGAAAATATACACACACTCTGGGCTCACACACACCCATGAAAGGCAAGCAACACATTTGCTCAGAGACTGCTAGATTCTCTAGTTGCTGAAGACATATTAAAGAATTTATCAGATTAATTTAAAACCAAGGGTTGTTGTTTTGAGGTTTTTATAACTATGAGCCAGATTCTGAATTTTTTCCTTGGCTGCTGTCAATGTGAGTGTCATCTGACTCAAACCAAAGTGTGGGCACCGTGGTCTGACCCAAGATAAATAATGAAATTCACTGTGCATACACACATCTGTGCAGTGTTGTTTATTGCTTTTTTATAGTAAGGACAGTCTGGTGCTTAGGCAGAGAACTGGGAAGAAGGAGATTTGAGTTCTGCTCTCAGATGTCCTGCATGACCTCAGACACTTCACTTTTCAGCACCTCAATTTCCCCATATGGGAAAAATAATCACAATAATACTTTAATTATCTGTTCCTAACTAGATGAGAGTACCCAGAGTGAAAGGAGGAGTCTTAGTGGGTGATGAATATCTGTAAGGCTTTTGCCTTTTTGCTTTACCTTCATCCAAGGATCTCAAAATATACAAGGAACATTAATTTAGCCTTACAACCCACTCCCTACCATCACCAACATAAGGTAGGTTTTTGTGCAATTATCCCATTTAACAATGGGGAAAGTGAGGCACAGAAAATAGCACACAGTGAATCAGAAACAACTGGAATAGAACTAGAAGTCTTGATTTCTAATCTCCTTCCCTAGACCACACTCCATTATAAGATTTGACCCTATTGGCAGTCTCCACTCTAAAGAGACCAAGGACTGCACTAGCAAGGCATGCTACTATTTCAGATATTAAGATTAACTGGATAGCATGTGTCCAAAAATAAAAACAATAAAAAAATTGCACCACATCTGACTATACTCTGCCTGCCCGAATAACAAGTTTTTCTTTCCTTTCCAAGTTTCACTTTCCTGAGCATTATATTAACTCACACAGAGATAAGCAGAGTATCAAATGGAAGCAGATTGATTTCTGCACCATCTGTATGCTTACAATTGCATAGATTCAGCTTGATAAAATCAGTACAGTACCTGTTATCCATTCCAATGAGTTATATTACAAGGCTAGGTTATAGCATGGGGCCAGGCAGCTGGAAACAGGGTTCTGTTCCCAGATTTGTTGCAGATTCACTATATAAACTTAATCAGATCACTTCATTTCACTCTGCCTTAATGTTCCCTGCTGTGACAAGGGGATTGCAATATTCCCCTCTCTCACTGTTTGTGTGAGGCTCAGTTGATATTGTTTGGGGATCATGCCATGGAACATAGTATAGAAATGGTATTAAATAAATGTGTGTGCAAATAATGTGTATGAAAGTGAATACACATGCACACTCTTAGCAATCTCTCACTAATTCATTTCTCCTTAAAACCAGGTAAGGCTTAAGTGACCTCTTCCAGGATCTGCTTTTCCTTCTCCCATTGTACTGCCCTTGAATAGGCTCCCTTCTTTTTTACAGAACGGCAGCTGTTGAGCTCTGAGTCTTTTATGTCAAGTTGTGGGAAAGTTTTGTGACACCCTCTCACATGTTTCCTCCAAAGCTGGTGGATTAATTCTTAGCCCATGGAACACCACCTAGAAAACCCATCTTTTGCTCTTCTGCACCTCTGTAGCAGAAACTCTCAAGCAGCAAACTCATTTCTAGGGCTGATTAATCAATGACGCATAGGAAGTAATATGCCAGGTCCCCAGCCCACACATTCAACAGACAGCTTTGCTGAGATTGTTTCTGTCTTGCAGATGAGCTCACTAATAACCAGCTAGGAGATGAGGCATAAATTGTCCCTGCAACATCAATCACACAGTCGCACACCCCATGTTCTAATTTAACAAAGCAGTTTTAAGTGTCAGATGCCTCTCCCTGTAATAACCAGTTGTACAAAGCAATCAAAGCATTTCCACACTTACTTTCCTTTGAGGGTGGGAGTTGTCTGTGCCCTGTGAGCTTTCTGCCCCATCTCAGGACTTTTATTTTTGTGTAAGACAAATGAGCTTTCAGTGGCAAAGCCTGTTAGAATAGACATGAGTATATAGGTGAGCTGGGCTGCATGTTGCTGTTCTCCATCACAGTTTCAGTTTTTGGCCACTACTGTGGTTTCACGTTATGACTCAGGGCACGTGTTCTTTCTAACAGAGAAACGTGAAGTTAGACGCTGTCTGAACTGACCAGAGCCTCAAAGCTGTTCTTAATGACTATGCTGGGATAATTTGAGTCATTCTTTTCCCCTTGTTTAGTATAAATTAAATCTGAATAATTCCTTGGAAGTCAATGCAGCTATGCTCATTTGCACTAGCTGAGGATCTGGCCCATTAGTTGCAGAACATGGGTTCTACAAACAATAGAATTTATACACAGACATTTTACTTCTCATCTTAAAGTAATCTGAATAATCAAAAATATTACATATAGCTAAATCCTGCTATATTGAATTGCTTTAGCCCCACTGAAGTCAATGGAAATGATTACTCAGAAAAGGGCCGCAGAATTTGCCCTATTGGAAAAAAGAAAAAATATCTGCCCCTTTACCCACAACCACAGTAGGCTTTTGGAAATTGATCAAAACTTGCAGAAAATTAACAATCTGGGATACAGTCCTTGCTTGAGTCCTCCTAAGGGTCCTGCTAATAAGCCCTGCAGGAGAATTACTTTCCAGTCCTGTTTGGTTATTTGTTATGTTTGAACCTTTTTGCTAGAGCCCTTTGATTATGGTAAGGTTGGAGCTGGAAGCCACTGAATCCTGTTTGTGACTCTGATATGGACTCTGTAGCCTTGAGGGAGTCACTTAACTGCTATGTGCATCAGTTTCCCAAGCTGTAGCCTAGGGATGAACATAAGGTCCGCTTCAGTGGGTTGTTGTGCAGTTTAACTATTATCTGGAAAGTGATGTGCAAAGACTTCTGGGTCAACAGCAGTTTTTCCCTACCTTCCCCAAGTCACACAACAAGGCTTCTGTAGTCCCTGAAACAAAAGTTCTACTCTCAGGAAAAAGAAACTTTAAAGAAAATGGCTCAGTATTTTTTCTGTGGCTTTGCAATCACAACAAGGGTAGTTAACTAGCTAGTGAAGAATTAGCTTTGGAAGACAGCATCACTTTGGCACAACAGAAGAATAAACTACTGTAATTCCTGTTTGATTTGAAAAATCCCCAGAAGGGCAATGAGCTGAATTTAGCCCTAGTGTAAAGCCACAGGTGTCAACAGAATTACACCAGGGACCTTGAATTTGGAATTAATTAATTCCTCAAAGTCAGGATGATTGCTTTCTACTGTGGGACCAGTGAACACAATATTGGATAGGAAACAGATTAGGACCATAAAATCTTACATACAGGTACCCTACTTGATATGTGGAATTAACAATATCCCATCTCCAGAATCTCTATACCAGATGTTAGCTTTCAAAGAGTTTTAAAGGAGCTGCTGCTTTCCCAAGTCTTCAAAGATCATTGCTGCTCCCATTGCTTCCTTTCTGATAACTGCTACCTTTTGGGAGCAGGGTTTCCCACTGAACACAATGCAAAGTCAAGCACCATTGCTAATGCGGTTTGTAGCCAGGCACACTTCTTTTGTGTGGGGAATGAATAGAATTAAGAAATGGTGTGGGAAACTTGGAGATACACAAACTTCTACAGCCTTATGTTAATAAACCGCTTACCATGCTAGGGTGCTTAGGAGAAAAGGAGAGGCAAAGACTCTGTGTAAGGAATGGGAAAAGCGGCAAGATCTTGGGAAGTTAGCACTGAACCTTGGAGAGCTTATTCAGGGAAATCTCCCACTGGGCCATATCCTGATTCCTTTACTCAGGAGAAACCCTCACAAAAGCCAATGGGAATTTCAGCCTGTGTAAAGCCTGAGCAGGACTTGTGGATTTGGCCCATATCCTTGGTACTTCCTGGGCCATATTCTGTTCTCAGCTACATCAATGTAAATCCCGAGTGACTCCCTCATCTTCAGGGGAATTATCCTAGATTTTAACCACCATAGCTGTGACCAGAATCTGGCCTTTCTATCCAAGTGCTTCAGAGCCCTTTTCAAGCATGTATGAACAAATGAGTTAGGAAGCATTCGTTTCCCCATTTCACAGGATAACTCAGCACCCAACAGGCTAAGAGCCTGATTTGCATAAGATCTGGACCTTCGTGTGTGTGTGTGTGTGTGTACATGCGTGTGTGTATACCTGTCCCTGTAAATCACATGATTTGCACAGATACATGGCTAATTAGGTTCTTGTACATGTAAATCTATATTTGGCCCATCACACGCAGTAAGCATCAATGTAAAGCCCACATACAAATGGGCATCTACTTGGGGCTGGAGTGGGGGAATGTTTAGGCTCTCAGGGTCTTTCTAAAATTCATGCAGTAAGCATGGGAGATATGCCCATAGTCCAGGTCTCCCACTGCCTACACAGCCTTTTTTCCTCTCCAGCTCTGTAGATCAGAAAACCGCAAAACTTCCATTGCAAAACTACTCAAATCAGCCATTTGCCACCACTGCAAACTCAGATTTCAGCTCATGCCTGTCAATTGTTTTGCTCTAGCTCACAAACTTTGGCCCAGTCATGAGCACACCTGGGCTCAGTTTGTGGTTTTGCATGGATAGCCTCCACATTAAAGATGACACGATTTTGGCTGAGTTCTGAGAACACTGTGGTTTTGCATCATTTACTGGGTATAGACAAAGTGAGCCTCCTGAGTATGGAGCAAAACCAGCAGGCAAGTGCCCTGATATGTACTAGTGTTAGCACTGCACACTGATCTGCAGAGTGTGGTGATATTTGCTCAGGCAGTTCCCTGCTAACAGCAACCATTCTAACAGAGCTGTAAAGCAGTATCTTCTAATAAGCAGCTCAGACTGCTGGGCTCTGTCATTAATTGACTGTGGGGCCCTAAGCAAATCATTTCACTTCTCTGTTCCTCAGTTTCTCCATTTTATAGAACAGAGAGACTAACACTTCAAAAAGGACCATGAGGCCTGGTTCATTAACATTTGCAAAGGGCTTTGAATCTTTGCCTAGAAGGAGTCAGATACCTGGCATTCTGTCCTTGGTGTGTGGCCCCCCCTTGCTCTTTCTGATAAGAGTTAATATAAAGAGCTACACTGAGAAAGATATTAGTAAAATCCAGGATCCCATACTGCATAGTCTTGAGAAGACAAAGCACTCAGCACAGGGATCAGAGAAACTCATACAAGCCCAGTTCAACTCCACTGAACTTGATAGGACTGTTTCTATGTGCTTGAATGAGAGTTGGATCAAGCCTTAGGCCAGCCCATTTTCCCTAATGATTCCTTGGCTGCTGCCTGGGTGAGTTTAAATATCAATGGCTATGTCTACACTGGCAATTTAGTTAGAATTAAGGAGGCTTAATTTGAACTAAATTAGTCGCCGTCTACACTGGACTTTCATTAAGTCGAATTAAGAAATTCCTTAATTTGACTTTATGACAGCTTAGTTTGAATTAATAAGAACCACCTGATAGTTAGAACTAAGCCTTAATTCGACTCCTTAGTTCGAACTAAGGATGGTGTAGACCTGGGTTAACCCTTAATTTGACTTTCTTAAATTTGAATTAAGGGCAGTTTAGGTCAAATTAACAAAGTGGACTAAGTTGACTTAACTTTCCGTCAACTTAGTCCACTTTGTTAATTTGACTTAATAAGGTTGAGTTTAGTTCAAATTAAAGTCAATTTTATTAGTTTGAATTATATTTGACCTAACTTTTTCTAGTGTAGACATAGCCAACCAGAGCTCCCTGTTTGTATTTCTTGCAGTTACTCTCCAGCTACAGTAGCTTCATTATTTTTTCAGTGGATTCCCCCACAACCACCATCTTTGCAGTTTTTATATAATCCAGTTTTTCTTTCTGCCAGTCTCTCTCCCTATGTCTGCCACGGGCAGATGTGGGACCAAGGACAGTAGTGCCTAACAGGCCCTCAGACTCTATGAGTTTGGCGTTCCTCTGAGTTTCCCACACTGCTTCTCTATTCACTGCATTCAGGAAGAGGATAAAGAAAGTGTGCCATGCTACAAGCTGAATTAGAAATGGTGTTTGACTTCCCTTTGTACTTCAGAGAAGCCCTGTTTGGGGCAGACCATCTGCATAGCACTAACTATGGAGAAAAACATTGATCAAGGTCTGTCAGCCTGAGCTGGGGGAACTTGGGAAAGTAATTCCTTGTGCCGCTTTAGTTCTTTAGGTCTTAACATCTGGCCTGGCTAAGGTGTGTGCATGATGGTTTAACAATCTCACTTCCTCTTAAACTTTTGGGTGGTGTCATAAGTCTACATGTGGTATTTGGAACTCCTGATTCTTATGATATGGTGACGGCTAACATGACTGGGAATAATACACAGTGCTTTCTTTGCATTTTCAACCTGCTCTATACATAGCAGCTAATGGACTCTCAGAACTGCCTCATGAGACAGGGAAATTTTTAGTAGCTGAGTTTTGCACAGATGCAGGATGGACCCACCCAAAGATAAAAAAACAGCTGGTGGTTTTGGGTGCACATATTTCCACTCCCACACCTGTTTTGCAAAAATGAAAAGCTCCCATTTTCATTTTAACCGGGTACTTGATGCTTCTGAAAATGAGGCCCTAAGCAGGGCTAGATTAATATCCTTGTGGGCCCAGGGCTATAAGATTTTGTGGGCCACTGGCCAGCCTGGGAGCAGAAAAGTGGGGACTCTGGCAGCCACACTACCACTGGCAGCAGAACACTATGGGAGGGCCCCTTGGGCCTGTGTCCCTCTCTCCCCCATGCTTCCCCAGTGAGCGGCAGCAGCACCTCATGCCAGACCTTTAGGTAGGTCCATTAAATATTTTTCCACTAGCAGCTGGCCTTGGAACACCTGAGAGATGAATTTCTGCTACTAGGGATCTGACCTGGATTGGAACCAGTGACTTGGTATGTCTATACTAGCAACACCGCATGGGGGGCAGGAGGCAATCTCGTCAACATAGTAAATCCACCTCTTAAAGAGATGGTAACTAAGTTGGTGGAAGAACGCTTCCAGGAACCCGGTGCTGTCTACACCAGGGCTTAGGCTGACTTTGTTCTCAATCTCTCTCCATTATGGGTTTCTGGAGCCATCAAAGCATCAGTTTGTCACGTGCAGCTACTGAGCTGGGAGTAGAGTGTGGCTTTCTATGCTTGGCCTGTTGGCAGCCCATGGAGGCAATCAGCCTGACTGTGTTCAGAAGAGCATCAACTGCTGCTGCAGCTTATTTCTTGGAGCAAGGCATGCTCACAATAGTATAATTCAGTGTCTTCCAACCAGTGTGTGCTGTGGCATACACATGTGCCCTCATGCCTGAGAAGGTATGCCGTGGAATTTTTTGAAAAAGTACTCAGAGTTCTGGATTGACTCATGAGTATTCATGACTTCATTTGGAGACTATATGGCAATGTGCCTCAAAATAATTAAAGGTATCAAGGTGTGCCTTGGCAGAGAAAAGGGTGGGAACCACTGATATAATTGACAGTGAAGGAGGCAGGCCAGGACCTTGGTCCCCACCATTGCCCCATCCTGTCACATTTCCCTTCAGGAGTCTGGCCCTGTTTATTGCACAAGAACCAGGGGAATCAAGTACCCCAGCAATGCAAGGAGCAGGACTGGTGAGAAAGTCTGTTAGTGCACAGCACAAGCTATTTCAGTGCCTGGTGTGGGAACTACTGCACTTTTCCATGGACTGGAGAGCACTAGAACATTGGCAGGTTCAGAGGTCTGTTTGGTAGCTTTCGAAGGCTCTTCCTACAAGGCAGCCGTCTGCTCTTAACAGGCATAATCTCCTTGTGTTACTCCCCAAGGATGACATCACAGATGTTCCCAGGGCCCACAAAACCCACCCGTCCAGCAGAGTGAGAACCAGCACTGAGTTCAGGCATAAGACACACTCCCATTGTTCTTCCAGCACATTGACAGACAGCCTTCAAGCATGAAAAAGTGAAGCCTTGCAGGCACTCACAGAGCAGGCTGGGATACTGGAGGGCTAGGGCCAGGTGACAGGGAAGAGATTGCACAGTGACACACAGAAGTGACAGCTTTGGCACAGAGGCGGGCACCCATTTCAGAGACATTGCCTCGTAACAGTATTCTCACAGAACTAGCACCTTACACCGACAGCTCAGAGCACTGCAGGACCAGCATTAACTGATCCAGCCCCACAACTCTGCTAAGAGTGGGCAGTTTAGTATCCAACACATTTGCTAGTGAGTATCTGGGGTCTAAATCCTGCTCTGGCAGGGAATGCATTTGATTATCCATCATTAATGCATCTTTTTCTGATAACTGTCAAGGGCACTGGGGAGAGAACGTAGGAGTCCTCCTGACACTATGCCTTTGCTTTTTCATAATCTCTCATAAGAATGACCATACCGTCAGGTCCAACCAATGGTCAATCCAGCCCAGTATCCAGTCACATGGAAGTGACCAAAAGGGCCTGAACAGGGAATGAACAGTACATGGCAATCAACAAGTGCCCCAACCCTGGCATCTGGCAATGTGAGGCTTATGGACACACAGACTCTGGGCTTGGGCATTCCTGAGCATCCTGGCTAATAACCATTGATGGACCTATCCTCTGTAAACTTATTAAATCTTTTCTTAACACAGTTATACTTTCGGCCTTCGTAACATCCCCAGGCAGGGAGTTCCACAGGTAAACTGTGTGTTGGTTGAAGAAGTGCTTCCTTTTGTTTGTTTTAAGCCTGCTACCTATTAATTTCATTGGGTGACTCCTGATTTTAGTATTATCTGAAGGAGTAAATAGCATTGCCTTATTCACTTTCTCCACACCACTCAAGATTATAGACCTCTATCATCTCTCTCTTTTTGTTAGAAAATGAGAATTTCAACTCACTCTCACAAGAAAAAAGAGAAAGTTTCTAACCTGTTATCATATACACCCACTGCTAGCTGTACCTCTGGCTGGCCATTCTAGGAATTAACTCTACCAAGGTTGGGCTCTCTGTTCCTTCGGTGATGTCTTGTTCCACCCTGTCTCAGTCTGCAGCCCACTCTCACACCCAAAGCCACAGTCTCCCCTTCATGGCGTGACCCTGCCGCTAACTCACTGAGGTCCTCCACTTACAGAGAATTCAGTCTTTCTAGACTTACTGGCATCTCCAATGTCATTCCCACTCCCCAGTACCTGGTAGGGGAACCCCAGCTCATCCCCTGTACAGGGTTCTAGCCCAGGACAGGGGTGCTAGAACTAGGAGTGCTGAGGCTGTAACCACATTGCCTGACTTGAAGTGCTTTCCATCTAATACAGGGTTTACAGTTTTTTTTTCCAAGGACTGTCAGCACCCCAACTATATAAGTTGTTCCAATACCCCTAGCCCTATAGCTCTGTACTATCATATCCCTTCCTGAAGTTTCCATGGACTTCTGCCTGCCTGCCTGCCTGCCTACCTACCTACCTATCCAGGCCCCCTCAGTTTCTAGGTTTACCGCTCTACAAACACTTTCCACTGAGGGACTGACTACTACAACCTATCTCCCTGCAGTTTCTGCCTGCAAGCAGCTACTGACTTTCACATTCTACAGGGGAAACTGTTCCTTTAATTAAGGTTTTCTTCTCAGCCTTTAACTTACCAGTTTAATTGACCCATCAGGCTTCCTTTAACCCTTTTCACTCCTGTCACCTGGACACCCAGTCAAGCCCTCATGCTTTCAGAGAAAAACTTGGAAGTGTCATTCAAATGCAACCCAAAGACTCAGAAATCAAAAAGCAAATTACAAGAATGCCAAAATAATCATTTAAATACCAAAATAGCTCAGAGGACCCTTAAGCCAATCTCATAATTACTGGGCATCTAACTCAAGATACTTTGAAAATCTGGAGCTGGCTATATGGCCAGAACCTACAAGATGCTGAGCACCTGTGAACATTCCCAGCCCATCAACTCCATGAGGAGCAGATGCCCAACGTATTCTCCATCCCTCTTATGGATTGGCCACAGCATCAGCTACTCTTCTAATGTGGCTAAAGTTCAGGATGAAAGGCTCCAAAGCTAGTTAGCTATCCCCTAAGATACTCAGGCCCTACTTATCATAAGTAAGTGAGTTTAAAAGATCATTCTAGGGCTTGTTGTAGCAACGTAGTCAGTCAGGTGAGAATTCAAAGCTGGTGTCATTTTCAAGTCATATAGAGTTAATGTAATGAAGCATCCAGATTAACCCTCACAAAACAAGATTTCAGCTACATGGCTAGGTCTGTGACCAGAAAGTAAGAGAATATGTGTGTGCATGCACATGGTGATGGTGCGTTTAGCGCCCCCCCCCCCCTTCTGGGGTGGAAGATTTTAATGACTGCTGTCTAATGCGTCTTTTGATCTCTAAACAATCACAGAACTCAAAAAAGCTGACAGGTGCACTGAGCACCTTTCTTTTACTCTATAGGGAAGGAACAATTGAATGTCTTTTTATGTAGTAGTAGCTAGAAGCAACCACCCAAGGCCATGGGCCATGTGGCAAAGCAACTCAGAAGCTAGGCTGAAGGGTTTTCCTGGCAATGATTGCAAATGTGGGGTTAGGGGACTGACTAGTTGCAAGTGTGTGTGCAGAAAGTGAGAAAAGCAGTGGGGCGTGTGGTCCTGGGAGGAAGCTGTGAGACAGGATTCCTTTTGGCCATAGTATTCAGTGGAATAGCAGAGCTAGATTTTTTGAGAGAGGAAACCAACTACTCTTTGCTTAATTGCTTCCACTGCATTGGAGGAAACAAGACTTTGTAAACAAACAGGACTGCCTGGATCCAACTCCATCACCAATTTCACTTTCTACTAGAACCAACCAAATATTAAGTTTTAATATTTTTATGTCTTTTTAGATATTTCTTTCTGTCAGGTCTCTTCTGTTATATCTTAGGTACCTTTCCAGCTAGCAAACTGGGGCATGAAACTCACATAAGTAACAGATAGACATACCAGACCCACCCAGGAGAATGGTGCTATAAACCAGTGGTTCCCAACCTCTACTCTGCTGTGGCATCCCTTGATACCTTTAATTTTTTTGAGGCACACCACCATGTAGTCTCCAAATGAAGTTATGAATATTCACAAGCCAATCCAGAACTCTGAGTAGTTTTTCAAAAAATACCATGGCATACCTGGGTGTTGCGGCACACTAGTTGGGAAACACTGCTGTAAACAATCAACGAGGCAGTGGCCAGCTGCCTATTGAGAAACCCTTACTTTCTGGCATGCACCCTGCTTACCTATAAGGACTCTCCTCTCCACCCCATTTCCCCTCCCCACCCTAATTTTAGTTGTAGGGTTTTTAATGCAATTAATGTTCCATCTTGGTCATTATCACCTCCGTTCTCCCCAGGTAGAACAATGTCTGTACTTGTAAGTAAATAAGTATACAATTCCAAATGGATTATGTAACTGATAAAGACGTGTATACCTTTGACCACTGCAACATCACCAATTTTAGCTGAATCCAGTCAGTCTTCCTTCTTGGTATCTTGGCGCAGTGGTTGGGAACCACTGGTCTATGTTGCCTGGTCCTTTTGGAGGAATCCTTCCAGCTTTACATCAGAAAGGTCTGAATATTGGCTAATAGCTCAGGCCTATAAAGGATTATGCTATTTAGGATACCTCCTCTGACCGAACTAGTAAAAAAACCAAAAAAAAAACAAAACAAAACAAAACAAAACAAAACAAAAAACAAGGACAAGTCATTGATATGGATAATGCAAACATCCACAGTTACATGAGACAGAATGAAATATATTAAAGAAGCTATACATACCCTCATGTATCAAGTCATTTAGGCAACCCTGGCTGATAGGGTTAAAGAAAAAATCCCCCTCTGGGAGATTAGCTTATGATTGTCCATAGGGCCTTTCTTGCATCCCCCCCTGAGCCATCTGGCACGAGATACTGTCTGTGCCAGGAGGCTGCTAAGCTAGCTGGACCAGGACTGATCTGCTTGCTTCCTCTGTTCCAAAGAGGTTATTTCTTTTCAAGGTCTAGGGTCTGCTCAAGAACATTTTCCCCTCCCTTTTTCTCCTCAGGTCAAGTTATGGGCCCCAAGCAGCCGTGTGTCAAATACCTACCTGGGGATACAGGGTTCAATTCTGCTTCCACTGAAGTCAAAGCGTGCAGCACCAACAGGGGCCTAGACCATTTAACCTTGTTTGCTGGTCTGAATCCAGCCCAGGTCAGTGATGTCACCAAGGCTTTACCATCCCAGCACTGTGCAGTGGCCTATGTGGAATGAACAGCTGACTGTCACTTCTGCTTCATAGTGGACAGGGAGCCACTTCACTTAAACCACCACTCCCAGGCCACTGCCTGGCAGCCCTGCAGCACCAAGGTCCGTGCAGAAGGGAAAATGCATCCCCCTTGCAAAACTAATCCTTGTACCACACAGGCAGGACTCTTTCACCTTGGCAAGTTTGGGAACAGAAATGATGTTTGCCCTGTGGGAGCCCATGTTTCTATGGCTCACTAAAGGACTTCACCCTGGCACCTTTCACAAAAGCCATTGTAAAAATGCAAGGGATGAGTTTTGAAAATAAAGCTCTTTAATTTGGAAAGGAAAGGAGGGAGGGGAAGAAATACGTAATGTGGCTGCTTTGATAAACCCTTGCTTCCAGGGCAGTGCATTCCTTGGAGACATAACTGATTCCTGCCATCAGGCACCAGCCTGCTCTCCTGGAGGGTCAGTGCTTTCCCACATCCAAACACATTATCCTGCAGACGCTGCCTTTTGTACAACACACTCCATCTATTCATGTGCAAAGCAGCTGTAATCCCCGAGCCTTTCAAAGTCAATATACCAGGAAATAATAAATCCCTCTTGTGCACCCTTGAATATACTGAGAGGGGACTTGTGGGAATTTCCACTAGGCAGAAAAATAATAACTGCTTAATTTTTAATAGTTGCTGTAAAGAGAATGTGTCATTGGTGCAGGAGCATCTCAGGGTCACAGGCTCAAGCAGTTGGGGAAACTGATTTCACCTCTAACTATCTTGGAAATGTAGATTAGGTTGAGGATCACACATTTTGTGTTCTCCAGTGATCAAAACCTGCTTTTCTTCTTTTCAGAACCTTAAAATGATTATTTAAAACTGTTGGATTCAGAAAGAAAGTAACTGTCAAACATACAGGGAGGGTGGTTTATAGCTGCATTACAAAAGGTCCTCTTTTTTGGTCAGCATTCAAAAGCCTGTATCTGTTCCTCCAAAAGGAAAGTGAAAGGAGGCGACATCCAGATAATGGCACAGCAATAATTAATTATACATAATGGGCCTGATCATCAGGTCTTTTACTGTCTGAAAGGGACAGATTCTGCAACATTTTTGATGCATGGCTCCATTGGTCTGTTTGTGGGCTGAAGTGCTACTAAACATGAATGAAAGTGGCAGAATCTGACTGAGAATGCGGAGTGGTGTTTTACAGAAGGACCACAGGTTCAGGCCTCATAGGGATCATTCACCCTAAAGCACTTCAGAAACTATATAGCATACATACCCTATGGCAAAGTAGATTTGATCCAACACTACCAATAAAAAGTGTGAAAGGGATTGTTAATAGTCATGCATAGTAGCCAGAAAGGATTATTTTTCCTAGTGTCATTCAAGAGGCCCTCATACAGAACAGAACTCACTTTATCTGCTCTAGCAGATCAAGAGCTGGGCTTTGAACCTGTCATTCCGGAAATGTGAGAAATTTAGATTTGTCAATCAAATGAGTTTGCTACAATAATGCTAATACAGGGCTGGCCTGAAGGACAAGCAAATGGCCTTTCAGGACTGAAGTCCCAGCAGGTTCTGCAAGGCTTTACTATCCATCCAGCTGACAAACCAAGGAGAGAGTGGCAAATGTATTAGGGCAGAAGAGGTCTCTGCCAACAACCCCCCATCATGGGGCAAGGAGAGAATTTGCTAGCTGTAACCAACTGTGATAAGTAGAAAGAAGAAGCCGTTTGTGGAATTTTTTAGCTTGAAGGAAGTTTTTTCCCTACTTTTTTCACAGTGTCATCCTCCTTTGAGTCCTATCTTCAGCTTGTCTCTCCTGCATAGGGTTACCAGATACAAAAGCAAGGAAAGGAGGACAGGAAAGTACAAAAAGGAGGACATTGGAGAAAACATGGAGAAAATGTAGTATTCATGTAATATTCTTCTGTTTTTATGGGGCCCTGGAACGCTTCCCCTTAAAAATAGGGTGTTCTGGGGCCTTCCAGCATACTTTAACCCCTGTAAGTGAAAAGTCAGACAAAATCATGTATTTTTAAAATGTCTGCCAGACAGAGGATATGAAGGTAAAAAGGAGGACATGTCCCCCTTTTGCCTGACATCTGGTAACCCTACTCCTGCAGCATCTCTTCTGGAAGCAGGAAAGGCACATTGGAGAAGCACCACAAAACCAGACTCAGCACTGCAACTTGCAGGTAACCCGCCCCCCGCACACACACACACACTGCCCATCACAAAAGGACCCCTCTGAAGAAAGTGAATACCCCATCCCCATTCTGTGGAAGGGTAAACCAAGGCAGAAATGTATCCATGGACTAGTCCAAGGTCACACAGGAGTCAGTGGCAGAACCTAGATCTGAATCCCAGCTCTGTGCATGAACCACCAAAGACTAGCATAACTCTGCACCTTGGCCCCTACATTGCCCCTTCCTTGGTAAACAAGGATCTCTGAGAAACTTCAGCCCACATAGCCATCCAGAATCTCTTCAGTGACACCAAGAGAAAAAGCCACGTGAATTCACGGTGCATTGACAGAAGCGCAGGCACCACAAAAGAGTTATTAGCACCAAGCTGTGTGGGTTTGAATTTCTCCGACTTTCCCACACTTTTCCTCTATTGATAACATTTCTTGTTTGGACAATAGGCGTGTGCCTTGCAACTACTTGCAACATTAGCAACGGTGCCTGAGTCTGAATGAATTCAAGGGAAAAAATCCAACTCCCAAAAGACCATCTGGCTAACAGTTATAATACAGCAATAAAGGTCAGGGCTGCCTCTCCGAAGTTGGGAAAAAGATGCTCTTTGACACTGAAGATTTTCTTTAAGCAGCTTTGTACAACAACTACCTGTCAGACCTTGGCTTCAAGGTCCCTTACCATCACTCCTGTGCTTCAGAAAGATGACATGGGACATGGCCTTTTGGTGACAGGGCATTGAAATGATTTAAGGAAAAGGGCAGCATCTTATTAGAGCTGGCAAAAGCCAGCAATGCTGGTGAAGAGTCTTTGGGGCTGCATCTTTTTAATGTTTTAATCCTTTGGCTGGTTCAAAATGTTCATGAGATGACCTATCTTCTGGCTTTCCCAGAACACAGGGGATAAAAGGGTCTGAGCACAACATCTGTCCCAAACAAAGAACTAAGCCCATTCAGCCCTATACAATGAAAACCATGAAGCTGGCTATTTCCCTGACTTCCTTTCCTGATAAATGCCTATTAAACTCAGCGTTTACTTCAGGGTTTTCCACACAGGTGACAATCCCTGGTTTTCTTTAACCATTGCTGAGTTCCCTCAACTAGACGAAGTTCTTTTTCTCTGCTTATCAAACTTGCCTCCATGTTCCACACACATCATTTGTAGAAAAACTAGGACTCCACGCCTTAAGAGAGTATAGACCTGATCTTCTGCTGGGGTAAATCAGCATCCCTCTATTCAGATCAGCTCTGTGAATAGCCCTTTCATAGTGCCATATGTAACTCTGTTTAATCTAATTCCATAGATGCCCCTTTATCATATGTCAATGAAGCTATCCCTTTTTACACCAACTGAGGATTGGGGTCTTGCTGTTTTCGCTGCTGCCTTTAAGATTGCACCCAGGTATTAAATTTCTCCAACTGGATAAAAATCAGAACTAACCTGCACATTTGCCCCAAATGTGAACTGACTCTATGGAGAGTTCTGAGGTGAGAAGACACTAATCATCCATTTGTCTCCATGGCTGTGTTCACACGGCACTTTTGTTTCGAAACAACCTCGTTGTTTCGAAACAAAAAAAACCATGTTCACATGACGCACAGTTGTTTCGAAACAAGGGGAAGCCCTTGTTTCGAAACAACTGTGTTGTTTCGAAACAAGTTAAACCCCATTTGGGGACGAAACAACCTTGTTTCGAAACAACGCATGTGAACATGTTGTTT
>ML681963.1:15785861-15807504 GCA_007922195.1 Podocnemis expansa | reverse complement strand
GCAACAGCTTCATGGTCCAAGTGGAGGAGCAACTGCTGCCAAAAGAGAAGAACAAAGTAAGTAGAACACTGTACAGGGCTGGCAAGTGTGAAGTTAGGTTATATTCAGTGCAGATCCAGGGCATCTGAAACTTAAGCGCCAGCTGGGTGTTTACCCAATCAATTCCTAACAGAAACATGGGAGAGAGAGAACTGATGCATGAAAAGAAGGATAAATAGATTAGTGATAGACAGGCGGGGGAAAAAAGATGTAAGGAATTAAAACAAAGATGTGCATAAACATGGAGGATGGATATAGAGAGGTAAAAGAGGAAGAAGACAGATGAACAGACACTCCAGTCCTGAGTAGGAATTTGTCCCATTGTACATGGGTGGGAATTGAGATTATGTAAATAAATTGGATCCAACTGTCTTCCTAACAACGTGGCTCTTCTCATGTACAGCTGAGGAAGCCAGTGGTGGAAAAAATGCGCCGGGACCGGATTAACAGCAGCATTGAACAGCTGAAACTCCTGCTAGAGAAGGAGTTCCAGAGACACCAGCCCACCTCCAAGCTGGAGAAAGCTGACATCCTGGAAGTGGCTGTCAGCTACCTAAAACAGCAGAGCCAGCTGCTGGCGCATGGTGAGTATGCACGCAGCATGCTTTACCACTCCCATCCCGGAGGGCCCACTCTTCCACATATTTGCTCACATTCATCGACCTTACTCCTGCAGGAATCAATAGGGCAATCGACATGAGCAAGTCTCCATGCAATGTTGAGCCCTTTAGATGTATTTACGTTGCTCTGAGTTTGGACAGACCATTAACATATTGGTTTTTTTCCCATTTCTTTTCCAGCATTCAGTCAGAAGAACCCAGAACAGGATTTTAACACAGGTTACTTGCAGTGCCTGAAGGAAGCTCTACATTTTCTCTCCTGCTGTGAGCCTAAGAAGGAAGCTCAGGCCCAGCTGATCAAGCATTTCTGCAAAGCTCAGATGATTCCAGACAGCCAGCGTTCACCTCCTCTGCAAACGTCACCCCCAATACCATGCCTGGTAGCCAGGAAGCACCCTGCCCAGAAGAACATCCATGCAGCTGCTGCTGCCATCTGGAGACCATGGTAGACTTGTCTGTGGGCATTTTGTGTTTGTGTATGGGGGTATGCTTCAAAACCAAAGGGAACTTTGATTTAATGGTTCCTCTTTAAAGTAGGAAACTTTGATTTCCAGAAGGGGGTTTTATTGTTTGTCAGGAGAAATGTTCTCTGCAGTATCTTCCCTTCATAGTGAAGGATGGGGCCTATATCTGGCAGTAAACATGCTGCCTGCATGGGTGGCCTCCTGCTGAACAGAAGGTCAAGCCCTCTGGTACTTTAGAGAGCCAATCTCTCATTGAGTTCCATCAGAGTTTACCTCAACAAGGTCCCCTCTCCAATGTCCATTGCAGTTAATGGAAATCCCTATGGATTTCCACAGGCATTGATTCGGGAGCTGCTTTGGCCCTATCTTAGGTATAGGCCTTCGGATAGAAGGGTATTTGAGGATGTAATTTATATTATAAATTTAATCTAGCAGCTTTTATCTTTTGAGTGAAAGATTTGAGTCAGAAATATTGATACTTCTTAAATTCCTATACTATTTTAGTATAATCTTCTTTGCAAAGTTATTATGATAATGAATTATTGTAGGAGAAATTTTCTTACTATCCAGTATGTTACTCTCAATTGAGAGATAATTGATGCCTTTTGTAAAGGAAGTACCTGCTGTGTATCTTAAATAACAGCGATGGCAAGTGGGAAATGTATACTATACAATCATTTATTGAATGTACTGGTGAGCTTACCATGCTTTTATAAAGTTCCTCATGTTCATCATATGTGATGTTGAAAGTAACTTTGGTTCCTTCACTGTAAATGTCAATAAACTTTGTTTATTCATTTAACTTTTGTCTGAAATCATTAAAACATAGAAGTTTATTGGACAATGTGTGGTACACACTGGAGTTTGAACTAAGTGTGTGGGGTGGGGTTATGGATAGGGTCACAACGGGTCCTGGGAAATTGAGCAAAATCATTTTTAAAATCAAGCCAGGTTGGTTGGGGCTGCTCTTTCAGCACTGTCTTACAGCTGTTGCTGCTCTCAAATTACCATATATCTTCCACATTTTTTTAAAATCTAGATGCAGAATGAGGCTCTGTGAGGATGGTGCAGTTTGTAAATGCTACAAACACTTACTGCAGTGTGTAGACTCATGTAAGCAGCTACACAGCAGTGAGTTGGAAGAGACTTGGCTTACGAAGATAGACAAAAATGCTACCACAAAATAAAAATCACAGTCCTAATGTGTTTTAAAGGTGAACTGGAATGTTAGAGACAGATGTGTGTGATTCCTTATAAACCATGCAGACTTCAAAAGTGAAAGAACATCATGAAAAATGTAGCTGCCCTTCTTCAACAATAAATTTACCCGCCAAGCTGTGAGTTCAGAGTCCTATACTTCCTTCCTGAGGGGCTCTGATCACCCACTGAATTCAGTAGCAAAATTCCCATTACCTTTAAAAAGAAAAAATTCAGAGGTCACTTGGTATTTTGATGTTAACAACTCCTGTTCACAGAAACCTGATTAGCAGAACTCAGGTCTGACAGGCTAATTGCAAGTCTATACAATCTGGTGAGGGTTTCCTTTTCCAAATGATTTTCTCTTGTTTTCTAAAAGCACTTCACTCTCACTGTGAAGAGTCCAAGTAAGGGTCAGCAGTTCAACCTTATTAGTTCAGCAAGATCAAGCACAGTGCTGGAACTCAAGAGGTTTTGGTACCCTTGCTCTGCCATTGATTTCCTGAGTGGCCACATGCGAGACACTGCACTTCTGTGTCTCAATTTCCCTAACAGTAGACCTAAGGTCATAATGCTGTCCCACCCTCTGCAAAGCACTTTGAGATATATGAAGATACTGCATGAATGCTTAGTGGTTCTCAATCTTTCCAAAGTACTTTCAGAAGTGTGATACGTCTTGCTTACCCCAAGTTTCACATCATTAATAACTATGCACTTATCAGACAAACATACGGAAGTGTCACAACATACTATTACTGGAAAATTGCTTAGTTTCCTGTTTTTACCATGTAAATATAAAATACATTGATTGGAATAGAAATATTGTACATATATTTCAGTGTGCTGTATATACAGCCATATAATGAATAGCTGAAAGGAATTTGAGTTTATACTGACTTTGCATGTGCTTTGTATGTAGCTTGTTGTAAAACAAAGCAAAGATCTTGATGAACTCATGTTCCCTGGAAGACCTCTGTATGCCCCCAGCAGGGGTCTGCACACCTCTGACTGAGAACTTTGCTAGATGATATTATGTATTACACATACTCTTTTAACTTAGGCTTGGTTCATTGCAAGGACATGCTGCCACATTTGACAAGCTTTCAATATTTAACCCAACGCCTATTAGCTGGGATACAAAATATAACAGAGATAATGTGCCCCCATTGATCCCTTTTGCCACCCCAACATAGAAAACAAATCCCACATGGCTTTCTAAATGGGTGCTTACAAAAGCTTGAAAACACTACTACACCTACGGGCTCACCAGAGTGCTAAACTGCTTGTGACCTACGAATGTGGGCACAGTAGGCACACTCCCCAGGCGGTGCCCCAGCCAGGTCTGTTTCTGGGAGAAAGCAAAGAAATACAAAGGCGGTATTCTATTCTGCACTACTCTATAAGGTTCCTATGCCAGCACATCACCATAGCTTATAGTTGCACATTTAGCAAAATGGCTAACATCTGCCACTTGTTTCCTCTCTCTCATCCTCTCCCTTGAAGTGGAAGTGTGTGTGTAATGGAGTGCTTTTTCTGGGCGGTGGAGCGTGGTCTGAAGATTGCCGCACTGTGTTGTGTCTATGTGGGAGATGACAGGTCAATGAAGCAAAAGATGAGCCTCACCCATGTGTTAGAAAGTTCTCATAGCCCTGAGCAGAAGCAACATTATGCACCATGGTTATGGGTGCTAGCCTGGGATTCCCAGGCCTGGGTTTGATTCTGGTTTGCCACTAATTTCCTGAGTGACCTTGGGCAGGTCATCCAGCCTCTATGTTTCAGTCCCCATCTGTAAAATTGGAATAACAGCACTTGCCCACTTCACTTCCCAAAGTCAGCCTCAAGAATGGTGGATTACTTACCAGTAGCTGTTCTTCTTCAAGATGTTTGCACAGATTCATTCAGTAATAGGTGTACATGCGTCAGCACACGAGTGGTCAGAAACCTTTTTGCTCTAGCCTGTCAAAACAGGGGTGCTGGCCAACGCTCCCTGGCCACCCTGTGGCCATATATATGGCCGCAGCCCTGCCCTCCTCAATCCCTAAAAGTCGCCAACTCCGAGTTGCGAGTCACCTATTACTGAATGAATCCGAGCAGCCCATCTCGAAGGATGGTTACCAGTAAGTAGCCCACCGCTCTTCTTCAAGCACTGCTCGGATACATTCAGTAATAGGTGACTGCTAGCCATACCGAAGGATGGCGGGTGGAGTTGGGTTCTTTTCCCACCTTAAGCACAGTTACTTCTGAAACGGCCAAACTCCAGGCCTGAAGGAGCCGGTAGGATGAAACGGCCTGGCCTAAGTGGGGAAGGACTGAGGCCTATAGCCCTCGAGTGCACCCTGCCTATGACCTGCAGAGCAAAGGGAGGCCTAAAGTCACCTTATCATGGAAAGAGATATGGCAGCAACATCTCAGAATGGTTGGGCGCTGCCAGATGAAGGACATAAGAGGCCAGCACTAAGGCACCTGCCAAAACGAGGTGACCAGGGTACATCCCTTGGTCTTAGGCTCACAACACACACCGTAGCTAGTTTGATAGGAAGGCTAAGATGGAATCCAGAGTTGCTGGCCTACTGACTTATACTAGGAATCAGTAAGAAAAGGGGAGGGGAAGAAGGCCCCTCTACCAACCCAACTAAGGGGAAAGGGGGTAAAGGGTTGTGCGGGAGGAATCGAATAACCACCCAGCAAGAACAGTTTACCTGGTGGGCAAATGCCAACACCACAGCTGAGGTACTGAGTGTCTCCTCAGAGACCCATAGAAGGTGTGGCCACTGGTGGCTGAAGGGATGGGGAGAACGTGGGCCCAGGGAGAGTTTGTATGAGCCCACTGTGCTAAGGGGCCAAACCAACACGTTTGAGATGCCAACGGGAAGAGAAAGTCCCATGGTTGGGATGTAGGAGGAACCAGCCCCACTCAGCTGGTTGTGGGGCTGGAAGGAGGAGGAAGGCACAATGTGAAGCACCCACATGAAAGGTGTATTGCCTCCACAACTGACCACCTCCCTTCGCTAGGTGGGAGGTGGATGGATAAAGGCCCTGATTGGATCAACCCACCAAAGGAGTGCCCTTGGTCCTGGGTGTTCCCCCTGGGGGGACCAGAACAGAACTACACCGATCTTCAATATGCTGGAGTGTGAGAGGAGATGTAATCGCATCAGGGAATTGGCGAAGTCAAAGGCCCCTATTCTGGAGCATGGAAGGAGTGAGGGTGCGTGGGTAGGGCAGGCAACCAGTGAGGGAGTGCCTAGCAGCTCCTGACCAGGCGCCTGCTAAGGAAGTTAAGGAAATGCCCACCAACATGAACCCAGGGGACAAGGCCTTAGCAGAACGAGCAAGGCCTGACAGAACTTGGACTGATGAGCGCTATTGGGAGGATGGATAAGGGGACCACGGGGACCACCCTGACAGCAAGCCAGTTGGTGATGTTTATCATTGATCCTAGGGGGACAGTAGTCACCGAGACACTCTGAAAAAACAAGAGGTTGGCATCTGGTATTGGGGTCCCCCATATTAACCTTTCTCTCTCTTTATTTGATTTCATTTTAGTTTAGTTTAGTTTAGTTTTTTTGGAAGTAGGAGCCCCGAGCTGAAAAATTCTTAATCCGTACCTGAGAGCATGGTATGGTCCATTAGAAACCCTCATGGAGGTGTCCCATTGTGCTGCCTGGCCACGGCCTAAGAAAGCATGGACTGCGGGGGCGGGGAAGCGGACGACAGCCCTTCAAATACTGTGACCCAAAGGGTACTTGGTATTCACACTTGCGGCCTGGGGGGGGGCAGCAGGCCTTCGAGCTAGGGAAGGATGGTTCACAAGCCCTATCCTAGGCATGTCCCCTAAGCTTTCGGGGTATGGGCTGCCTGGGGGGTTGCCAGGAGGGCATTCTTAAGGGAATGCTGCATGGGAAGAGAGATTCCCAAAGGGTATCCCAACAGAGCTATCAGAAATATTTTTCTCAGGGAACAATTTGTGACATGTGGAGTGCCCTGCAACTGAGTTGTGTTCCCCTTTGAACACAAAGGCTATATGTTTGGTCCCCCTCGCCCTATGAGGGCTCCATGAATGATATGCAAAAGGTTATAAAGTCCCCACATTCAGTTAACCCAATTTGCCTTCAGAGTAAGGGATGGGAGGCCTCCGGGGGAAGGGGGGGGCAATCAAGGTGTCCTCCACAGTCCTAGGTGGGAAGAGGGACCCTCAGGAAAACAAAACCTGCAAGGCAAAGAGATTGAAGGATGCCCATTACGGGCTGGGAGGGAGGCTAGTGGGCCAGGAGGGTAATAGGCCCAGGTATTTTAGATCCCCTCGTGGGTCCTGGGCACCGTGGAGGGCACTATCTGACCCTTCCGCGAAGAGGGACCCCCCCGTCAAAGGGGAGGTCCATTACGACCTGCTGGGAGGAGAGGGGCACCCTTGCCTCCCGAAGCCATGCTGCCCATCTCAGGACCACACTGGAAGCCATTCTGTGGCTTGCTGTGTCCAAGGCATCCCAGGCAGATAACAGAAGGTCTTGGGACACCAGCCTGCCCTCTTCAACAAAAGCATCATAGTCTGCCCTGTTCTCTTGGGGGAGTAGATGCCTGAATTTATTCATGGGCTCCCATACATCCATGACACACCTGGCCATCAGAGCTTGGTGGCTGGCTATTCTGAGCTGGAAGGAAGAGGAGGAATAAGCCTTCTGGCCTAACAGGTCTAATTCCCTCTTCTCCCTAGACCTCGGGAGGATGGGGAAATTGTCTGGGGCCTAAGGCTGCTTCCACCACCCCTTGAGATGGTGTCAGGTGGTAGGCAAGGAATAGAAAATCTTAGCCTGGGATACTCTTGTCCCATGGTATCGGAGATCGGGGCGATGGACACAGGAGTTTGCCTTCATGCCATAGCAATCTCCTGCATGTTAGGGTGCAGAGGAACTGTTATGGGCCCAGAAGGTGACAAGAGCCCACGGCTGAAGAGAGTGTCAATGAGTCCAGCAAAGGAGTGAGCCTCCAACCCCATGTCAGGACACACACAGCGGAGGAAATCAAAATGCGCCATGAGGTCCCCTGTATAGGAGCAGGGCCTGGGGTGCAGAGCTCTGTTGGGTACCAGAGGACATGGTGCTGGACTAGGCCAATTGGTACCATGGGAGAGTGGTGGGATCTACTCAGGAGACCACTCATGTGGTTGGTACATGTAAGGCATCGGTACCAAGGACTGTGGGTGGGGCTGTTTACTCCCCCTCGAGACCCCTTCCTTGGGATGGGGCATTGAGAAGGTTCCCAGAGCTGCGTTGGGCTTGGCTTCAGCACCATGGGAGGGGATTTAGTCAGCAGTGCCAGCAGGGACAAAGTGGTACAACCCCTAGGGGAGGCTCTTGGGCTCTGGCCCCTAATGGTACCAGGGACCTCTTCCTTGGGACCCATTTCTGGTACTGGGGAGCTCAGTGCTGAGACCGGACAGCGAGATCGGTGCCTTTTTCAGAGAGACCATGCACCTGAAAGGAAGGCCGGTTTGCCCCACTTTCTGGGGGGCACAGGGGTGGGAGGCATTGGCAAGAGGAGAAGTGTCTTTGCTGCCTCAAAGGCGTCCAAGGTGGAGGGAACTGGTCTTGAGGAGATGTGGAGCAGCGCCAACGCTTTGGTACTAAGGCTGGTAACAAGCCGTCTTCTGCTTTCTGGGAGAGCAGTGCCAGGACAGTTCTGGCACCAAACAGGCACATGGTGCTGAAAGTAGCCCTGGAGTTTCAGGGATAGGCTGCCGCACTTGTTCCGAGGCCAACGCACAGCGCCTTTGCTCATGTCTTTTATGGTCCTAGGTTTGAAGCATAAAGCATAAAAATAGAGCATTCAGTGACCAGAAGGGCCTTGTCCAAGCACCAGAGGCACTTCTCATGGGGATTGTCTTGCAGGAAAGCCTTGCTGCAGGTAGCACAAGATTTGAACCCCAGCATGGCAGGCGGCAGTGAGGAGCAGTGTTCCTGCTCTGTAGACAAGTGCAGTGTGTGAGCGCTTTCCGCTGGAACAACATCCACAAAGAGGTTCTCCCAATCAAGTGAGTGGCTCATAAATGAGGCAAATGACAGGCTACTTGTGCGATTGCAAGGAGTGGGCTGTTCCAATACCGTCGCTGAGGGTGCAAAAACCGAACTGAGGAGGGGCAGGCAGTGCCCATATATATAGCTAAGGGGTGGCTGGGGGCGTTGGCCGCCAGCCCTGTTTTAACAGGCCAGGGCAAAAAGGTTTCCAACCAGTTGTGCACTGAGGCATGTACACCAATTACTGAATGAATCTGAGCAGCGCTTGAAGAAGACCAGATGATGACACAGAGGGAAACTCAGTTGCCCAGAGGCATAGCATGCCTTCTCCAAACTCTGTATCTGTGGCTATGATGTTTTCTTTTGCAGGATCCCCAGTAAGTCCTGTTGCTCCCAGCCATCTTTGCAGAGGCAACAGTGCTTCCTGCTTCCCCTAAATTCCTCAGGAGAATTTTGTGGCTTGCAGGAACCACTGCAGTCACTGCTGACCCCCAACCCCACATCTCCACTCCATTAGGGAAGGTAAACTTTTAACCACCAGATAAGACCTCATTGCCTTTTGGCTTCTTCCTATCCATCCTCCACTCTAACTAAAGTGGATTTGCAGAACAAATCCTGCTGGGACTGCATCAGAGCACCACTGAGCACCCCCTCATAGCCCAGGGCAGGATTCTCAAACGCATAGCCTGCAGCCACATGCAGCTCCAAAAGTTATTTCCTGTGGACTGTAACAACATTTAGAATTTATCAAATAATTGATAATGCAAAATTTAAAGTGTGTTTACTTACTTACTCTTTGTCTTCCTGATGATACCTCCATCTTGAACTGAAGTAATTCTTTCTTACTCTTGGCAGATATATTTTACTTGTCTTTTTTTTCATTTTGACTATACTTTGTATCGTTGTATGAAAAGGTTTAAGCGGTGCAGCCCTCAAGCTATCGTACTAGTCCTCATGCCACCCTTGTGGTGATTTGAGTTCAAGACCCCTGGCCTAGGGTGTCTCTAATCCAAGAAATCTTGTCTCAATTTCTCCTTCTTAGGGCATCTCAAAAATCCATACACCCTGGTTTGGCTACAGTGACTTGGCTCTCAGTTAAGTCATTTAACAGAAGGCCACCCCTTCTGGTGTATACCCACCAAAACAGCAAACAAAACCCCACAATACCTACATACCAGCCTCAAAATGGACTCAGCCATCTTGTTGTGAGGGCTTTCTGCTCATTCTGCTGAACATCAATTCTTAGGATTTCCTTCTTGCACTGTTCCTTTTCCATTATAGAAAGAGCCCCTGTTTATCTTCCTTTCCCTAGTTCGCACTGAAGTCCACCTCCTCCTAAAAAGCCAGCCACTCTCTGACCAGGGGCATTACTGAAGGGGAGTCAGGACCTGGGGTCTGCCCTGTCTGTGGCCCTGATCTTGCTCCAGGGCCTGATCTGGCTGCTGCAGCTTGCTGGCAGCACCAGGGGCCCAATCCAGCTTTAAGCCTCCTGCAAGAGGCTTGAAGGCAGAGACAGTCTGTGCCGCTTTTCACAAGTGGCAGGAGCAGTCTCTGAGATGGCTCCAGTTACTCGTGAGAAGCTGCAGGAACTGTCTCCCTCTTTCAGCCTCCTGCAAGAGGCTCGAAGCCAGGAACAGTCCATGCCACTTTTCACAGGTGGCAAGAGACAGCTCCAGCTGCTTGTGAGAAGCCACAGGAACCATCTCCCTCTTTGAGCCTCTTGCAGGAGGCTCAAAGAGGAAGACAGTTACTGAGGCTTCTCACAAGCAGCAGGAGCCGTCACCAAGCTTCCGCCGCTTGCCGGAAGTGGCCTGGAGCCAGATTGGGCCCCTTCCAGCTGCGCTGCCAGCCAGAGATCCAGGGCCCATTCCCTGCTGGTGACAGTGTAGTGATGCCCCTGCCTCTGACACAGCTAAACAGCTTCAGTAACTGTCAAATTGCATCTCTTATCTACAGTAAGATTCTCTCACATTTAAGAAGCGCCGCTTCTCCTAGAAATCCCACTCACCAGCAAGCTCAGCAGGCAATGTTGATTTCCCTGACTAAGGTTCCCAAAGAAATTTAATCTGCACATAATAGTCAAAATCTAATTTACGGTATTACTTCTAAAAATTATTGTTGGCTCCTGTACTGTGGTACATGTAGGAGGGTATATGGTAGGGAATCATCTTGCACTGAAAGCATATGATCAGGTGACCAAATATTCCATTTCCCCTATGATTCCATGAAAGAGACGTATTTGAAAAGCTGAATTACTACTAAATTCATTTGTCTTTAAAACTCCAAGGCTAATGAAGTGCACCTGATCTCACATAGCATCCCAGACAAACACCTGGCAGAGTCAATCCTGCCAAGTAGAAGAACACTCACTGGCCAGTCACCAGCTTTGGCAGGGAGTCTGCAAGAAGTTTCTTTGTGGAAAAGACATTTATGGAAAGGATGCTCCCCCACCCCAAAAAAAAAAAAAGCGCCTATCAGCCAACAGACAAATCTTTTTCTTCATTGTGGTTATAAGGACCCTTCACATTATTCATCTATTAGGAACCCAGAAGCTGGTTGAAGTAATTCAATATCCTTGACCTATTTTTTTCTGATTCTGTAGTTCTTTCAAGGCTGATCCTAATTTCTGTGACTACATTCATTTTCATAAGTATTCACCAAATAACTCAAATTAAAGATTGGTCAATAACTGTAGTGACCCAGTAGCTAACACACTGAGCCAGGAATGTATTGTGTTCCTTGCTTATCCAGGAGAGTACAGGAGTGAGAATAGGAAATTCCATCTCTGTATCTCAATTTCCCCATCTGTAAAATTATTATTATCAATTATTCAGATTGCAGCAGCATCTTGGAGTCCCATCATGAACAGTGAAGATAATTATACTCACTCTAAGTCTACAGATTAAAAAAGGGCTAGATATAAGAGCTAGAAATATACATATATAAACAGCTAGAAAATACCATTCTTTATTTAGTTGATTGAAAACTGTACATTATGGCTATTTACTGTTTGTACTATTTGATTGTTCATATGGTATATTTTCTGCTCCAGACTTATTGAATGAAACTTTATAATACAAAGATGGTAACTTATGAATACTATATTTTTCTGCAAATATGAAAATTTTGTAAATATTTTATAAATACTGGAAGTCACATATATGCCAACTAGGCTGGCCCCCTGCCCTAAATATCTGCCAGTCAGATTCAAGTTGTTTGTTAATGTATGTGTGTGGGGTGGTTATTAATCAACCAACTCAAATGAATGAAGATTGCAAATGAAGACTGGGGACATATTGGTACATTCCTTCTAGTTAGATCAGACTCAAGTCACAATATAATTTGATAACTCTATGTGCCATCTTCCAGATTATACTCTATACAGACAGGTGAAGCATCATCTTCAATTTTTTTTTAGCTGTTGTACATTTACTTAGAGTAAACAGCTTTTATGTGTATAGCTATTTAATACAGTTAACATACATCTACTTTGAGTAAAGTGTGCCTTGCTAAAATCAACATCTCACACTGATTGAGTTTAAATGGATGAAGTCAGAGTCAGACAGAAATACAGAAAAGAAAAACTGAAAAACAACAAGAATTTAGGGGCTCCTGGATCTAAATTTGACTTGGCTTGCATTGGTGCAAATCAGGAACAAGTCAGAAATATTACACCTGGAGAACACTGGTATGAGATCAGAATCAAACCCATGAGTCTGGCATCTCCTTTCACTCAGACTGGCATAAAACAGGAAGATGGATGCCTGCATTTCCACTGCCAGGGATCTAGCTGCTCTGTGGATAAAAGGAGTTTGTTTTCGAGGGATGTGCATCCAGTACTACATTTACATAACTGTGTAACTCATGGCTTTCTCTTCACATAACCTTTCTCTTTTTTTATTTCATGCCACTTCCTCCCTTCATGTCACCCAGTCTCTCTCATGAAAGGCATCGATATTGCATGTGCGTGTGCTTTAAAGGATTTTTTCGCTGTCCCTTGGATAGCTTAAAATCTAGCTGACAATCCCTCCTCAAGCCACCTATTTAGTGTCAAAGAGCATAACATTCCCAAGTTTTAAAAGGGCTTCGGTAATACTGATCGATCAATGTGCTCTTTGGGAAAATAGCTCTCCAGATGGTCTACTGGGACAGGAATTGCTGGTAATCACAAAGAGGAGTCAAAGAGCGTCACTAATGGAGGCTGTTGTGAGGCACGCTTCTTTTGTGATCCCCTTGAATGTCATAAATAGGGAAGAAAGTGTGGGAAACGCTGAGAAGCTCAGGCCCACACTCTGAGGTTAATAGGGTCTTTGTCAGAAGAGTATCGCTGGGTTATGGGATCAGCATAGTAAACACCATGCTCTGCAAAGGTAGGAGAGTGCTGAGAAAGGGGACAGTCACCCAGTGGGATATGGGAGTTTAAAAAAGAAACAATAAACAAACAACAACCACCACAGCTCTGTATGCAGTTCAACACTGCAATTGATAAAACACTGTAAGCTGATTCTCAGTTATGTTAAGGCCTGGCCTTACAGTTGATGGCTGTAATTGTGGTTTTACATTGCCAGAATGGGGTGACCTGGACTCAGTGTACAGCACACTCAGGCCTCATGATGTCAGTGACATCACTGATTTCTGATGCCACCTTTTAATTATCAATACAAAACAGTCAGTGTCACTACATAGATCAGCCTCTATCTTGTACTGGGTGATTCTGATCATAGTTTTGAAGCTGTACTATATTCATGGTGCAGCTATTGACTGGTAAGATGGTTTATGACTGAACAAGGCTGCTGAGAAAATGAACATTACAGGTGCAATAGCTTACGTGCTGAGTTTCAGTCCATCTCTCAAGATCTGATCCACATTTTACAACAGTGAAATATTAGAAGAAATATTACATTAAAGAAGTGCGCTAACTACCTCAGTAACAACTCTGTGGGTGAAAGGAGACAATCACTACACTCTCGAATGAACTCATACAGACAAGTGATTTAAAAAGACAAAATTGCAAAGTAATTATACTGTATCTGACCTCAGTCATCATCCTCAAAGGAAATCTACACAACACCTTCAAAAGATGAGCCTGAAAGTTTAAATTCATATCTTTGCTAGTCTCTAAAAGATGTGGACTGACCAGAGACAGTGAGTGTATTTCTTATTACAACAATCCATAACTCACTAACTCCTGCCCCGCCTTGCTTTCTGCGCCTTGCAACCCTGGCCTCTTTTCCTCCCTGTGGCTGGTTAAGTTTTAACAGGCCATTTCATCTAGAATTGGTCCCTTGATATGTATGTTAACTACTTATGCTAATCAAGCTGTTCCATCTTGTGTTTAGCTGTGACACTGATTACATTTCCCAAATGTGAAGAAGCGCTCTGTTTAAGCTCAAAACCTGGTCTGACAAATACATTACCTCACATACCTCGGGCATGTCTACGCTATAGAAACTTAGTTCGAACTTGTTAGTTTGTTTGAATTAACTGCCCTTAGTTCGAACTTCTTAAGTTTGAACAACGGTTAGTTCAGGTCTGCATCATGCTTAGTTTGAACTAAAGCTCGAACTAAGCGCTTAGTTTGAAGTAGATGCTGGTACTTACTAGTTCAATCTAAGTGTTCCTTAGTTCGAACTAAAGAATTTCTTAGTTCAAACTAAGGAAAGGCTAATGTAGACTGGAACCAATTTATTTTAATTAAGCCTCCTTAATTCAAACTAAATTGGCTGTTTAGACATAGCCCTTGTCTCTTGTCCTGGGACCAACATGGCTACAGTAACACTACGTGCAAAGAGGGTAATTATTTAGACTACAGCAGTAAGAAGACGTGAAAAAAATTGAATTGTCTGATTAGCATGATCTAGATTCCAAGATCTCATTCGCACTATCTAGAATTTTGTGCAACTGTTGTTTGTTTCTTTCAATCTATCATTCCGTTAACAAATGGGAAAGACCTTTAAGCACCATTTCTGTGAGTCTGACACAAAACAACGTTCTCTGCTTCCCCTGAAGTTCCTGCTAATCAAAATCCAGAGCTTCTCCAACAGTGGGTGGTCTTGGAGCTCATGGCCTAGTCTAAACTGTGGGGCTAAGTCAACGGGAGATAGACAATCTGCATGCCAACGAATGGGGGTCTGAAACATGCGGCCTGTGGGCCACATGCGGCCCCTAAAGCTATTTCCTGCAGCCCACAATGACATGATCGTTACCGTTATTTGCAATATCATTATGTGGAAAGTTTTCAGTGGTGTGGCCCTCAGGCTAACATAATGCCCATGCGGCTCTCTACTAGTCCTCAAGCAGCCCTCAGGGTGATTTGATTTTGAGATCCCTGCCACAGAATGTGTATCTCTCATCGACTTAGTTACTCACATTTACTGCAGCATCTTTACTCCCTTCAATATAGAAATACTCCACTTGAAGGGGTGGCATTACTGAGTTGACTGGAGAAGACTTCTGCGATTGACTGAGCAGGTCTATACTGACACTCAGTCAATCCCACTGTGTCATTCCATAGGGATTGACACAGCATTTTCAGTTTAGACAAGCCCCAAGCATATTTTAACAGCATAAAGTGCAATAGAAACTGAACTTTTCTATTTCACTTTAAAAAGCAAAACCAAACAAAATGTAGACCTATTTACCAAATGGAAACAAGACAAACATTTTCATTATTAACCTTTTACTAAAGATAAAAAGGCTATTGACAGTATGAACTATTTTCTTCTTTAAGGGCAAACATCTTAGATGTCCCAAAAGGCCACATTTTCATTCAGATTGACTTCTAAAATGTGTTGCAGTGTTATATGAAATGAGGTTATGAACATTTATATATGCCAATAAAGAGACAGAAAAATTTATCCTTGGGATAACTTCATTGATAGTAATACCACAAGGAAGAATATGTCCTTGTGAATAATAAACTAGATAAATAAATATATGTTTATGCACAAAGATGCTTTGCTGGTACTCAAATGTATCTGTGAATATCTGGGAGTAGAGAGTATGCCTCCAAGTAAAGTATATTGCTGCACCCTATTCCATTCACCTTGATGCTCTGAATTCCACGATATTTAGAAACAACAATGAAAGTCCTGTGGCACCTTAATAGATTTCTTGTGGCATAAGCTTTCATGGTGCATCTGACAATGTGGGTTGGAGCCCATGAAAGCTTGTGCCTGAAGAAATCTGTTAGTCAATAAGGTGCCACAGGATTCCCATTGTTTTTGCTGTACACAGACTAACACGGCTACCCCTCTGGAAATTTCTACAATTTCTAGAGGGCTATGTCTACACTTAGGAAGTTAGTTCGAATTAGCTTAGTTGAAATTAATTAATTTGAACCAGGAATGCCACTAGCCTGGAAAAAAATCCAGGGCTTGGTGCACTAACTTTTGGGGCTCATGTGCTGCCACTGCAGCTGCTGCTGCAGCCAGCCTGGTGGCAGACCCAGTGCCCCGTGAGCCCGGTGCCAGAGATGCCCCTGATTCAAACTAATAATGGTTAATTCATAATAAGTTAACTCGAACTAACATGTCCCCACTAGAAACCCAAATCGATCTAGCATGTCCATGGACATGACTTGCTAGTTCGATTTAGGAAGTAGCCACCATGCGAAGTGTGCCAACATAGCCCCTGAGAAGGGCAATTCCCCCACCCAATACATAGAAAGAGGACGGCACCCTGGATGAAGAAGGTCAAACCACATTAATTCAAGTTAATGGTTAGTTCAAATTAACATGGCTACGCTGGGTTAATTCAAACTAATAAGTTTGAATTAACGATTATTTTGAAGTTAAGTGAGGTTTTATAACTTCAGAGTAAGCATTCATTACTTCAAACTAAGGAATTCCTTAGTTCAAAGTAATGAAAGACAGTATAGTCATGCATTAATTTAGTTTGAATTAATCCTCATTAATTCAAACTAAATTGTAAGTGTAGACGTACCTGACCGAGGTAATGACAATGACTATATGATAATATAGACTGTGTATGTCCTCATATGCAATGTATATTGCATTCATCTCCATAAAGAATCAACTCGTGGTAGCCTTACATTGGGATTTTAGTAATCTGACATCACTATGTGAAGAAATACTAATTCACAAATATCCACTCCTCGGAAAGTATTTAGGTTAGCACAATACAAGCAACGCAAATACAAAAGGAACGGTGCCTTTCTTCGATTTGCGACTAGGTGTGGGGGGGAGGTGAGAAAGGGGGGCTTGGTTTTAGATCTCTAGTCTTTTCCAACTGGTGACAGAGTGAGAGAAGCTGGAGTCTGTAACCTCAGAAGGTTGTTGTTCTGTGCACACAGTGCAAGGCAGCCTGCCTGGTTCACCATTCACCTCAGATGGTGTGAGGCCAGAATTTTGAGTTTCCCACACATCGCCCCATTCACAGTGTTAAACTGTCAACAATAGAAGTGTGCCTCTGCAGGTCCTGAGCAGAAAGCTAATGCCTACTATGCCATCTGGCCAGCACACGGAGAAAGGGATAATGCTTTAATCAATGGGGGCTAGTTCAGCCCTTTGGGTTCCCGAGCATCGTGCTGAGGAGAGGATGGCATTATTGAAAACCTCTTATTTCATATTTCCAGCACTAAAAACTGGATCAAAGCTTTCCTGGCCGAAGGAAACCTCCCACCCCACAGTGCCCGTCTGCTCCTGAAAACACATGCCCTCTCAACCACCTACTGTCCAGTGCAGCTGGCACACTGGCTGGTTCTGAACACAGACTTTGCTTTCTATTTTCACTGTGAATGAGAACAATGATCAAAGTGTGCAGGGTCTGGTCTACTATAAATTAAGACAGTAAAATAAGAATTCCAAATAGGGGAATTTGTTGCCGAGTCACTTAGGTGCCTTTGAAAATCAGTAGTAAATAATGAATAAGCCAGTAAAATATAATATGCCAGAAGACATCTGACCAATGGAACTCACTGGCACAGGAAATCATGGAATTAAATGTTACAGACATTGAGTTGTAAATGCTGCTAGACAACTTTATGATGAAATGCGTGAGCATTAAAATTAACTTGCAGGATATCGAAATTTAATGGATTCAACCTTTCAACAATACTGTGTGGTATTTGCATGCAGCTACAGATGATTGTGTTATTAGCCCCATTTTTCACATGGTGATATGTTCCAGAGGGGTAGCCATGTTAGTCTGTATATAACAAAAACAACGAAAGTCCTATGGCACTTTAAAGACTAACAAATTTCTCCAGGTATAACTTTTCATGGGTTGTTAAAGTGGGTTGCAGCCCATGAAAGCTTACACCTGAAGAAATTTGTTAGTCTTTAAGATGCCATAGGACTTTCATTATTTTTCACATAAGGAAACTGAGGCATGGAGGTGTGACTTACTCAAGGTCACACAGTGAGCACAGCAGAAGATTCATTTATTTTTGCTCTGTGTTTTATAAAGCTGACAAAGAGTGTTAGGTGAAGCTTTCATTAATGCCTTTGCATGAATGGGGAAACTGAGGCAAATAGAACAAATCACGTCCTTAACTTGTGAACTGAAAAGCTGGGTCCTAGGGGAGGAATCCTAGCTTAGGAGATAGAGCGCTGGACTGGGAGTCAGGAGATATGTCTTAAATTCTGTTTGATTTTATACTCATAGACTTTACAGCCAGAAAGGAGCAGCATGATTACCTGACACCCCCATTCCCACTTCACAGGCCACTTCACCCATCCTGTAGTAGGCCCATCTCTGCATGAGTTACTCAGATCTTAAGTTATGGACTACAAGCTACCGTGAAAGAAGATGCGAGGAGTCCTGGGTACTTAAAGACCACAGGACTCCTTGCTTCCTTTACTGAACTAGACTAACACGGCTGCCTCTTTTGAACTAAGCTACAGTGGATCCACCATTTATTCTAGTTCAAAAAAGCAAGTGACCTGCTCACCCCATAGAAGGCAAAGTCACTTCCCCCTCTCTGCCTCAGGTTCCCCATCCATAAAATGGGGATAGTGATACTCTGAGATCTTCTGCTGGAGAACACTATATAACGAGGAGCTGTTATGGTGTTTGAGTTACTCTCTCAGGCTCCAGCTTCTAGTTCTGGAATGTGCAGCAGTTGAAAGGACAACTGTGCTCACATGGGAACTACCCACCCCCCAAAATCAATGAAGCTCAAAGCAAAAATTGCAGACTGATCACACATGACAGAAAGCAGAATTGGATCCTCTGTCAATACAGGACATCACATACTTGTTCTGGCATCACGTGCTTGCTAGATCCTAGAAGATCATAGCTCAGATCAGCAGGTGACTGTACCTCTGACATGGTACATCCTAGAGAGTCAAACCTTCTGACATCTCAAACCTCCCGCTCCACTTTCAATAGCATCTTAAACCTTTTTTCTCTACCGACTATCCCCAAAGGTGTTTTTATTATGACCACTAGTAGTTCTTTACCATTCCCACCCCCCTCTTATTCCTTGTGTGCCTGTTTTGTGTCTTCAGGGCAGTTTCTTCCATCATGCTGCCTCATATTGTTCTTTAGCATTTGGTGTCAAGCCCCTTGACTTATGCATGTAGTTGATGGGGAATCATAGCAATGTGGGACTTGAAGGGACCTCAATAGGTCATCTTGCCCCGGCCTCCCTGTGCTAAGGCAGGAGGAAGTGCAATATGGACCACATCTGACAGGTGTTTGCCTAACGTGTCCTTAAAAACCTCCAATGAGGTTTCACAATCTCCGTACCCAACCAACTTATTCTAGTGCTTAACTACCTTGACAGTTAGGAAGTTTTTCCTAATGTCCAACCCAAATCTCCCTTGCTGCAGTTTAAACCCACTGTTTCCTGTTTTCAGCATTGGTTAAGAACAATTTGTCACTCTCTTCTTTACAGAACACTTTTACATCCTTTTACATACTTGAAAATTGTTAAGAAGTTAGCAGAGATGATTATGAGGAGATTGGTTACATAAATTAAGAGAGCGAGAGGCTGGTCTTACATGTTTGATTAATACTCAAAGTACTCATGAGTGCAGGGCCTGTGGTAAAGGAAGAAGTGACCAGAAAAGTATTTCTATGAACCAGATGAACCATTGATCCAGCATCTCCAGAACCCAGTCTAGGATTTCTGGCATCAGGTCTAAAAATAAAATAAAAATAAAAAATCAAACAAATATTACGTACTTCTTTAGGAAACATTCCTGTGGTCAGATGATTACCCACTTCTGTGTTGTTCTCATGCTTCCATGTGACAGATTTGACTGTGCCAAATACATCTAATGCATATGGGGTATAAAACAACCAAACACATTGGAAAACTTTGCATGAGACAGACAGAGAGAGATGGGATTAGGAGCTGGGAAATCTTGCAGTATTATGACCATTTTACTGATAGGATAAATTGAAGTACAGAGTGGGTGCAGGCATTGGTTCGTTGGTGACTCAGTTTCCCCACTGATTAAGAAGAATATTCCTCTCTTGCACATGGGGGCTGAGGCACAGCAGAGTGTCGTGAGGCTTAATTAATTATTTGTCTAATACTGTGAGATAGCATATAGAAGATGCATATAGAAGGGCAAAACAATTATTATTATACAGATTTGCCACACCATCAGAGGAGGAATTGAGATTGCCCAGAAACGAAGTAAAAAGAAAGCGCTATTTAAGACTTTTAAAAGAATGACAGAGAAAACAAAATGTATCTACAAAAATGGGAGGAAAAGTATTTTGAACTGTATCTTCCTTTAAAAGGCTTCCTCCACAAAAACATGTTTTCCCTTCTGATTTTAATCACAGTTGCCTGAAAATTGACAAGCACTGTATTCATCTAAGCACGGTTTAATGTCAATGAAAAGGTTTTGTCTCTCTAATTTTGCACTTTTTCCTTTGCATCTTCTCTTTTGGGCACAGGGAAGTTGAGGACATTTTTCCTTCCTGTGAGCTGTCATCTGAGTTTAATTTCACCACAGCCTGGGAAAAGGCAGCACATTGAGATGTTGACATTTCCAACATCAGGCACAAGTTTGCTTATAATGATGGTGAACGCTTTCCCACGTTCTTACCCTGTCCCTCCAAGACCAGGCTCTATTGTGTAACACACTCCCCAGTCCACCTGCTCCTTTGGGAACAGAGTATTATCCCCAGGCAATTCACAGTCAATTTACCATGCTGTAATAGATGCTTTCTCTATTGTCCTGGTAAATGCATGGATTGGCTAGTGAGTGTGGGAAACTCAAAGAAGCTTAGGACCCATACATTTGTATGCAGTTTATGGATATAAATAGAAGAGCTTCTAGCTCCTTTCTGCACTGGCTAAACAGCAAGATTTGAACAGTAACCTGCATGTGAATATTTAGGATAATGGCACCAAACACTATCTCACTGGAAATCCTGACATCCAAAGAGAAAAACAGAGTAAGTATCCACCACATATTGCAACATGCACTAAAGGGCCAGTGGTTGATACAGGCTGAGCCTCAAACACACAAAAGATGGGAAATGGATGGGGAAGGGAAACAGGGTCACTAACGTTCCTTCCCGTCTTGTGTTGCAGCTGAGGAAGCCGATTGTAGAGAAGCTGCGCAGGGACCGAATTAACAGCAGCATCGAGCAGTTGAAACTCCTGCTGGAGAAGGAGTTCCAGAGACACCAGCCCAACTCCAAACTGGAGAAAGCCGACATCCTGGAGATGGCTGTCAGCTATCTGAAATACAGCCAAAGTAAGTGCCTGCCCCTTTGCTTTTGAATAACTCCCCTGTGCTGCATTTATCCCTGGTCCGAACTCTACCCTACTACCTACCCCTATCTAAAACTCATCTCCATCTTTTCTCTTTCCAGCTTTTGTTTCCTCTTCCACAAGCCTGCAGCAGGTTTACAGTGAAGGGTACTCCTGGTGTCTCAGAGAGGCTCTGCAGTTCTTGTCTCTCCATTCTCCAAACACAGAAACCCAGATGAAACTGTTGTGTCACTTCCAGATGCCTCCTCAAGTCACAGCCAAGGACTCAAATTCTCTGGCTGCAGGCCCCCAAACATCTACCAAACAAGCAGCACTAAAGCCCACCAGCAGACTTTGGAGGCCTTGGTAGAGCAGCCGGACTTTTGTATTGTTTCTGGACATTCACTTGTACTCCAGAGGAGACTGCGACTTGCTCTACAAGTCCCCTTGCTCCTCTAATAAGTAAGGAAGAATGCTTTCCTTTTATAGAGCATACTTATGCTTTAATGTCAGTTTCCCTTCCCCCAGAAGGATCTAAATGCTCCCACCAGGTGGTGAGACAGCTATTCTAAAAGAATGTGAAAAGTAATCCTCATGATAGGATGACAGTAGTTCTTGAAAAGGGAA
>ML681963.1:15765246-15785461 GCA_007922195.1 Podocnemis expansa | reverse complement strand
TTCGGAACACTTTGTTCCGAAACAACATGTCCGAACAGGGCTGTTTCGAAAGCAAATAAGGTTTAAGTTATTTCGGAAGAACCACGGCCATTTCGAAACAAGCTGTTTGCTTGTTTCGAAATGGCCGTGCATCGTGTGGCCATGGCACTTATTTCGAAACAACCCCTGTTGTTTCAAAATAAGAAGTGTGTGTGGCCATACCCAAAGACTCCTATTGATCAGCATACAGAGTGGCCCTGACAAGATCCAGACAGAGCCATGTTTGGCTTTCCTCAACTATGGGGAAAGTGTGAAAAGGGGATTACTCACATGAGTAAGGGTTTGCAGCATCAAGCTCTTACATTCTATAATGCCACAACAAGCCCGCCCTGCAAACTCACTACCCAGAGTCCTTTAACTCAGGGGAGAAAGGCTTTCACGGGCTGCTTGGTGTCTGGCTGTGGGTTTAGTAAGGCAAGTGCATTGTACTTATTATGGCTGGTGTCGCTGTTTTACTGAGACTGTCAGGAGACAGTGCAGGAAAGCCACACCCTAGCCAAGGGGAAGAGTCCAATAAGTACGATTCTGTGGCAGACTTTTCTCATTGATCTTATATTCATTTAAGAAGGCTGTTCACTAACACAAATTAGTTCAAAGACTGAGACATTAACTTTAATACTATACTGTTAACTGATCCTTTTGTAGCTTCTCATTCATACACTAGATCAGGCCTCAGCAATTGTGCTGCACATGTAGGCACCAGCCCAAAGACTGAGACACCTAGCTGTATGGCACTTTTTAGCTCACCTCCCCCATGCCCGCTGAAAAACCACTGCTGCCATTTTTGGCAGTGAGGCACTAAGGCTATGTCTCCACTAGCCAAAGCTAGCTTGAACTTGTTAGTTCGAAGGAGTAAGTTCGAGCTTAGTTCAAACTAACCTCTGGCTAGTTTGAACTAATCACAAACTTCTTAGTTCAAACTAACACAGACTAATTCAAACTGTTAGTTTGAACTAGGCCACACAGTTAGTTTGAACTAGCTGCCTTAGTTCAAACTTAGTAAGTTCGAACTAAGGGTTAATTCAAGTCTTTGTCATGCTTAGTTTGAACTAACCATTGGTACTTCCTAGTTTAAACTAAACGTTCCTTAGTTTGAACTAAAGAGTTTCTTAGTTTGAACTAAGGAAAGGCTAGCGTGGCCATGGCTAATTTAGTTCGAATTAAGCCCCCTTAATTCAAACTAAATTGCTAGTGTAGACATAGCCTGAAAAGCTGCCATGTGGAGTGAAAAAGCCTCCCACCCCCACCACTACAGACAAAAAACGAGGCATTGCTGACACTTTCTCTGGCTGTGCAGAGTGAAAAAGTGCCCTGATGCCAAAGCAATAACAAAAAAAAAAAAAAAAAGGCCATGGGCCACTGAAGGTGCCAGTGGGGGCTTTTTTTTGTCACTGTGGGCATTCCACCCCTAAAGTACCATGGTGCAGCTAGGCACCACAATACAATTCCCAGGTGCCATGATGACATGATGCCCAGGATTTGTTGAATAGTGCACTAGATATATTCCTTTAACAAACACTCATATAAATATCTTGCAGACATGCAACAATATTAAGCTCTCACATATTATGATTTCCTTGTAAATATTATATAAGAACTGAGCCAAAATTAAAGTAAAAATAAATATTAAGTAGTAGTAAGTAGTGTCTGATCTTTAGATGTCCAACTTCAGATGCCTGATTTTCAATGGGATACATGTGCACAGTTTCACTGACTTGAGCTGTAGCTGAGCTCTCAGCACCTCCAGAAATCAAATCCTAGATATCTCAGGTCAGGCACTCCCAAAAACAAAGGCAACCAAATGTCAGTAGACACTCAGACCTAAGTGACCTACCCAGTATCACAGAAAAAGCTAGTATCAGAGCTGGACGTATTGTAACTCAAGAGTTCTAGAGTGTCAGTCCCTTATTCAGATTCAGAAGCCAAAGGTGGTTCTGATTTATCTATGAATGGGAAGAACAAAGGCCATAATTTTAGAAGCACAAAAGCCACTCCAAGTAAGGAAGAAATAACTTCTTAAATTAACTAATTTTTGCTAAGAACGTATTGTTTAATTCCCTTGTTCTTATGCATTAAATAAATGTGGGGCAGCAACAAGTTGCTGTTCATTGGAAGCTGGGAATGGGCAATGATTACACATGTTGTTCATTCTCTCTGAAGCACGTGGCATTGGCCACTATCAGAAGACAGGATACTGGGCTAGAAATGGATCATTGTTCTGACCCATATGGCCTTTTTTACGTAGTTACTAGTAAGAGATACAGGAAAAATTAGATCCAAATGCTTTTCCACATTAAGCAGCAATATTTGTACCTACATAATTCATCTTTGCATGTAAAAGCCAGCATATATGGAGCTTATGCCTGCAACACTGACATAAATGGTAGCAATAACAGGTGCACTAGTGGGATAACTTGAGGCCACAAAATTTAAACTATATGTTAGGCCAACAAAAGGTATCACTTTATTCAGAGAAAGAGGCACACTGGGAGTTATCCTAGGGACACCTCTTAAAGATCCCTCACTCCAGTTAAATACAAATTTACTCAATTTCAAACAAACCAGCCTTTACCTCATATTTGCTAGTGTAAATGTTTTACCTCAGTTGCACAAGCACAAAAGCAAGGAGCTATGAAATAGTGTTTGCACTAAGGGAGTATATCGCACTTAGAATCGCAGAAACTAAAAGTCTGTTAGGGGTTCCATCAAATGCATCCCAGGATACAGCTGCCTTCTTCAGCACATTGTCTAGTTTTTTCTCCAGTGTTGTTTAAATATCTCAGTTGTTGGTGTTTGCACCAATCCCCCTGCAAATGTAAGCTTTTCTTTCTCTTTCTCCTATAACTTGGATTAGACATTTATTTGACGTTGACTTTACATAGAAATAAACCTTTCAACAACACATCTTCTTCTTTACCAACATTGCCTCATCACTCCAGTTTTGGCTTAGATGTTTTCAGGGAGATGCGGCATGATGTTTACTGCACACCCATTATGATCTCAAACTGTGCTGTGCCACCTTGTGGCCCAGTTCAAACACAGTGATGTTATGAAACCACAGTTACTGAAAGCTACAAAGCCTTGCTCATTTGGGTAGCTTTTAAGTCTTCTGACTATATGTAAACAAACACATTACTGAATCCTTTAGCAATAATTTGCCCTCATTTTCTCAGGCAGTACCTAGAAAAATCTCCTATTTTCTCACAAAAAAGAGAGCTCTGTTAGTCTTAAAGTGCCACACAACTCCTTGTTGTTTTTTTACTGGGGGTATGCAATCACTTAAGAGCAGTGAGTCTCTTCCAACCATCAGTGTTGATTGGAGTGATCTCGTACAAGCAGATCGATAATAAGTGTACTAGTATTAACAACAATTTGTGATCATAAGATACTTTGAGATCCTTAGATGAAAGATGATCACATAAAAATATTGCTGTTAATAGAATTAAATGATTATGCTGTGTTAGAGATGGGCAAACAGATTATATGTATTAATGTGTCTTTTCCCTCAGCAACTTTGGGATTTCAAATGAAAGGGAATAAAAATCTCCAACAACCTGGATCACAACTCCTCAGTAACTCTGTGGGGTGAGAACAAAATTGGACCAGACACAAGCCCCCGTAACTGTGAGAGCCAAATAAAAATGAATGCAAGTCCTCACACACCGCTGTTCACTGCAGATGAACGGGGGGGGGGGGCTCTGATTTGCTGTTACTGTATGACCTGATCCCATGTTTTATGTTCCCTTGCATTTATTTTCATCAAAAAAAACAACAAGGAGTCGTGTGGCACTTTGAGACTAACAGATTTATTTTTCGCATGAGCTTTTGTGGGAGAAAATCCCTCTTCCTCATTTTCTCTCACGAAACCTGTGAAAAATAAATCTCAAAGAGAGAGAGAGAGAGAGAGAGAGAGAGAGTGTGTGTGTGTGTTTTCCTCCTGGCTTGGATCTAATTACTTGGGATCCAGATCCAATCTAATCAATACTCTTGTGAAGTGAAAAAAATATGGGGTCCAGTGTACCCCCCAATTTTGCAAGCTGCAGCTAAAGTGGCGCCAAGCTCCCCCCTCGCCCCTCCCCACCCCTGGCCACAAGAGGAAAATGACGCAGCCAGGACTTGAGGCAGCCCCCGCCTGACGGTTCATTTGCATAATATAGGTAGCGCCCGCGATTAATATGTAAATCTATGCGCATATATTTGCATGTCGAGTAGGCATGGGTGGGTGGCGTTCAAAATGGCGGAGCGGGGCGGGCGAGGTACCAGCGGCGGCGGCGCTGGCAGCCTGGACAAGAGCATCACTCTCCCGCCGGACGAGATCTTCCGCAACCTGGAGAACGCCAAGAGCTTCGCCATCGACATCGGTAACCGGCCGGGCTCCTCGGGAACCGCGGCGGTCGGGGACGGGCGGCGGCTCCGTCTGTCCGTCCAGGGAAACCGCCGGGAGAGGCGGCCGGTGGCGCGCAGGGCAGGCTGGGAAGTGTAGTTCCTTTGGATGCGGCGCTCGGCAGCTGGCGCGAGCGGCGGACTATAGCTCCCGGCGTGCCCCGCGCCTGGCTAGCGGAGCGGGCCGTGACAGGAGTTGTAGTCCGGCGGTCTCCGGCGATGGGGCGCGGGGCGGGCGGCAGGACTACGAGTCCCAGCATGCCGCCTGCTCTAACGGGCTGGGCTGGTAAACAGGCTGCTCGGGCTGGGGCTGCCTTGGAGGACAGGGGCCTGGAGGCGGATGCTGTTGAGGGGAGCCCCATTAGGGTGCTGGGGGGGATTAAAGGAGGTGGAGGCTTATCGGGTGCAGAAGGGCAGCAGATTAGGTGGGGGTGGCCCCAGGGTGAACCCATTTGGGGGGTAGGGGGATGTCCAGCCCAGTGGGGCGGGGGGCAGTCTGAGAGCCCAGGGTGTGACGGTGCAATCACTACTCACTATAGCTGTAGGGTTTGTTCAAATCTTAGCCCAATGGAGAGCTTGCCCCAGCAGGACTGTGGTATGTCTACACCGCACCGTAAGACCAGGGCTCAAATTCAGGCTCAAGCCTAACGCCTTCCCCTGTGTCAGTATGTACACGTCATGCTAACCCAGGTCTCAGGCTCAGGGTTCAAGCCCTGTTGCTTGGCAGTACAGGTGCAGCACCACTAGGCTTCTGTTCTGGGTCCACTGAAAGTATTCTGCAATCCCGTGTCCTTACTTTCTCCTATGTACAGTTAAGTCTGGTGAACAGTCGGGTTTTCCCATGCTGCAGCACAGAGAAAGGGTTAGTACTCACATTTTGAGAGGGGGCTAGGAAGTCTAGGGGAACAGCTGGTTGAATTCTGGCCAGGGGCATCACTGGCACCAGGCTTACAAGGCTGGAGCCTGGAGTCACAGCACCAGAGCCCCGAGTCTGCTGTGGCGGCAGCTGCAGTGGTGACACGCTTAAAGCACCTAAGCCCCAGGTCTTTTTCCAGGCCAGGGGCGCTCCGGACTCTGGCCCTCATAAGGCAGCATAGATTTTGAAGCCCCAGGTTGGGGTGCAGGGTTCAGCTCTTGCTAAACCTAGAGTTGAGAGTTTAGATGCTCAAACGCTAAGTTAACAATCTGCTAAATTGAGTTCTATCTACCCTAACCTTACACTGCAGTGTAGACGTACCCTCTGAAGCTGTTGGCTTCATGGAAGGTTGCAGTGTCTGCATCAGCCTCCCTCTCCCCAAAATCCAGGAAAGAGAAGACATAGTAATGTCAGCTACATCTTTCTTCCTGAATTTTCTCCTGCTTTCTCCCCTTACCCCTTTCTTTGAGGAGAACATAGAGACTTGCAGAGATAATGGAGAGCTTATTACTGATTTGATAGGGGGCTGGTATCCAGCAGTCAATATTGAGAGGCTGTTTGTACATTTCCCACCCAGGGAGATGGGCTTTTTCCTTTGTGAAAGTATCCATATGCACTTGTGAAATATAATCAAAAAAATGAAAACTTAAAAGCACAGATAAATGGGAGGATGGGCCACTATGTTCCCTGCTGGGACGCTATTGAACATTACTTTTCCTCCAGCTTTTCATATTCCTCTAAAGCCCCTGACCACTGCAAGAATGGCTCAGAGAGAGCCAAGATGCTCTTCTAGGTGCAAGTGAAGCAGCTGGGGGTCAGTTTCCTGCATGTATGACCCACTCATGTTGCTTTTATAGGAGCCGAGGGGAGTGGAATTGGGCCATTTATATATATATTTTCCTATTCATCTGCTGTGAGTCAGGTTTTTTCCCCCCATCAGATTTGCAGTTAATTTCAATAGGTGGTCTGCATATATAGGCCTTTAACTTGTGTAGACTAGCAGACTAATCATATAATGTGTGTTGGGATGGAAGGGAAGAGGGACAGGTGTGCTAGTATCTGATCATCCTTTTTAATTCCCCTGAAATGGACAGTTGTTTATTCTTTTAATTTTAACTTTCATTCAGTAAACAACTAATCAATGTTCCCTTTCAGTAGGTCAGAGTGGAATTAGAGCAGTGGATAAGCTATAAACCGTAGTCACAGCAGGTGTCTAGAGGTTTTTAAGTCTTTATAAACTGGAAAAATAAAGCCAACAGCAATTTAGCTAGATAGAGAATTGCAGTATCAAGCAATAACTTTGTACTTCCATAGTGCCTTTCATCCAGGGATATCAAAGTGCTTTACAAATACTGTTTTAATTTCAAAGCTTCCCTAGCTCTTGTATTTCCCTGTATTTTAATGGCTGGGAGGGTAAGTATGCTGTCTCAGCAGAGATCCATCAAGGTTGTGTTGGTCTCTGAATTTCTGTTTTGAAATTCAAAACTAGTAGAAGAGCAAAAAGTTATTTTCTTATCAAAGGAAAGTTATTTTTTTCAGCTGATACATCAGAATGTGACTTCAGAAGTTCTGAGGATTAGTAAGTTTTGCTGCTTTTGTTACCATAGATGGTCATCTTTGGTCAAGTGGAATTGACCATCACATGCTGGGTAATCTATCTGGAACTCCTCCTCTCTCCTGTACTGCTTTTCAAAAACATTCCTTGTTTGCTTAGCTTTCAGATATTTAGTGCTGCAAATGTTAGTTTGCAGCAGCATTGTGTAGAATTTAGCAGTGGAGTGTCTGCAGTCCAGGAGTCAGTGAAGCAGTATATTATGCACTAACTAAATTATACACTTGACGTTTGAAAAGAAATCAGAGACTGTGTCAGAGATTTGGTGGTTCAGAATCCAGAACACAGCTGTGGACCATAAGAATGTATTGCGTGCTTTCTAAAAGAAATACAGATCTTAATGAGGGGATGCTCATCCAAGTATTTGGTCAAGAGATGTAGGGTGGAGAATTAATGATACAGTTATTTACAAAACAGCAGCACAGGACCTAGAACTCCTTTTAGGCTCTGTCCTAAGAGGAAAGGAGATACTCTTTCTTCAGGATCTGTAATTCTGGGTGCTTTTCAGCGTTAGCTCAAGTGAATATCAAAATGTATGTTTCTATGTAGGTGTGTAGGAGTAAGGAAGAGAATTATATGATCATCTCCTGCTACCTTTTAAATTATGTCTTCTACTTGTGGTTAAAATGGTTTGGGATTTTGTTTTTTCCTTTCAAGTTGCCCAGTGGCTTTTGGGCATTGGTTTCTATATATGAACACTTGCCCAAAAGCCAGAGAAGCTAAAAGAAAATCATGGAAGAAAGTGATATCCTAGCACAGTGATGTATAATGGGTTTTAAAAATTAATTTTCAGTCAGTGCAGAATTTGCTTCACTGTGTTCTTGGGACATAGGCAGTGTTGATCCATTTTGAAAATAACCAGTTGGCTTACCAATATTCCCTTCTTTAGTCATCAGGTTGTTCAGGAAAGGAATTCAGAAATGTGAATTCCAGTTACAGAGCTTAAAAACAAGACTGGCGATGGGTTTGTTTTTATGTGATGGAAGCAAGAGTGATCTCGGGACCTGTTTTAGTAGCTCATTCTAAATACGTTTGTATCAATTCAGCAGTTCTAGGAGCTTTCTGATATAGCTTTCCATTTTTTGTTTGGTTGGCTAATCCCTTGATTGAACTGGAGAAATAAATAGCAAGAGGACTGTCCTTGTTCACTGCAAGAATTTGTGTTAGTTATCCAAGAAACTTACAAGTGAATTGAAGTCTACACATTCTGTTTACTTCAAATTTAACAGTTGATTTGAAACACTCTCTTGAAAGCATGACTTTCACTGTTATGACAACGTGTGTTTCATATACTCTGGCTGGCAACCACATAAATCAGTAGTTCCCAACATTTTCTCTGCCGTGGCACACCTTGCTACCTTTAATTAATTTGAGGCACATCACCATACAGTTTCCAAATAAACTCGTGAATGTTCATGAGCCAATCCAGAGCTCTTTGAGTAGTTTTTCAAAAAATTTTGTGGCACACCTGCTCAGACCTGATGGCACGCCTGTGTGCCATGGCACACTGGTTGGGAAACACTAACAAATACTGGAAATGGAATCAACAAATGCAAAAGAAAAAGGTTTCATTTATATTAAAAACATCTTGAATGTGCTTTCTGTCACAGTATTTCTGATGTAATGTAAAGCAAAAAGCTTGATCAGAATGTCATGCCTTAAGAAATAGTCTTACTGTACAACAAGAAACCTTGCGTTTATTTCAGCAGTTATAGAATATTTAGACTACTCTCCTAAGAACATCTTTTTGTAATTGTGTTGGCCTTTCATGCAAGTCTATAAGCTCTGGTCACAAAAATGACTTGGATACTTGTTAGTTTGAAGACTGTCTTTCTTTTCAGTCCTCCTCTAGTCTTTGTCCAGCAAAGTAACAAATCTTGATGTGCAACAACCTTAAATGATCACATTCAGTTTGAAAGCCTGATTTCATTACCTCAAGTAAAGGGCATGGCTGTAAGAAGGGGTTTTGTTTCTTGGGGGTAAGGAGCTTTCTGTGGGTCAAATCTAGACTTAACTGAGGGCAATCAGTAGCTAGCATCAGCAGAACTGTTTATCTTAGTGAAATGAGTTTGTGGTGTTGCGTTCTTAAAACAGAGGTCAAAGATTGCGTTAATGTGTATACATAACTATCCTGTCATTATTAGAGGTGATTTGCCACCCCTTTATGGCAGGACTGAGAGATACTAGCAAGGCGTCTCAGGGGAAGTGTGGTCACTGTCCATGTTGTACTTGTTCTCTAGCTAAGTAGATAAGACATCCTGGATTGTCAAGCCACTGTTCATCAAGGAGTTGTGCACTCTGGGATAGAAAAGTGAATGTCAGTCTTCTAAGCCAGTGGTTTTCAGAGCATGGGCTGGGACGCAGTACTGGGCTGCAGACCTTCTGATGGTCGTGGTGCCCCCAGCTGCTGCAGAAAGACTGGAATGCATTGCTCAAAGTTGTAATGGTTGGGTTGCTGGCATAAATTTTTTTTTTTTTCCCTGCTGCATCTCAAGACAGAATATGAAAACCACTGTTCTAAACAGTGGGTGTTAGGTGGCAGGTTTTAAACATATTAAATAGTTAATGAACTTTTAGAAAGTGCTAAATTACTAGAGTAATGAATACTATAGTAACCCTATGTAGAAGGAACTAATTTAAAATATGTGATTTCATAGATAAGGGCTAGGGTAAGATGAGTGAGCTTTGGGAGGGGAATCCTTGTATAATTCAAGCTGCTTCAACATTGACTGCTCATATTTTATGCATAATTATTTATACTTTGAATATATCCCTAGTGAGTCTCTTGTTAGCTAGTTCTGAAGGCCAGATGTTTAAAGGGCTGAATCATTCAGTGTTGCAAGGCTAAGTTCCATTGTCAAGAGTGACTTAAGCTTTTCAAAGCTGTGCAGAGCAATGCCTAAATACCTTTAGAAATCTGAGCTATTGGGACTGATTCTCCATGTACTGGTCTTACACTGGTTTAACTTAGTTGTCTTCAGTGGATTGACATGGTTTGCACTAGTGTACCTCAGAGGACAATAAGGCATTTTAGGCATGCAAGCTGGTGCTTTGGAGGAAAGACTGGGATGCCCACTCTGAGGACATTGATATTATGGTCACTTGAAGTTTTGTGACTTACGCTGCCTGGCAGATTTGAGGGAACTTCTGGGCCAAATACTGAAATCTCTGTGCCTCACTGCAAATTTAGTGAAGGCCCCCCCCAACCCCATCCCCGCCATGTGCAAGGGCGTTAGGTTTTGGCTTCCCTAAAAAAAGTGTGTTTTCTGCTTCATGCAGCTTGTTCCTTTTTTAGGATGCTCAGTTTTGAAGCCAGGAATAATCCCTCAGCAGTGTCATTATTCAGCATTTAATGTTCCTTTATTTTAAGCAAAGCAGAGACTTTCTACAGTCTCCTTGAAAATTATATTTGAAACACTTAAGTAAACATTAAGTATCTTTTGTTGACTGAGCAACGTGCGTCATGTACAACAAATGTGGAAAACCCATTTATCAAGTCTATTAAAACATGCAGGATTTGAAGCATTTCTTAAATAAGTTTAACAAAGATAAGCAGTGGATGTAACTTTCCCATCCCATCCCTACCTCTCCTTAAAGCTTTCATTAGCCAGCTGTGATCTGACCACAGAACTGATTTATAATCCTACCTTGATATGCTTTCACTTTGTGGCCTGGAGCACCTTCCCTGACTTAGTTTAGCTATCTGTAAAATTGTATACTTACCTTGTGGGGCAGGGGGTTAAGATTCCAATCCTGCAAACCCTTTATTACCTGAATAACTGTTACACAAGCTAGTAGTCTATTTACATACATACATACATACATACTGAACTCGTGCTTCCATTGACCTCTCATCTTCACCCACCTTAGCATCAGTTGAGCCTAAAAGCTTCTGCTTTCAAGCAATACTTCTGGATCTAGCTATGCCTAGTCCCCCGACTGTTCTTTGGTTAACCGAATAAAGTGCATAGCCTCATTAGCTCTTACAGCCAAGCTGTTCTTAAAAGTGTGCTAGGTAACTTCTGCATATAAGTATCTAAATTCTGTCTGATGCCTGAACCCTGAAATGCATGATTTCTTGTTTTTGATAACAGGTGGGTCATTAACCAAGTTGGCATATTATTCAACTGTGCAGCATAAAGTAGCAAGAGTGAGATCTTTTGATCATTCTGGAAAGGTAAGAATTGCGTTATATAGAAAGCCTGGAATGCTAATGTACGCAGGCAAGAGAAAACAAAACAAAAAAGTGAACTTGAAACGGGGCAGTTTTCTATAATAATTTTCAGACAGCACCAGGTATATGACTGTTTATTATTAGATAGCACTATGGATGCACGTTACTTCAGAGCACAGCCTTTCTCATGATTTGCTCAGTGTAAGAGTTCAGTCCTGTAAACTGTTAGTGGCTCTTACTATGAGGAGTCCCATTGATCTAAAGCACTGTAGTAAGGGTTTACAAGTTTGGCCCATAAATTCTGAGGTATTAAAAACAGAACAGGCAGTTTAGCACAAGGATGAATTGTAGGTAATAAAATTAAGGCTGTGTGCTCACTTGGGTGAGTGATGCACATACCTGAAATGAAAAACAAATCTACTGTGTTTAAGTTGATAGGCCATCTTGAAATGGATTTTGAATAGGAACTTGGTGGGGGGCGTGGAAGTTGGGCAGATGGGGGGTCAAGAAGGGACCTCCAGGACAGTTGTCTTACTGGAGATCTGACATAAGTTACTTTTGGCTCACGTTACAACATGTAATGAGAGAAGTTTCAAGTGTGCACCTAAGCACTTGCCGATAGGGTTAGGGGTGCATGTGTCTGTGTGTGAGAGAGAGAGAGAGAGAGAGACCCTGACTCTGTTTCCATTCACACCTGTACTTTGACTCAGTATATCAGGTGAAACCGCCATTTTGGGCCAGATTTGCCAACTGACATTTGTATTTTACTGTGGAATCTTATTACAGCTCTAATCCCAAGGTTGCATGAAATATGTATGTTATACACACACGCACACAAAAAAATGCTGTTAAAAGGAAGTTGTTATGACTGCAAAGTCAAACACTTAAAAGAGGAAATGCGAGATTTGATGTTGCAGTGGTAACGTTAACTTGGTCACCTTGTGTATGTGCAGTATGATGATCTTGAATTTTGTGATCCCATATTCTCTTCTTCCCCCCGACACTGACCTTGTTTGATTTGCCGCCTCCTCCAGGGGCTCATAACTTGAACATATTTTTACAGGAATGTCAAAAGGCGCATCCTTGACTCAATTTCAGGTCCCCGTTCCAAAGCAGGAAAAGAGCATTAGGGGTTTTCCAAAGCAAAGATCACCATAATTCAGCAATTTTATATCTGACTGCAGCATTTGGGCTGTGGAGGGAAGCCTTCCCTCAACTGTTGGCTCTTTGGCAATGGTATCATTTGACATGCTGTATGAATAAAAAATACTGTTGGGTGTCTATATGTAGGATGCAGCAGTTATTTTATTCTTAGAATAAAAAAAACATAGTCTTAAGGATAGTCTTGGTTGGACTAGATGTTTCACTCTGGTGTTGGCTCTCATCTGTCAAACCAATGATCCTACGTACTCTTTGGGTAATAAGAAAAATGCTTGATTCTATAGGGCTGCTGTATGCAACATCAGGGTCACTGTCTTATTTACAAAATATAAGGCAACTTATCTTGAAGTTGTGGGAGGTAGTCAATCCTAAACACAAGCTGTATGTCATAGATTGGTGGTTTCTGTATATGCTGTGAAAAGATACAGCAGTGGACGTGCTGGTGGTTTCTCTCTGGGTATTAGTACGTATTAAAGTTATGTAGTAACATTGAGGGTGTTAATGGGGTGGCTTTGGTAGCCATGAGGTAATTGCATGCAAAGAAAATACACATGGAGATCCTCCATAGCTTACTGAGTAACTGGTCTTCTCAGGAAAATGTCCTAACAAGTGAAGCCAAAAGAGAAATACTTACTCTGAATTTTTTAGGACATAGAACATGAATCGCCATATGAAATCACAGTTCAAGAGGAGATCACCGCTCGACTGCACTTCATTAAATTTGAGAACACATACATTGAAACCTGCTTAGATTTCATTAAAGACCATCTTGTCAACACAGAAACGAAAGTGATCAAAGCCACAGGGGGTGGTGCCTACAAATTCAAAGACCTTATTGAGAAGAAGCTTGGACTCAAGTAAGTGGAATCTGGTTGAAACTCATTATGGGAGAATAACTCTTTTTGAAAGATTAAAATTCTGCCACTAATAAATGCCAGACTGGAGCCTTAGTTGCTTGCACTGTAATCTTCTAGTGTAGTGGTTCCCAAACTTTTTGATAATATGGCACACTTCAGTTTGACAAACAGTTCAATGTTATACCCACTATTTTCAGCTGAAGTGATTGTACATACATGTCACATGTACTTACTTTCCCTGTGGTTACTGTCTTAGTAGAGACATTTGCAACATAATGCATGCAACAGGTTAAAAGAAGGATCAAATGTGGTGTTTCATATCCACCAGAAAAAAAATGCACGTCATCTGAACTTTGCCCTTTGGCTACCTGCATTATGTATGTTCATGTTTTAAAATCGAAAGACTGATACCTTGCTTTTAACTTGATGACTAATTTTCACAAGTTATGGGTTGTAATTTTGGCTGGGTAGAATATTATTTTAAGATGAAACAATGTTTGTTTGACTTTTGTTACCTTTGTATGAAATTTCATGACACTCTTGGACATTCTCAAGGCGCATGAGTGTGCTGTGGCACACTGGTTGAAAACCACTGTTCTAGGACCTCAGCTATAGGGCTGGGCTTGAGCAAGTGATCTGAAGGAACAACTAGATGACGTGATTGTAATTCAGTAGGAAATACTTTTTCCTCTGCATTGGACTGAATTTCCCCAGCATGTTTAGTAGGGTGTGTGGTGCTGTTTTTCAGATGACAAATAACTGAGGTCACTAAAGATTGGAAAGTTTGACCCATTAAGAGTGTTAACCTCAGAGTCCTGGCTAAACCCTAGCTCTGGTACTATAATCGGTTTCCCTTAAATTCTCCCTGCAATTTCAGGAGTGTATGGTAATCTTATCTTATCTTTTTTTTGTTTCCTAAACTGCTATGTAGTGTGACTACAATTTTTGACACTATGTTGACGGCAGCAAATTTGGTTCAGTACAGACATGCTTAATTGATCTGGAAGTCGATCTAATAAAACCACCTCCTCAGGTGATGTAGTGCTGCATCAATAGAAATACATTTCCTGTTGGCACAGCACAGTGAAGACAGCGCGTAAAAGGGAAGTTACAAAGTTATGGGAGTCGTGCAAGGTTCTCTGCGTAGATTGCAGAACTGTCAACTGTCGCTGAATTTCACCATGAGTGTAGACCTGGCCTCAGAGATGGCTGCATTTCATTGGTGGGCAAGTGATTCTCTCAGTTTGTAAAGTGCTTTGGATTCATTTTTCAGGAGAATTTCTATGGAAACCTGTCTTTTTCCTATTTCTGGAATGTCTCACAGCAGATTAAACATTTGAAGCACTTTATAAATACTATCAATTTAATAATGGGAATTACAAAGCTCTGGAATCTAGCCTGTAACTATTGCATTTTCTCATGTCAGCATTTTTTGAACATAACAAATTTACTTAATCTGTGTCTAGAATGCTAAGCCATTAAAAGTGTTGACTGTTGATTTTTGTTCCTGCCATGTGCTGCTGCTTGCTTGCTTGCTTGCTTGCTTGCTTGCTGTTGCATTTGTGTGATAAAAGGTAATTTTTAGAAGTCATATGTTTTGGATTATTCTGTTTTATAAGTGTGTGGGTTTTTTCTTTTCAGAGTAGATAAAGAAGATGTAATGACTTGCCTAATTAAAGGGTGCAACTTTGTGCTAAAACACATACCCCATGAAGTGTTTGCATACCAGAAAGATTCAGAAACAGAATTCCGATTTCAGACAAATCATCCAAATATTTTCCCATATTTGCTAGTCAATATTGGCTCTGGGGTTTCTATTGTGAAGGTAAGAAAGCCAATAGACAATGTATATGTATGTGGTATTTCATTTCTGGGTTGGTATCTAGCTTTAAAAGAGAACTACAGAAGCACAAATGCTGACTTCCATTTTATACGTTCTAACTGCTTTTCCACTGACTACTAGCTGTCCCCTTTTAATAGGATAACATTGTGTTTACAGAGGCTAGTATAATAGCTACAGAGGGCAAAACAGTTTTTTGGCAGCTACTTGTTGATAAAAAGCTTAGAGCTGATCCACCCTGGGAAATTGCATCTAAATAGCTATGTCTCTGCAGTGTGAGATGGATTACTTTGCTGACGTGAGAACCCCTCTTCCTAGGCTGATTAACCACAGGAATAAGTTGTCCAGGCAGGTTGTGAAGTCTTCATCATAGGAAGCTTTTAAGGAATGCCTTGAGATGATGATTGATCCTGGCGTGAGTGCAGGGAGTTGAACTCGATGACGTCTCATGGTCCCTTCCAGTTTCTATGATTTCTGTCAGTGTAGGTTGTGTTCATACTGAAGTGCTACTGCACCACAGCTGTAGCATTTCTAATATAGAGAAACATCTAATGATTCGAGATGCAGGCTTTGAGCAGAATAAGAACACTCGCCTCAACTTCTTTGCCTGAACATCTCTGTAGATCAGGGGTCTCAAACTCAAATCACCACAAGGGCTGCATGAGGACTAGTGGGGGGCTATGTGAGGACTAGTACATTAGCCTGAGGGCCACACCACTGAAACCTTTTCATGCAATGCTATTGCAAGTATTGGTAACAATATTGTCATTGTGGGCTGCAGGAAATACCTTTAGGAGCCACGTGTGGCTCACGGGCCATGTGTTTGAGACCTTTGCTGTAGATGAAGTGGGCAGAGAGTGGCGGTGCTTGCCTGCTTCAGAAGTTTTAGAGGACTGGTTATAATAAAAAGCACTCTGTTAGTGACAAAGCAGTTTCCAGCTCTCTGCTATGTTCCAAGGGTTGTCTTGTCATAGTTAATATCTTCTTCATTAAGTCCAGTAACATCCCATGCACATATGTAGTGGTCAGGATCATGACACCATTAAGGCAACTTCTTTCTGTAGGAGCATGTCCATAGTTCTGAGAGAGAATCCCTAAGTGTAGACATACCCTTACAATTTAGTTCAAATTAAGGAGGCTTAATTCAAACTAAATTAGTGCATGTCCACACTAGCTTTCATTACTTCGAACTAAGGAGAGCCTAGTTCGAATCTGTAAAACCTCCCTTAAGTTCGAGGTGACGGTTAATTCAAATCCATTAGTTCAAATTAACCCAATGTAGCCATGTTAATTCGAACTAACTGTTAGTTTGAATTAACCATAGCTTAATTTTTTCCCCCCTATGCAGTAGCACCCCCTACCTGATTCGAGTTAGCAAGACCTGTGCATGAACATGCCAGTTCGAATTAGGGTTTCTAGTGTAGCTGAGTTAATTTGAATTAACTTAATTTGAACTAATAATTAGTTCAAATTCAGTTAATTTGAACTAACCTTCTAAGTGTAGACATACCCTAAGTGTTCTGGGTTAAAGGAAAAAACCATACAGTAACCAGTGGGCCAAATACAGAGTGTGAGAGATTATAGGAGCAGTATAGTATCTCTGCTTATATGTATCTTATAATGCCCCTTTACCTTTGTACATTGGACAGACAGAACAGTCTCTGCACAGATTAATCTGTTTAAGAGCCTTATGCATTAATTCAAAATTTTGTTCATGATTGCATGACAAATTTTGTGTTTTGATTGGTAGGTAGAAACAGAGGACAAATTTGAATGGATTGGAGGAAGTTCAATCGGAGGAGGTACCTTCTGGGGTCTTGGAGCTTTACTCACAAAAACAAAGGTATTATTTGTAGTTGTACCATAAACGGAATGGGGAAATACAGTGGTGCCACTGAGAGACCTTCAGCTGTGTTGTGCTTTTCTTTAGAAAAGGGAAAATCTCAATTATTTGTTTTGAAGTCATGTTTTATTTGTGGGAGCTGAGTCCAAAAGGCTAGTTATCCTAGTTAATAAAATCTGCATATTTAACAATTTCCAACCTTGCATGTTTAAGAACCACTCTTCCTACACAGAAATTTTGCAGAACTGCCATTTATGCATTGTGCAATTTATTTTTATATTCTCTACTAAATGCTCTTTTCCCTGCTGTGTCTGCTGCTTATATTTAACAACAAACCTGTGCTCCTGATCTGTGCTGACATCCTTTGTGGTAATGCTGTATAAATCTAAGCAATAAACCCAAAAGCCCCACTAGAAACACAAGGGACAAAGTAATAATGAAACACCTGTCAAATGAGCAAGAGGCTGTCCCTGCCAGTGATGGAGATTATTTTTCCAGTTTCTAGGATTGGTGGGGGTGGGAGGAGTGTACAGTTCCCTCATTCTGTATTGGTCTTTCCCTGACTGTATAGTCTGGAGTACAGTCTGCTCCATGTTAACTATTTTTTCTGTGCCATGTGTTCCAACATGGATGAGCTGCTTAAGCCTTGAGATTTGATGTCCTGGTTCAGTCTAGTCCTGAAGAGCAGCAAAGTAGAGAGAGCCTGAATTCTGCAATATATTTGAGGTTAGAGGAGTAGCTCAGTTCCTGCTGCATTTTAGGGGGGGTTGTCTGTTCAGGTAACTGAAAGCTAACTAGCAGACCACAGCTTGACCTGGTGCTACTATGCTTAACTCAAGACCTCTTAAACCAAGGGTCTTAAACTCAAATCACCACGAGGGCTGTATGAGAACTAGTACGTTAGCCCAGGGGCCACACCACTGAAAACTTTTCGTACATCAGTAATGATAGTGTCATTGCGGGCTGCAGGAAATAGCTTTAGGGGCCGGGTGTTTGAGACCCCTTACTTAAACCATGTGGGGTTTGTTTGTTTTTTTTCTGTCACCAAAACATCAATGTGACTTCAATAATTATCTGTAAATGTTTAGTTTTTATACAGGAAGATAGTTACATATCATGAACCTGACAGGAGAATGTCAAAGGGATGAGTCCATATTTGCTATGTTTAATCTGATACATTTTAGTCTGGAAGCCTTTTCTGCAGTTCCTCTCTTGCTGGACTTGGCAGAGCAGTGTGTCTAGACTTCTGACAGAGTTCATAGCTGAACTATAAGCAGTGGGGAAACCCAAAAGGGCAGGACTAGTCTGCTGCCAGGGTTTATTTTACTTGATGCTTTTTGAGTAGCTCTCTAACTAGACAGCCTCTCTCTTAGTTTTACTTTTTTTTTAACTAAAATTCATCAGACATAATCCCACTTTATCTTAGTAAGTAAACCCACTAGGCCTGCCGTCCTGAGTAGACAATAGGCACATGGCCTGTGTAGCTGGCTCTGGCTGGAATTCTGATCATGCTGATACCTGAAAGGTTGCTGGGCTATGCACACCAAGAGCCTCTAAAGAAAGGGAAGGGAATGAGAAAGAAGACAGAGTATTAAGAAGTTGATCCAGAATAGCTTTTATGATCTTGAGTAAGGTTTACTTAGGAACATGTAATCCCTGTAATCAGGGTGAGGTGGCGGATACTGACCTAAAAGCTTTTTGGATTCTATAATGTTTCAATGAGCAGATTAGCAAAGTGTCTAAGAATACTGGGTCACATTCTATTTATGTATATGTGCAACCTATTTGAATTCTGAGCCATTCATTGGAGTTGTTTGGGTGTATAGAAAGTAGCATATTTGTCTTATTTTGTACTGCACTAGTCTAGGACAGAAGCTCTCTGCCAGAGTGCAGCAATACCCTGAAGAGCTGCAAGCAGTAAGCTTGGAGAACACTCACACCTTCCTCATTTCCTGGCATCTGGGGGGAAACCTTCAGCTACTTCCTTTCATATGGTCATCTTGAGGCCTGATTCTGAGAAGAATGGTTGTGCTGCACTGTCACAGTATGACAGTTTGTGAAACTGCCCTTAAAGCAGGCTGGGTAGTCAGTCCCTGATCTGAAATATAAGGACCCTCTGGTGGTGTGCGTGTGAGAGGAAGACTGTTCTTAGTAAGAATTCTGCAGAGCTTTGAGATTCAAACAAGATTATCTGGCCATCCAGAAAAGCTAGGGTAACACTATTTGCTTCTCTTCCTCAGAAATTTGATGAACTGCTGCAGCTTGCTTCAAAGGGACAGCATACAAATGTCGACATGCTGGTGAAAGATGTGTATGGTGGGGCCTACCAAACACTGGGGCTAAGTGGAAATCTGATAGCCAGCAGCTTTGGGAAATCTGCCACAGCAGATAAAGGTACCAATATGGGGGGAGGCTCTACCCAAGATTTGCTGCACAGATCATCCTGTACTCTGCCTATTGCTCTGGGGTTTCAGTTTAACATGCCAATTGTGGGAATATTTTAGTGACACTTTCAAATACTGAAAGCATGAGAATGTAGTTACCAATGTCTTTGGTACCCATTTCCCTGTCATGCTCTTTTTTGGGGGTGGTGGGATGGATGGTGGGCAGGCTGGATGACGGGAACTTTGAGGCACAATGTCTGTGTATTGGCCTGCTTCTTCAGAGTTCCTTCTTCTGACTAGTGGAGAGTAATGGATGCATCCATGTCCCCTGTGCCCCTCTGAAGACTTGAGGTTGGTATGTCTCCAAAAGTAGGCTAGGGTAAGCTCCTCCTTTCCTGTTCTGCTGTAAACTCCAATGGAATCTGTTCCTTGTGCTTTAACTGCAGAACTGAAGGGAAACAGTCTGTGCTAGATGTGCCCTCTTCAGTGTTGGGGGAACTAGCATATCAGCCGAATCTAGTCCCCAATGGATCTAGTTTCGCAGTCTGTTGATATAGCATATTATATGGTTGCAAGACTTTTGGTGTCCAGCTTGCCAGGGGGTGGGATAGTGTAGATTTTTAGGGAAGGACAAAGGTAATATTTTGGTTAACCCAAGAGCAACTTTAAGTGATTCTGCCTGGAAGTGTATGAGGCAGTTGATGGCTTGGGGAAAGTTCCACAGTCTAGGGCAGGGGTACTCAAACTTTTTGCGAGCTGGTCCACATTCAGCCTCCCACCATTCATCGGGGTCCACAGGCAACTAGGGTAGGCCTACTGCTGGGAGCAGGGGGGGGTGATGCCGTGAGCAGGGGGTGTGTGGTCCGGGAGCGTGGGGGCTAGCAGGAGCAGGGGGGGTGATGCTGCAAGTGGGGGCGTGTGCTCTGGGAGCAGGGGAGCTACTGGGAGCAGGGGGGGTGACGCCGCAAGCGGAGGGGGGGTGCTCCGGGAGCGGGGGGGTGATGCC
>ML681963.1:15724400-15764846 GCA_007922195.1 Podocnemis expansa | reverse complement strand
CCCCCCCCTCCCCTGCTTACCCTGCATGGCCCTCACAGCTCCTGGGGCAGAGAAGCACTAACGGAGCATGCTCAGATATTCTGGGCATGCTCCATTAGAGCTTCTCTGGGCGGGAGTTTTAACAATTCCCTGCCTCAGAGGAGCTGTGAGCAGGGCCCCTGGCTGCCGGCCCTGCACAGCCGGCAGCCTTCCCTGTGCGGGGGGCGGTCCACCAGAAATGTCTTTGCGGTCCGGGTTGTGGACCGCGGGCCGCCATTTGAGTACCCCGGTCTAGGGCATACTTCATATATGGTTTTGTGGCTTGAAACAGCTAGACTCCATGAAATCTAGAAGTCACAAAAGGCTTAGCTTGGCACTGGCAGTTTAGTCTATAGCTCTTTTAGCTGGTGCTATTTCCCTGCAAAAAAGATTCCAGGGCACTCTACTTAAGGCTGGTGTGGCAACTACTAGCTCTTATGAAGTTTCCTCTCATCCTAAGTATGTGGTGCTGTGGATATAGGCCATAGAGTACTTTGAAATAAAATAAAATTAAAAAAAAAAACAAAAAAAACCCCACCCTATGAAAGTAAAGTTATTGACTATGAATTTAGTGTTTTCTATTGGAGGCTTCAGATGGACACTTTATTTGAAAGTGCCATCATTTACTAAATTAGCTGTTAGGGCTAGGCAGAAAACCCTGTTTTCTGCCCATCCTGTGAAAGATCAGATTTTGAAAACAGAATGGCAGACATTTTCACAAACCAAAAATCTGAAAGAGTCAGTTGGGATTTATAGAAAAAGTTCTATTTTGAACACTTTTAAAAACTTATTAGCTTAAATTTTGAAAAAGTCCTTTTGAATCAAACAGGTAAAACTTTGTGTGCAGACTTCTTAAGAAACTGATGGTTAAACTTCCATCAGTTTGTTAGATTCATTGCAACTGACCTTTTCCCACAAAATTTATTTCAACTGGTCAGTATTTTGTGGTGGAAACAATGTTTGCTGAAGAATTCTTGACCAGCTGTGTTAATCCCCTTGCAAGCAGGGAACAAGCAGTGTGTGATAGGGCTCAACTTCCTTTCCTGAAGCCAAACATCACTATTTTAGTCCAGAGAAGCCAGTGGAGCTACCCTCGGGATGAATTTCTCTCAGTCTGCCTAAAAGTGTTTATTTGGACATAATTCAACTATCTTTAATGTGTTTCTTTCCCTTTAGAGTTTTCTAAAGATGATATGGCAAAGAGTTTATTGCATATGATCAGCAATGACATTGGACAACTTGCCTGCCTGTATGCTAAACTCCATAACCTACACAAAATTTACTTTGGAGGATTCTTTATTCGGGGTCATCCGGTGACTATGCGCACAATCACCTACAGTATTAACTTCTTCTCCAAGGTAATAAAAAATTAAGCTCTTGAGAACGCTATCATAAGCCTTGACTGTCTTTCCCAATTTGCTGTAAGACCTCAACGTACAGATATTTTCAAATGTGCCAAGTAGGAAGTGTGATCAAAGTAATGCAGCGAGTCTATATTAAATTATTAATCATGAATGGCCAGTGACTGGAGCCATCCTTTACTAAAGATCAAATACAGCAATAAAGATTGATTGTAATCAGTTATGCAGAGTAGCTGTCTGAGGTTTTTTAATTCTCTCATCTGTCCTGTCATTGCTCAGCATTGATTCTTTGCATCTTTCTTGCAGGCTACAAGGAATATTCAATTTTTGCTAATTTCACATTCCCTTATCAAACTCAGTGTAGAATTTGTTCTTTTATGCTAAAAACTACAACTAATATTTTTAAAATACAAACTGCCATTCATTCTAAAATCACTGTCAAATTACTTCACCATGTAATTCTTCACTTTAGTTTTTTCCCTGCTTCGAGAATTTTGTGAACGTGGAGGGTGGATGAAGTTCAAATCAAAGAACTATTTTTTTGGACTGTTGGATTGCCAGATTGGGGACTAGTCTCCAACCCTCTTGTTGCTTTATAAACTTAATGCTACATGGTTCCAGAAGGCATCAAAACTTAGAATTTTTCTTTCCCCACTCAGCTCTCTAGAATATAGTCTCTCTCTAGATTTTTTTTTTCAATTGCTCATTGATTTCCCTCAGTCATACCTCTATAATTCCTTTTTATAGACTAGTGTCAAGTTTTAGACAATTACTAAAGTGTCATCTTTAACTAGTCTAAGTGAGTTGAGAAGTCATTGCTGGTCTCTTGCTGTACCCCAAGCAAATGCTCACATTCTTTTGTGAGCTCTTCAATAGTAGAGCTGAATTTTTAAAAAACCCCTCCTAACAAAATGTCTCATTGTCTAGGCAGGTGAGGGGATTTGGTTGCTAACAAGGTATCCATTGTCCGTTTAAAATTGCTGCATTGTATTGGGTATGGTCTTGCTTTCTGGTGTTAATTAATGAATATCTCCCTGACTGGCTGAACAACAAGTGTGTGCATGTGCAGATGTCTCGGCTCCCTCTATTTGCCTGGACATTCCTGTGTGTTCTTGGACCTTGAGAGCCAGTGTGACATGAGTGAGTGAAGGGGAGGAGAGAAGTGAGTGTAATGGCTTAGAATGTTTGAGACACATTACCAGATGTCAGTGAAGGTGCCAAATACTGTGACGGTTTATAGCACTTTCAGGCAAGAGGAGTTGAATATCCATGGCAAGTTGCAGTAGCTTTCCGTACTGATGCACTGGCTTCTTTACATTTCCATGGTTATTCAGTCTTAGAATAAACTGAATATTCCTCTTCCCTGGCTTCCTCAATCATGCAATGGTAGGTGCAAGTAGCACATTGTGAAGACGTTTCAAACATCCCTCCAGCAGCACCACTGAAATTATTGAAGTATGTTGGAATGTAGCATGGATTCAATAAAATATTTTAGCTGGTTTATCTGTGTAATACTTAAGTGTAAATTAGTGACAAAGTGCATGTTAGCAATCAGGGGCCATCCAAATACAATCTTTCATATTGTGGCAGGGAGAGGTTCAGGCATTGTTCCTGAGACATGAAGGCTACCTGGGAGCCATTGGGGCATTTTTAAAAGGAGCTGAACAAGACAGTAAGTACAGCATCACTATGTTCTGTATATGCAGTGTTCTAAAATGTCAGTAACAATTCAAGCTTGTTTTAAGAGGCTGTATGAAAATTAATTATTGGTTAAGCAAATATATTTGCCATTAACAGCACATTTATTTTGAAAATATTCACCTATTTTCTTTCTGGTAAGATCTGGATTTATTCCATTTCCTTGCAGTGATATACCAAGGGTGTCTGCCACCTGAGGGCCAAGCCCACGTCTACAGCCCCCGCCCCCTGCACAGGGTGGGAGGGGTCTCAGCTCCACCTCTTCTAGCTGCCCCAGGGAGGTGGGGCTGTACTTGCAGGGGATGGGGGGGATCGTGAGGCTGCAGCAGTCACACAGCCAGGCCCCAACTGGGACAGGGTAGCCCCACCCCCTTGCATGCTTGCATGCGCACACATCTGGGGAGGGAGGCCAAGGAGGCCTTCATCACATCTGGGGGAACTGAAGGGGTCCCCCTCAGCACCTCTTCTATCCCACCACATGTGATGAAGGGCTAAATCAGCTTTCCCAGCATTCATCTTTTGCTACTCCAGCCCAGCCTGGCTGGGGTGGGGTAGCTTCACCTCTCTCCTTCCCCCCACCTAAAGAGGCGACATTACGACACGCAGGGGGTGCTGAGGGTCACCTCTCAGTGTCTCCTGCCATGCCACTGCAGCCCAGTGCTGCTCTGAGAGGGTGGTATGCTGGGCTGGCATCTCCCAGCTTAGGAGGGGCGCAGGAGGGATTGCACCTTTCAGAGCCTCCTTTATTCCTACTCCTACATCTTTTAAAGGTCCAGCCTGGCACTGCCCCCTCCAACCCAAGGGCCTGCCCCCTCCCCTGTGTGCTACTGTTTCCTTGCTCCACTTTGAGGGGCCAGGAGGATTTGGCTAGTCTTCCCTCCTACCCCCCACATCCTCGGCAACAGTCCAAAAAGCAACCTCCTCTCTAAAGGCTAAGAGAAAAGCCAGGCTTCTGATCACGATCCTCTCTGGAAAAGAAATGTCTTAATATGGTCAGCATGCTAGTGCAGAAATAATGGAATTGTGAAATTGCATTTTTCTGCCTATGAAAATGCCTTAATAGTAAGAGAGTACACATCTGTTCCTAGCATTCTTCAGTTACAGGTCTCTTTTGCCAGTACCAAGCCCTGTTTTGCTGTGCTTTGATTAGTTAGCACTGTTTTGTGGTTGCTGTATGAAAAAGTCACTCACTTTCTGTTCCAACACAGATTGAGGTAATAAAACTTCACTTATTCTGGAATCTCTGCATTTCTAAAGATTATTAAGCCTCAAAATTCCTGTCAAGCAGGAAACTTTCATACCCATTAGAGAGAAGCTATGCAAATTGGTGGAGTTTCTTTAAATCTGGGCAGAACAACTAGGAATCCCCTGCTACACATCTTCTGTAGCTACATACCCCACACTCTGACTGGCACTTTTCTTCCTATTTATTAAAAGAGAACAAGTTCTGCCTAGAAATAACTTAAAATTTTGAGGTTTGTTAAACTAATTGGTTGTAAGGCATTAAGAGGTTTAATATCTCTACAGATTAATGTACTTCACTTAAATAAAAAAAGAGCTTCATTTTTTCCCCCTGCAGTTATCTTCATTCTCTTGACAGCATCTCCTTTTTTATGATGCTTACTATATTATAGAGCGATGTAGTGATCATTTCTGAAACAGGATTTCTAGCTCCTCACCTAATTTGGTACATAAAACCTGTGAATTACTAATCAACTGGATAGTTGAATAACTTTCTACATTTAAAAAAAAAAAGATTTCTATAGCTACTTTCCCTTGCATTAGTCTTTATTTAAAATCTACACAAGCACATATAGGCAAGAAAATTCCTCCTCTTATAGATGGGATTACTTTCAATTTATGGCCTCTCTCTCTCTCTCTGTTCCTCCAGATCCCAACCAGTACAGTTGGGGAGAAAATTATGCTGGGAGCTCTGGTCTTATGAGCACTTCCCCTGATCTCTCCCCCATGCAACGTGCAAGGAGTAGTACAGTAAGTTATTGTCTTTCTAGGATCAGAAACTGCCTTCCCTGAGAGATCATCTGGAAAACACTCATGGGACTGTAATAAAAATAAAAGTAGTGAGAGTCCTGTGGCACCTTATAAACTAACAGATTTCTTTGAGCATGCTCGAAGAAATCTGTTAGTCTATAAGGTGCCACAGGACTCTTGCTACTTTTGCTATACACAGACTAACACGGCTACCCCTCTGGTAATAAAAGTGACAAACTCCTAACTATCTTCTCTACACACTCCCTTCCTCCCCATCTTAAACAATAGTTCAATATCCCTAGTTTGATTTCTTCCACCCTTCAAGAAAATTAGCCATTCAGCTGACTTCCAAAGGGGTAGCTGTGCCAGTCTAGTTCAGGAAAACAAACAAGGAGTCCTTTGGCTTTTTTAAAGATTATAAAAGGTTATATATTGATAAATAAGCTTGTTAGTTTTTAAAATTACTATTAGACTCCTTGGGGTTTTTTGTGTTTTCCTGTAGCTGTTGCTGTAGGTAATGCCTAAAGCAGTGTGACAAGTACACTGAATTATTTCAGGTGTTCTTCACAATGACCCATAAGTTTCATCTTGAGTCCCTAACACATGGGAAACCTGTTTTCTGTGTGGTGTGTTCTGTCATTCCAGCAAAAAGTTGATAAAATTCTTTTTAGTAATCAAACTAAAGCCAAAGTTAATTTCTGAGTTTAAAAAATTATTTCTGATTTACACTCTTGGATAAAATCTTAGAAGAATAAAAAAAAGTTTAAGAATTCATAAACACTGTGTATGTGAAAACTCTGATCTGCTGTCCAAGATGCAACAATGCCCATTTCTTGTTGACTGTCTAGATAAGGAATATCATACACACTAAAATTCATTCTCAAATGTTTTCTGCAAAACGCCTGAAATATCAGAATGCACAATTGCTAAGCTTTTTAGCACTTATCTGGCAGGGCAGAACTTTTTAGTACATGTCATATGTAGGGAGAACAGGCAACTGTACAAAATATCTTTGGGCATAAGCCCTTATAGTCTGCAACTCACTTCATCCAATGCAGATTTTTATATGCAATTTCATTTGCAGAATATTCACTTAACTAATTTTTTTTTTAAATATGCAACAGAACATTTGTAGATGTGGAATTAACTGCTTGTGTGTTGCCTGATCATTTGACCCTAAAGGTTATTTTTTCTACAAGTTTCAGGGCTTTGGGGGAAGGGCTCTGAACAGGAATGTGTGCAAACAAATGGAGTTGGGAGTTGAGGGAAATCATGCTTTAATGAAGTGGAGGCTGCATGCTTGAATATTCCTTCAGAATGTTCTCCCTCCTTATTGTACCAGGAGATTTGAGGGGAGAGGAAATAAGTGGGTTGCTAGAATCTCTTCCTTTTTAAATGGAAAAACTTCTAAGATATCATCATGGCAAAGCTCTGACAGTTGAGATGTGCTTTACTTACACTTCTGTTTAGTTACTAATAACAGCTGTCCACTAAGCTTTAACTTCTGTGGGCTAGTCCCATTACAAATCAGTTATTTTGGATGGGACTGTTTTTTGAATTAGGTTAATCCAGAAGTCTAATACCTTTTATTTTTCCCATTACTTCCCAGTTTGACATGTTTGAAATGGATCGGTTGGAGCGACCACTGGTTAACCTTCCCTTGCTGAAGGACCCATCCACATATATCCCTGATACTGTTGACCTCACAGATGATGCCATGGCCAGGAAATATTGGCTCACTTGCTTTGAAGAGGCTTTGGATGGGGTAAGAGTCACAATGCAGTATTTAAGCGGCTCAGTAATTTCATGATTCGGTAAACATGTTCTGTGGACTGACTCAAACTTGAAAAGTGAGCACACAGTTTCACTTGGTGTGTGAATGCTGCCTTCCCCCTTCTATGAGAAAAGATGCGCTTACAAATCTTATAGCTGCATTGGTAGAGGTCCTCTGGACACTCCTACATCAGTATATTTAAAATGACTTTGAAAATACTTTAGTTTTTACATACAACCGGTATACTCCCTGTGGGTTTTTTTTTGTTTTTTTGGGGGGGGGGGTGTTACAAAGATGCCTGAATGCCAAATCCATCTGTCCTTTTTTTTCTTTTAAGCAGTTGCAGTGACTGCAGTGGAACAACTTATGAGTCAGATGAATAGGATTTGGCTTAAAGTGAATGTTTCACATCACATTTTCATGCTCTTAACGGATTCTGTGTTTGTCACTCAGCTGTGATGATACAATTTGATCACAGATTTCAGGGTGTCCGTGATTTCAGCTGTTACCTTTCAGGGTTGCCAGAAGAGCAGCAGTGAGGCCTGGGTTTGCCAGCAGAGCTCCAGATGGCGCTTGGGCAGCAGAGAGGCTAGGCCTATAGCTAGAGGTCAGCCCCTATCGTGCAAACCCCCTGTACTTTTCCTAAAAGTCAGGGGTGAGGCTGTAGGGGTCTGTTAACTTTTGTTTATTGCCCATGACTGGTCCCTGACTTATGGTTTAAAAAAAAAAAATCTTAATTTTTTGTGAATTATATTATACATAATAAGGAAACCCATCCTAAAATTCTTGAATATAAAATATTCTTGAATAGAAAAGCAGTTAAATAAAGAGCAGATGATAGGAATTTATTGTTGCAGATTGGTAGAATCTTGAATTAGAAGCTTCTAGCTTTTGGGATTATCTGAAATGCATCTTTCTACAAGTTCATTCAAACAATAATAGACACTTATTTTTAGATGCCTGTTTCCTGTCTGAATATACACCCTTCAACTTAAAACTCAAACTGGGGAGGTGGGAGGTACCTGCCATCTAAATTTCTTTGGGGCTGGCATGGGGCACTGAACATTACAGAAGATGGAACAGATGTTTCCAGCCTTGAACTTCAGCGCTTGTATTGCCCGTCATGTGAGGGCAGAAGGCATTTGACATCTCCAATCCAGCCTCCTTATTTCTCCACCAGGTAGTGAAACGCGCTATAGCCAGTCAGCCAGACTCTATTGATGCAGCTGAGAGAGCAGAAAAATTCCGACAGAAGTATTGGAATAAGCTTCAGACACTCAGACAGCAGCCTTTGTAAGTGTGGGCTTTTTCCACTGAGCACAATTAACTTAAATGTGATCTAGTAAATGTATGTGTCATATGCATTTTGTTAGCCAACAGCCTGCCAGTTTGCAGTTCTTTGTTCACTGCATGTTACATTTATGTCAGTGTGCCTAAGAAATACAAAGTTAAAACGGTTAAGATATTTTCCTAGGGTACTCCCTGATAATGAATCCCATGTCTGTAAAGGTGACTCACCAGTTGGTGCCCTCTCATGCTTGGATGCAGTGTTGCTGGACCTTCCACTTGGTTGCCTCCTCCTGATGGCTGTTCAGACTCTCTGGTGGTCTGGCTGAGTGACCTGGGCCTCCAGCCAGCTCACACTTGGAGTTCAGTCCCGTTTTAGGGAGCTCTAATCAGCTGTAACTTATCAGGCCCTCATTTTGGCTTCTCAGTTTGCCTCTTCAGCATCCCTTCACCTGGCACTTCTACAGGCCAATGGCAAAGGCTTTCCAAATAATACAGAACTTAAAACAATCACACCCTTCTGTCACCCATACCAGCCCCAAGGCTTCTCTGAGAACCATGCAGAGAAACTCAAAACAACAAAGTTTAAATTAAGCTCCCTTTACGTCTGTACAGGCTTGAGCCCAACAACTGCCTCCTTGGTGGTTAGCCCTATTTCCAGTGCCCCCCCCCCCCACAGGCATTAGCTCTACTGCTGTGGCTCAGCTCTTTACCTACAACCTCACTAAACATCTGTTCTACAGCCACTCCCTAGTGGCTGGGCTTCCTCCCCTTTTAAGTTCCAAAGGGGGCAAATGTGTTAGTCTTGTCCAGCAAAAAATACAAGGGGTCCTGTGGCACTTAAAGACTGTTAGTCTTTAAGTGCCACAGGACCCCTTGTTTTTTCACTCCTTTTTTAAATCATACATCCTACACAGGTATGGTAGACTGGAGCTAACTAAAACTGGTTGGCTAGCATTGGGGCTCCTGATCCTTAAAGGGACAGACCATCCTGTTACAGATGCAAATTGGAAGAAACTGAGTTTGTTTGTGGGGTTTTTTTTGTTTGTTTGTTTTTTGTTTTTTAATATAGGATGCCCACACTCACTTATTATAGGAAACAAACTATTTCTACATCCTACTAAGTAATCCAAATGATGACTGTAGGCATTGAGTTTTGATCATTAGATAACTGATTGATTGCCTCTAGACTAGGGATTGATATCTTAAGAGGTGATTTATGAAAAATAAGGTTAAGGATCTCTCTAGATTCAGCCAGCCCGCTGATCATTAGTATCTTTCCTTGTATCTAATTTTATCTGTACAGACTGCAATGGATAATCTTATGTGAGGTAGGCTTTTTAGGGTTGTGTTTTCCTGGCATAAAAGTCTCCTAGCTAATAATATGGCTTGACCACAATTACTAGAATTTAAGACAGAAATTTAAGTTTTGTAGACATTAAAACTTGATGGTCTAAATACAGCAACTGTCCTCAAAGTAGTAACACAGTAGTTTAACAGCCACCATCTTGGTCAACATGTCACTATCCTTGCCACGTCAGAATAGTACTTTTCCTCACCCAAGTGTAGTGTCTACTCTTCTGTAGGCACTTGGATACAGTAATGACAGATGTAATGAAGATGGGGTTTAGTATTGTAAATGTGACCATACTGGTTCAGACAAGTGATCTGTCTCACCCAGTATCCTGTCTTCTAACAGTGGCTAATAATAAATGCTTCAGAGGGAGTAAATAAAGCAGGTAATCACCAAGTGAGCCATCTGCACAACATCTGGGTCAGTTTACAGAATCAGATTCTGAAGATGGTGGTCCTGGGGAGAGAAGCAGTGTGTCCTCCGCTTTGTGAAGCGTCTGATCCATTCTCTCTCTCTTCTTTTCAGTGCCTATGGCACCTTAACAGTTAGAAGTTTGTTGGATACGAGGGAGCATTGTCTAAATGAATTCAACTTTCCAGACCCCTATTCAAAGGTAAGTTCTTCTTGCCTCATGGGGTGGACAAAAATGTAAGTTGACAATATTTTTCCATATGCTCAAACTTGATGGTAGGGGTAAGGACGGGCTTGAGGGAACTGGATAGCTTAAGGCACAGTTTCTCAGCTGGTGGGTCACTGCCTCCGTGAGTCATGAAATGCAGTCAGACTGATTTGCAAGGCATTGAAAATTCTTGCTACAATCTAAAGCAAAGAAAATCCATTCCCTGCACGCCTTTAACCCTTTAAGGTCAAATATTGTGTGAGACTTGCCCACGTGCTCAGAGTTTAACCAATTGCCATGCTGTGAGCCAGGAAGGAATTTTCTCCCAGGGCAGATTGGCTAGAGCTCTGGGCGTTGTTTGCCTTTCTCTGTAGCATGCAGAATGGCTCACTTGCTTGTGGATTCTGTGTATCTCAAAGTCTTTAAATCACGCTTTGAGGACTTGAACTTAGTCATAGGTTAGAAGTTTATTGCAGGATTGGGTGGGTGAGATTCCGTGGCTTGCATTGTGCAGGAGAGCCGACTAGATGATCATATTGGTCCCTTCTGACCTTAGAGTCTCTGGCTATGTCTACATCTGTCCAGATTAGTTCAGCCTTGTTAGTCCAAACTAGAAGTTTTGAGGTTAGTTTGAACTAACTGCTGTACTGCTTAGTTCAAACTAGAACGTACAGTTAGTTCGAACATATTAAGTTTGAACTAAGCCTTAGTCCTGGTCTACATTACTCCTAGTTCGAAAAGCGGCTAAGTCCAGACTAAGTGCTGGTACTTATTGGTTCAAACTAAGCTTTCCCTAGTTTGAGCTAAGAAAGTTCATAGTTCGAACTAGGGAAAGCCTAGTGTGGCCATGAGCTAAATTAGTCCGGACTAAGCCTCCTCTGTCCGGACCAATTTGCCAGTGTAGACATAGCCTCTGAGTCTAACACACATGATTGTAGGCTAATCATTATCACTGGAGCTTTCTTACTGCTACTTTTATCATTAAATATAAAGGGGCATGCATGCCTTTGCTTAAAGTTTTGTTTTGTTTTTTTTTGTTCTTGGTGGCTCATTTGATGCTGCTGCTTCCTGCTGGCCAAGATCTAGTGTCCTATCACTCTCTTGAAAAGAAACAGTAGCAGTGTTTGCTCTTTTCCTAGTATTGATGCAGTTGTTAGGAGCCCAAGTGGTATTTTATTTTTATGTGTTCGTACTAAGCATGCTGATAACAGTAACTTGTTGGTCCATTAGAGGCCATGAACCTAGCGGAGAATGCTTGGAGGTGGTCTTGAGACTGAGGCAACCAATGATGGGTAAGAATTTTTCATCTATAAATCCAATGTCTCATATCTTTCTTGCAGGTAAAGCAGAAAGAAAATGGCATAGCGTTAAAATGTTTTCCAAGCGTAATCGAATCTTTGGATTCATTAGGCTGGGAGGAGAGGCAGTTTGCTCTGGTGAAAGGACTTCTTGCGGGGAATGTCTTTGACTGGGGAGCAAAAGCAGTCTCAGAGTAGGTGCTAAATATTTTAAAAACACCATTTTTTAAGACACTAAATATCCCATCTTTCTTTTAACAAATTCTAGTGCACCAGTCCTATTTTTAATTGACTGGTTTGTATTTCTCCATCTTCAAATGCTGGTTATTATTTGCAAGAGTTGTGGTGGTGCAGGAAATGCACTGTTACCAATCTGTAGCAGTGGCAACTGTGTCACTATGAATGGTTGAATGATAGAATGATATGGCATTCACGTTTGAAAGTTTGCCCACTTTGCTTGTAGTGGACATCTTTAGCACTGCTTTGGGTATGTGTTCCACTTTGCTTGGTGTTATGTTTCTGGAAGATGAATGCATACTTCTCACTGCTAGTCTGCCCTGTCCTAGAATCCATGTTCAGTCAGTGGCTTGTAATTAGGAATGGCTGAGTGGATTTGGATGTAATAGAAATCAACCAATAGTTTGCTTAGACTAAATCTCTGATATTATCTGGAAAACTTTTCATAAACTCTTCCACACAAGTGAAGTCCTGATTTGTTTCAGGACTAGATACCTGAATGCCAGCATTCTCACGGTATTTTTGACTCTCCTACACTAGTAGTCCCAAGAGTGTGTTCCTATGGGGCTGAGTCTTCAGACAGCAATATAGAAACACTATATAAAAGTTTTGTGAACTGTGCAAAGTGTGTGCATGTCCACCTGTACTTTTTGTTAATCAAATCCTTGTTATCATTAACTATAATTCCTTTTCCCTGACCACTCCTATGCCCCTATGCTTTTATTTGGGGTGGGGTGGGGGGATCTTGCTGATAACGTTTTAGATGGTCTGAATCCATTCCCTCCCCATCCCATGTGTCTGACAACTGATACCTATATTTTTTCAAAAGAGGGAGATGATTTTGCTGCAAAAGATTTTAATTTTAAAACATCCCTTTGAGCAGTTAACTGCTTTAAACTTAGGGAGCCTGACTAGTGGGAGATCCACATACAAAACTCCCTTTTGAAGTCAACAGCAGGTGACTTTGTCCATTTGCCACAATGATTTGGCTCTGGCTTTCTGTCTGTATATGCTTGATATGCTGGTATATATTCCTTCCAGAAACCACTCTAAACAGATTTATAGTCTATGAATGCTTCCATGACCAATCAGATTTAATCTGGAACTCTACAGAATTTCAGTTCTAAAATGACCAACTGTTATTACTAATATTGATCAGATCACACACCTATTCATCGGTGCATAGTCCTTTCTCTCACATGAGAGAATTAAGGAAAGCCATCCAAGTTAATAACATTCACAAGTCGCTCATGGAATTAATTTGCAGTATGTAATAGGGATAGGATCATGGATGGTGGAGAAACCAAATAGAGCTTTGCAACATTTCACTGCTGATAACTTGACATTAAACCAGGCCATCACATTTTCCTGAATCATCACCACATAACTGATGTTGTGGGGTTTTTTGCCTCAGATATCCAGTTTAGGGGTAATCTGTAATATGTTTTCATCCAGTTTTTTTTAACTTTGAAATGTCTGTTTAAATGACAAAATGCTCAGTATTCTTTTTACTGTTGTCTTCAAACTAAACATGGCAAATTACAGCTCGCACTACAGAAAATCTGCAGAGCTTGGTTTGCAGTTTGTATCAAGATTACATGCAAATTATAATTGTTTACATAAGAATAAGATAATACAGTTTTTGCCTAGAATTTCTTGTTAAAATCTGCCTATTTTTATATAATTCTGGCACCTTTTTTTTCCTTTCAGGATAAGAACTTTCTTTGGTCTAATACTGCAGACTTTTATTTTTAAAAACAATACAAAGCATCTACTGGCCAGCTACTGGGTCTCTGCCCAGTCACAGTAATGCTGATGCTATAAAATCCCCATCTGGTACAGTTTGTTTGTTCAGCTGGGAAGCTGTTTGAACAGTACAGCCATGTAGGATAAACTTGTTTAATATTGTCCTATTCATCTCTTTCTTTTATGATAGTGTTCTGGACTCTGAGCCACAATTTGGATTTGAAGAAGCCAAGGAAAAGCTGCAAGGTATAAAGGATCATTCTGTGGCTTCTTGCCTTTTGTGTGTGGATATAAGAGTAAAGGTAGGCAAGGTGGTGTCTAGTGGGAGAGAGTTCTGCTTACTAAGGAAAGGCGCATGAAATCAAGTGTCTAGTCTTTATTCCAGATGAATACGCACCTGCTATGTGAATTCAAAGATGTCAGAGCCCCATTTCCTCTTAGTTCAGAATATGTAAGATCCCCCCCCCCCAGACCAAAAAGGCTCTAGTGAACACATCTCCTGAATGTCAACTGTCTTGTCATACTTATTCTAAATATATCTTCCACTTAGCAGCACCAAATATAAAGCTGTCATTATTTTTATCCTAACGGGGTGATATTGTGCCACTGGGGACATCGACCCTAACTTTTGTAGGATCTGTCCAGTATATTTAAAAAGTGCTATTTCAGGAAAACTGTAACTGACCTGCTTTCATACTTTAGAGCCAAATAATTTTTGGACATACAAATTTAATATTAGAACATAATCTAAAGCTCAAATGTGTTTTGAAAGTATGTGTGCATGGAGATATAAAAATAAAATAAACTTGACCTGCCTTTTCCTAGTGTGACTTAAATTGGCTGCATGAATGCATACTTAGTTCACAAAAATTGATGTCAGGGGAAAATACTAATCTGCTGATTTTTGTCTATTGTCCAGAACGTCCTTGGCTAGAAGATTCTTACAGTGAGTGGATACAACGACTAAAGGTCTGTTTGGTTCATTGTGACTTTAACAATGAGTGAGTTAGCTTTATGCAGTAGTCATAAAAATTATCCTGATTACCTTTTGAATTGCATAAATGCAACCATTTTCTCAGGTGTAAAATTTCCATCTTAAAAAAAAAAAAAAAAAAAAAAAAAAAATCAGTAATCACTGACCAAATTTTCATTTTGCTTTGAAAGTTATTAAATTGGGAAACTTTACTTTTTACAAAACAAGCAAGGAGTCCTGTGGCACTTTTAAAGACTAACAAATTTATTTATTGCATGAGATTTCATAAATCTGTTAGTCTTTAAAAGTGCCACAGGACTCCTTGCTTGTTTTGCTGAACTAAACTAACACAGCTGCCACTTCAGAAACTTTTACAATTTAAGCTGTAATTGTGGTGTGATAAACCTTCTCTGCTTGAGGAGTTTAAGGAAAATGCTTTGAGCAGCATGTGTTGCAGTGCTATAAGGCTGCTGTTAGAATTTCATAGCACGAGAATTGGAGTGAGTTAAAGGGGAGTAGGACTAGGAAATAGGCCTTTCATTTTAATTGCCTAGTAATAATTCAACCCAAATCAATGGTGACAATGGAGGAGTTACCCTCTGGCTGTCCTGTAGCCTCAGTTGGTATTGATGTGGCAAACAGCCACAGTTCATTTAAGGTGGCAGGCCTAGGATTAATTGATCACAGAATTTTGAAGATGCTTTCCGCTAAGGGAATAGGGTAGCTCAGGACTTTTTAAAACCTCATTGGCAGGACAAGATTGGGGAAATCTTGCTGTCCTTATATGGGGAATAGGACTTCTGTATCCTGGACTGTCAAGATAGCTTTCTTCACCAGCAGGAGAGCTGAACTGCTTCCGAGTAATGGTGACACATGCAGAGATTTGGCAATGATGCCATTGCTAGATGTTGGGAGTTTGGGTTTTGATCTGAATGTTTGTAAACAGTTAACACAAATGAATCATTGAATTACAAGAACAGAAAACTCAACCCTAAATGCACTGGTTTTCTCTTTCAGGAGGGTCCCCCTCATAAATGTGCCTTAATTTTCGCAGATAACAGTGGAATAGACATCATTTTAGGAGTCTTCCCCTTTGTCAGAGAGCTACTCTCTAGAGGTACAGAGGTGAGTTTGAGAACTCTGCATTATGGATGCTTTGTGGTTTTTATAATGGGACGAAGAGCACACTAATAACAGACATGATGATACTTCACACCAACATCTGCTAAAGCACTTTTTTATACCAACAACCCTAATAGTATACCAAAATGAGAGAAATGTGGCCAAGTGATTAGGAATTGGGATTCCTGGTTTCGAGCGCTGTCTTTGGTCTGACTTAATAAAATCATAACTTCTATCTTGTGAGCTGTAAAAATGGGTCTAATAGCCACTTACTGCAGGAGAAACTGAAGCATTTTTGGAGCGGTGGGGGCTTTTAATTTAAAAATACTATGACCTTTCTACTTGAACTGTGCTAGAGAAGTTTAAAAAGCTAGTAAAAGCAGTAAAAATCTGACACTTTTTTTTTTTTTTAATACCCTGTGTGTTGAGTTTAGTTTGTGTGTTTGACTGCTGATAAGGGAGTTGTCGGTACGGTGACAGGGGCCTTTAGAAAGGTTGATGGATAAATTATTGGTAAATTGAGTAATAAATGGCTGTTAGGTTTCAGGCCCTTAGTTCTGTTAAGGGAAGCCAGGGCACTCTGAGATGAAAAGTTTATGAAGTCTTAGGAAAAGTAGTAACTTTGGGAAATTGGCAATCCCAGTCCAAAATGTTACTTTATCAGCAAAAAGCAGTGGAATAAACTTTGCCTAAGGGATAAAGTGATACAGTTAAATTAAAAATCATGCTTCTACTTACTTGTATAAAACATTTAACCTTTCAAATTAGAAGTGGGGGACACATGCAGACTGTTGCTGGTTGTGGTGCTCCCTGCTATAATTGGGGAGGGAAAACAAAAATAAAATGTAAAACCCCAAAATTTGGCAGGGGCCATTAGCAGCACGTGGAGAATATGAAATAACCTTGATCAGCTTTTGAAATTTGAGACTTGAGCTGGACACTTCCACTACAGCCCACTTTGCTGTTGATTGTGTGAGGGGATGTCTCTTTGCTGTAGGTTATATTGGCTTGTAACTCTGGCCCTGCCCTAAATGACGTTACTTACAGTGAATCCTTGATTGTCACTGAGCGGATAGCAGCAATGGATCCCATTATACAGTAAGTGTCTTTTTCCTTTTTTGAAATGTCAAGAAAAAAGGCTGACAGCATTTATAAATGCTTCAACTTGACTTCTGCAGTTTGATTTGTCCTCTCCCCAGTCCTTTCTTAAAAGGATATATTGTCAGTGCTGAAGGTGTTGAATACATGACATACACAAGAGCTGATACATCTTAAATGTCAGTGAAAAGAGAGACCCTCTGTAATGTTTTGGAGCTCATACTCTACCTCATTTGGCTAAGGCATGAGAACTAGAACCTGAAATAAAGGGAGAAAAACTGAAACAAAACAATGAAAACAGTGGAAATTAAAAACTGACCAATCTGCAACAATAAGTCAGAATTCAAAAACTTTGACTATAAGGTGATAAAATGCCTAAAAAATATTTTAACTCTTTCTGGGGCCCAGTTACGTGATGCCATGCAAATCTGTGCAGATATTTAATCTTTTTTAATTATAAAATATCTATTAAGGGGTGTAAAAGATTCCTTCTAGAACTGCATGAGTGAAATATGTCCCCATTGTCCAAGCAACTGCTCCATGACCTCTCAGTGCATTTAGGGTGATATTCCAGAAAAGGCTGGCTGAGTGCACACCCCTCCTCAGCCTAAATCTGTACATAAGATTGAGAAACAATCATCAGCAACAGGCACAGCACAGCTTGGTGGCAGGGTACATTGCAACCATTTGTCTGTAGAGCCTCACTCTTCAGTACTACTGCCAAGGTTTTCCCCCTCTGCCTCAGTGGAGTAAGCTGGGGCTTGGCTGAGGAGTGAGTGCAGGAAGGAATTAAATCTTGTGCTGTTTCAGACAGGCACATGTCTTGTTGTTGTAAAGTGAGCCTGGCTTGCACCAGAGTTGCAGCCTTTAGAAATTCACTGTTTATTTGGGAGTGTAAGAAATAACATGGGAGTTTTTGTTTCTTCTAAAGATCTGCATTGAAGGAAGAGAGGCTGCTATTGGTACAAACTGGTTCCAGTTCCCCATGTTTAGATCTCAGGTATGTTTTATAAATGGATTAAATCTGTATTTGAGTCCTCTAGCTTTGCCCCATAGTGCTGTACTTCCGTACCATAACAACCTTGCTGTTCTCTCTTTCAATAAAAAGCATTTCTATAAAATCTGATACTTATTAAAAGCTGCAGCTAAGCTGGGAGGATGTTGTCTATGGACAGATAGCTTAATTCTGTCCTGTTGCAGCAAACACCTCTAATTTCACCCTCAAGTGGGATTAAACCTTAAAAATCTTGGCTCAGAATATTCAGATACTGGCCTTTTTTTTTTTTTTAAGGCAAAAATGCATCACATTATGTGGCTATTGCAGGAAATAAAAAATAGTTCTTAAATGTAGCAGGCCACATGCTGCACCTGTCTGGATTGGCTCTCCGTCTTAAGGTAGTTGCTTTCTCAGTCACAAATGCCTTATCGCTGGATTTGGTAGCAGGCACAGTCTGTGCTCTGCTATTCATGAGGGTAACTTGAGTCCTTACTGCTGGGCAGAGAGGAAGGAACTTAACCCTAAAACTCAATCTCTTTGTAGATTAATGTGTTGTGCTGAAAGCTACAAGAAAATCTAACTCATTAGAGAGAGAAAACCAACAAGGAGTCCTGGGGCACTTTTAAAGACTATTATTTATTTATTGCATGAGCTTTCATTGGATTAAATCCCAAGGGATGCTTTTCAACAGCTCATTGAGAAACCAGATTCCACTAGTCCTTGGTTTCTTGCTGTCACCCTTACCCCATCTGCATTTGACATAAACAAATGTCTTGTGGCTTTGTAACTTAGAGAGCTGAAGGTGATGCTATGCATTATTTCGTATCCCTCCTTTTGCCTTGGCACCTCATACTTTGATTTTCCCTGTGCTTGCATTCTGCTGTTTGAGAAGGCAGCTAGAGCTTTGTAGGCCTGCCTGTAGAAAACTGCAAGGGCAGGAGACAGGGTTGAGGAAGAGTTCAGTTAGCATGTCTCACAAGTCCTGCTCTGCATAACTTGGTAGCTCTAAGGCGTGTCTCATCTGGTATTTCAAAACTTGGCTAGAATGACTCCCCTGTGCCTAGTTCCAAAGTGGCAGCTGTGTTAGTCTAGTAAAGCAAAGAAAGTAAGAAGTCTTATGGCACTTAAAGACTAACAGATTTTTATTTAAATCTGTTAGGCACAGGGGAAAAAAAGTAGTAAGGAGTCTTGTGGCACTTAAAGACTATCTTTCCTCTTTTAAAGCAGTTATTCCAACAAGTGAAGCTATGCATGGGGAAAGCAAGATACCCTCTTGGAAAAGTAACCAGATAATCAGCCAGTCCCAACCTTCCCTGATGCGAGGGGAGAACTAGTTAGACACTCCTAACAATGCAACCTGTCTAGTCTTGCTAAGTGACTCTGCACTGAAATAAAGGAGAAATTCTGCTTGGATACATGCACCTGAGCTAGCTCAGGAACCAGAAGAGTGAATCTATGGTTGTACCGGCTGGTCCTGAATAGTTACTCCAGAGTCTGGGAGGACTTGCATAATCATTCCCTGACCCCAGTACATAGCTAGCAGAGTCTGTCAATGCAAGCTGCAGTCACACCAAATGTGCCTGCCCTGCAGGGAAATGGTCTGGTGATCCTGAAGACGCTCCCTGCAAGCCCACTGGACTCCAGAGCCAGTGACCATAAGGTATATCTGAGGGTATGCCTACACTATAGGAGCTGTAGTATGATTCCTGCACTCATGGAAGGGGTTTTTCCATTGAGCTAGGTAATCCACTGAGTGATGGTAGCTTGATCAAGGGAAGAATTCCTCCATTGGTCTAGCTACATTACCAGTATAGAGTCAATTGTTTTTTAACTGTCACAGAGAATAAGTGGTTTTTCATAACCTTGAACAATGGAGCTAGGTCAAGCTCTGTTGTGAGGCCAGAATACACCTACTATGTTGCTTACAGAACTGTTTGGACAATTTATATTTTCTATCTGCATCCTGTTACAGCCGCCTGGACAAAGGCCTGGCCCTGCTGGTCAGGGAGCGGAAGACTGATTTGGTTATAATCGAAGGGATGGGCCGCGCTATCCATACAAACTACTATGCAGCTCTGAAGTGTGAGAGCCTCAAACTTGCAGTCATCAAAAACTCATGGTTGGCTGATCGGCTGGGTGGGAAGATCTTCAGTGTCATCTTTAAGTATGAAGTGCCATGTGAGTGATAGGATGTGGAGAACTGAATGAGCGGCAGCAACAGGAATGGACTTGCACTAGTTTTACTTTAATTGTAAAGAATGTATTTTTATTACAACAGGGAAAATGAGTTCACATAAAATTCCATATTTATATTGTGCTTTGTGACTTAAAGCAACAATATTATTCATTATATAAAAAATATACACCCAAAATATATATGTATATCACTCACTGTTTATTTTGGTAAGTTTATTTTAATGCTGCAGTATTTGTGATGGAAAGATTTTATTTTTTTGTTCTGTGAGACATTCATATAGAAATATATTTAAATGTCAATGAAGTTTTTTTATATATCTTTGCTTACTATGCCAGCAGTGACTTGGCACACACTAAATAGAGGTTTTTAAAGTGCTGAAAGCATTTGCCTTTGCATTTGAATATTTTAGTTTATGCAACACTTCAGACCTTTCTAATTTCACTCTAAGTTGGGCAGAGACTTGCTCCCCTGCAAACCTTCAGCTGTGTTTAATTAAGATACATAGGAGCCTAGAATAGTAACTGACCCGATTGTCGATGAAGGTAGCAGATAGTGTTGCTGAAACTTATTCAACTGCTGCAGTGTGAAGCTAAATTCCTGCTGATTATCCACTTCCACTCACTAGATACCATCTAACTGTTAAGAAAAACCAGTTTCTGCAGCCATTGTCTCATGTTTTAAGAGTGAATGAAACCAAGCTAAATACTTCACCTATACAGTTACTTGTGTTACACCAAGCATTAACAAAGCCCCAGGTGATGGTCCTGTACCCTAAAACCAGAATCAACAAATGAACAAACCCTTGTCTTCTACCTGGTCTGCTTATTAAACCCTTCCCAGCACTAATGCATTGGCCAAACTTCCGTATATATCCATATTAAACTGTGTGCCTACATGCCAAGTAGCAACTAACCTGGGACTTCAGGTCCTGCTCACATTCATTTCAGCTCTGCACCAGTTTCCCTTAACTGGAGATAAGAGTAAGTGGAGGGTTATAGCCAGACCATCAGCATCAACTAGCCATTCACACTGGTTATGCCTGGTAGCTGGCTATTCTCCAAAGATACTGGGGAGATGAGATGATTTCCATTTCTCTTCTGCTCTTGCTACAAGTACTGTGTACAAATTGTCTACTGTTCTAAACTAATGACATGATCCGGCAAACTGGAGAAGAGCCTCCCTTAGCTTGTATGGAAAAATCTTGCTTTTCACTGACCTCATTTAAAAGTTTTATAGTGAAAGTGATAACTCACACCACAAATCCAACTCCATATATCTCTCCCCAGATAGTCACGCATCCACGTGGAGGTTGGAGCAGCTCAAAATGAAGTTCACAAACAGTTGCAGGAGTGGGGAAATACCTCTTCATTTCACTGAGTCAGAAATGCAAGGCTGGTGCCTGGAGCCCAAACTGGCTTAGTGCTGTGGGGTATGCAAATGTGGTGCTCAGAGGGGAAAATAAGATTATGTAAATACAAGGGTGTTGCTGCTTTTCCAAGTCCTGCCTAGAGAAAGGAAAGAACAGCATAAGCTTGTCCCCAATTCTGTTTGTTTTAACTGAGTCACAGCCTCTTTTTTTAAATAACTTTGAAGAAGACTGGCTCCCTGGGTACTGGGGCCAGGCCTTCATAGTTTTGTTGTAACAGTTGCTATCTGGCCTACACCTTCTACTAGTTCTGAGCCTAGCATTTAAGTGCTAGCTTACTTTTTAGAAGAGGAATAGTCTCAAGAGAAGGTACTGAGTGGGGAGATTAGAGATGTATTAACACAGTAAAGTCCAGCAAGCCAGAAAGGGCATATAAACCATAATCATTATATGCTTACCCTTCTTCCCTGACCACCTGTTCAAAGAGCTGATGAGGGTCTCTTACCTTTCCAGGGCTAGATGGAAAATGTCCCCTACTTTATTCTTTCTAAAACAAATAAGGAGTCTGGTGGCACTTTAAAGACTAACAAATTTATTTATTGCATGGGTTTTCATGGGAGAAAATGCCACTTCATTAGACATGTGAATTTTCAAGTGTCTGACAAAATGGGATTATTTTTCTCTCATGAAAGCTCATATGGTAAATAAATTGGTTAGTCCTTTAAAAGTGTCACAGGACTCCTTGTTTGTTTTGCAGAACTCAACTAACAGGGCTAACTCTTTGGAACTTTATTATTCCTATGGTTTAAGAGATCTACTCTTTCAATCAAAGAAAGACAGCTATGTGGACAGTAACTATGAAAATTCCTACAGTGTCATACTGGAATTAAAAATCCTTCAGTAACTTCAACCAAGTGATCAGACTACACTGCTAAATTTAGCATCCCATATGCTATTAATGGCCAGGTGGAGAGATACTCTCAAAAGGTATTCCTGCCACCACAAGGCAATCTTTCTCAACCCATGCAACTGCCTGTGTTCAAAATATTAATAAAACTGGCTTTGTCCCACTGTCCTCTCCATCATCCAGCCAAGCAAAACTAGCAGCAGATAAAAGGCAGTGTATACAGCAGAGCAGTGCATATGCTCTGGACCCTGCTCAGTCACCAATCCCAGATGTTCTGATGAGCTGAAAGGCAAGCAAAACTCAGAAGCCAAGTGAACTGGAGACTGGAAGTTCGTATGGGACTGTTTCAGCCACTGTACCCTTCACTCTGCTCTTCGCAGAAGCCCTGTTTTGAAATCGCACGTTGAGTAATTGACACTGATGAATGTTGGCAAGGGCCAAGCATTAACTTAAAGGCTAAATAACAAGATGGCTTGTACCCTAGCTATGTATCTAAGAAGTGGATTTTTTCCGGAAAAGCTGCTATTTGATACTTGTTGCATTCTCAGCATTCAGAGCTCTGTACAGACATTAAATGGCAGTCACGCTCCTAGGCAGCAATCTGGAAAATACCACTCAGTCATTATTTTATGCCATCTTGATGTCTCACTCTGCGTTCTGAGGCTCAGCTCTAGAACATGCACACTGATCCACCTTAAACTGCAGCTCCATATTTCATTAAAAAAAATCAGCATTGATGGAAATTGCTGGCTCAATCGCTACAATAGTCACAGAGCAGGCAGGCTACAGTCCAGACACACTGCTGCTGTTAGTGCTAAAGTTCCTCCACGGGAACTGAGGGTTCTGCTTCTAAGTACACGTCTACACTGCAGCTGAGGGCATGACTGGCACAGCCTGTAGGCAAACCTGTGCTGGAGACCTCACGAAAACTAGAAGTGAGGATGGTGCGACACGGGCTTCAGCGGCTGCTGCATCAAGACCACTGTATGCATGGGGTCAGGTGGGCTTGTGCAGTCTACTTGTAGCCAGCACCATGGCATCCTCACATCTATTTTTGGGGACTTGCTGGAGTAGTTTTTGTGGGTATGTCTACCCAAGCTGCTGGTCACATCCGTGGCTACAGCGTCACCATATGCGAAGGGTATGTCCACAATGGAGGTACACACAAGAGTGGCACATACCCAGCCTGTGCCGGTCTAGCTCACTTGAACAACAACAGCAGTGAAGCTGCAGCAACGTGAGCTAGCTGCTTCAATACACAGCTGACATCTGGGGCAGGGCTGTCTAGGCCAGGGCCGACTGCCAAGGTCTCACTGCTATTACTTGGTGCGACGGTCACACCTCTGTGTCCAGTGTACACAGACCTTTGACTGAGGTGCTCATTCTCCTCCTTTGTTCGGTCCTCAACCTTTGCACTTTGACTGCTTCATGTAGGCCTCCAAACTAGCCATCAAATGCTGATATCTGCAGTTCTATTGCTAGGTTGGATTGCTAGGTTGCACTAGAGCAGCTAGGATCTGGAGTAAGTCCTTGGAGCTGTTTAGTTCTCTGTCCTGTCCAGTCATTCTAGAGATTGATCTTTCCTGGTTATAGAGAGACTGCTAGACTTACAGAGCTCGAGTTCCATTACAGAGAACTCATTCAGCAAAGCAGCTACTATTGAATACGGACAGTAGGAAAGAAACTAACATTGATGCCCCAAAAGTTTATGGTTTAACCTTTTCTGGATTCTCTCTTGCACCATCTCTTATTCTGAACCGATGACTCATCTCTTCTATGATAACAGAGCAGAAAGATTTCTGAAAGATATGAAAGGGGTGGAGGAGAAAAAGGTGTTTCACACAATACAGGAAAGTCCCTTTTAATGTACTTAGCACCCTGTGCACTTAGCTATCAACTGAGTACCACACGGCTGAGATCCCAAGTACAGGGACTGCAAGAGCCATCCTGAATTATCTTTGCATACATTCTCTTATGCGTCAAAGCATTTGTGGGAACTACTGGTATTTTAGAACACATCATTGCTAAGGAAACAGGACAGAAGTAGCAAATCAGTGGGTGTACTGCCAAGACTCTCCATTTGCACCACTTTTACAGCAGCATAATTTAATTCAGTTGATGTCCATATGGACCTACACTTGTCTTGCGATAACCAGCAAGTTTGCAGGCAGGTGGGTACTAATGTCTATCATTTAAACAAAACAAAAATCTTAATGTCTTTTCCTACCCCCTCCAGTTTATTCCCCAATGAATTCATAACCCTCAGTCACAGCATCCAGCATCACAGACTGTAGAAATGTTACAGATCATCACTTTAAGTGAGGAAAACAGAGTTCTTTCCATAATGGGGATCGTAGCTTTGTGCAAAGATCCCCAGTAAGAAGAAAAAGCTGGGGAACAGACTGTTTCTAAGAATACGTCTACACTGCAGCTAAAATGTCATTTCCAGCTTGCATAGCTGTATTCACACCAGCTTTGATTAGGATAACACACTAAAAACAGACCCATGGTACAATCCTGTCTGAGACCCTAGGCACGCACTCAGATCCAAGGCCTGTCACTGGAGATGGACATTGCATCTCCAATCATGCTGCAGACACACCCTGTGCCCAATACTGGCCACCAGCTGGGATCCCAGACACACCTTCCTGACTTACCAGTTACATTAGAAGAGTGTGGCTGAATGAGGGGGCCCAAGGGCCATCACATGAGGATGATGAGCAGCGAAGGTCAGGAGAGACATGGTGCCACATACCTTGTCCTGTTCAGCAGCACATCTGCTTTTGTTTGCCAGCTCTCCCAAAGCCACAATTACTCCCAGCGTGAGGCCAATTGCAAGAACAAGGAAGAGTCCACCCATGGCTTGGGGTTTCAGAGGACTCCATGTGTCCTGACCCTTACGAAAACAGCTGGTCTCCCACCACTTGTGCCGCAGGTAGTCAAGGATGCCCGATTCACCCAGCTTCAGGACACCAATGGAGAGTTTACTGGCCCATGGGGATCCTAGAGGATAGCAGAGAGAAAGAACATGGAGCATCATAGGACCCGGGAGTGACTTAACAATGGCAGCCTTAAAGCAAGCAGCTTTCGTCAGTTCGCTGCTGCCACCTCCCTCTGGACAGCTGCAATCCCAGTCTATCATGCATGTAGTGTTTGAAGCCTTTGAAAGGAAAGATGGCAATGGCAGATGGTGTTAAATCTTAAGACTACTTTTAAAAGGCCATCTCAGAGCATGGCTTCAAAATGAGGTGCAAGCAGCAGGAGCTACTGATCTGCTAAACTGCTCTCCTGGTCTTATGTCAGGATGCTTGAAAACATAATTAAAAGAATACAGAGAAAGGCAGTGTAAAAATATACATGCAGAAGTGCCCTTCAAGAGAACAATCCATCAAAGCTTTCCCAGAGAGTGGCAGCAAACTTTTCTTTTTCTTTCTCATTTAGTCCACAGAATTTGTTGGCTGCAATCCTGTGACAATGTGGCAATGGAAAAAAAAAAAATGAACCAATCACTGATGGACAGAGAAACAAACAAGGAGTCCTGTGAAGAGAGGATTCTCTAGCCCAGTGGTTCTGCACCTGCAACCCAGTCAGCTCACAGCTGTACTGGGGCCACAACAGTAGTCAGGCTGCTCTAGAGTCTGTGTCAGTGAGCAATATTCTTGCAACCACAATGGCATCAGCAGAAATAAGTTGCATCTTGATACTGCTTTGAGTCACCATGCTCCCCTCAGTGTCTCATGGCACAGGAGAGGCTGGTTATGCTTTTTGGACCTGGCCCATTGACATCCTCTATCCTAAGTGCCTTTGCAGAAGGGCACCAAGGTTGATCTAGAAATCAGGGGTTCTTAGTTCTGTGGCACTGTTGCGGCAAGAAAGCTAAAAGGAACTGGAGTGGTGAAGAAAAGTAGAAGACACTGTCTCACCCTTGGCTGCAGCAATGCCAAATCCCCTTGCTCCTATGACCTCGGGGGCCCGGACCAAATTGCAGTGCCTGGCTACGGCAAGATCCAGGGATATGGATTCCCCAATGAAGGCGTAATTCGATTCCAGCACACGCTGAACCGCCTCATGGTAACTTTTGACTAACACATAGTCTCTCCTCTTGTCCATGTACTCGTAGATCATCTGATGGATGGGATTTCTGGAGTTCTGCAGCGCACAAAGAAAAGTGTCAAACCTCCCAGCAATCAAAGGAGCTGCAGGACAACATCAATGTGCACCCATTGCAAAATAGCCTTCAAAGAAGATAGTTTAAACTCCCTCCCATTTAAAGTCCCTCCCGCTGAACCTCTGTACTTTGCCGATACTCCATATTCTGTTGACAACTTATCCCGTCTCTCACTATACACGCAGGTTCACAAAAGAGGAAAAGCCAGGTCAGGAATGTATTATTTTCAGAATTCAGCGTCAGCAAGAACTGATGCCAGAATACACCAAGTCTAGCCAGGAAGTTTGCTAGGCAAGCAAAGAAGCTGGTAAAAACTTGGCTGGTAGAAGCTGTCAGTGTATGAAGTCTGGCTCTCAAAATGTCACAGCTTGTGGGCTCTTAGGGGATTGACTGGAGGATCTGTACCTTGAAAAACTGAAACGTGGAGGAACTTTCTAGGGTCCCAAACTCAAGATCTCTCTGCTTCACGAGATCTTCAAAGGTCTGGATGGGCAGCTGCTCGTTCCCAGAGCGCAGCAAGGCGGCAAAATTTGCAGTGTAGGCTGCCAGCAAAGTGATGGTGAACACCCACCAGATGGCAGCAATTATTCTCCCAGAGAGCGCTTTAGGGTGAGGTGCTGCACCTGCAGAGAGCCAAGACAGCTGCTTGCCATGCTCACGAAGAGGACAATGAAGGCAAATAAGAGCATGTATGCAACAAATGTATTTAAAGGGATGCAGGAAGTTTAGACCCCTCCTGCCACTGCCCCCTTGGAAAAGTTCAAGTTTCTCTTTATTTATATATACAAATATTTAAGTCAGTTAAACATCCCCTGCAGCGCTAAACCAGGTGCCTTGTGCTAGTGCGTAAGCCTGGAAAGCGTCATTGTCCAGTCAGCTTCAACCACCATGTGAAACCTCAAGGACAGCCCAAAATAAAGGAGAGGTCTGGTTCCCTGTGACTTCAGAAACACAGATGTTAAGGTCTTAAAACAATCTACTATGAAAGCCAGGCTGCTCCTGCCCCCACCCCCTGGCACTCAGCAAAGCCATGAATCTGGTCCTCTCTGCAGACAGGGGCACAGCTAATGTGGGCGGACACCCTGCTTAGACTGCACTTTCTCCATAAAAATCAGATTGCCAGGGCAGTCCATGTACCACAGCATGCCTGCTACACATGCCAGGCTTTTAAATGGCACTGAACATGGGCTGAAGTGTGCAGTTGGCTCCCAAACAGCTTTAGCTGGTTACTCCTACAGCCCCGCTAGGGTCTTACCTTGCAGGGCCAGAGCTCCTGCTCCAAACCAGAGGCTATTAAGAAAAGTGAAGCGGTTCTCCTCACTCTGGGGCTCCTTCCATTCACAGGGGCTCAGTCTATGGCAAAACAGACAACAGCCTTTCTACCATCAGCTGCAAAGGGACTGTAGGTCCGGTGTCCTCCACACCTCCAGCCCAGGATGAAGAGCGACTGCACTGCTGCCGAAGCACATGGGGTGGGACTTTGGAGACCAGCAGAGGCTGCCATCACCTTACTGCCCCAGAACACTAGCTGAGCCCATTCTCTGAGCCTGACCTTGGTGGCCATGATGGCAGCCCACCGGAAGGGACAACTGCTGGGATGTGCAACCAGGTCATTCTCAGGGAGCCAGGAGGTGCTGAAGGGAAAGACCTGGTATAAAGCACAAGGGGTGGGCACCAGCACATGACACACACTCAGCCCTGGGGGCTAGCAGGGACAGGGAGGGCACAAATATTGGCTGATATTAGGCTATAAAGCACATTCCTTGGCACCAGGGCACTTTGCTGCCCCAGACCAAACGCTGCTCAGCCTCAAGGGAGAAAAGGGAATCCAATGAGGAATTCTCAGTCGAGAGGGGCAATAGGAGGAACAGCACATATGATCACCAAGGCTCCTGGCTACTGCACTAACAATGGGTAGAGTAGACCTGTACACATCCTCAACCGTACCAAGGAAGCAGAGTTGGATTGTGCAAGGAATGCCAGGGGACCAGCCATGTCAACAGGTCTCTGCCCTTCATGACAGATGGTGGGGGCAGGGAGGTAAAGACAGTGTGTCTGTGATTATGTGGCTAGTGAAATCCCGAGACATGAGGAGTGAAGTTCATCCTCCCCCATCTGGCCTGCCTATCCTTGCTCTGCATAGGCAGGAGAAGAGAGCCCCTGGAGAAGACACACAGGAGAGCTGAGCCTTAGACACAAGCAGGATGAGGTTTAAGAGAGAAAAGAACTGTGATGAAAGTTAAAGCATGGGATGAAAATCATGTGTTTAAATAGACCATCCAGAGCTTCTCACCATGTTAGAGACATCGTGCACTGAGTCGGTCTGAAGGGGAAGGGACGCTGATTTTGCTGGGATCTCTCAAGTTCTTTGGGCCTTAAAGGGGCACTTTAGGTTCTGCATTTCTAGGCCAGCAAGCTGATCTAAAGCAAGCAAATACTTTGGCTACAAGTAACTCTGCTCAGTAGCTGAGGAAAGCAACAGGTCCAAGAGATGGCCCAACACACTGTACAGAAGAGCCGATGCATTTTTACCTGGCTGCAAGAAACAGGCAGAGGCAGGTTAGCAGGTAAGCAACTATCAGTCCAGTCCAGGTCTCCTTACTGAAAGGTGTGAGGAAGCCAAAGAGAGAGGAACCTTGGGAGGTAGCATCCTTCCGGAGCAGGATCCCAATCCCTGTGGCCAGGAACGGCATGGTGAAGGAAACCACTTCTTCCCTCGCTGATGTGATTGTCAGGGGAGCCACAGCAAGGTCTGCTTCCTGCAGGGCAAGCCGTGACAGCTCAGCAACATCTGGGAACCATCTGGGGCTGGGGTGGGATCTTGATTCCCACTAGGCAGCTGTCCCCAGGACTAAACCCATCAGCCCGTAGGACGCATCACTGTCCCACTTAGCAGCCTCGTGTTTACCAGACTAGCAAACTCCCTTGGGTACATGTCACCTATCCTCATTTTGGAAAGAGCCAGGACCGGGAAGTAACAGTTTTGCCTCCCACTTCTCCTGGCTGCAACATGCATGACCCAGAACTAGGATTTGGAGAGCTGCAATGATGCACAAAGGGCCAGACTCACAGCAGCAGAGGTGCTAACTTGCAATTTGCCACCAGGTGGCAGCACAGGACAGAGCAAGGCACCCATTCAAATACGGCCTTGCCTATATATTCCACAGTTTGAATAAAAACAACTTATTTGGTTTGCTGAAAAAAAAAAAACCAAACTGAACTGACCCTGTGACTTACCTTTCTCTGTATGTCTTTATTCAGTTGACATGCTACAGCTTCCATTTCATGCATTTGATGAAGAGCGATTACACACACAAAAGCTCATGTGATAAATAAATGTTAGTCTTTAAAAGTGCCACAGGACTCTGGGTTTGTTTTATCTAGATATTGTAATTAACTTAGCTGGACTCACCTCAGGAGACCTGCTTTCTCCTTTCCTCCTTTTCAGACACCTGCCTGGAGCTATGTACCCTTAGGCTGGTCCTTTATTTCTGGAACAACCCTGCCATGTACCCAGGCACAGCAGTGGAATGCAAAAAGCAGGAGGTGTGCATTAAATACATCCTTGTTGAGCAACTATTATGACCTAGAAGTTTTAAATGTGACCTGGGTTGTTCCTAGGACAATAGAGTGACAAGGTGGCTGAGGTCGTATCTTTTACTGGACCAACTTCTGTTACACAAGCTTTTGAGCTACACACAGCTCAATATGAAGACAAGTTCTGTGTAACTTGAAAGCTTTGCTCTTCAACCAACAGACGCTGGTCCAATAAAAACTATTCCCTCACTCACCTTGTCTCGTTGAAAGTTGGGAAGTGAGTTTGGCAAATGAGTTCATCCTGGCCTCCAAGGTGGCTACCATCTCAAGTGGATTTCAGCCAACAGTTAACTTTTAGGACAGTTTCCTTGAATGCCTCAATCTTAGGCGCATTAAAAGTGCATGAAGAATTGCAGCTGCTCATGGTTGCAATTCGGTATCGCTCAGGAGTCCAAATGGCAGGATAATTCAGTGGTCTGAGCACAACACAGCAAGCCAGACACTCACTTTGTACGCCCACTTCTTCCGTGGCATTGTGTACGGTCACTTCCCTGCTCTGGGCCTCAGTTCCCCATCAGTCGAAATGGGATAATGTTATTGATCCACCTCACAAAAAGGCTTCCATGCTGAATGCTTGCTAAGTGCTGTGTGAAAAGGGATGTGCTAGACACATTGACTGTTAGTACTGAGGTGACATGAGCAGAGTGACAGCTTCCTGAGACCCAGCAAGAATCCCCTGCAGGGAGCTGTCCCAGCCAGGGAGATTTAAATTAATTAAATGAGCTACTCCCGTTCTTTTCACACATCCTCCCCACCTGTGAGAATTTCAAAGCTCATGAGGAACGTCACCTGTCTGATGATCTCGCCAACCATCCCGGTCCAGTTCCCGCTGGAGACAAGAGACCCATAGCGGCCATCTTTGACTATTGTCACCTTATACTTGAAGTGCAGCATCTTCGCGAGGGCATCCAGCAGATCAAGGCAGTACCCCTCCAGCTCTCTGCCTCTCGCCATCGCATAGGGGTCTTGCTGCACACAAAAGTGGGTGGGAGGTGTTGGAAATCAGACTGTTCCACACCACTACAGACCCCCCTGCTCCTACAGCCTCCACCCCCTCTGCCTGGCAAAGGACTGGTCCCCAACTAACAGGTGCTTTGGCCAGTGTGAGCTCTGTAAGCCTGCAGAGGCAAGGCTGGACGGTAGAACCCAGGATTTAGCAGTTGTGAAATCTGCTCCCCTAGGAGCTTCCTCCACACTCTGGTTCACTGCGGAAACACTAGCAGTCATGTGTTCACGGGGATTTTGGAGTCTCACCAGCCCCTGTATGGAGCTCCCCCACTCTTAAAGTAGTGCTGGCTTTTTATTTGCTTTCCATATGGTGTATTTCTTGCTCTCAATTCTTACAGCTGATAAGCAATAAGTCTGGTCATTACTGACTTCCATCGCACCACATGAGTACTGTGCTAAAGAGGCAATGGCCATATGTAGCTGGAGGAGGCTTGCTCTCAAGACAGAATGCATGGGAAAGACACATCTGTCTGGCTCTCTTGCTGGATAGGGCCTGTTAGGTCCTGGAAGCCTCCAGTCACCCTTGCATCTAGCCTGTGCTAGCTGGTACTTGAGCCCTCTGGCAATCCTGACTGAAGACAGACAGACAGAAGGAGAGTTTGGTGTCAAAGACAAGAAAAAGTCACATGTGAGCTGAGTGGTGAGAGACTAAGTCTGTGAGCCTAGCCACTCACAGCAACATGCTGCTCAGCCTTACCAGGATCATTGTGACAGTCAGCATCTGAGGATCTGTTCCCTCTTGTCCTTCCACATCTCCACCCTGTAGTTCAAAGCATTTGGGGTCAGCAGCTGGATCTCCACAAGGGTGCCTGCGCCACTGGTATTCATCGTCTGTATTGAGTTTGCACTTAGGAGCCTGGGTTAGTGGCCAGGACTCCACTGTGCTGAGCACTAAACAAACACAGATCAAAGAGACTGTCCCTCTCCCAAAGGCCTTGTCCTCACCACAGTGCAATGGAAACTGATTTTGCTTTCAAGCTGGGGGCGAATCAAATGGCAGGTACCATCGGGAGTGAAGGAACAGCTCCAAATTCCACATTCCACCCATTCAGTGAGTGCTAGAAGCTGGGATTCAGGCATGTTTGTGACAGCAACACGAGTCCTACTGAGTGTGACACCCTCTCTGCCCCTTCACACATTGCAACAGGTGCCTGCAGGGCATAATCAGTAGAGGCCTAAAATAGACTCAGTGGCCCTGCATTTCTAGTCTCAGCTCTGCCACTGGCCTGTATAGTGCCCTCGAATAAGATACGTCCCCAGTCTGTGCCTCTGTTTTCCCAGCCGTAAAATGGGGATAACAGTACTGACCTCCTTGATAAAGTGCTTTGAGCTCCACCAACAAAAAGCACTACACCTAAGCTAGACTTAACCAACACAGCCCTGTGAAGGACTCTCTCTCCCCCACCAAATGTGGCAAATTAATATTATTATCCTCACATAACAGAAGAGGAATCTGAGGCCCACAGTGATGCCAAGGCCAGCTGAAAACTAGCCTGCTTCTTCAGAGGTAGGGCTCAATCCAACAAAGCAGACTCACAGCTGCTTTTCACACCAGGATGCTGGGGCAAACATTTCACTGGCATGTGTTAAACGGTTCTAAAAATGGCAGGCACAGAACCACCATGAGGGCTTCAGTGCTTCCCACACGAAACGCCCGACAAGGCTCCATGGTCCTGCTAAGGCAGGCAGTACTGAGCGCCTTGCGGCAGCAGAAACCACTCCACAGGATTACGTTCTGCAGCGAGACACTTACCATGGGGTTCCACGGAAGCCCAAGCCCCAGACACTTGGCTGCAGCTCCCCTGAAGTCTAGGCACCACAGGCCCATATTCAGGGCAGCCAACAACGGATGCCATTTCCAGCATTAAAACTCTTGCCTTCAAAAGGCCAGATTCTCAGCCAGCGTAAGTCAGCACAAGCTGACTGCTGCCAATGAAGCTACGTAGGTTTTTCACCTGCTGCTGCGTGGGCCCAGTGTTTCCAGTGATATGCCGCCGCCCCCCCGCCCCTTTGACTCCTTCATTACCCGTCACCTACTCCCCAATGGTAATTAATAAATTACAGCTGTTTGCTTTGTCTTGTGTTGCCAACATATTTTCCCCAAACAAAAATCCCGTGAAATGTTGTCTCGCTTCTCAGGCTACACAGCACAGACACATTCCTTCAAAACCCATCAATTTATGTTGCAGGCAAAGCAGCTGGAAGCCAATTAAGGCCTCATTAGAGCCCACTTCCAGGAGACACAGAACGGCAGGGAACATTAGATAAGGGAGAGGCAAGGAAAGCACAGATTCAGTTCTGCATAAAGCACTGAACTGGAAAGTGTTTTCTTGCCTTCACAAACCTGGCATGGCCACTTTGTCGAAGTTTTAAAACCAAAGACTGACCTACTTTAAAGCCCTTCTGAGCTTTGCCTGAAAACATTCCAGGTTCTACAGGACATGTCTACACCTACCCCTTTGCAGTCAAAAGAAAATTCAATAGCTATTGTTGTTGTAGGAGGGACAACTGAAAAAGAAGGGCCTGACCTCCCAGGGTGTTGAGTGCCCCAGGAATGGCGGGAGTTGGGCATGTCCCAAGATCAGATCCTGAATCTGGTGCCATCTGTCAGCAATTAACTAAGACCCACTGTTCTGGAAGTAACGTGGACACAGTCATGAGAGCACAGAGCGCTGTCAAAGTCAAACGAGCTGCATTCTTTTCAACTCCATTTAAAAACACTGAAGGAGAGGAAGAGACAAAAACCTTACCCAGCAGAAAGAGCCACAATTGATATGGGAGGAAGTAAACAACCTTTTTAGAAGTATTTATTTTTTATCAGCAACCCAGAGAATGAACCAATCTGTCTAACAGAAGCAGCATGGTCCAGTGCAGTGGTTCCCAACCAGTGTGCCGTGGCAACACCCAAAGTGTGCCGTGAGCATCCCCAAGAGCTGGAGTTAAAGTTCCCTCCCTGCTTGGCCCAGCCACAGGGGCTGTGCAGGGCTGGGAAAAGGCAGGGGTTAAAGTAAGGGGGAAGGCACCGGAACACAGTTCTGGGACCCCCTGTTTTTAGTCAGGCAGCCTTCTGGCCCCCCTAAAAATAGAGAAAGGCACTAGAACAGGGAGTTCCAGGGGTCCCCCTAAAAACAGCAGGAGCAGCGTGAACGCTGTGTGCTGGTGGCTCCACCTTAGGCCCAGCCAGCAGAGAGGGGTGGGAAGCCAGGAGTGTGGGAATCTCCCCCCGCAGGGTGGAGCGGCTTGTGTCAGGCAGCCGCAAACAGCCCAGGTAAGGGCTTGTGGGGGGCGCTGGTGGGGCTTGTGGGGGGCAGGTTGTGTGTGTGTGCGTGTGTGTGCGCGCGTGTGTGCGCGCAGCTGAGGTAGGTGGGAGAGGATGTGTAACAGAGAGTGTGTGGCTGGGGTTGTGGGGTGGCTGGTTGATTGGGGGTGTGTGGGGTGTAGCTGCAGGCTGGAGGGTCCATCACAGGCAGAAGGGGGCTGGGGGAGGGGAGGACGGGACCCACTGGGGTGGGAGGCAGCAGCAGTGGGGTGAGGATTTGCCCTGGGTGGCAGGGAGCGACTGTGGAGAATGGGGGCCATGGTCTCCTGCGCTACCTTCCCACTCCCCAGGTTCCCCCCTGCACCCCCCACAAAGCCACTCTTGTTCTCCCTTCCTCTCTCCTCTCTTGCCACCCTTGTGCTGTTCCCCACATGGCTGCCCTTGTCCTCTTTGCCATCCCTGCCCTGCTCTGCTCCCCACACTCACTCCTCCCACTGCACACGCCTCCTGACCTCCCGTGTTTTGCCACCCCTGCTCTGCTACCCCTACTACCCCACACAGCAGCATTTCTGAAACACTGTGCCATGCTTCATGAATATTTATAAGTAATTTAAGTTAATTTGAATATTCATAAGTTTTTTAATGGTGGTGTGCCTCAAAAAATTTGAAGGTTAGCAAGGTGTGCCACGGCAGAGAAAAGGTTGGGAACCACTGGTCCAGTGGACCCCAAAACCCCACAGCAACTGACACAGGCTTGCAGGGCTCAAGCTAGAGAGCTAAAAACAGCAGTGTAAACATGCCTGCTCCAGATACAGCTTGGACTCCAAAACCCATCCCCTTGGCTAGGTTTCAGAAGCACTCCTAACCAGAGGAGGAACATCTACACTGCTTTGTTTAGCATCCCCTAGTATAAGTCAGTTGATCCAGTCTCAAACTCACTGCAACCAGTTTTGCTTGTGCTATGGGAAAGCTGGGGTCTGTTCTGCATTTTGACTCACTGTGTGATCTCGGGTAAACCACATCCCTGCTCTACGCTGCAGTTCCCACTCCCTTCCCTTGTCTGTGCATACAGCACCGTGCATAACGGTGGCCCAAGCTTGGGGGTGGGCCTCTAGATGCTACTGAACAGAAACAGAATACAGAACATGCCTCACGACCCTTAAAGGTGTGATCAAAGCTAAGAGCTATCCACACTAGCTTGAATCTAGCCAATGTGACTCATATAGCCCAGTCTAGGAACGTGAGTGCACGTGGGGTTACACGCAGGGTCAGCCATGTCTTCAGTGCCCATCTGAGCTGTATTAGCTAGATTACAGCGATGGCTACCCCAGCTGCTGGCATAGCTATGTTTTATTTCTACACAGGTTTTGAAGGATTAGATTGAATTACTAGATGTCCTTTAATTGCCTATTTCTTCCTTCATGTGAAAGCCTGAGGCACTGTCTCTCCTTTCCTCAATTATTGTTCATAAAAATTATCGGCAGTTAAAAGACAACTTGAGGGCTCAGAAGTAGTATTTGTGCGTGCGCCTGTCTAGCTAAGAATGAGGCCTTCATTTTGCTGAAAAACAGACTACCAAGAGTCAGGCCCAATTATCAGTGAGGCATTTATTTCCGAAGCTCAGCTACCGCCCAGAGATAACAAGAGCTGAAGCTGGGGTTTTCCGTGAGGTTTGTTTGGGTTATTTTGATAATGCAAAAGCTTTACACCAATTTAACACACACACACACACACACACACACCCCTCTCATTACCCATGAAAATTCATGTTACATTATGAATTCTTCCTAATTTAATGCTGTGCACTGAAAACAGGAACACCAACAACTCCCTTCTTGGCAGCTGTGTACTAACAAACTCAGACGTACCTTACTGACCGCATTGCCATTCTCGGTAGCCCCTGAAAATAGAAATAAGATGTTTTGGCGAGGGTTATGCTATTGAGACTCTGCTTTCCCCAGGAAGTAATTGTGTTTCACAGGAGTCAGGACACTCTGGGACTTTGGTGGGTTTTGGATCAGGCTCAGAGTTTGATTTCAAGATACTTGATGGGCTTATTCTGTGCACTCCCCTTTCACACATCACACCCTCAGTGGGTAGCAGATACATAAAGGTGCATGTGGCCACATGCCACCACCAGCACAGCAGGCCCTAAATACAGCCTGGCTGCTGCGTCTCTGCTTCCCAAGTGTGGGCTGGACATTGGATGACTGCACACTCCTGAACTCCCTGGAGAGGGCTGAGTGAGCAGGTGGTGAGGGAGTCACTTTCTCTACGAAATTCTTTAAGAGAGGGGGTTTATTTGAACAAACAATCAATCAACTATCAGAGCAAGGCTCCCATACTCCTCAGTTCTTCAGGGCTGCAGAGCAGAAGGTGCCCAGTGGTTCAGCCCCCAAGATGTCTGACAGGAATCTGTCACCACCATGTCCCACCTCCATCCCTTGTGGAGAGTCCATTGGGTCTGGTGTAGCCAATTACTGCTGCAGCAATTGCGTCTAATGCATGACAGCGTGACTTAGTGGGCCCAGACAGAGACTCAGGAGACCCAAGTCCTATTCTTGGCTCTACCCTGGCCTGTTGGGTGATTGTGATCATGTCATTTACCTGGTGCATGCCTCAGTTTCCCCATATGTGAAATGAGGATAATGACTCTGCTTTCCTTTGAACAGTGCTTTAAGATCTGCCACTGGCAAGAGCTATATACAAGCTAGATGCTGTTATTAATAGTTGGATCAGGATTGTTTGGTTCCATTCCCGGTTCTACCACATGTCTGCAAACAAGGTCACTTACATTATCAGCTTCCTCCTCTGCAAAACTCTGAATCATACTCACCTCTCTCCATGGGATTGCTAGGACTAAATTAAAGTGCGTGGAAGTGGTGGCTTAAAGAGTGAAAAGTCCAGAGCATTGTGTACTAACTGCACAGAATCAGTTTTCCATGGGAAAACACAAGCATGTATTTTGGGATCAAAGACATACCAACCTACTAGTCTGCAAGGCAAATCCTGCGCAGAATAACTCAGAGCACTTGCAAATGGAAGCTGCTGGGCTCTTTAATTTAAAAGTGCTTCATCAATTCTGCCTCTTTTGTTCTTGGGCTGAACTCTCACTTATTGCAGAACAAACCTTGCTTTCTCCTTTGCCGCTGCAGTTCCCTAGGGAAGCTGAAAGCCTCCTCAAAGGATCTCTGTTGTTACCTTTCAGAAGTTGGAGCCAGCAAGAGTTCCTTTGGGCTTCTCTTTGAAGAGTCGCTTGGAACTCTTGGAAGAAAACAGAGTTGGTACTGAAGTATTCAACTCCCCTGTGGTGACGCTGGATGGGGCCATCTAAAGCCTCTCTGCTGCCAGCTCTCCCCACATGAAATGACCGTGAATAACTGAGTGAAATAGCCCTCCCTTAAAGGCTGAGGCAGCAATGTTTGCATAGTGCTCAAACCCATGGCTGGCCCTTTGGGGGAATCCAAACACACAGAGACAGTGCAAATTAAAGGGGGTGGAGAAAACCAAAGACAAAACAGGAGATGCAAGCTACACAAATTTTGAGCAGCATGGCTGCAGAGGGCTGAAGGGTTGCATCCTTGCCCCTTTGATGGCAACAGGCTCCACTCCAAGGCTAAATCACCACAGCCATTTTGCAGCCCGAAGCCACTGGCTCTAGCCGTGGAATGAGACGTGGGTTCTGATTTCACACACACCAAAGAGTTGGGGCCAAGCTCATCTTAAGGGTATGTCAGACAGGTGAGAAATGGAGGGAGGGGCAGGATAAGGGAGTGCACTGTGGAGGCAACACGTTCATCCCCCAGGGGCACCATGGGCCTGGTGTTCAAATATGGGGAGAGGGGAGCCACAAGGCTGTGATAGGCACTGACTATTCATTGCAGGCAAAGTCAGCACAGCCAACAGTCTTCATCCCCTCCCACCATCCCCCTCACTTCAAGCTTTTCACATGGGCAAGAGGTTATCTCAGCTTCCTCAGCAACTGATCTGAGCCCCACCATCCCTGCCCTCTTCTGGTTCCAGATGCCCCTTGGCACCAGGGGCCTTCCTGAGCAGACCTTATTCCCAGCCAAAGATTTGGAAGATCCTAGGAAGTGGAAGGAACCTGAGTTGCTGAATAGCCTGGCTGAGCCATTGATCCAAATAGCTGCAGGAACCGCAATCCCCACCTAGATGGAGGAAACCACTTCAGAAGTTTCCTCCTCTTCCCAACCATCCACACAATCCAAAGCCCTACCGCACCCAACCCCCCAGCTCTTTAGCCCAGGCTTGACCTCTGTAAATAGCCTGCCTCGAAAGCAGGCGGCATGGACCAGTGGCATTCATTGTTCATCAGCTTCAGGACAACTCTGGCTTGCCTAGCAGACGAGAAGCTGCAGTCTGGAGGGGCAAACCTCTGTGCTCCTCACTGTGCCAAGCCCTGCAGCTATATGAGGAGTTCAGCCTCAGCCTGTATCAACAAACCTAGCAGGACTTTTCTCCTTAACCCCTTGGACACCTCCCTGGAGCCACTGCCTCCCTCAGAGATGCACCATGCTGGCAAGGCCTGTTCAGAGCAAGTGCTTCCAGTTTAAGACTTTCTATGCATGATACTAGCAAGTTACCTAAAAAGCGCCACTGGCCAGGACAAGTGAAAGGGAGCACTGGTTCTCTGAAGAGTTTAGCTACAGACACCTCACCTTCCTAGTTCTCTCCATCCATAGTTTGCCCTGATCCCTCTCATCCACCCCACAATGAAAATTGGGTCAGAAACTCAGCCACACGTCTCATAACCTGGGTACGGCATGGCTGCAAATTGCAGTGTAGATGGGACCCAGCTGCATCTCTATAACCAAGCTAAAAGCTTGGACAGACCACAATACACAAGGGAGAATTCCCTATGCTCTGCATCAATGAAGCTACTTAAGGGATGCAGTCTGAGGAAGTGCAAGAAAGCACCTGGATGGCCCCAGCACTTCTGGTGCAGGCTTTGCTCTCACCTGTCAGATGCAGTCCCCCGAGGAGCAGCAGGCCTGTAACCACACACAAAGCTGGGCGCAGAGCTTCCTCCATTGAAGCAGAAGCAGCTGGTACCCGGAGGGAGCTCCTGCTAAAGAGGAAAGGCAGATAGTTACAGTCAGTTTCACAGTTCATTGGGCTGGACAAATGTCAGGGGGTCTTGGCTTTTACAGATCTTGTTTTTAAAAAGCCCTGATTCAAAGGGAGGTCACCAGGTGAAAGGAAGACATCTTAGAAGTCCTAGAAAGACACAGAACCCTTTCTAGGCACTTCAGTGAGGGGCCAGCACTTCACTGAGGGATTGGCAGTGCACTTCACTGCAGCCAAAGGGCAAGGCCATGCCACAAGAAGGTTTTTCTACCCATGGGCAGCATTCCTGCACCCCAATGAGAGGGGAAATGTAGGCTACATTTCTTCCTCTGTCACAGACAGTCTGCAAGGGCTGAAGGGAAGTGATTGCAGATGTGGGCAGTAATGAGGTGCTAATTGGGAAGCAGTGCTCCTGCTCAGGCCTTGTACACACAAATTATGATGGAATAAGCCATTTTATTGCAGAAAAACAAGCCCACCACACATACCTGAATGTTTCTTGTTGTGTTACAAGTGCCCTGATATACCAGAACAATAACAACATCTATGCAAGAGTCATAACACCTATTGCAGAACAGCTCTTGTGCTACAAAGTGTGTGTGAACACTGATGGGATTTTCTTGAGCAGTAAGTGGCCCAGAAATGTCCCAGAATTCAAAGCCTGACTACTCTGATCTGCTGGGACTCTGCTGCTCTGACATGACTAGCCCCTCCCTCCTGTGAGTCCCAAGAACTTTTGAATTTTTTCCTGTTTTCCTAGAGCAACACTGAAAAAGGGCACTAGTTGCTAGCAGCTACAGCAGGGATCAGCAACCCAAAAGATAGGAAGAGCCATTTTTTTTTAAATTCCTTCAGTAACCAAGTGTTTTGAGAGCCACAACGGGTGTTGACTGGTAGTTAAGAAACTGAACAACAGAACAGAGATGCATACTGATTCCTAATAACAAAAAATGGTGTTTGCTGATGTGAACAAGCAATTTATATATACCTTTTAATGACAGTTCATTTTTTAAAAACATACAGCTTTTAGATCTTAAATAAAAACTAATTGGCTGATGACATTGCAGAATGAAGGCTTTGTTGAAGTAAATCATCAATTTAGTTAACATTTAGCAATAAAAGAGAGCTGAAATTTTTGGGAGGGAACAGGGGAGGAGAGAGGAAGAACTGCCTTCAGTACTGGAAAAAATACAAAGGCTATGTTCACACAGGGTATGCTTGTTTTGAAACAAGCTGTTTTGAAATAACATATTATTTCGAAACACCTTATTTCGAGGACAAA
>ML681963.1:15528891-15719400 GCA_007922195.1 Podocnemis expansa | reverse complement strand
GGTGACATAGCAAACGAGGTTTAAGTTGTTTCGGTAGAACCACGGCCATTTCGAAACAAGCTGTTTGCTTGTTTCGAAATGGCCGTGCGTCGTGTGCCCATGGCACTTCTTATTTCGAAACAACCCCTGTTGTTTTGAAATGAGAAGTGTGTGTGGCCATACCCAAAATGTCATGGTCCTACACACAAAGTATTCATTTCATTTTAGCTTTGTCGATATAAGTCATAATTTAATATTAAGTATTATAAACACTGACTTTCAAAGAAACTTGAGGGTCCTCTCAAACAACAAGTAATTAAAATATATTACTTATTAGATACAAAGAGGTCTAGAACTGAAACAAAGCATTTGGCAATAACTCTGGTGTCTGTCTTGCCCCGGAAGCAGACATACAAGAGAAAAATGTCAGCAACACTGCAGGACACAGATGTGGGGAAATCTCCACACGCAACCTCCACTAGGTACAAATTGGATCGATGCTTGACTATCCCCTCTTTAACAAATTCTTTTAGCATCAATTATAACCCCTCTCTATACTCCTTACTCATAAAAGTGGCCAATTTCATTAGAATCTTGCTCAAAAAATTCTGTCACTAAATTGAAATATTTGAGTCATAATTTTCACTAAGTACTCTTCCTATGTACAGCTTCCCTTTAACTAACTAAGACAACTTGTGTTCAGCCAACACTGCCTTGTTTTTTTCCCCTTAGTCACTATAAATTTTCTCCACCATAACTCATCTTCTCTAAAATAAACAGAGTACATCCCCCCAGAGCCAAAAGAAACCTTACAATGAAGCAACACATTGGCCCAAAAATATTTTGAAGTTCAATAACAGTACAAAAATAACAGCAATTTAAGACTATCAGTAAAGGTGAGCCTGAGAAATAAAATTAATAATCTTCATTAAAAGGATACTTATCCTTTTCCATAATAGTTCTGTGATAGCCTCACACAAAAGGATATTTATCCTTTCCCATGATAGTTCTATGATAGCCTTACACAAAATTTATAGACTTCTTCAAGGTAGCACACTACTTTCTGTGCTTTCCAATTCTAAAGAATTAAAGGTTTGGATTCCACAAAACTCTGGCAACCAGAACAGCAGTTAAAAATGCCCCCCTAAACAAACAGGTCACTTATATTTGCAACTACTAGTATGGGGGGGTTGTTTTTAAATCTAAAGTTAATTTAAAAGACAAAGTGGTACAAAGTCAGTGAAATATTAATCAAAGCAGTTTAACCTACTGCTTTTCTTCATTTTCCCCCTCCAGGAGTCCCCCCTGGCTCCCACTCACTTGCTTACCATATTGCAGTGCTGAGAGAATTGCCTGTCCCAGCCAGGCAGGTCAGGGAACTCAGCAGTCCTGGCTGTGCCTAAGCTGGGGTGGGAGCCCCTGTGCAGCCGGTTTCCCAGTTCCCAGCTTAGCTGGCACCCCTCAGCCTCAAGCCCAGCTCAGCTGGCTCCTGGCAGCCCCCCCCAATATATAGGCCCCCAAGCCAAGTCCATTCTCTGCTTCTCCAGCCCATGCCACGCTACTAAGACCTTCCACCACACAGCACAGCACTTACCTGTGTTTAAGCAGGGGAGTCTCCAGCTGTGAAGCTGCCTCCAGGGCAGGATATTTAAATAGCCCCCTTCAGCCTCAGCTCTCACCCAGGGAGCCACAAAGCAGCTGCTAAAAAGCCATTAATGACTCAAAGAGCACTTGTCCGAACCCACAGTGAACGGCAACAAGGAAACACAGCATCCCAGGAGAACAAAGCCCTGGTTGCCCTGCCCAAGTTATGGCCCTTCTCCTTCTTGCAGAAATGCAAAGAACAGTGTGGACGCTCCTTTGCACTATAAGCAGTGCAGTGCAAATAGGCAATTGCACTAGACATGGCCTCAGTCTGCTTGGGCTGGAAGGGAGAAGAAATGAGAGGAAGCGCAGAGCAACTGGACTCAGGGGCTATGTCTACATTAGGGAGCATTTTTCGAAAAAAGTAATTTTGAAAAAATTATTTTGAAATATATAATATAATATAATAAATATAATATAATATATAAACATTATTTCGAGATAATTATCTCAAAATAACTTTTTTTAAAAATGCTATTTTGGGAGAACAGTCCAGGGACTGTTTGTTATACTGAAATACAGACGCTTTTTTCTTTTGAAAAATAAAGTCTATTCTGGACTTTCTTTTTCAAAAAAAGGCAAGGCAATGAAAGAGATAGGAAGGATATTTTGAAAAAAAAGCCTTCTCCATGTTCGGGGATGGCTTTTTTCAAAAAAGCTACCCTGAAAAAAGCTTTTTTAGAGAAATGACAAGGTTTAGTGATCCCAAAAAAGCTAAACCCACCAGCTTTTTTTTTAAATAAAAAGCCTTTTTCAGGATAGCTTTTTTGAAAAACAACATCCCCCTACACAGAAAAGGCTTTTTTTCAAAATATCCTCCTTATCTCTGCCATTTCCTTGCTTTTTTTCGTAAAAGAAAGTCTGATGTAGATTTTCTTTTTTGAAATTAAAAAAAGCCGCAGTGGTTTGGGATAACAGACTGTTGTCCCAAAATAGCATTTTTGAAAAAAAATTTTTTTTGGATAAGGATTTCAAAATACTTATTCCAAAAAAAGTTTTTTTTCGAAAATGCTGGGCAATGTAGATGTGGCCAGGCCAAAACTAAAATCTTGCTGATTTATGCCACAGCCTATGTCCCAACTAAGGCAGGATTTAAAACAAGGGCTTTATTTTCAGGGGAGGGGAAGGGGGCCATCCATATTAGAAATGTTAGCTTCATGCAAACATCTTCATGGCTTTCTCACCTAAATGCTTTGATAGGAAACATTTTCATTCTGCATCCAAAAAAATTTAAAGCATTGAGGGTCTCCTTTATCTTTGTCTCGACCTCTGCATTCACTCCCTCACCCTTAGGAGACAAGGAAAGACAGCAGATGGGCACAAAAATTTTGATTTTGATTCCATGTAAATCGAACATATCTCATCACGGAATTGGAAATGGTTGAATGTTCTGAAATATTTTTTTCACTGGCGTATGTAGACAGTTTAAAAAGATTTTTGTCATTGAAGAAAGTTGATGAAAAGTTGCAGCCTACTATAATTGCAATGACAGGTGTGATGGGCCCATATGCCAAGTCTCACACATCACTGCAACATGCTCCATTCCCCCTATCACTGTAGCATAAAACCACAAAGTCAGTCCCTGCCTCGGACAGCTCGCACCTGAGGAGATTGTATGGAGGAGAGGGGAAGGTGCTAGCATCTTGGAAATGACTCACTCCCTAGTACTTTAAGCAGAAATAGCTTGTTAAGAGACACAGTAAGGATCAGGACCTCTGGTCTCCAGCCCTAGAAAAGGGGGCAGAGCAGCTAGCTACGGCCAAGATTTTAAGAAACAACTTATTATTTTGGGTGCTCAATTTGGTGTATTTTTAAAAGGTGTGATCTGCATACAGGGACAGATCTTCTGCCCTCTGAAGATCAGGACCTTTGCAATGCCTCATGTGGGGTGCTCAGAATCCGCTCCCTTCCCCGGTGATGCACCACTTCAAAATCTTAATGTTCTTTTCCAATGCCCTGCCCAGCCTGCTGAGTCAACAAGGCACAATCTAGTAGCAGCCTCTGCAGTGCCCGTATCACCTCAGATTTTGCTGGGGAGGGTAGAAGAAATTTTCTGTCCCTGACATACAGCCCAGAACTTACCTGCACTGCCCTCCAGAACACCTCCTGATCCCCACCCCAACCCCCTCCAGAACCACAGGGTTCACCTGTCCTAGCTCAACTCTTTAGCCTGGGGAAAGGCTGTGTCTCTCAGATTTCATGGGAGAAAATCCCACTTTGTCAGATGCTTTGACGATGGGTGAACTTACGGAACGGAATTCCATTCTGTAAGTTCACCCATCTTCGAAGCATCTGACGAAGTGGGATTTTCTCCCACGAAAGCTGATGCAAAAAAATAAATCTGTTAGTCTTTAAGTGCCACACGACGCCTTGGGTTTTTTTTGCTGGACTAGACTAACACAGCTACCTCTTTGGAAATTCTCTCAGATTTGCCTTGCTGCAAAAACCACACCTGTTTTTCCAACTGGAAAACCAGGCAGCAGTTTGAGGGTCGGGCTCAGTACTCTTGGTCACCAAATGAGGTCTACAAAGAGGGCGTAATTCAGGAGACACCTTGGGGCTTCAGTTTCCATTCACTGAGGCACTTAGCAGCTGGTGAGGAGACATTCAGTCTGGCAGCCAGAAGGTCACAAGTTGGTGCTGGAGGGATTCATGCAGCTGCCCCAGCTATTCCCTTAGCTGCAGGGAGAACTCAGGGAGAGTGGAGGGAGAAGCACCCAGGAATCAAACAAGAAATCCTATCCAGCCAAGTGCTAGCAGCTGCCTATTTTCCCCGTGGCTCGTGCAGCATTTGTACTGCCCTTTTTAAATGCTTCCATTTATATTTTACTTCTTCCTTTCAGCTCCAGTGGAACTCACCCCACGCCTGGGATCCTGCACAACCCCTCCACAGTACAAAGACACGGTTGTTTCCCTAGAGAATTCTCTCTAGGGTTTCCTCCTTCCGTCCAAAGAGAACAAGATAAGCTGGAATAAACCAAAACTGACAAAAAAGCAGCCTTTCGAGATTAAACTTCACAGCTGCCCTTCTTAATGAAGAGACTTCAGAAGTGGGATTTTGTTATTAAAATCCCAAAGGAGGGAGCAGAATTCAGTTTGGGGTTCACAGGTAAGTTTCTGGAAAATCACGGCGGGGTGGACATTACTGATGAGTAGCTGTTGTCATCTTTTCGCCAGAACACCGCAGGAACCAATTGGAACCAGGATGCTGCACATAAAGCAAAACAGTCCCCACCTGGGTACTGCTGCAAATCACACCGCTCAGCCCTTTACACCACACAATAAAGTACCAAATTTCTTTCTAGCGTCTTGGCATTTCCACACATCTTCCCGCAAGGAAGATACTGGATTTGTATTGGTAATGAGTTGCCCGTCCATCAGTACAGCAAGCAGCCTGGTAACATGCTGGCTGGCAAACCAAGGAACAGACTCCAGATGTGTGTACTGCGGAGTCAAAGCTGTGAAGGCAAGGCAAACATTTGGAAATATAGGCAATGACTCACTTGCAGCCACTAGGAAATAAAGTGTGACTTGGTCCTAGTAACTTTCCTACATAAGTTTTGCCAATATAGGCTGTGACTACATTGCAGCCTAACAGGCTGCACAGGAGTAACTGAGCATGATGTGCAAGGGCCAGAGTCCAAAGAGAACTGCGTGGTCCAGAATGATTGATACAGAATAGCTGAAAACACAAACAGCAGGTAATGGGAAAAGAAGCCCCAAATGGCTTATGGCAGCATCCTAGCCTACCAAAAGCTGTAGTAAAGGCTAGGGCAGTGGTTCCCAACGTTTTCAAGGATAAGGACCCCTTTTTCAAGTCAAAAAATTTCACGGACCCCCAGCTGGGGAGGGGAGCCGCTGCTGCCACTGGGATCTGCGTCCCGCCAAGAAGCAGAGCTCCTGCAGTGATCTTGCCCCAGACGGGGAGCAGCAGCACTGCCTGGATCTGGCCTCGGCCGAGAAGAGGCACCCCCACCGGGATCCGGTCTTGACGAGGGAGCAGCAACACCGCCTGGATCTGATCTTGGCCACCACTGCCAGGATCTGGCCCTGGCCAGGGAGCAGCCCTCCACCCCTGATATCAGGCCTTCCCCAAGCCCCCCCATGGGTATCCTGGGGGCTCATGCCAGCCCTCTGTCTCCCCACTGGGGCACCTCCTAGCCCCCCCAACCACAGTGCCTCTTGCATCCCCCCAACTCTATTTACCCCCCCTTCCCTCTGCCCACACTTACCTGCAGGCTGCAGCTAGCAGGTCCAAACTGCTTCTGCAGCAGGTTTTTCCCACCCTACACAGCCCATGTGACTGGGCTGCGCAGGGCGGGAGATTTTAAATGCTCTCGGCTCCCAGCAGTGTCCGCGGACCCCTTGCAATAACTCTGTGCCCCCCCCGCAAGGGTCCATGGACCACAGGTTGGGAACCACTGGGCTAGGGTAAACAGCTCAGCTAGTATTACTTGTTAAGTACCTCACCAGCAGCACAGGGAAAGGGTTAGTCACTTCCCAAGAAGCAGGAGAGGAAATAATCAGAGATGTAGCTCCATTTTCAGGACTTTCTCCCTCTACGTGTTAACAAGCACAAAAGCTGCCCATATTACCGCTCCATCGTTGGCAGATTTCCTGCCAATTGCTAAGTCCACTGCCACATTCCGTTAGCAGGACAGGGGAGCCCAGTGAAAGAATCTGAACAGATTCTGATTTTAGGAAACAGCCTTTGCACCTAAGCAAGAAGAGGGGCAATCAAAGGTAGCGTCTCACTTACAGCGATTCCCTTTGCCTCTTCTAGGCTGTTACATCTGCCGGGGGACCTCACCAGAAGCGATTATGAGCTTGAATAAACTGAATACACAAGCTCGCTCTCTTCTTCCCCTAGATAAAGGGTCTCAGGTGGGAGGAGCCAGCCTAAGTAACAGGACTGGAGCAGGGAGAGTGCTGGCTACTGTTCCAAGCACTCAGCAGGAGCACCTTGCAGCTGGGAGAGCAAGAGGGAGGATGAGTCTCAGCCCCCCACAGCAACATGCCTGCATAGCAGAGCCCCACAGGCAGTATGAGCTTGTGGATAGGATGATGGGCTAGGACCCCCTCAGACTCAGGTTCTAGTTTGGCTCCACCACCGAGCTCATCTGGACAATGCATTTCCTTGCTCTGTGCCTCAGTTTGCCCTACTGTGTGTTAGCTGGCTTGTTTCATAAGATAAGCTCTTCAAAGCAGACAGTCTTTTCCTAGGTGTTTGCACCATGGGCCTTTGCAATCAGCAAGGGGTGACAGTGGGCTGCTATAAAAACAGTAAGCTCCGCAGATGACAGGGGCTCAGTTTTCCACTCAGTCGCTCAAGCCTTTCCTGTCAAAATAACTCCCAAAGGGTTGGAGAGCCTGAGTGCTGAGCTGAAGCCACTATGTTTATGGGCTATAACAGACAGGCCTGTTATCTACCCACAACACTGGGACCCAGTTATGCTGGATGTAAACACCCAGATGCAGTTCCTGTGCTGAAGGACTCACTCAAGATGTTGCCTGCAAAGAATGCAGGAATGGTCCTCCTGGAATAAAACTCCCTCGTAGCACAAACATGGCAGGAGAGAGGCAAGCTGATGCAAACCAAAGCGCTCCTGGCATTTACAGATGAATCAGAGCCTGCTCTGAATGGTGATCACTAGAAAGTCCAGTGTATTTGCTAAAGAAAAACAGACTTGCAACAGGTGCATCTTGCCTCCAGCTTACCATGTTAACCATCCAAAATTTCAGCTGTATAACATCTGCCCAGCCAACTGGATGAAAAGCGTCTTAGGAAAATTATAAAATAATGAACTACTAAAGCAAGGGACTGTTGTCTGGGTGCTTCTTGCTGTATGTCAGGGGTTTCAAATTTGTGGCCCATGGGCTGCATGTGGCCCTTAAAGCTATTTCCTGTGGCCCGCAATGACACTACCATTACCAATATTTGCAATATTGTTGTATGGAAAGGTTTCTCTGGTGCAGCCCTCAGGCTAACATACCAGTCCTCATGCGGCCTTTGTGGTGATTTGAGTTTGAGACCCCAGCTGTACGTCAAGCTGCTGGGAGGCCCTTATTAATAGTTGTAATCTTGGTTCCAAGTGAAAAAGTTAGGTGCATAGGGACAAACATGGGCTTGATTCCTGGGGCTTTGCCCCCAATCATCCTACCCTAGTTACAGCCTCGCCACACCCAGACTCATGGGGCTGCCATTCCTGACCCAAGATGATTAGGACAGGCAGGACAGAGGCCTAGCTTCTCCATCAAGTTCATTCCAATACAAGTTTTTGTTTCCACTTTTACTCCAGAGTAACATAAAACAGCTTACGCACCTCACTGAGAAAGGGCTTGGTCCCTGCCTAGAAGAGCATACAAACCAATGATATGACACAAAATGCTAGAGGCTAGGGGTCAGGTAGGCTGCAGGTTATCGCGATATAATTGTGGGGTTATTCAGTGTAGGATGAGCACAACTCTGGGGTTTTGGTGTCTCATTTATACACACAGCTGCATACATATGAGCTGTATAGAGGGAAAATAAAGAGAGTTGCTAAACAATGAAGCAGTCATGACTCTTTCCCAGTTTGGTTCACAGTTCTGTCTACAGTGACAGGAGCTAAGGCTGAGAAGGAAATTCACTCCACAAAGTGAAAAGTAACAAAAATACAGTTGCTGAAGAGCTCACTGCACAAAGAAGACTAGTTGGTTTCTAGCGAAACCATGCCTTCTCCACACAGTTAAAAAACAGGCCACTGTACATTCTGGTAAAACTAATTTTTTTTTAAATCTGCCATCATCACTCATTCATCAACTATTTTAGTGAGGAATGAGATTGGTTTTGTTAAAGATTTTATTGTATTTTTAAGTAATTATATACAAAATCTGGCAAACATGATCAAACATCCTCAAAAAAAAAAAAGTTTGTAGGTGTATTCACCAAAGTATTTTGAAACATGCGGAGCATTATGTGAAATCCTGCCCCCACCATATCTCATTTGCTAATTTCCACTTCAGAAAGACCCTACCTGAAATGCAGTGCTAGCCACATAGGCTGTGTCTACACTTACCATGTCAGTTCGAATGACTGAATTCGAACTAGTGAATTTGAACTAATAGTTCTTAGTTCAAATTGAGTCAATTTGAATTGACATGGCTAGACAAAAAAATCCTATTTGAAGGGGGGGGGGCACCATAGGAAGTGTGGCAAGATGGCCATGCAAAACGGCCACTGCCACAGCCAATCCCCTGCCAGGTTCCAGCACTCTGAGCCCGACAGAGGGAAAAGATCCACTGCCCAGCTCTAGACGTGGTGCCACTAGAGCTGGGGAGGGGATGCTTTACCCCATACCAGGCTGAGAGTGCTGGAGTTTGGCAGGGGAAGTTTCCCCTGCAAGGGGGCGGGGAAGGATTCCCCCTGCTCTTTCCCAGAAGGGCTGTCCCTGCAGGGAAGGGAATCCCCTCCAAGGGCTGGAGCCCGGCTTGCCTGCCAGCAGGGCTGGAGCCATGCTGATGGGGGCAGCCCCATCCCTGCTAGCAGCTGTGTGTGGGGGAAAGCACCCTATGCGCAACTCCTGAGAGGCTGGCCGCATGCAGGGAAAGCAACCCCCACGCACAGCTTCTCCCTGGGCAGCCGGCCAGCCTCGCAGGAGCCACGCAGGAGGTGCTTTCCCTGCATGCGGCCAGCCCACAGGGGCCACACGCGGGGGCGCTTTCCCTGTGCACAGCTGCCTGGGGCGAAGCCGCACGAGGGGGTGCTTTCCCCGCGCGGAGCCAGTGTGGCTGAAGTGCTGGCTGGGGTCCCCTGTCCCCGGCAAGGGGACAGGAACCCCATTCCCCCCCCACCAGCCGGATCTGGCTATGGGGGAGGCACCTTTGAGGCTGCTGGTCCCAGGTGGCAAAGCACTGGTCTTCCGTCCAGGGCGCCATGACATGGCCACACTGTGTTAATCTGAACTCTTCAGTTTGAATTGATGGTGACTTCAATGTCAAACAAGGTTCGATGAATTCAAAGTCATCTTTCATTAATTCAAACTGAGGAGTGCCTCAGTTTGAACTGATGAAAGTGGGTATGTCCATGCACTTAGTAGAATTTGAATTGATGACAAGCAATTCAAATTCTGCTCTAAGTGTAGACATATCCATAGTGACTCTCTCATGCTCGTGACATACTTTAAATTCCCACCCAGCAACTCACCTTGGAAAGCAGCAGAAGTTTGAAGACTCCACAAATGGCTTGGAAGCACAGTTCCTGTTCTACAGAGCGTCTGCCCCTTCGTCTGACACAAGGATCCTGCTCTGACAGCAGTGCCAGCCCTCTGTTGAGAGGTACTGGATGTCCAAGGCCTTGTAGGTCAGCTTCTCAATGGATGATAAGTCAGCACATTGAGGGCTGTGTGTACATTACATGCATATATACCTGCCTTTACTTATACACACACAGCAGCCCTGGAGTCAAAAAACCAGAAAGGGAAACCAGAAATGTTGGCTCACCACCATTTCTAGGGTGCAACTCTGCCTCCAGCAGCGACTCTACTCCATGCTCAAGGCAAAAAGCAAATTCTCCTGCTGCTGCTCGCCCCACTCCAGGTCCTTCTATGCTAGGGGTCTCAAACACATGGCACACGGGCCGCATGCAGCTCCTAAAGCTATTTCCTGCGGCTCACAATGACATGATCATTACTGATATTTGCAATATCATTGTATGGAAAGGCTTCAGTGGTGCGGCCCTTGGGCTATCGTACTAATCCTCATACAGCCCTCTACTAGTCCTAAAGTAGCCCTCATGGTGATTTGAGTTTGAGACTCCTATTCTAAGCTCTCTCTACACAGACCTTTGTGTAACCACTAACAGCTACCAGTATCTTCCCAAGAGTTAGAACTTGCTTGCACGTGAAGAAAGAAATCTCCTAAGACTGTGTGTAATGGTGCCACTTGGTGACAGCCACGTCAGTCCAACGACCTGATCACACTGAAACTAATGAAAGCCTTTCTATTATCTTTGATGGACTTTGGATCAGGTCCTAAATTGAACAGACAGTACAAGTAATGAGATGAAAGTAGGGGCAGGAAAAGCAGATGTCAAATGTCTTTTCATTCTTACGGGTGCAACATAAGGGTCAAAAGACCCCATACAGCTCTGTCAGCCATGGATCTCTCTCTCTTCCTGTCTCCTCTACAGCACTGTATTTCAAACTTTTTTCCTCAGAACCCAGTTGGAAAAAAAATCATTTATTCGCACAACTCAACAATTACATCTTTAAGCAATACATTCCAGCCTTTTGGCAGCAGCAGGAAGGGTCTGTGACCCACTACTGAGTCCTGAGTCCGACCCATGGTTTGAAAAACCACTGCCCAACAGCGTCATTCAATAGCACCATGATTAGCATGAACACCTGTTTTTGAGGCTTCATATTCAGGCTAGTAAGACTATGACCCCATTTTTGGTTTTCACTCTCAGCCCCAGAGATTTTTTCCCCTCCAGGTGCCAAGCAAGAATCCAAGCAACTGGGGCTTTATGCTGGGCCTTGGGAATATTTTTCTGGGCTATAGGAAGATGTGAGTTATGTACATGATTCTTCACAGCTGGTAGCAAATGGGAGATAATCAGCTAATAAATCCAACCAGAAGCTGATGCCTATGTTTGTCCTTTGGCACAGTTTTTAAAAAGACAAAGTGCTGGCCATCAGCTCACCCGGTACTAAGCTCCTGGTGGGGCTTGGACTGCAAATCCTTATTCAAATGCTGTGGGGTAAAGCGCTTGTAAATTGGAAAATGCTGGTCTCTTAATCACAGTGGCTTAATGAATTGGGCAGTATACCAGGTAGCTGAGCAAGGCCCCAAGGGAAGAATGGAGAGCAGAGAAAAATTCTTGCTGTATCCACACAGACTCCTCAGGTTTTTTCACAAGCTGCTGTGATGGGTTCCTGGACAGGGTTACTAGATACCAAAGCATGGAAGGGAGGACAGGGGAGTATGTAAAGGATGACACTGGAGAACACATGGAGAAAATGTAGTATTAATGTAATATTCTTTTGTTTTTAGGGGCCCTGGAACACTTCCTCCTAAAAACAGGGTGTTCTGGGGCATTGCAGCATACTTTAACCTCTGTAAGTAAAAAGCCAAACCAAGTAATCTATTTTTAAAATGCCTGCTGGATGGAAGATGTGACAGTAAAAACGGTGGGTTACTTACCAGTAACCATCCTTCTTCCAGATAGGCTGCTCGGATGCATTCAGTAATAGGTGTCTCCGTGCTAGAGTGCCTGATTGGTCGGAACTTTTTGCCCTAGCCTGTCAAAAGAGGGCAGGTGGCCACCGCCCCCCCGTGCCACCCTGTGGCTATATATGTGGCCACTGCTCAGCCCCCCCTCCCCCCCCCAGTTCCCAGGAGTCACCAACTCCAAATGTGGGGAGAGGGGGAGGGTTCTGAATGAATCCAAGCAGCCCATCTCAAAGAAGGATGGTTATTGGTAAGTAACCCACCGTTCTTCTTCGAGGGCTGCTCAGATACATTCAGTGATAGGTGACTGCTAGCCATGCTGATGGATGGTGGGTGGAGTTGGATCGTCCGCCTTCAGCACAGCATATCTCCAACACGGGTAGTTGTCCAATGAGTAAGGTCCTCGGGGGGTCTAAGAGATTGACCTAAGGACTTTCATCCAGGCAAGGGTAGCCTGGGATTGAAAGATCTAACCCAGTGGAGAGAAGTAGGCCCAGTTTGTCTGAGCACCAATTGGAGTGCGTGGACAGGGCGGCCTGAGGTCAACATACGCATAAATGTGGTACCAATGCATCATTACTATGGTTGAGGAATGCGTCTCTAATTGCTCTACCTGAGAGGATACTGGCAGAGGCATATGGAGGCCAGAGGATTTAGTGTTCTGGCAGCAACATGTGTTGGCGTAACTCCTATGAGGGAGCTCACAAGGCCTCAGGATTGCCGGGTGGTTACTGACACTGCAAGAAGCGGTGGAAGGGAGGTAGATCATCTCTCCCTCAGTCCAGCAGTGTAAAGCATATGCAGGCCATGGGCCAGATGGGTACGTGAATCTGGTGCACTTGGTGTCCCGCAGGAGGGATGGGCTACCAGGAGCAGATAGGGAGGATCTAGGAGAGTTTACTTCATCCTAGTTTAAAGAGGAACGCCAAAGGCTGAAGGCAACAGCTGAAGACCTCATACAGCACACTTATAAGTGATGTACCTGGACCAGCATGGGGAAAGCCAGATGCTTGACCCACCCTATGCCACTATAGAAGATAGACACAGTGGGACTTCCTATGGGCCTGAGGAATATATCCCAGGCCTACATGAGTTTACTGATGACACTGTGACAGTCCCTTTTTGAGGTGGGCTGTCAGCATCTGTAACCTTGCGTGGACACAAGGAAATGGTATGATTGCTGGTTTCCCCCTTTTTTTTTTTTTTTTTACTAAACTGATTCAGTGGCTGGGAAGTGGCTGAAGGAACATAGGGGCAAGGAGCTGATCACAATAAGGCAATGCCCAAAGGGCTCATGAGTGTGATCGCCCCAGATGCCAGTCCCTGAGGCCTATGGGACCAAACGCACTTTGGCCTACGTGACCTCGTATCACTGGGAAGGACCCACCCCGGTATGGTACCAACCTTAAGCCTGGGGACGCACAGGGGTGTGTATCAGGTTTGAGGCCCCTTGTAAGACAGGGCCCCAAGGGAGAATCGAGCTGTACAAGAGGAGGAAGGAGTCACCTCTGAAAGGGGTGGAGCAAGGGTATGCCACCCCGATGGGGCACATCCGGCTGACTCCTTTTTAGACACGTCTGGTTATCTGAGGTGTCCTCTACGAATGTGCTATCATTGGTATTAGATCTTACCCGGAAAGGTGAATTCTATCAAGGGTCAGCTGGTTCCCAAATTCCCGGTCACTGATAGGAATTTCGGGGTGGGTTTAATGTGAACTCTATCAAGTGAGAAAACCACCAGTAGTCATTTAGGAGAGAAGTATAATATGCCAAGTCACGACTACTACGGCTAGATCATCTTTGGATCGTGGTGAGGAAGCAGGAGTTGTACTTGCGGGACTCTGGAGTGAGAGTCTCCTGGAGTTAGGCCAGGGTAGCCAAGGTGCTGTGACCATCCCTGGAGGGTGAGCTACATGAGAAGCACCGCTGGTTGAAACTCTGGGAAACGACGATTGGGCCCAGACTCGTACTTGCTCACTGGGATGGTCTCCGAACCATCACAGTGGGACCAAGCAGTGACTGTGAGCGTTAACGAGGAAAGCAGAGGGACAAGTTTCTCTACCTTTGACTGAATGGCAAAGGCTTGGGATCCGGATGATTTTACTATTATTATGTCATCTCCTCTGGTTCTCCGTGACCTGAGGATCTCCTGATTAGAGTGGAATGGAGTGGCCAGAGAGAGCACGCTCCCCAAAAATGAGAAGTTGCTGGGGGGGGGGCACCATGGAGGACTGGGGGCGCCCACCCGTCTGGTGGGCCCTACGCCAACCTTCCTGGTGGAAAGGGAAGTGGCACAGGTCCACGTTGTCAGGGGCAAAACCCTGTATACAGGGGTTCTGACTTTAGGGCACGACCTGGGTAACGGTGATCAATGGCCCGGGGAGGAATGGGGGGGGGGGGTTAATCATTGTTCATTAATGTAGACTCTTTCCCATATGAGGAAGGGGAGGGTAGAGGAAATGAGGTGGAGGCCCCAGTTAGCATGGCCCCTCTCCAGTGCACTCACCAAGCTGTGGACCAGCTGGTAGTAGTGAGTACCGAAGAATTCATCTCCCACATGGAAACCATAAGCGATTGGCCAAATGCTTGCGTCTGGTGGCCGAGCTCCAGCATTTGTGTCCAGTACTTGGCAGGCGGAGACGGTTTGCCTGCTTCATGGGTTAAGGAGGGGTTAGAGCACTCCCAACGTGGAAGCATATACCTTAGAACCCTGGATGGGGGTCGACTGGACATGAGCTGTATTTAAGCACCAGCTAATTCCACTGGTGACATAGGGGAAGGGTAAGTTAGGGAGGCGAATGAGAAAGGATGGAGGCCTCCCGCCCACTCTTGGGGCTTGGAAAGTGAGCACCTTCTAAGGGAAGAGGAGCGAGAGCCTACAAAGGGTTTTCCGAACACCTGTTTCAAAAGATAGAATGATGACCTTGCCCACGGGGAAGCATTTGTGAGCGTAGCTGCTGAGTATGAGAATGGCACCCATGGGGGAGGACCCCACTTAGTTGAGAGTGGGCATAGGTGAGGCAGTACACTCTTCAATGTTTGTAGTGTGCTCCATGAACACCTTGTGTGTCCCAGAGAAGGCAAGGGAGTCACTGCCTGAGGAAGTGGGGGTGGGGGTCCCGCCGGCAGAGTGTCGGGTATAAGGACATGGTAGCTTTGGGAGTCCGAACTGTTAGCCAGGGGTTGCCCCCGTGGGTTCAGACCACAGGCCTCCGTTCTGTCCACTGCGGTAGTAAAGGAGGCTTGGATAATCAGAGGGTCGAGTCCTCTCAGTTACTGGAATAATAGGGTCAATAGAGAGGGTATGAATAGGGGGTTAAACCTTGGTCCTACCCACAGGAGAGCAGGCTGCTTAACCTCTGAACCACCCACTCTCACAGAGAGAGAGAGAGAAAGGGAGGGAAGGGGCTGTCTGTCAGCTTGTAGGAAGGGTCCCAAGTCAGTGGGAACTCCACGGCAGGGTTTTGGAGAAGGTGACTGACAACAAGTCTGACTGGTTGTAATCAATACGGCTAATTACCCGGTTGGGATCCCTCCCCGGAGTTGTGCAGGGGAAGTACCTTGATGGGAAGCTCCCCCAGCTGGATTTCAAACTGAAGTTGTGGTGGTGAGGGTTAAGTCCTCACCAGAAGCTGTTGGGGGGGAGCGGGGGCATCGGTTTACTATCGGGCCTTATGGGGCTAGATGACGTGGAAGAGGCCCCTCCAGAAGCAGGCTGGGATATTTAAACTCCCCCTCCCTCCCGGGGGTCACAAGCAGTACCCAAGACAGTCGAGGTCTCTGGTGGGAAAAGGGCATCGCCCCTGAAGGGCGAGTCAAGGGCCACCTGTTGGGAGGCCGGGGGCACCCTGGCTTCCCGTAGCTATGCTGCACAGCGCAGGGTTACAGCAGAGGCCATAGCACAGGCCGCCGTATCCACTGCACCCCAGGCTGACAAGAGGAGGTCCTGGAAGGCTATTTTACCCTCCTCAAGAAAGGGATCATACTCTTCCCTCGCCTCTAATGGATGTAGATGTCTGAATTTGTTTATTGACTCCCACATGTCTAGCATATATCTGCTTGTCAGGGCCTGATTATTCACCACCCGCAACTGGAAGGCCCAGGAGGAGTACACCGTCTGTCCCAGTAACTCTAACTCCCTTGCGTCCCTTGATGTTGGGAGGGGATTGCGGGGAGCCAGTCCCAGCCATATGGCTGCCTCCACCACCGGAGGAGGTGGGGCTGGGTGGTGGATGAGGGATGGGAACTCTGACCCTGGGACCCTGTACTTGAGGCTCGCCGTATCTGAAACCTGGGAGATGGAACCTGGGTTTTTGCCAGCAGGACTAGGCCAAGTCCCAAACACTGGGGTGGAGGGGAACCGTGACTGGTGCCGCTGAAGAGAACACCAGCCCAAATAAGGTGTTGGTGGGCGCTTTGAAGGATTGGACCTCCATTCCCATGTGGGATGATAAATGGCACAGGAGGTCAAAATGTGTCGATAGATCCCCTGTGTAAGAGCATAGTACAGGGTTTAAAGCTCTCACCAGTGCCAAATGGGGTGGTACTGGTGTGGTTACAGGGGTCTCCTGTGGGGACCATTCGTGGGGGCAGTACTGGAAGCGCGATAGTGCTGAGGGCCAGCGCCAGGGCTGTTTGTAGCCCTTTGAGGCTCCTTTCTCTGGGCTGGAAGAGGGGGAAGTGTCTCAGGCTCCTTGGGGGTGGTACCGGGGATGGCAGGGTGATATGGTGCCAGGGGGGCAGCTCCATGATATCAGGACTCAAGGAGGTGGCGGGCTCCGATGTCTGGGAGCCTGGCCCTGGTAGCGGAGAAGGGGAACGGTGCTGTTTGCGCTGCACCCAGACCTTCGAAATGAAGGCTGGCTTTCCTCTTCTAGCAGGCACTGGAGAGGGAGGTGTAGGCAGTCGGAGGAGTGCCCTCGTTGCCTCAACTGCCTCCAGGGTCATCGGACTCGGGACTGACCCTGAGCGGTCCCAAGGGGAGCCCAGTGTCAAAGATGCGGAGCTGTGCAGGCGCCACAGTACCGAAATTGGTACTTAGCTGGTTCTGCATCCCCTATCGGCACAGTGCCGGGCAGGTTCTGGTGCCGAACTGGCATGCGGCACCGCAGGAGAACCTGGGGCCTTGGGGGAAGAGTGCCAAACCTGCTCGGAGGCTAGGGCACAGCGCCTTTGCCCCCTGTCCTTGATTGTCCTTGGTTTAAAGGCCAGGCACATGGAGCAAGTGGTGACCAAATGGCTTTTGTCCTGGCACCAGAGGCACTTCTCTTGGGGATTGTCCCGAGGGAAGGCCTTGCCGCATTTGGCACAGGGTTTAAACCCCGGCATGGAGGACAGTGTAGGACCGTGATGTTCCGGCCTGAGAGGGGAATGCTTCTTCAGTGGAACTAGGTCCACGAATAGGTGTGCCCAGTCAAGCGAAAGGCTCATAAAGTGAACAAAGAAACAGGCTGCTTGCGAAGCACAAGGAGTGGGCAGTTCCACGCTCCGACACTAAGGCGGATAAATAAACCTGGGGAGGTGTTGGGTGGCGGCCACATATATAGCCACGGGCTGGTGTGGGGAGGCGGTTGCCCCCCCCCCCTTTTTTTGATAGGCTAGGGCAAAAAGTTCCGACTAATCAGGCGCTCCGGCACAGTGACACCTATTACTGAATGTATCCCAGCAGCACTTGAATAAGAAGGAAGACATGTCCTCCTTTTGCCTGACATCTGGTAACCCTATTCCTGGCATGCCTTATCAAAAGGAGCTAGAAGAGGCACACAAGGCACCATTATTCAAAAGCCTTGCTATGAAGATCCAGGTGCTGTGCCCAGTACAAATATTCAGCAGCCTGAACCCCAGATCAAAGAGTTGTGTTGCGGTTTTGTTTTTTGTTTTTTTTTGGCATTTAGTGGGATGAAATTTTTTGTTCTAAATTGGGGTGGGGAGTAGGGATATCATGGTACTGAAGTGAAAAGTGTTGCAAGATGCTCACTTGCATAGGAAAGCCTGTAGGAAATCACAAAGATCCTAGAAATTCCATTACCGCACAGCACTTCTTGTGATTCTTCCTCACGCCCCTTTCCATTTGCATCACAGCACCAACATGTGGTGAAGCCCCTGTTTTCTCTGTTGGGAGACAGACAGCTGCTCAAAGCCTCCCCAGCGCAGCACTGGGATAAGAATGCATCCCTACAACTCCTACTTAGGGTATAGAATAGAAATTGTTCAAACCCACAAAATGCAGATCCTGTTTCCACCAAGTCGAGAAGTGCTCTGAGGGATAGTCCAGTTCTACTTTTACATAGGGTCTGGCCTGCAACTTACATCCAGATCTGTACTATAGAAGGTGTGTTTGGAACTAGACTTTTGATTCAGACCCATCTGTGGCAGCTTGAGAGGTTTAGGTGCAAGGTGCTGTATAGAAGTGCAAAGCATTGGTTCCTGGTTGTCTCAGGGCATTCCATGCTCACACTGGGGTTGTGATGAACTTTGGAAAGTTCAAACAACACTAATAAGGATGCACAGAATTTGGGAAAGGTGGAAAAATCAGTTTCCTACTGGGCGATCTGTGCACTTGGTGGTGACAAGCTCACAGAGGCGAAAAGTCAGCACAAATGGAGATGGAAAGCAAGCCAACAGAAAGCTCAGAAAGAACAGGAGATAAAAAGCAAAGAATGCACAACACTGTATTTATTTTCTACTCTGCCTGTGGGATGCTAAGGTCACTGAGAGGTGAGCCAGCCCCTGTTGATTATATGTGCCTCACTGAGTTATTATGTATAATATTGGCAGGCAACTCTCACCAGGGCAATGTCTTCACAGTTTATTTCAACTTCCCTACCTGTGTTGCTTTCTCTTTCCATTCCTTCAAAATAGTTTTATTTACTGGGGGCCCATCTGACCTGTATTGCTATTATAGCTTGTGCGTCCACAACAACAACATTGCTAAGGGAGTTCCATCTTCAAGGCCAAGTGCTCAGGGATGCCTGTGCCAACACTCACCTATCAATGGCCTGGCCAGGGTCTGACTTGGGGAAGAATTAGACAACAATGGGCCTTGCCCGTTTGTAATTGAGGATGGAGTTTGACCTGGAGGGTCTTAATTAGAGATGATGATGCCTCAGCCAGCATGAACTCTCTGATTATAAGGAGAGATTGCAGGATTGGTGGCTGTCTTTATTTATTTAACTTGTCAGCCAAGAAAGTTTCAGTTGGGAGTAACTGGAAAGCACTGAACCAAGATGATGCTACTGTACGAAACTCATCACAGAGCAGGACTGCTGTGTTGTCTCGCTAGCCGTTCACTTCTTGCCCTTAAGGAAGGCTAACGGAGCTCCATCTGGAAGACCAACTTGTGCTCAGGGATGCCTGTGCCAATACTCAGCTATCAATGGCTCTTGCCCGTGCTGTGCTAAACTTCTGTGGCCATTCTACCTCTGGCACATACTTACTCCACACCCTGATGGCAGGCTGCCATTCTGTGGCCCAGCAAAATGAGATACATTCAGTGTATGTCAGGGGTTCTGGCTGTTAAATGGAGCTAAGAATATAACAGAGATAGTGTTTTTTTATAGCTTCCCTGTGGATCCCTGAGGCCAAACAGTTTTGCAGAACCCTTCACCTGTCATAGCAAGGGGAATGTTAACAGCTACTGATCATCCAGGATTCTTACTGACGACTGAAGACATCAGGGAGTGAATTCTACTGGCAAGGCAACTGGTATGGCGCAACTGTTGTTTATTACAATCATCATCTCCTCATGGTTAATGTTGTTCTACTTGTGGTATCCACCCCTTTTAAAAAGACTTAGATTATAAACTTCATGCAGGTCCTGCCTTTTCATTCTGTCTGCTGGTGTATGGCTGGAAAGATTTTTTCAAAGGCACACAGTGCAATTAGGCACCCACAAACTCCCAAGGAAAGTCTGTGTGAGGTTCTGGGGAACCTAGGTTCCACTCATACCTTTGAAAATATCCCCCACTTGTCTCACAATTTTTTGGGTGCCAGCATGTTCCCTGACTACCATCTGCAGATCAACTTTGACTAGCTGACCGTCAAGTGAGTAATAATGGAGAAGAGGACACTGAGAAATTCAGTGTGGTAGCTAACAAGATTAAACACCAGAACAGAAATCAGGGTGTTTTTTTTTAATTTCTGTAGATACCATGAAAGAATATTCCACTAGAAGAAATACTTGGACACATAATTGAACATCTTCTGTGCAGCAGTGTTCACTGACCCTGGGGTTTACTGCAAAAAGGCGAGTTGTCCAAACAAATTTAGGTGGCAGTTGCTATAAACCTACAAGCAAGCAACAAAACCCAAATGAACCAGAGGGTATTACATCAATAGACAGGTGAAAAAAAGCAAATGACTAGAAGTGCTTCATGGTTTTGGCTTGCATATTGTGCATTAGTTAAATAACAAGGTACTTAATTAGTTGAATACAGAGACTTTAAAACCCCCAACTTAACAAACATTTTAAACACCTCTCCCTATTCCTTACCTGAACCCAGAAGGGGAGTTTAAAATAAACTATTAACATTCTTAAATGGACACACTCTGCACTATGCATTTCTACTTTTAAGTACCAAAAAAATGTACAGCTTTTCAGCACTATGATAAATGGTGTTTGAGTCTGACTTGCTGTCTTGTGAATATTAATGAGCGTAGCTTTGTATTGGTGACAATGTGGGAGAAGTCCTGGCAAGCCACGCTTTCTGCTGTGCTGGCTGATCTGCCTTAGTCTCTGAAGAATAAAGACACCACTGGGTCACTTCAATATGCATTACCATAGTTCCTGTGCCCTTGGAGTCTAGCAAAGCTTTTGTCTAGATTGGCAGTTGGAGTGACAGGAGTTGGACCTGGAAGGAAGGATGGAGGGGGCAATTTAAGGATGTTTGACTTTCCTTTATGATAACACTTTAAAGTCATTTTAAAAGCTCTGGCAGAAACATTCACTTCCCCTTCCCGAGCCTTCTCTCTATGCCTTGTGTTCAAATCACTAGCTACAATCTGACATCTTTATGATCCAATATCCAGGTGTGAAATGCTTGTGGCTAAACTGACTCCTACACTCGCTGGGTCCAACTCCATTGAGTATCAGGTACCCTGCAACACAAAGCAGGTTGATTGTCCTTCCACTGTAGGTAGTACAAATTGAGTAGCATTCACCTTACTGCATGTGGAGAGGGGGCACTTCTGGGTGACAACTATAGAAGCATTAAAGAATAAAGACTCAGGGCCCTCAGCATAAGAACAGAGGTTTCCTACCATGACTTCAGTCAAGCTTAACCTCAGAGGTTTCCTACCATGACCTCAGTCAAGCTTGACCTCTCCACCCCACAGAAGTTGTACAGCCAGGACATTATTCCAGAGAGGAGAGCCCAAGTTTACTTTCCTCCCCATTCTACGCAACATGTACAGCTTTTGCAATGCTGTAATGGAACATCTCTGACAAATGAATGACCCATAAGGCTGCAGCTGCTCTGGCGCCCAGGACTGTATCGTGCACATTTTATCGGGGGCTTGAAAGCAGCAACAGAGACACTGCACTGAACAGCTTGGCAGCTACTGAGAAACACCATAAGGCAAAGCTCAGTGCCTTCCGTGGGTATCCTCCACTGACTTTGCTGTGCTTCACATTCACTCCTTGCATCAAGCCTTCATAGGGGGGAAGATGCAGGGCCATCTAGAATTTTAATCGAGAGGCACCACTGTCTCTTTCCAATCCAAGCCCCTCAAGTAATGGTTGCAGTATATTGTGACACAACGGGAGACCACTGTAGAGGACTTGTTAGTAAGCAGGGGCCACAAACTTAGCGAGGAGTGGAGCTTTATTTTACATAGCTGTGGGCTTAAGGGCAAGCACCCAAGAGCCCCGAGAATAGTGTACATTATTTTTATATAGTGATATATTATATTATATTACAAAGTATAAACTGTTATTGTATAGCTAATTAAGTTTTGGGTTTAGCTTTTTTGTACTAAAATGTTTTTAATTATAGTTTTTATTTTTGATTGCTTTATTTTATATATTTTTTAATTATAATTTATTTGTGCCATAGATTTTTGGCCTAGTTTTTGAGCTGACCCAAATGGACTGACTATCAGAGATCTGCAGGCAAATCCAAACACCTTCTCTGTCTCCAAGTTTCAGTACACTGTCCTTGAAGCACGACTCTCTACAGCTTCCTTATCAGCTAGTTGCTTCTACTGGCCCTCTTCCAGGCATGCTAGTGGAATAGAGAAAATACAGCTTTCCCCCCTCTCCAGGCCTGCTGAACTATCCACCTGTGTGTCAACACTGCTAAGCCTCAGCACGCTGTTAGGCCTCAGCCAAGGAATTCCTCCACAATTCCCCCCCTCTGAGGCTACACCACCTTAGCTCCAGTATTTATGAGAAGAGGCAGCTCCGTGCCTGCTATAGTGCACTCTAAATAGGGCTCACCTCGATTAATGGATAAGGAAACAGCAGAAATAGGAGCAGACTCAGAAAAGGTGGAGGGACAATTTTTTTGATTCTAGTCAAGCAAAAAGGTTTGACTCATAAGGATTGGAAGTGTCCTGGGCAAGCCCTGGTGGGGATGGAGGAAATGGTTGAGACGGCTCAGCAGGAGCAGGCTGTAGTAGTCGGGGGGGTGGTAGGCACTGGCAAGCCCTTGATGAAATCTGTTCTTTGAAACGTCTTGGACATTCCCCCTTCCAGTGTCCCTCCTGCCTACAATAGTGACATGTTTCGGTCCTAACACATGGGATTGGGGGCCATGTGATTGTTCTTGGGGTTTCCAAAGGGTGTGCTGGAAACATTATGGTGGGGGCTCCTTGGGGTTTTACCTTCATTTGCCGGACTTGCAGGGCACAAAGACTGTCTGTTTGCTTTTGTCTCCGCATCTGTTTATTCTTTTTGTTAGTTACAGTACAATCCTAGATCTGAGTACAGGATTTTTGAATGTTGTTTAGGTCTCGGGATTTTCATTTAAGTACTGCATTTTTCAGCCATTGACAGATGATTTGCAGCAACCTTTGTACATATGCCCCCACTACTAGAGCTCAGTTGGCCTCAGCAACTGGATCCACGCCAGAGAATTTTCGAAGTGCTGATAGGAATCAGGTGCTGTAATCTGCCAGATACTTATTCTTACCTTGCTTAATTGCTTTTACTTTTTGCTAGTTTTGTTGTACAGGAACTATTTTAGTTATAGCCTGTAAAAGTTTATTTTGATAAGCAGTTAAGTAAGTGCGCAGGGCTACAGTGTCATGACCTGGATTTTGTGTAGGCCAACCGTTTGGATTACAATTTTTTCGGCTTCTTGCCAGCACTGAAGCCTTCTGCTCTGGTATTAGCAGCCCAGATAAGAGCATCTTAACATCCCCCAAGTAGGGTTATAGACTGCAAATAATTGAGCTGACTTCTGTTTGAATTCACCCAGGGACTTTTAGTACGTATGCTAGTTTGTAGTTGCGCAAGGGTGAGTTTTCCTTTGGGCTCTCTCTCTTGTTGTGTCCTCTACCTGGGTGACAGGCTGGACTGCAGTCCCAGTCCTTTCAGAACCAGAGGGCAAGTCCTGAACAGGTGGGTGTAGGGCCCCAACCGGATCTGGCTGCCTCTGGTCTGGGGCGGGCAGAGGTGGCAGAGGAACCCAATTCTCCAGCAAATCATCTGGGGCACTAGGATAAATTCTAGGGGTCTGTGAGAGCACAGTTGGAAAGGCAGCCGCCACAGGTGGTGGCAGACGAGGGGGAGAGGCAGAAATCATAATGGGGAGGCTAAAGGCCTTCCCTTTTCCTTGTTTCTTTTTACTTGACTTTAACCCGTCCACTTTCCACCTTATTATTCCACAAGTACCATACCTCCATCTGATCGGGATGGTTGTCCTTATGATTATGATGCAAGAAGGTCAGAATTACCAGGTTAAAACTTCCCTCCAAAGTTTCTGTACTTCGTGTATGTAATAGCTACCAGAGTGTTCCCAGAGGGACACTTAGACAGTCTTCCTCTCATCCAGCTGGGCCCACAGCGGCTATCCGCTCCAAATACAGAAGGGAAAGGGAACCAGAAGCCCAAAAGAGCTTAGGGAAGGGGAACCAGTGCAGGGCGTCCCCTGCGGGAACCAGAGCAGGGCATCCCCTGAAGACACACGAGGAGGGGAGATATGGGGGGAAGCAATACCAGAAAAGCACCAACTCTAGGAAGGAAGCTCCAAACTTACCAGCACTGTATACCAGAATACCAGAAACCAGAAAACCAGATGCTCCAGGATAACTGAGCTCAACCCGAAGCCCAAACCTGGAACTAAACTTGGAGCTCAGCCCAGAAGCTCGGACTCCAACACTAGGCTCAGGGTGGCAACTTACCTTGGGCTGCACCACAGACTATCCCGTATCCCGCTTATCCCACTTCTGCCCCCAAACTGTAGAGGAATTCTCAGTAAGCAGGGGCCACAAACTTAGTGAGGAGTGGAGCTTTATTTTACACAGCTGCGGGCCCAAGGGCAAGCACCTAAGAGCCCCAAGAATAAAGTACATTATTCTTATATAGTGACATATTACATTATATTACAAAGCATAAACTATTACTGTATAGCCAATTAAGTTCTAGGTCCAGCCCTTTTGCACCAAAATGCCCCCAATTACAGGCCCTACCTTTGACCTGCCTTACTTGACATTCCCTCCAATCATAATTTACCTGTGCCATAGATCTTTGGCTTAGTTCTTGAGCTGACCCAAACAGGCGGACTTTCAGAAATCTGCAGGCAAATCCAAACACCTTCTCTGTCTCCAAGTTTCAGTATGCTGTCCTTGAAGCGTGGCTCTCTACAGCTTCCTTATCAGCTAGTTGCTTCTACTGGCCCTCTTCCAGGCGTGCTAGCGGAACTGAGAAAATACAGCTCTCCCCCCTCTCAAGGCCTGCTGAGCTATCCACCTGTGTCTCAACATTGCTAAGCCTCAGCACGCTGTTAGGCCTCAGCCACAGAATTCCTCCACACCACCCTCAAACAAGAATGGGCTGCATTTCAGTGGCACTGATGTACATAAATTGTTTGGGATCCAGAACATGTGGTACCTTGGAAAGGAGGTACACTAAATGGCTTGTACCAAGGAAGTGAGCAAAGGGGAATTATCAATATTTCCATAACAGAAATGTATAAGGGGCTTAAGGAAACCACGGTAATCTCTTCTTTAGCAGCAGCTACACTGTCCAGAAGCTGAAAAAGGTTAAATGCTTTTATTTGAGTAGTCAGGCAGTTCTACAAATAGATTTTAAAATTTTGAAATATACAGAGAGGAATTGTTACAACCCCAAACAAAAAATACCCCCAATAATCAGGACTAGGCAGGCAGAAAATAAAATTAAAACTTCAGCTCCTCTTTAAAACACATCTTGACACACATTCTCCTCCTCCACCAATAAAATGTATATTTAGTCTCATAAACAACAAATAATTCTGACAAAAATAAACTAAAAATAAAAAAGGTTAAAAAATGAAAAAAATATTCTGTTTAGGGTGGTTTTAATTCTAAATATGGTCATCTAAGTTTTTATATCTATCTATCTATATATATATATATTTATTTATTTTTATATATATATATTTTTTAAACATATGATCAAAAATTTTGCATGGCAGTGCAGAACAGAAAAAGTAAAATTCATCCTGAAGGTGCTATGTACAGCAGCATGGTTCAAATCTCACCTATAAGGGTCAATTCTCTTTTCAAAGGAAAAGTAGCATTCATTTTAGCTATTGTTGAGCTAAACAAAGTCCACAGAAGACATTTCCTGTCTGTTTTCTAGCACCCTCTTCCTTCCCAAAAATTAGGTTCTGAAACAATAATTGGACACAGTTTGTATGTCTAGACAGAGCTAGTTAGAAAAGCACTGTTTCTGAACATGGTGAGATTTCTCTTCCTCAGTTTAAAAGAACAAGGCAATGCGGACTTTCACCAGAACAGACCAGGCTGGGCGGTGGACTCCATTGGCTAGATTATTAACACAGAAAACAGCTACACTATGGTTTAACTCTCTGGTAAGAAAGACATCTTCAGAGCATCTTGGCCTCTTGAAAAAAACAAGAGGGAGCCAGATTTTAAAGCCACACCTCCTTTCATAGACCTGCAGTTTGCAGGAGCGAATAGATATAGCACCAGTAGTGTCATGTCAGTGTTTGCCTGGCAGGTGGAAGCAACCAGGCAGACAAGGGAAGCAATGCAACGTGAGCGCACACATTACGGCAGGTGCAAATTGGTGGCCAGATAGAAAAAAAGCGAGATGAGAGGTGGTGAAAACAAAAAACAAACAAACAAACAAACAAACCCCAAAACAAGCTACCTAGAAAACCCTGGCCCTTAAAGATGTAGCCATATCTACCAGCCACTGACTTCACTGGGCCTGTCCTAATTTTGCACATCCAACACCCTGCCATCCATCTCTTTCCAGCCATCTTTTCCATCTCTTTGGTTCCTTTGTCTTCAATGGGAGCAAAGAAATATTATCGGAGGAAGTGGGGGGCATTTCATGCCTCCTGGGTTTCCAAGTTTTGCTTGGACAGGAATGTTAATATTGACCTTGTTCAGTTCTTCCCAGCATTAGAGTTTCAGCATGAAAAAGACCTCAGTGTCCTGGCTGAAATCCGTTTGGTTCTTTAGCTGGGAGGTAAACCCATTGGGGGAAGCTGAATCCGTACAAACCCCTTTTGCTATGCAGCAGGCTCCCTCTGGGATTCCCCGTTCCTCAATGGGACTCCCATTGATCTGACCCAGACTTTGCAGCCGCTGTCGCTCCTGGGCTTGTTTGGCCCGGTTGGCAATGTACCGCACCCTGCTCTGGCTGCGAGAGGATGATCTACGGAGAAGCAAGCCCTCCTCTTCCTCCTCAGATTCAATTGGCTCGAGGCTAGTTGGAGAGGTGATGTCGTTTTCCTGTTGAAAAGTTGTCAGCTTCTTCAGCTGCTCTGTCAGCTCATCCTGGGGCTTGGTCAAAGTCCTCATGCCCGGGGAGCGGCGCTGCTCTCGCATCGACCTAGTGACAAAGCTCCTGCTGATGCTCCTGTACTTGCTTTCGAAAGTGCATGTGATGTCTTCTGAGGTGAGATCCCCAAGGCTCTTAGATTTTGCCTGGCTAGCCCCAGTTTTATCCTGGGCTTTGGACTTCAGAGAAGACTGCTTGAGACTTTCCATGTAGAGCCGGCTCCAAGTATGCCTCCTTGGGATGGAGGACAATGCATTTTGAAGATCTCTTGCCAGAGGCCTGGGGTGCAGCTCATCAGTGGACATCTGGCTGGACCTTAGGTTGGGATTGGATTTGCTCTTGGTCACTGCTATCATTTCATCACCAGATGTTGTAGCAGATCGGGGCCGCATGACCTTTCTCACAGCAATGGTCTCATTGTTTTCATGATGAGTACCTAGATCTGGAAGGCTTTTGCGAGCTAGGTTGGGCAGAGAGAGGTCTATCACAGTGTCATTGGATGACATGCTGGAAGAGGAAGACATGCTGTCCCGGTGACTGCTGGAATCTAGCTTGCTCCAGATTCGGTCATTAACAGTGGCATCAGAATATACTTCTGCTGCTGGGGACAGGTTACTTGGACTTTTCAATAAGGCTGAGTAGTTGGAATTCTTGTGCCCTTCACTTTTTGACCTTCTCATTAACACATAAGAGTTAGTCAGGGAAACAGAAGTAGCTGAAGTCTGGGCAGGTGGGATTCTTTGGAAAACATCTGGAGGTAAAGTTGGCTGTGTGCTGTTATTCATGTGGTTAGGTTGTGGTGGGTTAGCCATGGCCCCATCCTTCTGGCTAATGGATTCAGCAGTGCCATTCACTTCTGGTGACATGGGATATACATGATCTTTTTGATTCTGACAAATTTCAGTGGAATGGACTGCAGCATCACTCGGTGCCAACATCCCCAAGGTTTCATGAGGATACACTAAAGTGGAGGGGTCTTCACCACTACCACAGGTCTTTTCCCAATCATTCCCATCTTCCAGACATCCCTTTGTGAACACTTTGTCTTCTGAAGCCAAGTTGACTCGTGGTTCATGGGCAAGAAGAGCCTTCTCTGTCTGGTCTGCTGGGCTACTTTCGGCCAATCTAGGTTCGCTGGAATGCAGCAACACAGACCCTTGTTCAGAATTGCTGGTGGGGGTAACAAACAGAGGGATGGAAGAACCAGCAAGCTGTTTCCTGTTGGCAATGATGGGTTCTTCGTTGATAGTTTCCAGGCTGCATAAAGAAGTGACTGACCTCTGCATTGAGTGTTGATAGACATCTAGTGAAAGGGACAGAAAAAAAAATACATAGGAGATGCAAAAGTTAATCGATTACCACCAATGCTAATTCACTTACAAATTTATATTTTACAGAATATCCCTTTGCTATTGAAACAGTCATTTTTTGAAATGTTGACTAGGATTTTCCAAAGTAACTGATTATGATGTTGGGTGCCCAACTGAAGATATGCAATGTTCAGAAAGCATCCAATCTGAGGCACACAAAAATCACTAGTCACTTTTGACCATATTTTTAGCATGTTACTTCACAGATCATACATATCCAAAGCAGATCCACATATACCTGTCTTTGTATTGATGCCTATGAATTTCACCCCCTCCTCTATTAGTACAAAAAGTTTGAACTGCTCTGCAGCACTGAGAATGGCCAGCATGAAACAAAAGTCAGATCACTGATTGACCAGCAGATGGTGTGACTGGCATCCACTATATTTCAAGACCGAGGTGGTGCAGGGGATGTGGAGATGAAAACTGAAGCGTGTTTTTTTCTAATTCTTTTAAGCAATTTGCCTATTTTGTATCTATCTGAGGCAGGGGTCAGCAACCTCTGCCAACTGCCATGACAGCCCTTCCTCCCCGACTCTCTGCCTGTGCCAGCGGCTACCCAAAAATTCAGCTGTGGCCACAGCTGGAGTGGTTGGGAGGGGACACTCTGCTTGCAGAAAGAAGTCAGGTGGAGCAGCTCATCTTGGTGGCATGCCTGAGGACAGGGAGTCCCCAGGCACACCACAGAAAGTAGCTGCCTGAAGCGGCTCCTCTTGGGGGTCCCCAGGCATGCCACAGAAGGAAGCTGCCTGGAATGGCTCCTTTTAGTGATGACATTCTGTGGAGAGGAGCCACCCTGGGCAGCTTATTTACATGGCATGCTTAGGGGATGGGCATGGTGATGATCCCCTGTGCCATAGATGCCTCCCAAAAGAAGCCACCTGCAGCGGTTTTCAGTGGCAGCAGCAGCAACAACATTCATGGCACCATGTGCCACTCCAAATAGGCTCAAGTACCACTGCTGGCATGTGCCAGGGGTTGCCTACTCCTAATCTGAGGTATAACTTTATTTTGCCAAATGAATTTGTCATCTATTTTTCAAAGGTACGCTGATGAAAACAAAAGTTGGCAGTCCACTCTTGAAGGGTCAACTTGAGTAGCCAGTTGCCTGAAAAAACAGATGCTTGGATTGCATTCTTTATATTATATATCCTAATGTCCAAACACTCAAGCCAAAAACAAAGAGACACCTCCCCTTACCAAAATGCAAACATGCTTCAAGTACTAGCAAAGCCACAGAACAAACCTTGGCAGCAGTCTTAAGAATACAGGAAGGCAATAATTATAAGAGGCATGGAAACTAAAAAGGAGCACAGGCAACACAGTGTTTGCATCAGTGACACTCAATGAACAGTTACCTTTAACTTGCTTGTCCTTTCAGTTCTTAACTACAGAGATAGTGTGTGCATGTGGAATAGGACAGAACAGAGGGAAAAAAAATCCAGTTAATTTAGGGAAGGCAGGAACAGTTAAAAGGATCAATTAGTGGGAAGGGAGAGAGCGAACTAGACACAGATAATAACACACTTCTTATAGGATTCAAAGAATTTTTGACCAACCAGAGCACACAATGGATTGCATAAAATGAACCCAGACAAAGGGCTCTTGTTTTAAAGAAATTATAAAGTTTATAATTGTTCCAGGGAGTTTTGAGGACGTGACCCAAGTCTGAACCCTGCTGTGATTTTTGCCTTACTTGACATTCTGATGTTGCTATAAAAACAGCTTTACAAACTGGGCACGAATGAGCTTTCCAGCAGATGCTTGTTATCTATGAATGAACGTTAACACTAGTTCAGCCTAAAGCTGCACTACAGACACGCACAGAGAAGACATATCACACAAGCAGCTCATGCATGCAGCAAGGCAAATCAGCAACAGGGGAAGATGTCTTGGTTAGGCTTAGGGGCAGAGTCCTGTTGTCATCCAAATATTCTCCATTCATCTGAATAAACCCATCTCCAGCCACAGCTCCTGAGTGACTGCAGTTGATCCTGGGACCTGTCTAGTGGCCTGGCTTCCTGAAAGGAAATTCCCTGCCCGAAGTCAGCCTGACTGGTTTCTATGAGGACCATTAAGTAGCTTCAACTTTCTCCCCTCTCCAGTTGTTTTCATCTCAGGAAGAAGAAAAGGCCCAAATCTGCCTGACTGAAATCAATGGCACACCTCCCACTGAAGTCCGTGTTCCTGGATCAGGCCCAAATCAGTACATATACTATGCTATGTAGAGGCGGGCGAGGAACTTTGGTGCTTTCACAGTCCCCAGACCGTGTCAGTGGCTGCACTCTGACTCCACATCAGGCCATCAGGCTGGAGCAAGGAAAGAACAGCCCCCCTCTACGTGTCTCATTCCTAGAGGACCTTCATGTGAACTGTTGACTTGGGCACTGCACTTTGACATCAGTCTTCCCAACCCAGCTCAGTGACTGGGGGCATTAGATAGCTGTTCAGTGGCCGATAAGCCACGAGTGGGAGCGTGTGGGGGTCAGGGGTTGCAAGACAGTGTCAATAACTGGTTTCTATGTAAGTACTCTCGTGAAAAATTCCTCACCAGCGGCACTGACCAGCATCACTCAGCAGTGCCAAAGGCTGAACTTTCCATGAAAAATTAACTCTTTTCTTCCCCATTAAGCCTGTTCCATTAATATGGACAGAGACACATTAGTATAGAAAACCAGCCAAGGCTCACACTGATGCTGCCAGCACTCTCTCTATTTTGTGACCAAGCAGAGGGCTTCAGCTTCCAGTCCCACCCCTTGGGTACCTTTCATCAGCACAGCATTTATTGGAAAGGGTCGTTATCTTAGCCGACCCATACTGGCTGCCTTTCTTCTTTGCTCTATGCACTGGACTAGTACATGGATGGAGAATGCTTACACATTAAGCAACCCTAATTTTTGGTCACAAGCTGATCAACATGAGATCCAAATGTCTTCTTCAACATTTTAAAGGTTTGCCATTCTACGCTTGGGAAGTCAGATGGTTTTAATTAAATTTCAAGTTCATCTTAAAATTTTTTAGCAACTTAGGAGGCTGGGTCGGGCTGCTAGCACAAACAAGGGTAAATGGTTGCATATGTTGCAACTCTTGTAGCTCAGGAAAAAATCTAGCCACATGATGGGTTCCATAATTTTGGTTTAATTTCATGTCATGGGACTTGTTGATAAAACATAATCCAGATGTTGAGAGCAGACTGTTTGCAACAAAATCAAAAACTGAAATTAAAATTAAAAAGAAAAAAAAAAGATTCAAGCAGCAGCCCAGTCCTCAGAGGGCAAATCTGTCTTGGCTTCACCTCCAGAACCCCTTTAGGCTTTGGCTGGATTCTCACAGGAGGCTAAAACAATGAGGCACCAAACGTCACTGGCATTTAAGAAAATAAGAGATAATATATTCAAAAACACCTCAACTACTCAGATGCTTCTGAAATTTTACCTTGGATGTCTAAATTTCTCAGTTGCTTTATAAATTCCAGACATAAAGCCTTAAGGACAGATGTCAAAGGCAGGGGACAGCGTAGTTTGCGGGGGGAAAAAACCAAACAAAAAACCCTGTTCAGTTTTAATAATCTACAACAGGGGATCCAGATTAAGTCTGGGAGTCAGCTTCATGACCCATGGTTCAGTTTTGAACTAATAATATATTTTCTTTTTCAATTTATTGAAGAAGATCATGGCAACCCACCCTAAATGGAATGGCAACCCATTTTTGGGTCATGACCGATAGGTTAAGAAGCCCTGATTTATGAAGTCATTAGCAAGATAAGTAATATGTTTTTTTTTAAAGAAATATGATCATTTTTAGTCTCGACAGTGTCCTTTAAAAGAATGAAAGAGGACATCCATGGCTGACTCTGACTTTGCAAATACACCAATGTGATAAATAAATGTTAGTCTTTAAAAGTGACATGGTACTACTTTTTGTTTTATTGAAATAGACAAACACAGCTACCCCTATGGAATTTAAAGCATGTGTGTCAGTTGCACTGAAATCACAAGCTTAAAGTTAAGCATGTGCCTAAGTGTTTGCATGACTGGTGGTTTATAGTTATAAGGTTTAAGATCAGAAGAGACTATTATGTTCATCTAGTCTGAGTTCCTGTATAGCCCAGGCCAGACAACCGCACCCAATAATTCCTGCATTCAGCCCATAACTAGTAGCTAAAATAGAGACTATTTAGATTGTAAGCTTCTTGGGGGCACAGACTATCTTTAACTGTGTATTTGTACAACATTTAGCACACTTAAGTCCCTATCTGAGCATGGTCTGTACACTCTACTGCAATACAGATAATAACGCTAATGAGGATGACAATAGGGTGGACAGCAGTTTTGTTTTCCACATTCAATCTCTAAGTAATGCTCTGGTTGGGCAGCCTCAGAATTTACTTAGTTCCATACTCTATTCATGATTAAAAGCTCCACTTCACATTTATGGACTACAGATGGGTTTGCTACTGAGAATGGTTTAGTAGGTATGGAAACGAACAGTCTAGACCAGACACAGCTAAGGAACGAAACAAACATTTCTGCAGAAATGATTTTCTTTCACTGAAGAGAAAAAAAGCTATGATGGCAAAATAAAAAGGTGAGAGCCTCTAAGGGGAGGAGCTATGAGGAAGCCAAGGCAATGAGATGATCTAAGGCAAATTGGGTGAAGAAAATCTGGTCTTACCAGTAAAGAATATAGGGGATTTACTTCGAATTTCCTCCAATTTTTGAACGAACAAGGCATTCATTTCCCTCTGAAGGGTGCCCACTTGCCTTCGGGAATTCTCAGACCAGCGCTTGGGGAATTCTGGGCTTCCAAGGCTCTCTAGGCTGCTTGAGTTGGAGGATATTGAGCCATTGCTGGCTGTCACCAAGTTGACAGTGCTTCCATACTTGCTACTTGATTGGCACTGCCACCTCTGCCGGGGATGAGCTTTCATCCCATGACATTTAGTTTCACCATTTTTCTTCCCTGGAGTCACAAAGGACTGAGTGCTCCTTGGTTGATCAGTGGCAGGTCCGAAGCTGCTGAAAGTCTGCAAATCTGACTGAGGCCTGGGTTGCTCTATTATACCCCAATTTTTTAGTTCTAATCCCTCATCTCCTGTTATACTGCTATACTGATCATGGTGCAGCATATCTTTTGCGATAGGCCTGGTAGGATGGTCACTCCACTTGCATTCTAGATCTGGGCTCTCATTTGAACCAATCATGCATTTTATGCAATTGGTTGCCACTCCAATCCTACCAGAGCCATTGATGGCGCAGCGTGCAAAGACGCTCTGTTTCTCATTCTGGTGCTCCTGAAGACGGACCCTGTTGGACCTCCGTGTGGGTTCACTGAAAGTCGCACCCCCAGGAGTGTGAGTTTGGCGTTTACCTTTACCAGAACTATGGGCCTTACCTTTCAACCCTGTGCCATGTACCTCCCCATTGGCCCCCTCTCTGGGAGCCAGCGATGGAGAGGAGCTTTCTGGCTCCTCATCAAAGCGGGGCTGTGAATAGTCTTCCAGTTCACGGTCTTCACTGGCTCCTTCAGAGCTGTTATCTTTGGTGTCAATAGCAATCTCAGGAAAGCCCTTCTTATTCTTCTTCTGACTCTTGGTAGGGGCGCTGGCTGTCCGCCGTAAGATGTGGCTGCTAAAGGAGTGCTTGCGATGGAGATGACCAGCAACATGACTGTCTAGAGAGGCCTGTTTTGGATTTCTGAGAAATAGACCTTTTAAGCCCAGAGCTTGCTTGACCTGAAAAATAAAAGAAACCCCCATAATAGACGATGTGCATCTCTGCCCTAGTATACAATTATTTGAGGTGCAATAAAGAACAAAGGAGACCCCTTCATCCTACCCCTGATTCCTCCAAAATGTCACTGCCCAGCACCAGAGCTGATTGGAAAATGAGGGGTGAGGGGGGAAACAAATGCTTTTAGAGGAATTTCATCACCGTTTTTCATTGAAATGTTGTTTTATACTTTTCCAGTCACCTTTATCTCTGTATTAATAACCCTTCCTTTAGCTTTATTCTTGTAGTTATAATCCTTGTATTAGTACTACACATCAACTACAAAAAAAAAATCCACTATGGCAAGATATTGGAGGGAAAAACACTAAATATGGACCTTAATTCTGAAAGGTGCAGAATGCCCTAATGCCTGTTGAAAGTAGCAAGCTTTGGAGTGCTCAGAAATTTACAACTTTAGGGCTCCCAAAGATGAATTTCAAGGAACTTTTTCAAAATACTAGTGATTATTTTGCTATTTCCATGGCACAGGTGGTGGGCCAGCCTTCCAATGGGATTTGCAAATGTAAGTGATTCAGACCCACATGTTTACTATGAGGATACAGAGCTGAACCTGGGGCTGGTGGTGGGGAGGGAGGAGAAGAGGCAACCAACTCATTGTTGGGATCCAAGGCTAAGCAGAGACTCACAAATTCTTGGTGAAGTTACTGGTTTTTTTTTTAAACAAGAACACGTCTTAAAATTACACATGAATTAGCCATTTAAACAAACCCAGAAAATGTTTTAATGATTAAAAATAATTTAACAGTAGGAACATCAAGTTAAAAAAAAACATATTTCCCCCTTTCTTACTGTTCTATAGCCAGTTCCAGGTATATGAGTTGGCAGGAGGGGATATGAATGTGGTGCTCAGGTAAACCAACTACATAAAACACTGCAGTGAAAGAAGAGCAAGCTGTTTCCTGGACACACACAGCTGACATCTTTATCTTGCTGAACCTACCTGCTCCCATCTCTAGGAAGCTTTACATTGGAGAGTCAGGAAGGTGTTTAATGGCCTGCCTTAGATAGATAAAGCAGTATTATCTTAATGGGTATTAGCTAGAGAATAACTCACGATACCCAATATTTTTTAAGGTCCTCATCCAACTCCCACTGAGGTCAGTGGAAGACTCCTGTGGACTGAAATAGAAGCTGGATCAGACCCTAATATCATAAGTGTCAGTTCACTAATACGTTTCTATTAATATTAATCATGTAGCATTGTTGTCCATTTGTTGAGTTCCATCATTGTGGAACTCAAGAACTTGGCTTATCAAGGTAACCAAAACCATTCAAAGTTGCTGTAATGTACATTTTAAATATTTTTAACACACTAAACCCAATGCATTCTTCATTAAAAAAAAACAAAAACAAAAAAACAAAAACAAAAACAAACAAAAAAAACCCCAAGAAACAAACAAAAATAACCTTGTCATTCAAACTTATCTTTAAATATAACAATAGGGAAAAATAAAGATGGTAATTCTGAAATGTGCTTGAACTCATTCTCACCCCTCATTTGAAAGGCTATAAACCATTTTTGCCATCCACCCTTGCACTCTTTTAATATTGTGACAGAGACAGCAAGATGGCACCCCTCCTGTGTTGAGCGCCTGCCTCTGGGAGCAGCTCCAGGACATTCAGGTGCTGTCCTTGGGCTAGCAGGGAATACATCCTGTGACTGTGCATACAGTACTGCTCTGCAGGGTGACACATCATCCTTCTTGGAGACTTTGTGCCTTTCTTGGTGGCACCTTGCAAAGGAGACTGGCCTATGGCCATGGCCAAGGAAGAGGTGGCCCAGGATGAGGGTGAAAAGAAAGAGGCTTGGAACTGTCTTAGTGAGGAGAGGGCTCTACTGACATCAGTGGGGTAAGAGAAAGGTCCACTGCAATATCCAGGGAGACTGACTTTAAAAAGTGAGTAGAGCATATAGGTTTCCAAATGGATATGTGCAGCTCTTAGGGACTTTCCTACATAAGTTTTGCCAATAAAGGTTATGACTACATTGCAGCCTAACACAGGAGCACAGGAGTAACAGACCATGATGTGCAAGGGCCAGAGTCCAAAGAGAACTACGTGGTCCAGAATGATTGATACAGAATAGCTGAAAACACAAACAGCAGTAATGTGGTCAAGTTAAAAATGTATTTTTGAAAATCATTCCAATTTTAATCCTCCAAGGTGCTCTCAGTAACACAGGTGAGGTTTTAATTTTTAATCTGACAGTTTAACCAGACAATATCCCTTCAAATTAAAAAAAAAACCAAACCCAACACATTCATCATTAAAAAAACAAAACCAAATAACCCTGTCATTAATATTGGTCTTTATATATACTTTAGTATCTATCAGGAAATCAAAAATGGATATAAAATACCACATTTTTTTCCATAGCAAAGAGCAGACTATCGTAAGTGCAATAAGAATAGCACATGGGAAAAAAGGTATCCGTGATTCAGCAATAGAAATGGTCCCGTCTCACAGACTGATTTCCCCCACCCAATCTGATTGAGTTTCAAACAATTCCTACCATAAAACCTCACTCTCCAATGTCCCTCATGCACATTTCAAACTGTAGAAACACATTATAAACAAGCAAAGCCAGTCACAACCATTATAAATACATTTCACTGCTTATACAAGTGTTAAATACAGACAATTCCCCATACCCTCCCCTACTTGATTTACAATGCAGTGAATTTTACAATGTTTCAGCATTCCTGTGAACATTCCAGGTGTACTTGCCAACTTTTTAAGTAACAAGCTCATGCACAATAAAGGAGTCCTTTGGTTCTGATTATGTGCTTGGAGCATCTTGCACATAACCTCCTTCTGCAGATCTATTTTAGGAATTTCCTCTCCCCCTCCCCACCACCGAGTTTATCCCTCCCTAAAATCTATCATGTTTTGCAGTTTGATCAGATTCCCCTGGGGTAGCAGGTAATTTCTGTCCTCTGCTTAGAGTGGAAAGTGGAGTACCCCTGCTAGAGGTCCCACCAACCAGGGCTTGAAATTTATCAGCTACATGAGACAGAGGTCGCAACTGATCTGATCAGTATCCTCGCCACTGGAAGTTAGCTTTCAGGCACATTGGATCCTTTATGCTGTGATGTCTTAAATGAGGTCACATTTCTTCAATGCCATTTGTAAATGTACTATTGTCCAATCAAATTTTAATTGGTTTACTTTCCTGCCCCCAAAACACAGGGTCAGATTGCCAGTTTGCTCAGTCTGCTCTACCTAGTTTCTGAACTACAAACCAGCTGCATACCTAGTTCAACCAGCCACTGAGGTTGTGCACTGGGGTGGCCAGTGAATCCTGTGAACTGAGTCCATAAAATTGTAGTTTATGAGCTCAATCCAAGAACACTGAACCCACCAGGAGCATTTCTTTGAACTTTGGTAGGTTTTGGATCAGCCTTATACGTGGCAAGAGTAAACGTGTTTCAAGACAAAGAAGAAATGACCAGGAAGAATCAGAATTAAAGAAAGATGTCAGGGACCAATTATTCCCACAGGTCAACAGGGACAGGGCAAACTGTATAGGGCAGAGAAAATGAAGATCATCAATAAGCTTTCTGTGGGTAAGAGACCTGATGAGCTTTATGTAGCTCCAAAGCTTGTCTATTTCACCAACAGAAGTTGGTCCAATAAAAGACATTATCTTATCCAGCAAACAAAAAGTTCTCTGTGACACTTAGGGCAATAGAACAAGCTGTTAAGGTAGTTTGTGGACTCACCTTCACTGGAGAAATTCAAAGCTACGTTAAACGTTTGCTGTTGAGTAACCGCATCTGCTAATAACCAGACTGTGAAAGAAATTATACCAGCCAAAATATGATGTTTCCAAGCAGAATCCAATTGAGACAAGTTGGCAAGTGCACTGTTTTACTACTATAAAATGATAGCCAGACTCACTATAAAATACTTGCAAAATTCAGAAAAATCTTCAAACACACACATATACAAATAACCCCAATTAAAACAAAAGAAACCCACTGATGAAATGGGTGATGTGCAGTGAAGGGCCCCGAGGTATCATTCTAGCTTATATGGTGCATCTTTGTTAGACTAGCCAATAATGCTTGAATCAAATTATGATTCAAGATCCCAAATCCAGTGCAAATTTGGTTTGTTATTTTTTAAAAAAAAGTAAAAACAAGAATCATTTAGAAGAAGATCCAGAATATCTGCTTTCATTTCCAATTCCAGCTTTTGCAAACAGCAGTGGCCATTCCTTCTCCAGAGTAGATCTATAGAAATCAGCACCAGACCCTTTTGTCCATACAGTTGACTTTCCCAAAACTTAAACATATTATGTTACATGATATCATATGTAGCTGAAGAGAGCGGTTTGAAATATATTTAAAAAAAAAAGATAGGATGTGGAACAAGAGACAGCAAATGAGACAGAGAGGGGTAAAAAAAGAAAAGAGAAAGATTTTTATCCTGGATCTGCTTCATAAATGTTGGGCTCTCTGCATGGCCAATGACCCGACAAAACTGACCAAGTAAAATGTCACAATCCATGTTATGAGTTGAATAGCTGCAAAATGCTAATAAGGAAACACCAATGCTAATGAGTTCACTGGTCAGAGGCATGCAGGTATGTGGTGGTGCTGACTACACCTTCCTGAGTCAGGAGGGGGTACCTTCAAGGCTTCTAAAACTGCTCTGCTTCTAAAAGTAGACTTTTTTTGACATAGAGAAGTCCACTGAAATCACAAACAGACAGAGTAAAGGCAAGTAAGACACAAAACAACATTGAGGGAGGATATAAGAGATATGTACATCTAGAAAAACATGAGAAATTCCACAATACATGAGTAGACTACGGAAGAGACAAAAACAGAAGAAGATCATCGCTAGGAGACACAACAATCCATAAAGAAGTTTTAGGTTAGCTAGAAGTGTTGGAAGAGTCTATTTTTGCAAATGTGAGTTATCAAAGGAGCTACAATATCAAAGTTTAGGAAAATGCCAGTGAAGAACAACATTTGCACTGGAGAACACAGATAAGTAAGGATGGGTAGGCAAAACCAGGGATTGATTATGGTTATCTGGAGATGTGACATGTCTTTCACCAAGGTGTATGGGAAAGAAGATATATTGGTGGATTACTTATCACTAACAGTCCTTCGAGATGGGCTGCTCGGATTCATTCAGTATCAAGTGTACATGCCGCAGCGCACAACTGACCGGAAACTTTCTTTAGCCTTAGCCTGTCAGGACAGGGCTGGCGGCCAATGCCCCCTGGCCACCTGATGGCTATATATATGGCTGCAGCCCTGCCCCACTCCAGTTCCTACTAGTCACTAACTCTGACTAGCAGGGATGGCATGAGGGATCTGAATGAATCCAAGCAGCCCATCTTGAAGAAGGACAGTTACTGGTAAGTAACCCACTGTTCTTCTTTGAGCGCTGCTCAGATACATTCAGTATCAGGTGACTGCTAGACGTACTGTGGAAGGTGGGCAGAGTTAGAACCTTACCCGCTGTCAGCATTGCTACCCACAAATGGCACAGCACCCAAAATTGGGCAAAGAAGCAGTGGCCCACCAGGCGAACGCATATGGACATGCCACTAAGTGCAAGATCTTTGAGAGAAGACGTGCATGAGAGTGCTGAGGGGTCATTTGCCACTTTGTCAGTAGACCAGAACTCCAACAGGGGCAGTCCCGGGTTCATTACCAGGGAACCCGCTATACCACAATAGCAAAAGAGCATCCTTGTCACAAGCAAGGGCGTTGCTGGCTGGGGGAGGGACCCGGGGCACGTGCCCAGGCCCTGCCCCTACCCTGCAGGCCCCACCCCCTGGCTGGGGACAGGGCCAGCCACTGCTGCACGGCCACGGGAGGCCAGGCCCGGCATCCCTGGCCGGAGACGGGGCCGCTGCAGCCGCGGGTGGCCAGGCTCCGCATCCCCAGCAGGGGATGGGGCCACCGCGGCTGCGGGCAGCCAGGCCCCGCATCCCTGGTCCGATTGGGCCAGAGATCTGGGGCACTGGTGCTGGGGTTCGGGGCACGTGCCCCAGAGTGCCCAGAGCCAGCAACGCCCCTGATCACCAGCAAGACTGTCTAAAATAAGAGGGTTGCCCTTCCCTGGTAGAACTGACTCCTAAGAAAGGCAGTCACTATCCAGAGCAACAGGCTTCTACAGCTGCAGGAGATGAGCAAGGGTGGGATAACTGCCGCCCTTGCAGCCTTAACCTCAAAGGAATGTAAATTGGGTTAAATTACTAACCAAGACTGGGGCAGGGAACACATCACCCCTTGACCAAAGGGGGAACAGGCAAAAGGCCTTTCCCCATTGACACACTGGCAGGAGATGCCAAGGACAGGCTTGATAAGGGGCGCCCTAAACTAAGGCGTCCCGTTTCCATATGGAAGAGAACGCAGGAAGAAAAATAACGAGGAATGCGCAGGTGGGGACTCCCACCCCTCCATCCATTGATACATGGGAATGGAGGGCTGGGAGGAGGGCCCCAGAATAAGACCTAGATGCTGGGCAGGCCCATCTCTGGGGCCCAAAGTGTCAGAGACACTCTGTCAAGGAGGTCATTGTAAGGAAAGAAGTGGCCATCCTTGGAGGGCCCTTCTTTAGAAGTGACCCTTCAATGGGTTATAGTAGGAAAAAAAGGGGGACCCTTAGGTAAACCCATCCTAGCATCAGGAGAGAAGCTGAATGGCAGAGGTTATGAATGCTGAATGACTGGGAAGTGAAAACAGAGAAACTGGAGGAAAGGTGATTGAATTCCTATGTTAGGTCGTCCCCAACCAAAGGGATGGGGGAATGACCTGAGACAGGGACGGTGAGAAACCATTGTGGGGTTCTGGTACGGGCTTATGCAACCTCAAGGCTATGTGCGCGTTTCTCTCCCTTGCCCCGATACTGTACTCTCCCAATACATGGACTCACAAAGGGAAAGGTGTGCTGAATAGAGGGAAGGGGTATCCGACCGTCTTTATACACGGGTCAGGTCCCCCCCAAAGGTCATGCTCCCCCCAAGCTCCAGAATCAGAGTGTTTGGGGGGGGGGACACGTGGCTTGCATGATATTCTCATTTCTCCTCTCACCTGATATTCTCACTCTCACTTCTATGGAGAGGCAGTCAACCTTCATATCACAGCTGGTTGACTCATCTCTAGTGGCAGGAGTAAGTGTTGGTCCCGGCTGCAATGGGCCAACCACGAGGGATCTTGCATAGTTCCTGATGAGGAGAGAAGACGACGACTTAGCCAAGAGGCAAGGTGGACACAGTCTATAATGTCTGCTCCGAGAGGGGAGGGGTGTTATTGGTGCATCTCCCCGCGTATTGGAAGGAGTAAGGTTTGGGCAGCTTCTGGGTGGAAGAAGGGAAGAGCGAGACCTCGGGGAGAGAGGAGGAGGGCATAAGGCAACCCCTACTTAGGAAAAACCAAGCAGAAGCCACTGTGTCCTCTAAGGAACACGGGGCATATGGGGACATTACGAAAGCATCACCCATAAGGCATCAGGCTTTTCAGTCTGCTATTGGTTTTGCAAATTCCCTCAGGAGCCAGAGTCCTGCAGGGGAACTAACCATTACAACACGTCCTCAAGCAGGTTCACTCAGGTGTATGAATACCTATGGGGGTTAAGAGTTCTATCCCCTACTATCACCCCTTGTTACAATTCTAGGGAGGAGGGGAATGCCATAGAAAGATCAAGGCAGCTCCTAGATGGCTGTCTGGGGATTTCAATGGAAAGCATCCCTTGCCTGGTTGGAGGGAGGCACCAGAGAGGGGGTTCCAGTAGAGGGCTAAACATGAGTTTTGCCCATGGGCAGATGGACCAATGAGAGGTAGTGAATGTCCTTGGAGAGGAGGGGTGGGAGCTCAAGGGGCAAAAACCCCTAGGGTGGAGCTCGAGGATGCATCAAGCAACAGGCCTAATACAGGTCTGAAGCCCATGGCCCTGAGAATAAAAAGGGGACTGCCTGTGGAGGCAAGGAGGGAAAACATAGAGGACAAGAGGGTACGAACTCGCCCTCTTACCTGCCACCTAGGAGGCAGGGTACACCATCCCACAGTAATTTCCCCCAAGATCCATTGCAGGCCAACTCAAATAAGAAATTCTCTTGGGACCAGTGAAGCGGAAGCATATCCGTCCCAGTGTGCCCAACTAGGGAAGGGTTGGACGAGCTGTCAGGCGGAAGAAGAGGTCCTCTGGGTATGAGGATGGGGAGTGGGTATCCTCCCCTACGTGTCCCAGTGGGCTGTAGTCCTGGGTAAGGGGTGCAGAACACGTATTGTGGTGGTGGGCAGGCATCATGTGCCCCTTTGTCATACCTCTATCACCCCTGGATTTCCACCAAGGCTCCAAGGGCACATGCAACTAGAACCAAGCGCATGTGAGGAGAGTTCTCCAGCTGCCAGGCCCTTACATGACCCGAAGGGTACGGTAAGGGAAGAGGGAGACACATCTTTACCAGAGAGGAAGAAGAGGCGAGGCTGATTGTGAGGAGGCATTTAACATAAGCGATTTAGGGTGCCACCCTGATGTTCAAGGGTTGGGTTTGATGGAGGGAGAGGCAACCATATTGGAGCTGATCACCTTCAATGGGAGAAAAGGGGGGCTATAACCTCGCAGTCCAAGGGTGCCTAAAGGGTAGCCATTTAGCTTGTGGGGGGGAGACTATCATGAGGGCCCTCACCCCAAGCATTCACGGGGTTGTGGTGGTCTGGGAGAACGTTGAAGCACCTGGGGAGTAAGCATACCCAGGGCTCTGAGGGCTGACCTAGGGTCACAGTTGCCACAGATCAGGGAGTCAGTGGCTGGTGCAAAGACAGACTGTCCCTCAAAAGGGGAGGTCTAATGTGGACTGCTGTAAGCCCTGGTAGAGGCCACTCAGTGCATAACCACAGCTGTAGCAATGCTGCAGCTGGCCATGTCTGAGGCATCCCACGCCACTGTAAGGGCTTTGGGTGAGGCCAAGGCGCCTTCCTTGATGATGGCATCCTAATCCTCCAAGTGTTCTTGTGGGAGGAAGCTGCTAAAACTCTTCATAGCATTACACAGATCTAGGGAATATCTGTTAAACAAGGACTAATGGTTAGCAATCTGCAGCTGAAAGGCTGAAGTTGAATAGGCCTTTGACCCTGGAAGTCAAACCTCCTGGACCCCTGGGAGCCCAGAGGTAAACGAGGGTGGCTCAAGCCAGTGTATCCCAGTGATATCAAGGACACGAGCATGAAGAGGGATCATAATGGCAACTGGAGAGGATGCAAACCTCGAGGGGTGTGACCATGACCCCCAGGTATGCAGTGACCCAGTGAAGGGGGCTGAAGTGCTGTAGGGTCTTCTCTGTAAGACCCTGGCTCTGGATTCATGACTCTAGCTGGGGGAAGGGACAACCCGGTGCTGGGGTGCCCTGTCCCAGGGCCATGGTACTGAGTTGGAACTCCCCTTCCAAGGCCTCAGCGGGAGGTAATCAGCTTTGAGTGCAGTACCAAGAAGAAGATGGTGCAGGGAACCTTACAGTAGGAGGCCAGGCCTGAGGCATGCACTCTTGGACCTTCTTGCGTTGCTGAGTCAAGGTGTTGGCACCGTAGGGGTTGGAGCCCTCAGTTCCACAGTGACACCAGCCAAAGAGTGAGCAGCTCCCCCCAGTGCCAGGTAAAGTGAAAGAAAGGCAGACTTACCATTTGCTTCGATGGCCTGGTGGCAATTTCAGGAGCTGAAGAGCCACCGCTGCTTTAAAGTCCTCTGGTGTGGATGGCACCATGACAGACTCTGGCCCTCACCCCCCCAGAGGGGAGAGCTGGAATGGCAGCAGCACTTCCGTGCTCAAGTTGACACTGAGTGTGCTTACCTGTGCTCTGCTGGGGAGTGGCACCAAGAGGGCCTTGCTGCCGACTGGCCTGAGGCGCTGCTGCCAACGCATGGTGCTCAGATGCTCCAGCCCTTTTCTTTGGAGAGGAGGTACCAGGGATAAGGTCACACGGCACCGAGATGGTGGCGAGCCAAACACCGATCGCGGATGTTTATTCACAGCCAGCAAGTGGCACCAAGAGGGCTCCAGTGCCAATCAAGCACGCAGTGCTGAGTTAGAGGCTGATCATGGCCTTTATTGATAGCCCGAGAGCAGCGCCGAGAGGGCTCCGGTGCCAGCTCAGCACACGGTGCCTGTGAATCCTTGGGTGTGATGGACGTACCCAGCATTGGCTGCACGGCCTGTTCTTGGACAATATTTTGCAGCCTTTACTCCCTGTCTTCCTGAGTCCTTCGTTTAAAGATCTGCAAATGGTCTCAAGTTGCGGTTAGGGAGGTCAAGGCTGGATATTAGAAAAAACTTTTTTATTAGGCGAGTGGTGAAGCATTGGAATGAGCTGCCGAGGGAGGTGGTGGAATCTCCATCTTTGGAGGTATTCAAGGCTCGGCTGGACAAAACTATGACTGGGATGGTTTAGTGGGAGTGGTCCTGCCTCTGGCAGGGGGTTGGACTAGATGACCTATGAGGTCCCTTCCAACCCTATGATTTTATGATTCTGTGAAATGGAGCATAATCCACCTGGTGAAGCTCATCCAGGCATTTAAGATACCTCCTGTAGCAGCTGTCCCTTGGGTTCGGGTTTCTGTTGGAAGGACTCAGTAGGAGTGCTCATGATGTCTACAAACAGATCTTCCAGTGAAAACACTTGTAAAACAGAGTAGACAGATAGGCACTTGCGAAAGCAAGAAACAGGCTGTTCCATAACCGTCACTGAGGGTGGATAAGAGAAAACAGGGGAGGGGCAGGGCTGCGGCCATATATACAACCACGGGGTGGCTGGTGGCGTTGGCTGCCAGCCGTGTCCTGACAGGTTAAGGCTTAGGAAAGTTTCCGGCCAATTATCTGCTGTGGCACGTACACCTGATACTGAATGTATTTGAGCAGTGCTCAAAGAAGAATGTTTGGTTTTGAGCCATTTCTACTGATTGATGATTGTTTCAGAAAATTTGTTTGTTCCAATAATATAAACACTGCACAGAACCAGCCAAATTAACATGATCAAGACATTTACTCAGGGTCCTACCAAAGATCATCCTGGATTTCTTTCTCAAATGCAGAAAAAATATTTTCAAGTAAAGTTAATTGGAAAATGGTGCCAGGAGAAAGAGGAGAGATTTAAATTTTTTTTTTTCACTAAGAATGTCCCCCTTTTTTTGGTTCCAAATAACAGTAAAACAACTCACAGATTTTCCAACCATCTGTATTTACAAGCAACATTAAACACAACGAGTTTGATTTACGGAAGCAGCTTCCATTTTGTTGTTGCATAGAAACACAGGGACATTTTATAGCATATAGGTGTCTAGCATCAGCAAATTTTAATGCCTACAAAGTCATTTAGTGCTTATATCCAGACAGAAACATGGAGCAGAGCTGAAGTCTTTTTGAAAAACTGGAGCCAACATTCATTCAGTTTAAAGATTCATTCTTCAGCTGGTATAAAACAGAAGAGCTTCACTGACATCAGTGAGCCAATTCCCCAGGTGCTGTAAACTGTGCATAGCTCCAGTGAATACACTGATTTATGTGACCTGGCTTGAAATCTAAACAGGAACTGATCTAGTGATTCGAGACCCAGGCAAAACCATGGAAACTACACCTACATTACTAAGAGGCTGAAATGCAGGAGACTTTGATTCTAAACTTCAGCAAAGCAGACAATAGAGGCTGATCCAAGCAAACAACTAAGCGGTCCAAGCTAACAAGATGTCTAGGGGCCAGGATGCAGGCTACACTTGCTTTGTTGACTACTGTCTTCACTATCAACTGGGGAATGCTCCAGAAGTGCACGGGGGTGGGGGAGGGAAGATACAGCCATTTTTGCTCTTTTTGAGTCAGAACTCACTCCCATCTGGAGTTTTACTGATTGCTCTGAGTCTGCTTACATGCCCAGGTACTACTTAACATGAGGGTGGCAGAATATGGCCAAAGAGAAGGGGGTGAGCAGGTGTTGTGCGAAGCAGAGACACAGACAACGGTTGTTTTGCCTCCTACTTTGTTGAGTGATTGAAAGTGTCTACAGCAGGCTCATTACAAAGCTGTGCCTTCACAAGGTTGGAGCTTAGTATTAGCATATTAATACCAGCAAAGCTAAGGAGTTTGCAGTGGTAAATGAGAAGCAACAAGGGGTGTGTAATATATGGAGAACATGAAAAGGAAATAAAGCAATCAGAAAACAAATCAGCTCAGTAAATTAGAAGCTAAGAGATAAAGACAGGGATGAAACAGCAAGATACAACAGGGCACCTTTGATGTGCTTAAGAGTAATGACTTGTGTAAGACAGTATTCTGAGAAAAATCCAACAACCCAAAAGTTGATGTAAAGGTTTAAACAGATGTGTCACCCGGCTGCAAATTAAAATGATCTATCAGCAAGTTACTCCAGGGAAAAACAGAGAAATCACGAAAAGCAATTATGTGAGACTAACCAAGGATGTATTAAAAGGGAGCGCCTGCCTTCAACTCGAGAAGGGCAAATACAGACTGATGAAAAAGTACCCTGGGAGTAGTTAAACCAAGGACCCAGCCCCATGAGAGGGAGCTCAGGACGTTTCACAGGAAACATGCATAAAGGTTAGGGAGGACTATGATTTACCAGATTGTTGCTTTCTTGCCGTAACACAACAGGCTACACTGAGAAAAGACAAGTTCCAAAGAGGTGGCTGTGTTAGTCTAGTTCATCAAAACAAACAAGGAGCCTTGTGGCATTTTTAAAGACTAACAAATTTATTTACTGCATGAGCTTTCATGAGAGCAAATCCCACTTTGTCATATGCTTAAAGATGGGGAATTTACAGAATGGGAGGAAAAAAATGCAGGGAAGTGTACGTCATAGAATCACGTCAGACTGTTTCAGCACAGTTGTTTAGATTCAAACACTGGGGAACAGGATATGGAGCAGGGGTCTCAAACACATGGCCCGCGGGCCACATGCGGCCCCTAAAGCTATTTCCTGTGGCCCGCGACAACACTATTGTTACCGATATTTGCAATATCATTGTATGAAAAGATTTAATTATTTCGGCCCTCAGGCTAACATATTAATCCTCACGCAGCCCTCTCCTAGTCCTCATGTGGCCCTTGTGGTGATTGGAGTTTGAGACCCCTGATATGGAGGAAGGTGAAGTCAAATCACCTGTTGTAATAAGAAAAAAATCCAGTGTCACTATTTAACCCTAAGGCAATGGTGTCAAGCGGGATCTTCTCCCTTGAAAGCTCATGCAATAAATAAATTTGTTAGTCTTTAAGTGCCACAGGACTGCTTGTTAAATCTGCATATGAATTCCAATTCTGCAGTTTCTCTTTGTAGAACTTGACCAGTAGATGACCAGGACTGAAAGTGACTCAATTTCTTTGCATCTAAGAATTATATAAGGCAAATGAATACAAAACCAGAGACCACATGCAAGTCCACCAGCAGCAAACTGCACACCCAGCTGCTATAACTCAGTGCAGGCTAGAAGAAGTGGGCACCCTAGAAAGAAACTTAATTGGAAATTAAATGCCTTTATCTTCCTACTGCTCCCCTTTTTATCCCCCTTTGATCCCAGAACGTGGCTAAGCAGGTGGGTGCTTTCCTTCCCCTTCCCTTGTGGCTGTTGCCAAGCAATACTTGAAACAGTTTTACCCTCAGATCATCAGTGGCTGGCATCAGATGCTCTCTGGCTTCCCCTTGGACTTCTCTGAACTGAAACAAACTCTTTACTGTTTTGCTATTTCTTGCTGCCCTAATTAAAATCTCCTGTCACTTTCCCCTGCCTTTAATTAGGACCGTCTAAAAAAACCCAGCACATCTAAGAGGTTTTTAAAAAAGAAAGAGAAAAAAGAATTGAAATTGTCCCCTCTGAATTTAATTGACTTCCAAGCTTGAGAATGGCTGTGTGTTTAAAAACAAAAGGCACAAAATGACCCCCTGGGGATTCATGGCAAAGTTCTGTTGGGCTCAATTGGGCCAAGAGTTCACTTATTAAGAGAAGAGAGTCTTAGATGGTTCTGGGAAAGTTAGATAACTCAGAGAAATAGTAAGGCTGTATAAGACCTTTTACCTTCATAGGTATAGGTACAAAAGCCAAAGCCTGTTGTTATTTCAGGATCTCTTCTTTCTTATCCTGCACCCTTTTGCACAAGTTTGTTTCCATTCATATCATCTTCAGATGGTCAAAAATGTGACCATCTCCTTTTTCATATTGCAGTAGAAGAGGCCAGACGTGGAACAAATCTGATACTGATGGAGGCAAGTCAGGAAGTAAATGAAGCTTAGCAATCCCTCGATAGAACATCCTTTCTCTCTACAGCCCCTTTCCAATCACCCAGGGCCACTGTTAAGAGTCCTGATGATCCCAAACAGCTCTGTCAAAGAAAATAGTGGGTCTCCACTGCAGCTTAAAAAGAAGACAACCCTCACTATTCTGGATTTTGCACTAAGTAAGTGGGAGTAGTGTTTGGGAAGTACAGGAAGTAAACGCAAGAAGCTGCTTAATAGATTAGGCTCTCTGGAATTAAATAATCCCCTGGTATTATGGTGGGTAATCATTTGGCCTTTTTCTCTCTTTTGTCTTGGGTTTACAGCAAGGGTTACAATGGTAGCTGTCTGTTCCTGGTTTATTTGGCTTGGGCAGGCAGGTGAGAAGGGAAGAGGGCAGGTCAAATATGGGCAAAGTGAAGCATACTGGGAAATGCTCTAAGACAAAGACCCAAAGCAAACAGAATGGACAAGTTGATAATGGCTGAGTAGCTGTGAGTTGGGGCATCTCAAGCACAGCTGAGAAGTTACAGTAGGATCTCCTGGGACCCAGCACACACTCTTTGATGGTTCCCAAGGTTTCCTAGTTCAGGATGGATCAGAAATAGCAGCCAGCCCAGCTCTCCTGGTATTAATTTGCTTCTTCAGCTTCCTATCCCAGTTGGAACTGAGAATTGGAGAGGGTGGTGAAAATTCATAAAATAAATTAAATGGCTACAGACCGAGTGTGTGTGTGTGTGTGTTTACGCGTGTGTGCTCACGCGTGCATGCAAGAGAGAGAGAGTCCATGCACCCCCTTGGCCTGAGTCAGCTGGCATGGGCCAGCTGGGGGTGTCTCACTGCCGTGTAAACAGACCCACTGTGTCCTCTGATATGGCAACCCATTGCATGATCTTTCTAGAAGCATGAACACAGACTGCCTCAGGAGGGAGGGAAGAAATGTGCTTGGTCTGTAGCACTGTGATTGAGGAAAGGAGGAGAGCCTGGATTTAGGAAACATTTTGCTCTGGTAAAGTCTATCAGTTCTTTTTGCTTGACCTACCTTCAGGAAGTCAGAACTGGGGGTGTCAGAGTGGCTGGGACAGTAAGCTCAACAGCTGAGCTATCAGAGAAAAGAGGCACCATTAGGTGATTGCTGGCTATGGCAACGGTTCTGCCTGAGACACTTTGCATCACCTTCATTGCCCAGCTCTGTACACACCAATTGCTAGCCTGAGGGGCTCTCAACATCTGTGTCTCTTCGAAGCATCTGATGAAGTAGGATTTTCTCCCGCAAAAGCTCATGTGAAAAATAAATTTGTTAGTCTTAAAGTGCCACACGACTCCTTGGTTTTTTTTTTTCCTCAACATCTGGCCTTCTTAATGCACGGTGGGACAAAAGAGGCCAGGAAAGAAGTAACCAAACTGCACACAGCGGTCCCGGAATCAAATAGATGTTTGTGGGGTAAAACCTAATGTTCGATGTTGCTTGAATTACAGCCAGAGTAATGGAGCACATGCCTGAAAGGACATCACTGGGCCAAATCACATCTTCCCACAGAATTATAGCAGGCCAAAGGAGGTCTGATCTACATCAGAGCCCACAGCAGTGTTAACTTGAGCAGAACCAATCTCAAAATAGCTATCCTCAGCCTACCATTTGTTTTCCTGTTTCCTGAAGACTGGCATTAACTGGGACTTTCTGATGGTCTGGACAGCTCTAACCTGTTTATTGGCAGGACAGGAGCATCTGACACTGACCGTGTTACTGCTCTTCATCCATCTATTCTCAGCCCTTTCCAAACCAGCACCAGCCACTTCCCTCCTGCCCAAAGCTTTAAAGTCTCCTGCACCTCTCAGGAGAAAAATGACCTCCTGGGTCAGACGCTGCAGAGCAGGCTCCCAGCAAATTGAAGAGAGAGCTGTAGCTACCAGAAAGTTGTCAATTCCAGCTGTAGTTACCTGGTCAGCAATACAACTGGACACTCCTCTCCTTTTAAAATGACCAGTGTTACATCCCTTTCAGAACCCTGCAGCCTCTCTGCTCCCAGATGCAGGTTTCCTGTGAGTTATTCCAACTGGTTCCCATTTTAAGATTTACTTTAAAAAGCTACACTACTTAAAAACAAAATTATTCTAAAATGAGCAACATTAGAAAAGAGTAGGATTCCCAGCCTGTTCAATACTGTCTCCTGCTTTCAGAATGCTGACATTGCTGCCTGCTGTTTCTCTTTTATGATTTTATTCTAACCATTCAGGTTTTCAACATTCTGCAGGGATGTAGCCACACACTTAACATTAACATTTATGGAATATTTGTAACTAAATGACATGGACTACATCAACAAGTATTTCAGGCTCAGCTATGTGGAAAGCTTGAAGTTCATTCTGTACTTTCAACTTGGGAGCCGCTCATATAAAATTGGAGCAAGTCATCAAGGCAATTATATTTTGACTGCATGTGAAGCAAACCAAAGCTAGACAGGTGGATGGCAGGTGGAGAGGGACCAGTGAGCACCACAGATCAGAGAGAGGTGCCATACTCCTCTGCACGTTTCTTAATAAGTGTCAAAGATCCACCTGAAAATGAAAGCTTAGCAGCAGGGATCAAGTCTTCAAGCTGACAACATCTCAGGGCAATGTTTAAAATGCAAAAGCATCAGGGAAACAGTGCACTCATAGCATACGTGCTGTAGCCAGAAAGCACCCAGCAATTCAGGGCTGCACTTTTAATGCAGGAGCTCCAACCCAACACCAAATAGCTCAGACCCAGCATATGCATGTGCTGAAGGACATTGACCTCTGCCTATAAAACACACACCATGGTGCTGCTGTCCCCTTTGGGGCCTCTAGGATCTGTTCACAAATGACATAATGCATTGGGGGTGGCTGGCTCCTATGTTTTGTATGACAAAGCCTTTGTGTCTGTGTTACAAAGGGGTGAGGGGTGCTCCGAAACCACAAGAAGATGTGCTATGTAATGTACAGACAGCCTAACACGTTGTTAAATGGTCTAAATGCTCCATTTTCTTTTATTTTCCCCAAAAGGGCTGAAACACATGCCCAGCTGCCTGGAGAGAGGAGTGGTGGAGACAGAGAGAGAGAACCTGCTCAGACTCGCCCCAGTTTGTGCTGTTGCATCTGGCAGCATCCACAGCAGAACACTTTGGGCACAGTTTGCTCAGGCAAACTCCCATTGATGCCAATGGGCTGAATTCTGCCGTATCAGTGCAGTCACTTCAGAGTTATACCAGGATTCCTAGAGACGTTTTGTCCAGTAGAAGCAAGGAATGCATAAGAAAGAACTGAGGCAGGATTTGGCCCTTCATTAGGAGCAACATGGAGTAGGAAGGTAGGGAGGAATGCCTCAGAATCAAAGCATTTTTAAGGGGGCATCTAGATAGGAATCTATTGCCCATCCAATGGAAGAATGTTTCTTATCTGGTCATGGCACCTGCTTATGCTACACAGATGTTTAAAGTTAGACTACTATAAAAATCAGAGAACTGCAGCATTCTGGATTCCACCTCTGGACTCTCCCATTCTTGTGTGGGTACAAACCTGCCAGTGCAATTATAAACACAAGCCACATTTCAGAGTCACTCACCTTACCGCAGATGTCATTAATAGCTACATGCACAAAAATGGATGCCTCTTCCATGCCCTCCAGGTACACGTGCCGATAGCCTAAAACACAGAGAGCAGAGCTGACAGAAAGAGGAAGGGAGAGCCTCGTATTATATAAACTTTCCATTGCTAACCAGAAAAAGAACATTTTAACAAGCTATCTACCATCCATGTCCAACCACTGTGCTGCAGGTTGCCACACTTAATTTGCATGACAGCCACACCATTTACAAATGTTTTTTTCCCCTGTTTCTTTCTTATTATAGAAAAAAGTCACTATTTTTTTTCCACTTTATACTATTGCTACTGTCAATTCTGCAATTTATAATTGATTAGCTTGTCCCAGGTAGGCTTGGAACCATTATTAATTCTGCAACAGACATTACAATCAAAGTTTTGTTACCCAGATAGATTTGTAGGGTTCCCTGCCACCCCCACAAGTAAACCTTTGTTTCTTCCACTTTGAAGGATAAAGAAAAAAGCTAAACACGGAGGATGCTTTTATGTGAAATAAGGTTGCAGCACAAGCAGGGAACAGACTGAAAAAAACCCAAACCCAACAACAAAAATAAAAACACAAAATAATTCCCTATATCTCCCCAGCAGCCCAACTGGCAGACTACTTTACGTTCAGCGAGCACCAACAATAACTGTGGCCACTGGTGAGATGCCAGTAAACAAACAACAAAATGATAGTCCATCTTCTTTCAGGAAGGCTTTTGAAGTTTGCCCCATTGTCTATAAAAGTCACTATACCTCATTAATGCTGTCAAAAGTCAGTCACTGCCAAATAATAATAACACATTTGATGAAAAAAAAAAGGCACAGCACAATGGGACAGAGAAACACAGATCATTTGCTGTGTCTTTCCAATCCAACATGCTTAGCTTTAGTGCTTTCTCAGTTCTCTCCTGATTCTTTGCATGTCTATCCAATAGCACTTTTAAACCTGAGCATTTTAAGACATTCACTAATTAAGATGCACAACATTCCTGTGATAGAGACAAATATTAATACTCCATTTTAAAAGTTGGGAAACAGAAGGACCAAGGACCATGTTTTCAGAGGAGCTGAACACCAGCTTCCATATAGGTGCCTTGCATCTTGTCAATTTCCAAAGTGGGATTTTTCTTCCACAAAAGCTCAAGTGAAAAATAAATCTGTTAGTCTTTAAGTGCCATATGACTCCTTGTTTTTTTTTTTTCCCCCCATATAGGTGCCTAAATAGGTAGCAGAATGTATTCTTAATGGGAACTTCTGGACACTGAGCACTTTTGAAAATCTGACCCATGGAGGTTAAATGCCTTGGTCATAGTCATACGGCATGTTAGTGGCAGACCTGGGTATAGAATCCAGGAGTTCTGATCTTCCAGTAACCTGCTGTAGCCACCAGCTCAAAACAACTTCCCAGTGCAAATTCATATTTGTCTGCACACATGGTAAAGCTACCCTGGGAGATATTTTAATTGCCACATATACAAATTTCACAGAACAGGCGTCAGCCTACTGATTCTGCATGTCACCAAGACACAGAGCACTGCCTTACCTGGCATCATACTGGTAAAAGCTATTGTCCTCTGTCCAATGAAATCCCGCCCAATTGGATCATGATCCCACACGAGAAAGCGAACCAGTGCAATCTCTGGCATGTGCACAGTGAACACCAGAGTCTCTTCCCACATTGGATTGAAACCTGGAAATTAGAAAATCAGCTTTCATTATTTACACTGCGGTAGCACATGATCCCCAGCCATGAAACAGAATCCTTCTTGCTGCTTTTGTGTGTGGCAATTTAAAAATTCTGACCAAGGCGAAGTAAGCTGCAGATGCTCCGGCTAAGGCCAGAGCAAGAGCCCCCATATCTAAGGGGCTTTTCAAAATAGCCTAAGCTAAGCAAGTTGTCTAGCAGCATACCCTGCAGGTAGGAGCTTTGCGGTTGACTGCTTGTGCAAGATGTACCCCTGAGAGGACAGAAGATGAGCCTCTCAGAAGTCAAGTGATCACCCTAAATATAAAATTGCTCAAGGCAGCAGCTTTTATTGTGAAGGACAGCAGCTTTTGTGACCCAGTCACCCAAGAAGTGCAGTAGGCAGCACAGACGAGCGGAAAAAGTGGGGTGCATGGGTACATGTGTGGCAACAATAAGAAGTCCTTAGCTAAGAGCAAACTCAATGGCCAATCAGGATCCAAAAGGTGCCAGCCATGAAATGTGAAGCAATTCCAAATACAGATGAAGGAGGATGAAGACGGATGTCCCTCCTGAGGCTCCCTCCCATGACTGTCATCCATAAAACAGTCCTACTCAGTAGCCAAAGGTAAAGTAGATCAACACTGATGAAACCAGGGTCAGTGCCCACCTGAAGCTTCCTCACCTCTCCAACTTCAGCACCTGGGTTAACTTTGACCTGGCCAGCCTCGAGTAAGCCTTGTGTCTAATAGGTATGAGTGTGGCATGTCAGTGGTAGTGTGAGTGTAAGAGTGTTGTGTCCTGTAATTTGTGCTGCCTATTATGCTGCTGTACTTAAATCACTAATGTATTGGAGCCCTGTTTGCTGTACACTGCAACCCTGGTGTTGGAAAAATCCAGTGGCTTATTGTGCAGTTTGAGTTGCCTTAGCAAACGGCAAACTAGCCCTACATATATATCCCCGCTTACTATATCTTCATAAATATATTTGTATATTTGTATTGTATATTGAACAAGTGTTCATAGAGATTGTACTTGCAAACAAATATATAGTTTACGTCCATTTAATCATTGTATATCAAACTTCCTTAATAAAAGTTACATAGAAGGTGACCAACCCAAAAGGAGCGTCCAGTGTCTTTCTCTCCCTGCTTCTCAAACCCGCATTACGATGCTTTACATCATCAAGAGATGAACAACTGCCTACACTGTAATTGTTACGGTCCACACAACCAAAAAACTTTGCTTCTGTATGCCCTGCACCTCTTGAGCTACCACTCATACCAGTGGAAGCTATGATGGCTTAAGAGATGCAGGATTTTCTCTCATAAATGTTTCTGTCTTCTCAGACAGTCTGCTAGGCCACAGAACTTGGGGTGGACAGCCTGACAAGTTGCCACCTTTCAGTCTTCTGTCCCTATCACTGCCCTTCTCTAATGAAGAGGAGGGAGATATAAATACACTGATGGATCAGCACGTCTGGCCTCATAGCATCAAGACCCTAATTACATGACAGTCACTGGCTTGGTCCCTGATTCAGCAGAACACAACCATGTGTAAGTAGTACCACTGACATTAACTACACTTAAGCATGTGCCTAAGTCCTCTGCTGCAATGGGTCCCAGGTTTGACCCTTTTGCCTCCATGAGACAAAACAATCCTTCATGATCAAGTGGGTACTAGATGGCAAGGGGGAAATAAAAGAAACCATGGTCTTACCATTGTCGTCAACTACTCTAGTTTGTTCTTTGCAGCAGTCCACTGGTAACCCTATGATCTCTACCTCTACAAATGGATCTATAATCTGAAAAAGAGAAAGGAAAGAATATTTTAAAAAAATGAGAGAAAATCAAGAGAGAAATCAAGTAATATCCCTACTTTTACCCCACAGGAATCACACACTACTGTAGATGCAAGAGCCACAGGTATATGGGGAAATTGTCAACTATGCTGCTAAAAGATGTAGGACTACATCACACTACAAAACATAACCACCACCATCATCATCATCAGTCTATATTGCCTTACAATCACTCCTCCATTGATTCAATTTGCTGTTAGCTGTAACACCCATTTTAACAGTCATCTCTATTTGAAATGCTTTAATCTCAGTGGACACCTAAGAAGAAGCTTTAAGATTTTTTTTCAGTGTGCCCACCATTGCAAACAAGTTGTAAAGAAGCAACTTGCAAGACAACATAAATTGAGGGAGTTCAGGGAATGTCTGGTCATGGAAGATCTGGGTGTCCAGAGAAATAGCCTGGTCCACTAGATAAGACAATCGACTGTGACTCCAGACATATGGGTTCTGTTCCAATTTCCTACCTTGGGCCAATCACTTCTGCTCTATGTGTCTCCTTTTCCCCTCCTGTTATCTATTTAGACTGTAAACCCTTCATGACAAGGCATACCTCTTGCTGGGTGTTTATAGCTGCCTAGAACTATGGCACCCTGATCTCAGTTGGGATCTCTAAGAACTAAAAAAAACAATAGTAAGGGACGAGGGATTATAATGCAACAATTAGATTCTAGGAAAGCTTGCTATTGCTTTTGACCAGCGGAGGCTGCTCACTGACTCTGCCAGGCACAACCAGTCAATACAGTTTCAGCCGGCGAGAAGAGCATTTCAGGTAATTGCTGTCTAAGAAACTGACTATAAGGAATTACCTCATATTTGAGACCAGCTAAATTGGGATGACACAAAGGAAAACACAGAGAGTGGCCAGACTGAGTAATGTTTGCACGCTACCTTTTTGGTGTTCAGCAGAAAACAAATGTTCAGTACAGGCTACGAACAGATACATTGCCACTAAATTAAAATGCAACATCTTACTGTCTTTCCTTGCTGCTCATGAGACAGCTGAATTTTCAGTATAAATGATCTTGTTCGTATCGCTCTATTCTACAAAAGACTTTGAGGCAGGGCCTCTCTATTGTACTTAGCACAATGCAGCCCTGATTATTGAATGGGCCTTGTCTAAGTCCTACCACAATGTCAATAAAATAAAAGGGTGGGGTTTCCAAAAGTTGCTAAGGATTGGTCTATACTTGAAGTGCAACATCAGCACAGCTGCAATATTTCACTGCAGGCACTATCAATGCCAATGGGAAAGGTTCTCCCATCACTGTGGTTAATCTGTTCTTCCATCAAACTGGCGCTGTCTGCACCAGGAAGTTATGTGGGCTTAATCATGTTGTGCAGGGGTGTATGTTCTTCATACCTGAGACCCTACATTGATGCAACTTTTTAGTGTTGACCAGGCATTGTGACATTAGGACACAGGACCAGCAGTATTCAATGGTGTTTCTAAGTCATTTAATTTAGGTCTATGTTGCAACTAAAAACCCATGGCTGACCCAGGCTTGTGTGTGGCTGCTTAACTGCAATATACACCTCTGGGCTTATACTGGAGTCTGAGCTGTAGAACCCACAAGGTGGGAGGGTCCTGGAGCTTAAGCCCCTCCCATCTCACATGGTCCTAGAGGTCGGGTGCTAGTGCGAGGTCAGAAGCATATGCCAGCACTGCAGTTCGACAGCCCCATGAGCCTGAGTCAGCTGGCATAAGCCTGCTGTGGGCCTCTTTCTGCAGTGGAGTCTTACCAATGGGTGCTTTTATAAATCTCTTCCACAATGGGAATGATGCTCAAGAAGACAGCTGAGGCTGTACAAAGTAACATAAACAAAGCCATTGTCCCCAGCAAATTACACTGGGCCCAGACTGGGGATACTGACATTAGTGCCAAACTGGAATTAAAAAATGGTTAATGTTCCAGTGAAAAAAACTGTTAACGTCGTTATATGTAAGGACAACACGTTGTGTAAAAATATCAATTGTAAATGTGAAACTGAAACACTGAATGGGAATAGGAACATATCAATTTCATCAAGATTTTCATAAGAAATACCCAAACATTTCATTTCAAATTTACTGGATTGACTTTTCTATTCTAGTCTAAAAAGGAAAAAAAAAAAAAAGGGTCAAATATTTCATTTTGTGAAAAAAATTCCAGGAAAGATTTTTCATCCTGCTTTGAGACAGAAGCAAGTTTTGAAATATTACAATTCTACCAAATATACTGACCATCACGTGTGCTAGAATCAGAGCTACAGGGCACCCCCAGCTCAGCTGTTTTCTGCTTCTCCTCACCCTCAACCCTTTCTCTTTTTTGTTTTAAAACCTTTTTCAGGGAACTATTTCTGCTAAAAGGACCCATTTGTCCCCACACTCATCTTGTCACACCACAAAACTCTCCGGACAATCTAACCATGATGTCACAAACCGAGGATTGCCTCACTTGTGGGTGGGGGAATAAACAAACGGGGGAGAAAGGAAAACATTCTCTCTGAGGAGAAGACAGCCACAGTGCCCTTATTGATATAAGTAAATAAATAAATAAACAAACAAAAAGGGAAGCGAAAGAAAGGTACTGATTCATTATTTTCTAGGTGAAGCCCATGGCTCATTAATCTTTCAACATTAATTACTTGAAATGATGGTGTTAGATGTGCTGCTCCTGCCACCCTACCAATAAATATCACTTGCATTATAGGGACACTAGAGGCCCCACCTGAGAGCAAGGTCCCATTGTGCTAGTTACTGTGCAGATGCAGGGGCAGTCCCTATCCCAAAGGGCTCTCAATCTAAAGAGACAAGACAGATTAACGAGGGAAAGAATTTATTATCATAGTTTCACAAATGGTGTTCTGAGAGGATCAGGGAGCCTGAATGACTCGCCCAAAGTCACATAAGGAGTCTGTAGAAAAACTAGGACAACTAGGACTGGAATCTGTACCTCCAAGGTGCCAATCCAGTGACGTGACCAAACCCCATCCTACCACTTCAGACATTCCAGACCCACATATCTCTCAGCACTAGAAAGGTGTGAATAATTATGGGTAGAGAGGATGCAAATCTGCTTGAAAGCTTAAACAGATTTAACCTGGCCTTTTATGTGGGGCCCTTCTGTGGTTGCTTTCCATGGTTGTGTGATCACACCCATTGGTGACCAATTCTCTGCGGGAACAGTATTTCAAAGCATTCATGCCAAATCCAAGCATTTCAGAGTAACTCAGAGAGGTTAAGTTCTAGTTCTAATGGGAAAAAGGCTTGAAGGAAAGTCTTACTTGGTGCTAGCTGCTCGTTCCTGGCATTTCATAAAGACTAGTGTTTACTAAAGTCACACTGGCCATACTCCACAAGCATTCACTGGACAATAGCAGAAGAAATACAAAACCCCAAAGCTGTCAAGAGGCTACAATTCTGGTTCCTTTCAGGCTGGCTGATGAATTGCCAGAGGCTTTCAAAAACAAAACAAAACACCACTAAATACACACAACACAAGCCAAACCAAACAGGGAGCAGGAAGAGAAGGCACAAATGTACTTTACTGGGGAAGGGGAGAATTGAAGTAGCATTCACACTAGCAGATGAAAGTGTTAGGATAAGCAAGCAAGCCAGGCCTCATGAGCACAGAGGGTGTCTGGGTAGGCAGCATGCAGGCTGTCTTCTGTGACATACACTCTCCATTTCATGCATGTCTCAGGTCACGTACACCTATCAAACCCCCCTCCCTCCCTTGCCTTATATAGAAGCTAGTATTTCCTAACCTGTTAAGACCACCCCTCACCACCACCCTGCCCTCTTACCATATATGGAGTTCTTTTTCCCAAAGTGTTAGGAAAACTAGTTTAAACCAGTAAACAAGCTGCCTGTGTATATAAGCAATTGCCATGCTACTTCCATTTTGAAGCTGATACTGTTTTGTTCAGTGTTCCCAGTACTGGTACTGTAAATAAACCTCTTCAGTGCTGTCTGTATTGCCTGATCCTTCTTGGAGGGACCTTTCCAGACTTACAAAAGGAAGGACCCACCAGTGGCCTCATTTGTCTTGACTGATGAGCTCAGCAGTTTCATGCACTTTTAAGGACAGACTCTGGATTTTGCTGGCTCTGCTTGGGAGTTTAAAAGCATTGCAGTGAATAGAGACTGAGCATCTTGGCTTTTTCTACACATCCTAGTGGCACCATAATGAGAAGGCAGCAAAATGTACTAGCTCCACACAGCTCAGAAGGGAGGAGAGGCACCTGCTGCTCTTGGAAGCTAATGAGCTGCATCATCTATTCAGAAGTAGTTCAGTGTTTCCCACAGAAACAAATGCAAAAAACTTAAAGCCTGGTCCAGACCAGCTCAGACAGATAGACAGACGGACTGACACATTCTGATAGGAGGGTGCCATCCCTCAATCCCCACCTCTCCTCTGTCTCCCAGCATGGAATCCCGTGGCTTCGGTAGCTGTTGACCGCTGATTATCCTCAACACCAGCTGCTTCTTCAACTGATTGGGGAGTGGGTCTTCGGAATTTGGATTAAAGACACCTGTAGGGGTGAGAATTTGCAGAACTTGAAAGACGACGGGGTGCTCTAGTACTGAAGGACACACGGTGGCATTTTCTTTGAGCTCTTCTGCCCTCACCTCCCTGCTTATTTCATTCCATAACCAGTTGCTACAAAGTATATTTCACAATGAGCCCCAGCTAGTTCTCTCAAGCACTTACAGGTACAACCACACGCCATAGTCATTGAAATCTTTATAGGCCAGCAACACATTGGCACAGCAGTTTGTATACTTTCCTGCACAGCAAGTTCAAAGAAAGACTTAATAGCTTGCAAAGCCAATTGGAAGCATCTTCATTTGCAAACTCCACTTGTTGCCAAACTAATTGCCAGGCAGCAGGTTACTTAACTGGTGGCTCTGAGTGGTGAGGCCAAACCAAAACTTGGATCTGAGTGCCCTGTAACTCTGTTGTGGGGATTTCAAAATCCAGCCCTGACTTTTCTGGCTTTGAAACCGTCACCAACTGCTTTTATATCAGAAACACCGGAACTTCACTGAGGTGAAATAATTCACAACACACTCAAACCCTCAACTTAGAATGCTAGAAAGTGATCTACTGAGTCGTTCCTGACTTTCATTAGAACAGAAAGAAACCATCAGTTGGCAGTTATCTGAAATTAAAAGAACATTTTGAAGACAAGATCAAGCATGAGATTGCAGCAGACTATATAGCTATAGAGCAGTGGGAGGAGATCGGACATTGCAGTACAGAAGACAGAATAGTTAATTTAATTTACTTAAAAGTCCAGTGTGGGGCAGATACCACAGCTGAAGAATGGTGCGAGTTGTAAACATATGACTATCCAAACAGAATTAAAATACTTTTCCTCAAGGCCATATTATCAGAAATATGCAGGATACTAGATAAAGAGTTTCAAACAAACAGACTGAGAAAGTGACAAATTAAATAAGAAATCAACAAAGTAAATAGGAAGGTTTCATCTTTTTCAGGGATAAATCTGCTTCAACAGAGCCTAAGAAACACACACATCCTTAGCAGAATGGTGCCTTCCAGGAAAAAATTCATTACCCATCCAACAAAGAGGAGCTCAGCATCCTAAAAGGCATCTTTACATAATGTAAGGCCTAAAAGAGGACCACACCTGCACAGACCTATGCAGTGCCATCAAATATTCCAAACATCTTAATACTAGGCTCTGCTTAAAGAGTTGTTCCACCTACAGGAACATTAGTGAAATTGATTTAATTAAACAAGACTTAAAAGTTCGACCATGGTAACTTCTGAGTGCATGTAATGGCAATTGCTGTAGAATTTTTGCATATCTGTTTTTGCAAGTAAAGAAGATTCCCAAGGGTATTCCTGTAGAAAATTGAAACACACACCGTCGTGATGTTAAGACTTGTGTGATAAGAACTGTACAAATAAATCAAACAAAGTTATCCTCACCTAAAATTCCAAAATATAATTGACAAAGGGCATAATTTTCTAGAATGTCTAAGGGTACACCTACAACGTAAATCAGGGGTCTCAAACTCAAATCACCATGAGGGCCGCATAAGGACAAGTACAGGGCCACACGAGGACTAGTGCGTTAGCCCACAGGCTGCACTACTGAAACTTTTTCATACAATGATATTGCAAATATCGGTAACAATAGGGTCATTACGGGCTCCAGGAAATGGCTTTAGGGGTTGCATGCAGCCCGTGGATCATGTATTTGAGACCCCTGTCATAAATAAATAACTATGGCTGGACCAAGCCAGCTGATCTGTACTTAGGATAAAAGGCTGTTCAATTGTAGTGTAGATATTCTGGAGGACTGCAGTCCAAGCCCTGGAACCATCACACCCCAGAGAACCTGGGCTCTAGTACAAGTCAAAGTGTCTACATAGAAATTAAACAGCCCTTTAACCCAAACCCCATGAGCCCAAGTCAGCTGCCACAAGCCAGCCACAGGTTTTCACCCACGGTGTAGACATACACTGTGACTTAGAAACCAAGGTCCTGCTGACTTTTGATAAGACTTGTGTCTCTCATGTCAATTAAAAGCTTTGAAACTCCAACTCCAAAATCTTATAATCATCTTGACAAATGATTATATAAACCACATGCAGCTGATCAATACAGGACCAAGACGTGTTTACTGTGAGGGCTGAGTCCCAATCTCTGTACCACTTTTGATATTAGTCAATGTTAATTCAGCTTTCTTTACTATGGAGTCCCTCCATTTGGATAACACTGGATTCCTCACAGTGTTTTATGGACCTAGAAGGAGGGCAACCTGTCACCCCTACAAAGCCTGTAGAACTTACATTTACCTGGAAGCTCTAAACTTGGATTCTGTCTCCATTAAAGAGAAAGAATGGGGCAGCACTTAGCACAGTGGGAGTTCGTGAATTCTCACCTGACTTGTCTCTATTGATGGGGAGAAGATGGTCTCTTAGAGTGAAAGCGATCCAGGAAATGGATATTTTACAAGCTGCTTTCAATCCCTGTATCACTTTAGATACAATCTACAAACTTTTGTTCAGGAACAACTGAGAAAACCATCAGCTGTTAATTTGAGTCCTGGAATTCCGCTACCCGTGGAGACCCCAGACTGACGGTTTGTGTACAGGGTTCTGAAGTGCTAGAAAGGACTGGAATGCTACATTTCCTAAACTCTGAAGAGTCTAGGTGACACCCACTATATCCTATAATAATGTCATAAAGACTGAAAAGTCACCTCCCCAGAGAAGATCAGAAATGAAATGTTTTCATGTGTGTGCTGAAGTACCTCAAATGTTATGTTGAAAGTGAAACCTTATAGCTGAAAGTGTGCAGCGGAAGCAAAATGGAGAAAGGCCTGTATAAGAAACATTAGTAATTTTACTGTCTAACAGCTTTTGTTTAAAAGTTATTCATAGTATTTCACTATTTACCATATTTTATGCTATTTGCGTTGTGCTTTGTCTGAAGTATCAGTTTGTTTACTGAGAAAGTCTATGATGCTCTCTCTTAGAAACTGATTGATAACTATTACAATCCATTGCTCAGGATTTTACACAGAATCACCCAATGATTCAATCAATATAAAGTTTTCTGAAAAATCCTGAAAAGACAGGACTCTGGCCTGTGCCTCAACCAAGAGTTAAACTGAGGTACAGGAGGAAGGGGAGCGTAGTTATATGGAATACTGACTGAACGTTCCCCCAAGACAATTCTTCTTAGCAGTGGTTAGTCTATACCGGCAGGTATGTAGGTTCCTTGCTGCAGTCCTGCAGACTAAGGCACCATCCATGAAGCAACACAATCTGACAACTATGTAGGGGAGAATTTCTGCAACTCCAGGGATATGTCTGTGCTGGAGGCTCTGTAAAGTCAACTTAAAATGGTTGACTTTAAGTCGAATTGAAGTTAACCTTGTTAAGTCGACTTAAAGACTTAGAGACATGCTGAAAACTCCTGTTGACTGCCTGTGTCTGCAGTAGCAGGTGCTTGGTCGACCCTTCAGCTATGTCCCCATGCAGGGAGTTAAGTCGATTTAGCTTGAAGCAATTCAAGCTAAATCGATATAACAACCATTAAATCGATTTAGATTAAATTGATTTAACAGGTCCCAACGAAGAAAAACAAATCAAACTAGCATGTCCGGGGAAAGACTTGCTAGTTTGATTTAGGAGAGGAGCACCCTGGGAGGTGTGGCAACATGGATCATGTTGTCACCCAATCCCTTGCGTGGCTCTTACCTGGAGAGCCAGGCAGGGGAAAAAAAAGCCCCAATGGCATGGATCCCCCTGCCCCCTGCATATCCCCTCCCCCCACCAGCCTGGCGGTGGCAGGGCAAGGACCACCGGGTGCCCCGCATACCCTGCAGCTGCCCCGGCAGCGGCGGGGGCAGGGAAACTGGCACACCCCGCTTCCCCACATATGTCAGGTGGCAGCAGCAGGGAAGCCTGCACCTGGATTTCCCACAGCTGGCTGGGCGACAGGGGCAGGGAAGCCCATGTGCCCAGCTTCCCAGATGCTGCTGGACAATGGGAGGAGGGAAGCCAGAGCACCTGGCTTCCATGCAGCTGGCTGGGTGGCAGAAGCAGGGAAGCCCACACACCCTGCTTCCCTGCTACTGGTCGGGTGGTGGCAACAGGGAGCCCACATGCTCGGTATCCCTGCAGCTGGCCAGGTGGTAGGAGCAGGGAGCCCGCATATCCTGCTTCCCCACTGCTGCTGGGCGGTGAGAGCAGGGAAGACCGCAAACCCAGCTTCCCCGCTGCTGGCTGGGCAGTTGAGGCAGGGAGCCCAGCATCTGTGAGAAAGCCAAGTGCACAGGCTCCCTGCCTCCGCCACAGCCAGCGGCAGGGAAGCTGGGCGTATGGGCTTCTCTGCCCCCACCGCCCAGCAGCAGTGGAGAAGCTGGGCAAATGGGCTTCCCAGCCCCCGCCACCAGGACAGCTGCGGTGAAACTAGGCGCATGGGCTCCCTGCCCCTACCACCCAGCCAGCAGTGGGGAAGCCGGGTGCATGGGCTTCCCTGCCCCTACCTTCCAGTGGCTGCGGGGAAGCTGGGCGCGGGCTCCCTGCTCCTGTCCACCGGCAGCTGCTGGGAAGCTGGGTGCGCTGGCTTCTCAGCTTCCCTACCCCTGCAGCCCAGCCAGTAGTGGAGGATGTCGGGCACCTGGCCAACCCTGCTCGCACCACCCTGCCGGTGGCGGGGGATGCGGGGTACCCCAGGCTCCATTCCTCAGCCCTGTGTTCCTCCCTCTCCCTGGCCAGGGTCCTGATTCCCTCCCTGGCCCAGGTGCTGAGGGAGCAGGTCTTCCTTCTAGGCCACGAACCCTGGGAGGAAGGTCAAAGCCATTGAAGCAGAACAATGTTGTTTCGAAATAAGGCATCTGAATGACCTTGTTTTGAAACAACCATTTTCCTTCAACAGCTGTTTCTATTATCTACTAGGTTTTACTCTTTCGATTCAAGTTTTGTTGTTTTGATATGACGAAGCTCATCATATCGAAACAACAAAACATCATGTGGACCTAATTTGTTTTCAAGTGAAACAATCAGCATTGTTTTGCTTTAAAACCTGTGTGAGGACATACCCTTCCTGGTGGCCAGGAACTCTGGAAGGTGGCCTGGAGGCCACTTAGGTCGACTTAAGGACTCTTCCTTGTCTATACTGGCTTAAGTCAACTTAATAAGCATTAAGTTGACCTTAAGAGGTGGTGTTATTAAGTCAGCTTAAGGAGGTGTTTAAGTCAACTCAATAAAAGCCCAGTGTGGCTGCAGGAGTCTGTAGGTTGACTTAACCTGCCTTAAGTCAACCTAAGGCTCCAGTGTAGACATACCCCAGCAAACATGGCTGCTTCCAGAGAGCCTGAGGTATGGAAGCTTAGAGAGGACAAGTCTTTCTAATATGGGGGGAGCTATGGGCCTCATTTAGCTTTAATTTATCTCTGACTATGTTAGAGAAGCTATCAGAAGCCTGTAGTTACACCCAACCCATGTGACAGTACATACAGTCTTTACTTCCAAGCTACTTCCAAGTCTATGGTACAAATACAGGGAAAAATTCATCTACCCTACATATTCAAAGGGCTTCCTAATGCTGGCGGAAATGGCCAAATGCTCTGAGCGCACTCTCCCATATGACAAGTGCAACTTTGGAAGCCGCTGGAAGAGTCACACCCAAACGTAATGAATTACTGACCTTTTTACAGCACTCTTGCTCCTTCCATTCCCATCACTTGCTGGCATATCCCACAATACATAGCAAGGCCACATATCTTTCTCTCACAAAGTACTATTCCCACCCTGAAAAAGGACCCCTTCTCTCCCTCTGCAGTCGCCACTAGCCAACTCTTCCTTACCTTGACACATGCACTTCGGTTTGAGGACATAGCCACAATTCCCATTGGCACTGAACTTGGCCCGGTTCAGCTGCAGCATCCTCCCCTCTGACTGATAGTTTAATGCAACTGTTGCAAAGGAAGAGGTAACGACATTAAGTCATACTGCTGAGAGCATTCAGAGAAAAGAAAACCCACATGTGCTTTGAACTTTGTTCTCTGATGACAGAGAACCAGAGATGTTGGAACAAGGACTCTCTTCTTCTCCTAGACCAAGATATCACAGGTCCAGGGACAGAAGCTCCCAAGAAGTGCCTTTGCAACACTCTTCCTCTTGTCTGTAGAGTTTCTTGTATGTGAGCAAGATGACATTATTTCCTATGCCTCAGCCACCAGTTGCCACGGAGGCATGTGCATACTCAATGCATCCCAGCTTAATAGAGAAACAGACAATACTCCAGGTACTGAAGACCCAGATGTCAGGAGGCTTAGATGACCAGGTAACCTGGCAATGTTTGGTGGGGGATTCTGATCAGTCTACTTGTCAAAGAAAGACTCTGGAACCCCATTCATTGACTAGATTTCCACCGACTTTACAAAAAAACCCAAAAAACCACACATCATTTTTGCTTACCCATCTGGCAGCCAGCATTCCAGAAGGGCTGAGGATTGTAATTACTAGAGTCCACGCGATAAGAAGATGGGTAGATGCGGGACAGCTGGTGTTGGTTGAAACGCAGATACTGGGCTGGCTTTTGCTGGAGTATCTGGTGAGCCTTTGTCTCGCTGAAAGATGATACCTGCCAACTGGATGAAACTACAAGGAAAAGAGTTAGAGAGGGATGAATTTTCAGCTTGGAAAAGAGATGACTGGAGGGACATGATAGAGCTGTATAAAGTCATGACCGGTGTGGAGAAAGCAATTAAGGATGTGCTATTTCCTACCCATAATGCAAGAAGTAGGGGTCACCAAATAAAAACGATAGGAGCAGCATTAAAAATCCAGAAGGAATTATTTCTTCATACAATGGACTGCCAGTCTGTGGCACTCTTTACCAAAGGATGTTATGAAGGCCAAGACTAATAATAGGTTTAGAAAAGAACTAGATAAGGTTATGGAGGATAGGCTCATCACTAACTATTACCCAGGGTGAGTAGGAATGCAAAAACACACACTGAAGTTTCCCCTGCCTCTATTTGCCAGAAGCTGGGAATGGGTAATGTGAGGATCACCTGCATTGTTCATTGCTTCTGAGACACCTGACATTGGTCACTGTTGGAAAGCAGGATACTGGGCTAGATGGCCCATTCATTTGACCAGGTGCGCTGCTCCCCACACACACACACACACAAATATTGGAGTACAGGCCCTGAAATCTACTCCTCCAGGAGGCCTGAAGCACCCTATCCTCTCCCAGCTCTGGGCTCTCCCCTCCTCTTGGGGGTCCATAGTTCAATCCCTGCCCAGGGCCCCTACTTGGCCTATAAAGCTGCTGGGCCCCAGGGCCCACTTACTTGCCATTGATCTGGGACTTATTTCCCTCCCCATCACCCAGTGGAGCCTGATTCCACAGAAGTACTTTCCCCCCACTTCCACTGCTGTAACACTGCCTGGTCCACAGAAGGAGAGATTTAGATTTCCCTCCTCTTTTCCTGCCCCACTACCTGTTGCAGGGCAGGTGGGGTCAGCAGCTCCTCCCACTGCTCCCAGGCACGCTGGAGCTCACCGAAGGCAGGCTATTGGGGTCTGTGTGAGCCAGGCCCTGGGTCTGACGCTTCATAGCTATTCTTATGCAGATTCCAAGTCTTAATAGAAGATAATTTGCCACTTTGATATTACATCAGTTTATTGCAAGCTGCTCTACTGCCAAGTTCCTCTTGGGATAAAGCCTTTATAACAGACATTACGTTGATCTAAGTGTCCACTAAAAATTAACGCTTGTGCATAAAGCTTGGAAGCTGGCATTTGAGGTTTATGTTCTGACACCTACCTTCAGTTTCAACATCATGGATCCCAACAGACTTTGTGTACTTCACCAGGTCAGACAAAGCCCGGGAAAGCTTCATTGTTTTCTTCTGTCTGCTCATCCTGGGTGGATAAAACAAACCATTTCCCATACACTGTTCAAGAGACCATCTTTTGTTATAAAATTTTTGGTTTTTAAAATAACAGGCAGGGAAAAACAATACAGGAAGAATCTCTTCTGAAAAGGAGTGCTGCAGTAGTTGTAGGGACACCACATGAAGACCCATGGTAAAAGTACAAGCTTCTGATTAAACTAACTCTGGAAGCACATAGAAAAAAGTCCCAGACTTTTAAAGCTATTTACTGTATATACTGCTGTATAAGCTGAGATTTTTATGTCTGAAAATTGCCTTTAAAACAGGCACTCGGCTTACACATGGGTCAGACTGCAGCTCCACAGGAGTTTCAAGTCTCCATCCCTGAGCATGCACTGAGCATGCTCAGCGGTGAAGCCCCAGCATGTGGCCGGAGCAGCTATGTTGGGGAGTCAGCCCAGGCCAGGATTAAAGTAAGGAGCTGCACCCCAGAGTCTGGAGCAGCCAGGTAAGGTGGGCCTGGGGGAGTCAGTGTCAGGGCCTGGGTGTTGGGTGGTACCCTGGATGCTGGGGAAAAGCGGCAACAGCGGTTGGGGGGTGTCGGGAAAAAGTGGCAACAGGGGGTATCTGGGAAAAGTGGTGGCAGGGGAAAAGCAGTGGCAGTAGAAAAGTGGTGGCAGGGACTGGGGGGTGCTGGGAAAAAGTGGCAGCAAGGGAAAAGTGGTGGCAAGGGTTGGGGGGTGTCAGGAAAAAGTGGTGTCAAGGGAAAATCAGTAGCAGCTGCGGCAGGCAAAAAGCAGCAGCTGAGGTTGGGGGTGCCAGGGAAAAGCAGCAGCAGAGGTTGGGGGGATGTCAGGGAAAAGCGGCATCAAGGGAAAAGCGGTGGCAGCAGTGACAGGGGAAAAGCAGCAGCAGTTGGGGGTGCCAGGGAAAAGCAGCATCAAGGGAAAAGCAGTGGCAGCGGCGGCAGAGGAAAAGCAGCAGCAGGGGTTGCGGGTGCCAGGGAAAAGCAGCAGCAGGGGTTGAGGGGTGTCAGGGAAAAGCAGCAACAAGGGAAAAGCGGTGGCAGCAGCGGAAGGGGAAAAGCAGTGGCAGGGGTTGGGGGTGTCAGGGAAAAGTGGGGAGGGGTTTGGGGGTTAAGGAGAGTGTGGTGGATGCTGGTGGAAGCTGGCAGTGCAGGGTGGGGGGGTTAGGGGCTGAGGCCAGGGGTGGACCTTGGCTTAGAAACACAGGTCACCCATTTTTTTTTTTTTTTTTTTTTTTTTACTATTTTCTGGGTCTCAGAACTGGGGGCTGGCTTATGCATGGATCAGCTTATCTGTAAGTATATACAGTAGGCATTTGTGATGCTGAAATCTCATCTTCCAAAGGGATTTAGTCACCCAGGAACGTAATCTCATTGTCTATCAATGGGCGCTTGTCTCCTGAACACCAAAATCCCTTTGAAAGATGAGACTCAGACATTGCAATACTGAGCACAATCATACCTAAATACCTCTAAAAATTTGGGCCAAAGAGCCTCATCTATTTATATGTTAATAGCAATGAAAAGACTTGAACTTCTGCCTAAGAGTTACACTTTAAGATCTGGTATGTTGTAGGTACTCCATGCTGCTAGACAAGAGACCGGACTGTGGACTTTTTTTCCAGCTCCAGCTAATATGGTTTTACTATCTTTTAAATGACAGGACTTGGTGCCGTTATCCTTCCCAAAAGCTTCAGGTTAACACCAAGATGTCCTGAGTGGGTTTACTGTGGAGCTCTCCAACAATACCGCTGACTGCTCGGTTTGCCTTTCGCCAACCCACCCTCTTCTCATCTCTATTCAGATTTCCTGGTAGTCCCACTGAGCACTGCAAGCATCCCACCCCTGATCTTCATTTGACCTCTTCCTTCCAGCATCTGGAACCCATAAAAGAATATCATAAAAAGATCTGCGGCTACATCTGTTTTGAACAGGGTGATTTTCAAAAGCAGAATCAAAGCAGCACTTTGACTATTTGATGCAATCTCATTTCACAAATTAAACAGCTATGGACTTGATGCACTCATCATGAATCCCCTCTGCTATCAGGATGGGGCCCACATAGCTAAAATGCTACACCAGCTTAGGAAGATCTAAACGGTAGAGCTGGGTAAAGTATGAAAACCTCAAGATAGGTCTGAGCAGCATGTCTGGCTCAGTCGTCCACTGATAAACTTGGAAAAGCCATTTCAGGAGACTAATCCAATGACTGAATCACAAAGATTTTAAGTCTACCCTTACATGGGCATCCCATCACATGGCTACTATAGTTGACTCTCAGTAGATCAGCTCAGCTGTACAAGCCAGGTCCCAAACTTGCTATATTTGTGTGCACACAGGATCCTTTGTTACCAACCTGCTGTAATGTACTGAGCCCCTGGCTAAGTTTCCTTGACAGTCTAGGTCATCTTCACCTTCTTCCTGGCTGGATGCCTTTTTCAATTTGCTTCCTTTTTTCTGCATAAAGAAACAAAACCAGGGTACAAAACAGGCATCATTGTTCTGAAGAGGTTAATACTTCATTAGGCACCACATAAACATGAAGACGTGGTGTGCGGGAAAAATAAAGACAGATTTAGTTACACGTGCCTGAGTGTTATAAGCAGAGCGGAGTCAGCTTCCCAGGATTTGTTCTGAAAAGTTGTTTACAGGGAAACCACTGAACAACTGTCTAGAAAGCTCTAAGTGTGAGCTAGAAAAGGAAAAGAGTGATGAAAATTTGGGGGAGCCTTTGTCAGCACATGTATCAGCTAGCTTGGGGTTCATCATTCACATGCCAGCAAGCCATTATGGCTGTGCAACTGAATGTGGGGACAAATAATTTTGAACCCAGATTTTCAGAAGTGGCTAGTGATTTATGGACGCCCAACTTAAGCGACTTTCAAGGGGCCCAGGTGTTGAGAAAGCATTGACCACTCACGATCTGAAGAACATGCCCTTCATGTTGGGCAACCAGAGTTTGAGTCATATTTGAAAATCTTGGCACAGAAGCTGATCCACTACAATCGCCAGCTAGGTTTTCAATGCCACACCCATCAGATCTGAGCATCTGAGGAGTCTGCCTGGGGAATTCTGTTTCATTTTTTCAAGGAGCACATATTCCTAGAGTAAATGAGAAATGGCAGTCTTTTACAAGAGACTGCAGTTTGTCAGAACAGATCACACATGGAGGAGCCAGCCTGGGGTTAAAGCCTTTCACAATGGGACTAGCATGAAAGGCGCTGCCTCTAGGGCAATTACTGTTGGTACTGTTATGATTACTGTGATCAGAGAGGGCATGATAAAAGGATTATCTTATTACATTGTAATTCTAAGTCACTTTGCAATAAGCTGCTCTACAAGGGTTTAAATTAACTTACTGCTTTTCAGGTTGGATCTCTGGTATCTGTTGGCATCTGGCACAAACTAAAGGCAACTGACAACCCTCCTGCTTGGCCAGTAGAAAACATGGGGTGGGGCTCTGTTGGACAGGGTGCAATCTAACTTTCCATTTTTCTAATCAGAGACACAAAGATAATTAAGTCTGGGAGTCTAGTGCAAGTTATCTGTGTGAGACCAACCTTGCGTTTGGAAAAGCTACCCATCAGTGATCGGCTGTACCGTTTGTTGGTGCTTGAGTCTTCTCCAGATTCTACATCATCCTCAAGTTTGTTCTACAGCAACGAGAGAGAAAGAGAGAGACTATGAGAGGACAGCAATGCTGTGGAGAATGCACTTCCAGAAAAAGTTTGAAAAATCATCCCTAAAACATCAGCATAACTTTGACACCAACATCTCACCCAGCAATTCAATGTAAGACTTTTGAAGCCAGTGGCATGATCTTATTAACTGCTCTTTTTTCCTGGCATAGTCACAGCCCATGGCAACTTTCAGAATAGACAAAGAGTCACATAAAGTGACTCAATCAGTCTCTCATACTGTCTTTACATCATCCACAGTAGCAAACCTTTGGCCACAAACCATGTATCATGCGCCAGTAGATGACTGTTTTGTAGATGGAGTTTTGCAAGGCAATACTGATGAGATTTACTTCTCACACAATCTTAGCTGTCCACTCTTTAGGATTAACAAGATCAGGCCACCCTGTTTATTATTTGAGTGGCTGCATTATTGTTAGGGTGTGAAATGCTAGAATGGTGCATAGTAAGGAACAGAAAAGAACCTTCTGTTGACTCTGCAGGGGTATTCATGTTTGAAGCCACTGGATGTAGAGAAGACCATGAAGTTCTGTCTGATTGGCTCAACACAACGTGTGCTACCTAGAGAGTCCCTACAGAGATTTATCAAGTCCAGAACTGGACTATACAGTAATGAAGGGCCCATGATGCATTACAAAAACCGACGGTTAAAAAATATGTACAAATTTAACTCAAGTGCTAGAGCCATGGCTTTTGAACTTCACTGCTCCACAACTCCCTTCTGATGACAAAAATTACTACATGAACCTTCCTCACTGCTCTGGGCTTGGAGGACTGAAGCCATAGCCCAAGCCCCACTACATGGGGTGCCTTTAGCCCTCAGGCATTGGCTTCAGCTGCCAGCAACAGAGCTTGGGTTTCAGCTTCAGCCCTGGTAGGGGGACCAGATGTCCCAATTTGCTGTCTGGTTCTCCTAGGATCCTAGTCCCAGCAAATCTAATGCTGGGCCTGGCAAACACACTAAAATGAGATCAGACCCACAGTCTGAGAACCGCTGCACTAGAGAGTCTTGGGAAGCAAAGTTCTGTTTCTAAGCCTAGCTTAGCTTTACAAGATGCTCGCTAAGTAACCTGTCTAGAACATTTCTGATTTGCATGTAACAACCTTCCCTAAATCCTTTGTGGTTAATTATAAACTCTGAACTGGCAGTGCTTCAAGTTCATGCGTTTTGGTCTGTGGGCAGAGTGCATTTTTATAAATAACTGTTATTAGAAAATTACATTATGTGAAAGCACAGGACAGAAACTTTTGTCTCACACAAAAAAGCCTGAATTTTTAAATGCACTGTATTTCATAATGGAAAACAAAATCTGTTTGCTCAAAAGAAAAAAAGTCACCTGTGTACATTTCAGGCTCCGGTTGCTCTTTGTTGGAGCCAGGAAAAAAAAAGTGTCTCTGACAATGCTGCTCACCTGGTATCATCATTAACTATGTGCATTCAGCTATGGAAGCCCAAGTCATTAATAAACAATTTTATAGAAAGCTAATAAAATACAACAAAGTAGACTGCTAAACACCTTTCCCTCCATAGTCCCAATTTGCATTTCCAAGGACTGCCACACTCCATTTTTCATGTGCAATGACAGATTATCCTCCTGTATCAAGTATGCACCATAAAAATTGCTAATAAAAATAGTTTAACACTAAAAAACAGAAGGAGGCTTCTAAATGGATAGCAATGGAGAGACATTTTTCTTCATAAACAGCTTTTATATAAGCAACACAAAATACCAGAAAAGACTCGTGACAAAACATTACAGAAGAGGGAAACATGCTTTTCCTTTCTCCTTTCTTTAATATTCACAGCCAGAAGCAGTGCTGGAAAAAATTAAATGATCCAGTGGAGTTACTCTGGATTTATAACAGCCCAAGAGCAGACTCCATCCATCTCCGGGTGCAGACAAAAAGAAATCAGAACAGAAGACATGGGTAAAAACACAGTTAAATAGTATAAGTGGAGTTGCTGACATAGCTTTGGCTAATGAAAATAGGGAACATTACTATCCTGAGGCTGAAATAGGAAGGATATGGCTGTAGGGACATTCCTGTTCATCCTTCCATTTTATGTCACATGACAGATTTGATGGAGCTTCTCTATATTAAGTAGTACTGTGGAAGCCCCACACAATAGCCTAGTCTTTACTTCAAATTGCCGGATTTCTAGCACATATTTTGGAGCCCCCATCACCTGCAGCTTCACTGTTCAGGGGTCACTCTAGAGTATCACTGATCTTGACCGCAAAATGCAGAAGGCCAAGGTGAGCACCAGGTGAAAGACAGTGACAGGCTGGAACTATTCTCAGGTGTTTTTTGAATTATTCAGCATTTGCTGGTTTGCTTACAACTTTATTCCCTAGTGAAAATTGGGATGTAGCAGTTAAAACACAAAGCCACATTACACCCATCTGCTGGGGTCAGCAAACAATCCACATCCAAGACAATGTCATCTAAACTGATTCCAACTTGGAGAGGAGATAAACTTGACCGGATAATCTTAAGAAAACCCGTTTGCCTCGCAAGTCAACTGAAGAAATCAAAGTCTCTGCTCCTAGTCATGTGGAAAAAATCCCACAGAATTTAATTCCAAAGGGGCAGCCATGTTAGTCTATTTCAGCAAAACAAACAAGGAGTCCTATAGCACTTAAAGGCTAAAAAAATTAGTCTTTAAGTGCCATAGAATTTAATATGGATTAAGCCAGCAGAAACTAAAAAAAATGAATATAAAATTTCAAATATAAGCCTTGAGAGTTCTACAGCATGGAAAGAATTTTTAGGAAGCTCCAAAAAACCCTGTAGAATGGCTATTTTCTATTAAAAGCTACAGGAGAGTTCCTTAGAAGGAAGCTCAGACCATCCTCACTCTTAATGCAAGACAAAACAGTTTTCCAGCTTTGCACCTCTAGAGGGCAACAGTCCCACACACAGAAAGCTATGCTACTTACTGAATAGCCATTGACAGTATTAGGGAATAGGTGTGTGAGGGGACCCTAATTTTAAAAAGCAAATGACAAAGAAAGAAGATCTAGGTGAGTGAACTAATATCTTTTACTGGACCAACTTCTGCTGATGAAACAGACAAGCTTTTGAACTACATAGAGCTCTTCTTCAAGTCTGGGAAAGGTCTCTGAGTGTCACAGCTAAATACAAGATGGAACAGTTTGTTTAGCACGGGGATCAGCAATGCAGGATCAGTGAGCCACCTGTGGCTCACTGAGTGTCCCCTTCTGGTTCCCTGGAAGTCTCTACCAGGAAGCCAGATGTGCCCAGGGACTCCCTGCTTACCCCTCTCCCAGCACAACCGCATGAGCCAGAGCCAGCTGAGCAGTTGTGCTGCAGCTCCCTAGCGCTGGTGGGGGGGAAGGAGAGTTCATGGGCTGCCCGTGTTCCTTCTTTCCCTCCCTCCCTGGTGGATGGAGCAGTGCTGCCCCGCCTACCAGCTGGCCCTCCCTCCCAAAAGTGTCGGGCAGACACCTGGGTCTTGCAGAGGCAGAGCCTTGGCACAGCCCCTCCATGGAGTTCAGGCCACTTGTACCCGGCCACCGCATGACTGAATGAACCCTATCCAGGGCCTGGGGTGACCAGGTAGAAGTGGCCCGAACTCTGCAGAGGGGCCGTTCCAAGGCCCCACCTTTGCAAGGCCCAACTGCCTGCCAGCTGCTTTTGAGAGGGAGGGCCGGCTGCTTGGTGAAGCAGCTCTGCTCTGCCCACCAGCGAAGGGAGGGAGCACCCCCCCCCCACCAGTGCTAGGGAGCTGTGGCTCCGGCTCATACAGCTGGGGGGACAGGCGGGGAGAATGGCTTTTCTCCCCTCCTGGGTTGCCGACCCCTGGCTTAGCATAAGTAATTCACATGGATTTCAAGGGATCATAGAATCATAGAATCCTAGGGTTGGAAGGGTCCTCACAGGTCATCTAGTCCAACCCCCTGCCAGAGGCAGGACCACTCCCACTAAACCATCCCAGTCATGGTTTTGTCCAGCCAGGCCTTAAACACCTCCAAAGATGGAGACTCCACCACCTCCCTTGGCAGCTCATTCCAATGCTTCACCACTCGCCTAGTAAAAAAGTTTTTTCTAATATCCAGCCTCGACCTCCCTAACTGCAACTTGAGACCATTGCTCCTCGTTCTGTCCTCTGTTACCACCGAGAACAGTCGAGCTCCATCTTCCTTAGAGCATCCCTTCAAGTAGTTGAAGGTTGCTATCAAATCCCCCCTCAATCTTCTCTTCTGCAGACTAAAGAAGCCTAATGCTTTCAGTCTTTCCTCATAGGGCTTGTGCTCCAGCCCTTTAATCATTTTGGTTGCCCTCCTCTGAACTCTCTCCAGTAGGTCCCTGTCCTTTTTGTAGTGGGGAGCCCAAAACTGAACACAGTATTCTAGATGTGGCCTCACCAGTGCAGAATAGAGGGGAATGATCACATCCCTTGATCTGCTGGTAATACTTCTTTTGATGCAGCCCAGTATGCCATTGGCCTTTTTGGCAGCAAGAGCACACTGCTGACTCATATCTAGCTTCCCATCCACCATGATCCCCAGGTCCTTTTCTACACTGATGGTTCAATGTGAAATAGTTTAATACCACTACGGAGCTTGAAAGCTTGTCTCCTTCACCAACAGGAGTTAGTCCAATAAAAGATATTACCTCACCCACTTTGTCTCTCCAATGTCCTGGGATCAACAGGCTTAGAATAAACACTGTAAATAAAGAAAAAAGATACCCAATTACCTCTCTTAGATCTGACCCCCATTGTCTTTCAAGAATCATTCTTCTCTAAAAAGCAATAAAAGGTATCACTTCCCTTCAATACACAGATGTTGTATTTTTTAGAACAGAGAAGACATTTATCCTCCATAAGCAGGCAAATTTGGGGTTTGAATTATTATTAAAATGACTAAAATAAATAAAATAAAATAAAAATAAAATAAAAAATCACCTTTTAAAAATAGTTACTTCTAGTTCTAAAATATTTATTAAGATCTCTTTAATAACTTACAAATGCATATTATAAAACTGCATTATTTATAAATAGTTGATTGCTGACAATCTGTTAGAGCAGGTGTAGCTGTTGTTAAAATAAATGCTCATGTGCACTGAACACACGGAGACAGGCTGTTTAACCATGTTATACAACTCCAGACAACAGACAAAGCAATAGTAAACTGACTTAGCCAGGAACAGGGAGTCCAGTCTGTAATTAAAAGTGACTCAAAATTCTAGAGCCTAAGCTAAAGTTAATTATCTTTGCACTGCGTAGGGTTCTTAGATGCTACCACAAATCAAATGGGATGATTTCAAACATTTCTAGATATTTTTGAATTTTTAATAGAAACACTAAAAGAAAAATTTGTTTTGAAACCCTAAACTGAAATGTTTTGTTTAGAAAATATCGAAATGAAGCATTTTGATGATTTTAGATAATTTTTTTTCAGGATTTTTTTGACCCAAACTATTTGGCAGAATTGGCATGAATTTAACCAAGTGTTTCAGTAGCATCCTGACTGCATTTTGCAACAAAAGATTTTGGACAAAGAAAAGAAAAAAGTTCAGCCAATTCTAGCCACAATTAACCAGAATCTTTAAAATAATATCGTCTAGACTTTCTGCTTCTGTAAACTGTGATGTTTCCCAGACCAGAAGAATTGGTCATGGAAATTGTTACATGTTCACAGAACCTGAGAGCCCAGACCCACAATCAAAAGTGGACAGGAAAAGCCACCACCTCTTCACCCCCAGCACTTGGTCTCACTGCTCTCTCAGAAAGCTTCAGAGGTTACATATAGGGCCTGTCAAATGTTTTCACATCCCCCAACAACATAATGTCAGGGCAAGACTTTCAAGCCCAAGCTGGCAAGTCTCAGTGAAGTAATTTTCTTGTCTGACAAAAAGAGCCAGTCAGGACAGAGTGGAGTGGACAGCCCTGAGAGTAGGGGTCCTCTCACACAGCAGTTTATCACAGCTTCTGAGCAAATGGCAAACCCTACAATTTTCAAATGCAAATGCCTCTCTAAATGAAGACTCCACAACATTTGGATGGCTATCCCAGTGTTTGGTTTTTCTGGGACATGAGAGACAGCCCTGTGTGAGAACGAAAAGCAGAAAAGTTAGAGATAGTCCTTCTATTTATCCTACCCCATGATACAAGAATCAGATGTCATTCAAGGTTAAAATGGATGGGAGAGGAAATACCCCTCCCACCACGCTTAGAGTTTGCCTGTAGAATTTACTGCCACGACATCCACTTGAGGCCCAAGAGCTTCCCAACTCCACATGTCTCTTTTCCCCTCCAAACAACAGTCTTCTAATTTTGGAACCCAGCTACCACCTTTGTAAAACTATTCCATCTATGGACCTCTGTCTGCACAGAAAGCTCACTAGAATAGCCTCTTCCACAGTAGTTCTGGTTCTCCCACCTTTCTGTGTTTCAGTACTTCCATTTTCCAATGACAGAGGTGGAGCATGGAGGAGAAATGATGACGGAGAGGTCACAGAAGTTCATGTTTCAGGTGAATAGTTGACTCATTACTCTGAACAGCCATGTCCATTCCTAACTAGAGAATTTTTGATTTTTGCCAGTTCCTGACAAATTCTGGGCAAATTCCTCCTCTATTCATTCCCCATGGGATAGCTCAACAGAGTGTGTTAGGAGCCCACAGAAAAGCCCAGATAGCTTGACTCCAGCCAGTAGCATCCAATACTCAATAGAGGTTTCATGTCCTTAAAGGTATCTAGACCAAAATGGTAATGTTTTCTTTACCAGATGAAACAAGCCATCTCACAGCTACACTCCTGAACAGAGCTGTGGGAGAAAATAAATTATTTTCTTCCCTTCGTTCATGAACTAGATTTAAGAAAAGTTAGACATTTCTTCTTCTAGACAAGAGCCCCGGTATGAAGTTGGAATCTGGAATGGACAAGTATTTGACATGGATGAGCTGCAGGATGAGGTCTCAAACATGCTCCCTTCTACCAGAAAACCCACAGAGAGGATGGATGGTCTTGGGATTACAGCCCTGGATTGCAGTTAATGAAACTGAGCTCATTTCCTAGATTCATTGTAAACTCTCTGTTGTGACCCTTGGGGATGTAAGGGAAATTGTATGTAATCTCTTCTGTAGGACAGTGAGAAAGGTGCTGAAGTGTAGGCCTCGTTGGAGCCGTGGGTTGCTATGGTAGTGGGGTCGTTTCTCTAGCAAGTCATGTATCTAAATTTCTTTAACAAGCGGCCTAGAGTTGATAGTTAAAGTGTGTTATCTCCCCTTTCTCATGCTTTTTCTCCTGACCATCTGGACAAGGAATGTAAGCTAGACTGTCCGTCTTTGTTCTAACTGAAAAGGGAGTATTGCCTCCTATCTCCTGCTCACCCTTCTTGGCACCACAGCCTCACAAGAATGTAAGGTCAGCATCTCTAGGCAGAAATTAATGAGTTTGCAGGTACTGCGGCTGCCCAGGATAATGCAAATGATGTCAACAGTAAACAGAGGCGGGGATAATTATATGCATTCTTTAATCATTAATATGTATTTAATAATGTTAATGTAACCATATAAGGGTCTCTAAAACATTGTCAATCATGTAAGCATTATCATAGCTTTATCATACTGTACTGGATAAAAGTGTTGTGATGCTGCCCCTCGGGGCTCTCTCTTGCACTCGAGTTGTTGGGGGGGGGCCTGCTCAGAGGGGCTAGCACTTTGCTGCCCTCTGATGCAGTTCCTTTTGTTATTCAGCTGAATAATAAACTCTGAACCACACCTCGTTCTCTGCTCATTGGAGTCTCGGCTGGGAACGGGTCTGCTTCATTGGGGAGGCTCTGGTGTGCCTCTTTCTGAACTTGAGGGCCAGAGTTAGATTTTTCCCCCACAGGGAAAATCATGTGATCTCTCCGTGCCTCAGTTTCCTCATCTGTAAATGGAGATAATAATCCTCCCCTTCTTGGTTTTATCTATTCAGATTATAAAGTCTCAGGGCAAAACAATCACTTCCTGGAGTAAGAGAAGAGGCTCAGTTTTAGCAGTGTCACCTAATCACTATGATGGATTATCCTTTGCCTTCATCCGTGCTAGTGGCCTCAGGTTGACACAGTCAATTCAATACCAATTTCCACCTGATGTTCAGTTGCTGCTGCTACAGATAAATTATACCAGAGGGTGGGATGATGGAACATCTCTCCATCACAGTTTCACACCTTCAGTCTTTTAGTTCCCTTTCCAACCCTGCCCATCTGAACTGCAAAGATCAATTATTCTCTTCTGGGGAAGATTTTGATATTTGGCATTCTTGCAATTCAGGACAAAACCCAGCACATGTTCTCCATGAACAGGACTGGAGCCTTGGCTCTGGGGTTGTCTGCCTGGCAGGCTGCCTCAAGTTCTGGAAGCCCTGAAAGTGCAGTTGCTGAGGAACTGAGATCCTGGGTGCACAGTTTACAAGCTCCCAGCTATCCCACCAAGGGGTTGCTAAGCAGCCTTGCAAGTGAGCTGGCAGGAAACCAGGCCAGGTTCCACTGAGATCCTGCTGGATTTGGTCATAACTTCATGGAAATCAAACCATCTCCAAATGTTTCCATTTTGATGCAGTGGCATTCTTAGGTGGAACACTACTTGGTTAGTATTTTCAGCCAGCTCTGTTTCCCATGTCTGCATTGTGGGCCCTCTCTCACATGAATCACAGCCAGCCTAAGGTGCCTACAGGCACTAGGACAAGCAGAATTCAGACCTCTGCTCCATAGCTAGGGGCACATCTCTCCTTTTTCTTACTCCACTGAAGGATTTTTCTGACATGGATGTGTTGAGCATGCAAGCTCATATTCAACCCCTAATCCAATGAAAACTGGAGACAGAACGGATTAAATGTTCTATCCCAGGGGTACAGAAAGCCATTACTCCATGTCTGAACAACTTTATTTTCGGCTGCCAAGAAAGGGGAAGAAGAGGTTTGCAATGATTTGATGTGAAGCTGCAGCAGCAGAACATCACACTGCTATCACCTACAAAGTTACATATCCGAAATGTTTACAGTGGAAGTTTCCTCCTCTTGGAATGTGGTTCCTAGCTGACAGACTATTGTTATTTAGTATTATATAATGCATGATCCCATTTGTGCAAATTGGCAGAGGCATCTAAGCGCTTGAATGTTTAAATGACTGCTGCTAAATCTCTGCGAGCTGAGCCCTTCTGCACTGTTCCCAGCACTTCACCTCATCCTAAAATTGAATTATTTGCTGAAACAAAGTCACTGAGAGCAGCTGTCCTTCAAGGCAGAGGCAATCTCCTCCTCCCTTCTTTATGCATAAGACTGAAGTGATGCATAAAGCAATGAATTAATTTTGTCCATTGTGTCTTCCATAAATAGGTCCTTCTAGTTGGATTCTTTAGGAGCTAAGCCCCCATTTTAATGCTGTATTACTACATTGCTTTGTACCATTTGGTACAGTAACTGTTTGGGATGCAGTTCAAATGAGATGCACTTGTTTCAAGATAGACACTAGGGCCTTCTTAAGTAAAAGATTAATTGATTCCATCCTCACTTCCTGCCTTCTCACCCTCAAATCCCCACCCAAAGAGAGCCAAGAGATGCACTGTGGTTTTGGTGGTAAGAATGAAGGAAGAGGCTATGTTTATGATTATTCCTATTACAATACGACTGGCAAATTCCAGTCAGGACCGCATTGTGTTCAGAGCTGCATAAAAAACACACAGCAAGAGAGTCTCTGGTTCAAATAGCTTGCAATCTCAATAGAAAAGACGAAGGGTGAGAGGAAGTAACTATTTTCTCCATTCTGCTGATGAGGAAATTGAGGAATGGCTTATTTATTTATTTATTTATTTAAAGGCTAGGATTTGCTAGGGAGATGGACACTCAGCTCCTTTAAGCACCTTAGAAAATCCCAGCAAAATTGACTTTGCTGAAGATCACATAGGAATCTATTGCTGTGGGAACTGAACCTAGATCTTTCAAGGTCAACTCTAGTAATGTAGCCACAATGTTGTCCTTCCCCCCAGCAAAACGAAGGGCTAACTCTTAGTTTTTCTAATCTGGGCAGCTCTCTTCTGTCACCATTTAGAATAATGCTTTTCAACCTGGGCACTGCAGATTATACCTGAGAGTTCTAAAGGCACCTGCACCACCTTCTGAAATTTTGTAAAGGTCTGAAAATAAATAAAACCATTGCATTAGACAGAAGCACTACGTTTTGTCAGTGCAATAACATCACAAATACAGCTCTGACCAGTACACTAACATAAGAACATTTTTTATTCCCCCTCATATTACAAGCAAATCTCCAGCCATCCAGCAAAGTGGCAGAAATTGCTCACAACAGCCTCATCCATAAAATCTATGGCTATACTCTCCAAGATCTCACCCCCCCATCTATTTTCCATAAGCCAGACCCTGAGCATAGCATGACATTTATTTGTGCAAATCATTTTTCTCCATTACTCGCCAGCTCCAGGCCAGGCTGTTAGCTCCCACCCAGTGCTCTTTCCCCATCTTTCTTCTTTAATGAGACAACCTGGCAACATTTTATTTATATCCTTTTTATAAAGCAGGATTGGATGGATGGAGCAACTTGCCACACATGCCGCCATTTACAGATACCAAGCCCTCAAGCCTGCCTGCTTCTTTCTCCTGACCGCTCCCAGAAATAGCTGTGAGCAGTTCCACCTCCTACCATTGATTGAACACAAGTTTCCAATAACAAAGGAATTATTGAATGAAATTAACTCTGTTGTTCTCTCTTCACTTTCCTCTTCTGCCCCAAGGTAAAAACATTGTCCCTGGTGCAGCAGTGAGCACTGTGTCTCCTGGAGAGTCTGTGGAAAAGTGGTCTTAATTGTTTATTACAGGAAAATGAAAGGCTTTGCAATCCAATAGTGCATGCTAAATGGTGATGGCGCATACAGACCAACAAATATTTATCAAGATTAAGAAGACAGCCAACGAGTGGCTTTAACGCTCCAAGCTAAATTAGCACCACACGGCAAAATTGACTCCCCACCATCATTTAGGATTAACCGTGATTATGCACTTGATTCCACCATCATAGGAAACCTTCCAAAGACTAAAATATGGGTTTGCAAACTAAATCCTGGTTAGACTAGGTTCCTGGAGGAACAGCTGCTGTCTCTGCTGAAATGTATTCTACACCCTTTGTAAAACCAGCATTTGGCTCAGTTTGGAACCACATGAAGCAAAACAGGATATCAGGTGGAGGCTGACTGTAAACCTCAGAGTGCCTTCTTTATGCAATTTCCAAAGGGATAGCCGTGTTAGTCTAGTCCGGCAAAAAAAACAAGGAGTCATGTGGCACGTTAAGACTAAAGGATTTAGTGCCACATGACTCCTTGTTTCTTTATGCAAGTCACCATCCTTTTCATATTACAAAAAGTATAGGAAGGGAGCAATGGGATGTACTGAGTGAGGTGTAGAAAAAACAGGTACTGGGCATGCTTCTCCTATGCAGCTCCAGGAACTCCACCTGCTTTCCCTCAGCTTTTCCAGTCCTGTGCTCCAACACTGCCAACTGGCAGCAATTCTTCCCCAGAGGATTGTGAACAACCATATCCCTGCTGTTTTAGTCCTAGCCTCTCACACAGAGACTCCCTACTCTATGGAGGTTCTGTGATGGCTGCGGGACAAGGAATAGGATGAGACCAAAGATTCTTCATCTTGGGACAGTAGAACATTTTTGTGGCAGTCATTCCTACAGTGACTGGCTGCCCTGCCACAGAATGATAGAAACCAACTCCAGCTGCAGGTTGCCACGTAGAACCCAGCTTCCAGCTTGCCCAGAGGGGCTCAGGCTCCGACCTCTGACTCTTCTTTATACAGAGCACCAGCAGCTAGTTTCCATGAGAGGAAGGCAAACTCTTAGGAAATCAAGATAGAAATATAACCCCCTGGAATTTAACATCCCTCAATTTTTATTCCTTATGAGACCAGCATGCAAACAGGGCCATTATTGCCTAAGAGTCCCACGTAACCCACCTCCTGGTTCCTGAAAACAAGCCACAGTTCTGTGTGAAACTGCTTTTTCCAGAACAGGGCAGACATACAGAGCAACTTTTTCTGCCTACTGGTTGCAGCATAAGGCTGAGGAGCCAGAAGATCTAGTTTTCTGCTTCAGGCTCTTCTCCAGACTTTTCTACGAACAAGTCAGCATTGTGACTCAGCTTTCCCAGTTGTAACCTGGAGATGGGATTTACTGGCATCCAGGGGTTAATGTATAATTTGGTGAGCCCTAGAATGGTCCTAAATTTCCAGGCCTCCTTCATGCACCCCAGCTCCTGCCCCTCAAACACCTGCCCCCCACTCTAGCTACTGCTCCCCAAATGCCTACCCCCACCCCAGCTACTGCCCCCCAAATGCCTGCCCCCCACCTCAGCTACTGCCCCCGCAACACCTGCCCCCCATTCCAGGTACTGCACCCCCACCCCAGCTACTGCCCTCAAAATCCCTGCCCTCCTTTCCCATGTTCTTCTCAGCCCCAATCCCCATTCCCTAAGCTCCCTGCCCCCATGTCCCCACTCCAACCTTCCTAACCCCCCCATCCCCAGCTCCCCCATCTTCATTCACCCTTCAGCCCCCAAACCCCCTTCACAGCTCTCCAGCCCACCATCCTGACCCCTTCTTCCCAACCTGCCCTCCCCCACACTGAGCCACCTGAGGGGAGGCTGGGCCCCGCTTGCTCACCCAGAGGCCTTTGGACTCCTGAAGGTTGGGGCAGGGGAGGATCGCCCCTTTGGCTGTGCCCCATCCCCACCGACCAATGTTGCCTTTGAGCTGTGCTCGTGCACAGCAGCCAAAACTCCGCAGCGCAGTCCTCACTGCTGGCTGCGCAGGGCTGGCAGCTGTGGCTCCTTTCCAGCCCGAACAGACGTTCTTCTGGCTGGCAGGGAGCTGTTCGAGGAGTTTAAGGTCTCCCCTGAACGTGTGCAGGGTGGGAGATTTTAAACTTCCCAGCGCAGGGTCCTGCTGCCCAGAAGAATGGCCACAGTGAGAGGCATGCTCCGCATGGGAGTAGCTCTGATAGTCAAGGCAACGGCCTGGGGGAGCTGGGAGAAGGGGAGCCCAGGGGACTTGGGGAAGCTGGCCAGATGGTGCGCGGAGAAAGCGCCCAGCTGTGGGACTCGGGGAAGCCCCCTTCGCCGCCACCGCCGCCAGGGAAAGTACTGAGGGGGAAGCAAGTAGCTTCCCCAGGACTAGGGCTGCCAGATGTCTGGCAAAGGGAGGATGTGTACTCCTTTTTACCTTCATGTCCTCCCTCCTCCAGACATTCTAAAAATAGGTGAGTTTTTCCAGCTTGTTACTTTTTATGAGTAGAATGCTTAAAAAAAAAAGCGCCCAACACAGGGCTCAAACCCATTAGCTTGAGGCTGTCTCCTGTACACACAAAGCAAAGGGGAGCCAAACATATAGGTTCCTAGAGGCTCCTATAACAACAGCTTCAGTGGTTTAGTTGGGAAAGCAACAGTCTCTTACTCTAAGGGGTGTGAGTTAGAGACCTGTGCTGAGCATTTCGATTTTTTTGGACCATGACTCCCTGCAAAAGGGCTACATTGGGGAAAAAAACCCATACCAAATCCTAATAAAATGAAGGAAAATAAAGTATATTATGAATAAAATTACTAACAGGGCACATGTGAATTGGTTAGAAACAATATAGAACAATTATTATTATTATTATTAGTAGTAGTAATTGTAAAACAGGCTGCTGTGGAAATGAAAAAGCAGTGAGTCAACTTTTTAGGTGCTTCTCAAGTTTATATTTGCAAATCTAGTTTTTTAACTTTTTTTAGTCTCATGAACATTAATGAAAGGGGCATGGGAAACTTTCATTTACTGAAAAAAATCAGTTTTCAGTAAAATAAAACATTTTGGGTTTTTTTTAATTTTAAAATAATTTAAAAAACACAATTTTGTGCTGTTTTAATTCTGCATTCATTATCATTACCACTTTCCTTGACATAATATGGTAATGACAGCAATGTTTCCTCTAAGCTGATGATGCAGCTACGCATGTTATGGATATGCTATGGTGGCCAGTGGGCAGCAAGCAAGGGGCCCAATATAGGTCTAGGAACTTGCTCACCTGCATCCATAACTTGCTCACCTGCATCATCACCTTAGAGGGAATACTGCCACCGACCCACCCACCCATGCTGTGCTGGAGGGAGCAGCCCGCAGGGAGGCCGGGACCCACGCCATGCTTGCTCACCCAGCAGCGTGTGGCCTCCTGAGGGCTGGGGAGGCGAGGGATCAAGCCTGCCCCTTACTCAGGCTGCACTCCAAGGCTTTCAAATGAGAACAGGCTTCGGCTGCTGGTTCTTTTAATTCCTATGATGAGATATCTTTGCATACAAAGAGAGTGGTTCCAGCCTATATTTAGCTACTGCATATGGTGAAGTTCAACACGGCACCTTCAACATTAGGCATACATTTGTTACATTGCCAGTAAGGATAATTTCTGTGAACACAATGGCCACTGCAGCACATTGGGTCTGGCTCTACCCATAAGCCAATGAGGTACTGGCTTGGGGTGACGATGCGGGGCTCTGGGGGCAAGCCGGACCCTGCGCTCCCACCTCTCCCCTGATCCAGCCACTCTGTCCCTGTGGGCAGAGCAGGCCAGCCAAGGAGCAGACGCCACTTTCTCACCCTGCCTGTGGGCTGGCTTTCCCCACCCCCAGGGTGGAACAGCTGGCCAGGTGAGGTGTGGGAGAGCAGAGCACCGCCTCCGGGCTAGCCTGCTTTGCCCCTGGGCCAGCTGTTCCATGTCCTTGGGGTGGGGTAAGCCGGCCCAGAGTGGAGGCTGGGTTCCACGCGTTCACTCTCCCCCTACCCCTCAGCGGTGCAAAATCAAAAGCCAGCTCCGGGTGCCACAGCCCCTTGAGCCGGCCCTGCAGGACATACTCAGAGAGGGAAAAGGGGATTCTGTGGGGACTTGAAGTCAACAACTGGGATTCATTAGCCTTCCCATGGCCTTGTCTGTGCAGATAGCACCACAGGACTATGTTCATGCAAAATGTACGTTGAGATGGGCTGTCAAGACTCCTGTACAGCCAGCATTTTTAATGAAGAAAACGTCAATTATAATAATCTGTGAAAGTCCTGTGGCACCACAAAGACTAACAAATCTCTTAGGGAATAAGCATTCATGGGCTACAATCTACTTCATCAGATGCTTGGTCAGATGTTCCCTCTGGAACTATAATCTATTCTGTTTTTTAAAAAGTTTTGTGATTTATAAGGTTGGACATCAACACATGTTGGAATTCATCCAAACTGAAAAAAAAATAATTCTAGTTATTACAATTACACACTTTCTTCAGGCTAAAAGATGGGGTTGTAAAAGGAAAGAAAGAGACGCACAAAGCAAGCCAGAAAAAGGAAAAAGGGACGCAGTTGTGCATAAACCAAAACAGCCATAGGTCTCATTTCACTGTTTCTCCCCAAAAACAAAACTGCTCATAACCCAAGTTAGTGCTCTAAGGAACAGAGGGGCAGTAAATGTGCACTTTGTCAGTAAGATTCTAAATCCCTACCTGAGCTCTCAAATAGAAAAAACCTGATTTAATAAAGGGGAACAGAGAATCCACAAACCATGCTTATTTTCAGTTCAATTCAGGAGTCTAATTATGTATTTAGAAGCCTACTTTTAAACACCAAGCCTTTCTTATTTTTAATATTCCTTATACTATTGTACATCGGGGAAGAAAGAAAAACAAATGAAAAATCAACTCTATTATGGATAGAGAAAGAAAAAATATTTTCACCTTCTTCACGTCTGACTTTTGGCTGAGTTTCCCAGACGGCGGCAGAGTGGCAACTGTAAAATTGTTTGGATCCTCACAGTCACGAATTTTGGATTCCTTTATCAGCGAGTCAAGTTTCTTCTTTGCTATATTCTCTACTCGCTTCCGATTGGTGGAAGCCTATCAATGAAATAGTCATCAAATGAGGGCACAGGGGTGTTCCAACTATAGGAAATGCAAACTAAAATGGCCCATTAAGTGGGAAAAAAAAGAAGAAAAGGTGGCAAAAGAAAACAGAGGCTGTGCTCTAACATACTGCTATTAACTACTGCACCCCATGCCAACAGCCCAGCAGTCTTTTACTTTATACACTGTGAAACAAGTAACATTGTCAGTTATCTGCAACAAATACCCAGTGTTTGGCTTCACAGCAGATATGTAGGCATGTGAAGCCCTATACTGGAGATGTGTTACGAAGTATAACCTGAAGCCACAATGGGATGAAATTGAAACACTTTGCAAATAAATACATACATACATAAAAAGAAAACAACCTCTGGTTGAATGGAACCAAACCAGATTGTCAGCAAGGCTGATCATGTGGCACGTGTTTTGTTACCAAGCCAGTGATGTGCTACCTGAAAACAGCTGGTATTGAGGTGACTCCTTGGACACTTGACTAGTGCAAGCTCCATTCTGAAGAATTCATTTATAAAACAGCATGATCCATTTTCACTACAGTGATTGCACTTCACCATTCTCAAGAATGTTTAATTTTTGCACACACACAAAGGCTGAATAAAACACAGCATTTCTATTGCACATCAAGTCTGATGGCATTTAAAGAGCTCAACCCCATCAACTGCTTGTTACAGAGTGGATGCAGGAATCATCTGAAATGGGAGCAGCTAGAGAATCAGGTCTTTCCTAGTTAAAAGGTAATGTTTATTATTGCATATTCCTGCCCCCTTCTTCCAGGCAGGTTGTTGAATGACGGGGTGAAGAGTGATGGAAACACAGAGTTCCCCTTTCTGTCCATGCAGTTTGCATGGGGCAGCTCACAACTGCAGATGTTTTGAAGATTTAAAAAAAACCACAGAAACAAACAACAACAGAAAAACCCTCACAGCTTGTGTTTGGTTAACAGGCCTTAGAACGTCCTGATTAATTTCATCAGCAAACAAGCTGTCGTTTACCATACTTTTCAAAGCTTCCCTCTAAACTAAAGTGAGCCAGGTCTAGCAAATCTGGAATCCCAGATGTCAGGAAAAGTGAGACTAGAACAAATTGTTAGTTAATGAGGACAAAGATGTAAGCAAGGCAGTGGCTACGGAGGCCTTATGGAAAGTAATGTGCCCAGCTATAATTCATAACAGGGAAAGCTATGTGTCCTTATAAGGAAGAATGATTTTCTTACTAGCCTCCATCTCTCTCTGCCCATTTGAGGGAGGAAAACTAATTTTGTCTTCCTTGTTTTAAATAAAATCTCATGTGAGAGCTTTGTCAAAGGGAACTCAAAAACAGGGAAAGTCACAAAAGTTTCCTTTGACCAAGTATCTGGAAGCTTGCATGTTTACATGAAAAGTTAGTTAATGATGGAAAGCCTGCAAGAACAGATTCCTGAGATACTTCCTGGTTCCAGCAGGGATGTAAAAATGGCTCCCTTATTGCTTTCTGATACATGGTACTCCCTGGTGAGTCCAGGGAATGAAGACAAAGGCATGTGGGAAAATTTTGTCAATTTCCAAAAGGATAGCCATGTTAGTCTAGTCCAGCAAAATAAACAAGGAGTTGTGTGGCACTTAAAGACTAACAGATTTATTTTTCGCATGAGCTTTCGTGGGAGAAAATCCCACTTTGTGTTCACCCATCTTCGAAGCATCTGACAAAGTGGGATTTTCTGCCACAAAAGCTCATGCGAAAAATAAATCTGTTAGTCTTTAAGTGCCACATGACTCCTTGTTTTTACATGGGAGAATACCAAGGATGAAGGAGAACAACACAGCTGCGTGAATTTTGCCTACAACAGTAAAAAGGTCTAGTTTTAGTTGAAGTCTGCAGAGTTGGAGTGTCCCCTTGGTTCTTATTTTATCCAATTTACCCATCTCTAGCTGCTCCGTGTATGCAACCACAAAGGTAGGTAAATCAGATTGTAGTTCATGTGAATGTGGGACTTGAAGTATAATTTGGTTTGCCCTTCACCTCAATACCCTCAAACCATTTTTGTTTCCCTGATTCACATACTCCTTCCTTGGTAACAGGACTGATCCCACATAGCATCAAGTTCAGCAGGCTAACCTCTACCACCACGCTGGGTGCACAGTACCTTCCACTTTGAATGGATGTAATGCCAGGCAGAGAGAAAGAGACAAAAGCCATAGGAGCAAAGTGTCAGAACATCACAGAATTCAGAGCAAACAATGAAGATCAATTCTTTTCCTTAAGGTGGATTTCAAGGATCTCTCCCCCTTCAACATTAGTAGAGCTCTAAAGAGAAGTTCTTAAACAATACATTTGTACCCATGACATGAGAGGAGGAAATAGTCTAAGGGACAAAATAAAGGACTGCAAATGTGACACACATCCAAAGCAATCTGGTTAAATGTTATTAAACATTTCGACTGTCTCTTTTATATTATGTTCCCATAAGCTGTAATGCCATACTCACTGCATGCCAGAAGATTAAGTGTCAGAAGGATTTTACTTCTAAAAAGGAATGAATGAATAAGGTGTTTCCAGGCTGAAGTAAGCAGAAATGAACAGCTTCTTTCCCTTTTAACACATTTGTACAGTTAAATCCAACAACGTACAGCATTCAGCAAGTCACGGAGTGCTTAATAAAGGGCCACAGAGCTGAGGAAAATGTTCTACAGAAAAGGCCCAGTTTGAGAAGGGATAGAAAGCATTGAAAGAGGGCTCAAATTATTTGGAAGAATACTCCATTATATAGCCCATCAAGGCACAAAAGAACTTCTAAGAAGTCATTTTTATCTTAAACATATAAAGGAAAGTGAGGAAAAAGCAACAGGACTGCTGTTACCCACTGTGATTTCCCATTGATTAAGCAGCTGCTGTTCATTTCTGCAGTCTATTCTCTGACACACAGAGTGTCAAGTTTACAATGAAATACACACAGAGGTACAGCGCCACCTCTCCACAGGGTATGTTTGATATATTTATTACATACACCCCAACATCCAATGGATATTTATGGACCTGATTTTTCAGAGGTTCTCATACTGTTGCAGGTCTCAAAAAGACTTCAGAAGGAGATGAAGTTGTGTAGCATTTTTGAAAAATCAGATCATATAGAGCCACACCATGTGTCTTTCTCACTCATACACATGCTGACCCCACTGCCGTGGGCTTGATTTTCAGAAGAACGAAGCATCCCCAACTCCAGATAAAGGTGACTGGAGCTGTGAGCACTCAGAACCTCTGTGGGAGGGAAATCAAAAGAAACCACGTCCAGACATATATGTAATATTTGTTACTAGAGCAGATTGTGTAGTTATGTCAAATCCAAAGATGAGAAAGAAACTTTCAACTCTATAGCAAGGGTAAACCAGGTTCAAATAAATTCCTGCTCTGTTTGAATCAGTCATCTGGGATGAACAACTCTGTTCTGAGAGTTACAGAAGAGATGGATCTGCCACATGCGATGCCAGTTCCATTCCCACAAGGCTGCCCTGCATATGCTGAGGTGCCTCTGCCTGAACTGAAAACCTCAGGTTTTGATTCCAAAAGAGACTTTGAAACAATTCCATTTCTGTGAAAATGATTGAAAGGTTGGTTTTCCACCAAATTCCAATGCAGTTCTATCAAATTTTGAAGCCTTGAAAGTTGCCATGAAACAGATTTGTCATCCTGAGGTCAGCTCCATTTCACACACAGATGCACACTCCTTAAAAGAAATCTCACAAAGTCTGAGAGCCATCTGTGCCTGAATGTACTTTTACATTTCAGAAGACCTAAGCCAAAGATCTCAGCATTCATCTCACAGGAACAGGTCAGCATATATTTGAATAGAAATGGCCATTTTACTCACATCTCCATTCATTAGTTTGCAGTCATCATCAATCTCATCAGCACTGTCTTCATCAGACACTTCTCCTTCCTCTGCATCATCACTAATGTTGGCTGGAAGTTTCTTGCCCTAGAAAATGAAAGGATTAGACTGGTAAGCTAAACATGTATTTTTGATACAATGAGGGAAAAGAGATAATGTGCAACTGGAGACAAGAGAAAGGCTCAGAGTTGAGGCAGCTTTACCGAGGTCTGTGGAGCCCACGTATCATCAGTTCAGCTAACCACAGCTTGTCAAGTGATCTACTAAAGAACAAACAAGGACTGACTCTCCCTCAGTCTGTACTGGAGGGAAAAAGTGTTTCTGCCTCCTTTGTTCATTTGCTTTAATTATTGCCTTGGGTAATCCCAGAGGAGACTGAACTGATGCAAGAAATTTAGGGGAAGTCTACAGGGTGGCAAGATTTTGGCAGCAGTTAAAGGGAGCTATGCGAAGTATTAAAATACCTTGTGTATCTCCTTTCGACTGCCTACGACCTACTTACCATGGTGTCTTCAGTACACTGAGTTGAAGGGAGTATTATAAGTAAGACACGAGAAGTAATTCTTCCACTCTGTGTTGAGTAGGCCTCAGATGAAGTATTGTGTCTAGTGCTGGGCAACACATTTCAGAAAAGATGTGGACAAACTGGAGAAAGCCCAGAGAAAAGCAACAAGAATAGGTTTGGAACACTTGACTTATGAGGGAAGATTGAGAGAACTAGGTTTGTTTAGTCTGGAAAAGAGGAGCCTGAGAGGGGAAAGGATAACAGTTTTCATGTACCTAAAATGCTGTTACAAGAGAAAAATTGTTTTTAACCCCTGATGGTAAGAAAAGAAGCAATGGGCTTAAATTAAGGCACGGGAGGTTATGTTGGACATTAGGAAAAACCCTAACTGTCAGGGTGATAAACCACTGTAATAATTGCCTAGGCAGGTTGTGGAATCTCCATCACTGAAGTTTTTTAAGAGCAGGTTAGACAAACACCTGTCAGGGATGGCTTAAGAGGTACTTGGTCTTGCAATGAGTGCAGGGGACTGGACTCGATGAATTCTCATGTTTCCTTCCAGTTTCTATAATTCTACTTACTGGGCTGGTCTTCTGAGATTGACTTCCTGATCAACTGAGTGGGTCTTCACAAACCCTATCATCTGACTAGGAAGATCAATCTGATGATGGCAAATTTGCAGGTACCAGTGAAGATGGCTCCACAGTCAGGAAAGAAATGATTATGAGGGGATATGCTGCTAGGCACCAGATTTTCAGAAGCGCTGGTGATGTGATGTGGTCAGATTTTCAAGGGCATTCCCCTCCACACAGGAGATCCACTTTCTCAACCCTACAGTACAAATCAGGGATAGACACCACCCCGTACTGAAAACCTACTGATTGGTATAGTTACCTACACTCCTCGAGCCTCCATCCTAAATGCACCACACGATCCATTGTCTACAGCCAAGCCCTAAGATATATCCGCATCTGCTCTGATCCCTCAGACAGAGACAGACATCTTGAGGATCTCTATCAAGCATTCTTGAAACTACAGTACCCACCTGGGGAAGTAAGAAAACAAACTGACAAGAGCTAGACGGGTACCCCGAAGTCATCTACTACAGGAGAGGCCCAAGAAAGAAAACAACAGAACACCACTAGCCACCACATACGACCCTCAAGTCAGACCTCTACAACAGATCATTAGGGACCTACAGCCTATTCTAAAAGATGATCCCTCACTCTCTCAAGCATTGGGAGACAGACCTCTCCTTGCCTACAGACAGCCGCCCAATCTTAAACAGATACTCACCAGCAACTACAGATCTAACAACAGAAACATTAAAGCAGGCACACACCCCTGCAACAAACCACACTGCCCAGTCGGCCCACATATCTGCACAGTAGATACCATCATAGGTCCTAATCAAGCCTGCTGCTCCATCAAAGGCTCATTTACCTGCTCATTTACTAATGTGATCTATACCATCATGTGCCAGAAATGCCCCAACATCTTGTACATTGGACAAACAGAACGATGCCTGCGCAAAAGAATAAATGAACATAGAGCTGATATCAGAAATCACAAAACAAAAAAACCAGTTGCTGAGCACTTCCATCTTTCTAATCACTTGATAAATGATGTGTTAACAGCCATCACGAGAGATGACTGGGACATCAAGACTTCAAAGAGAAATAGATGAACTCGAATTAATATGCAAATTAAATTCTGTGAAAGCAGGATTGAATCGAGACTATGGGTTCTTTTCCCATTACAAAAGGTAATTTGACTTCAGGCTTCCCAGGGTTTGAACCTAACAACTGCTCTAATTTGCTGTTACTGTATGATCTGATCCTATGTTTTACACCCCCTTGCATTTATTTTCATTCCATTCTGTAAGTTCACCCATCTTCGAAGCATTTGACGAAGTGGGATTTTCTCCCATGAAAGCTCATGCGAAAAATAAATCTGTTAGTCTTTAAGTGCCACACGACTCCTTGTTTTTATTCAGTGTGCAGTCACTCCAATGGTTCTCAGTGGGAGATCACGAGACACAAGCAATTCTGAAGGTCCAGACATGGAATCTCAGGCAGAAAAGTGTCTGCAGTGGGTCCAGCAAGCTCGTAGCCCTTAGCTCAATCACTTTCAGGCTGGATTTGGCTCATGATTGAATAGTAATGTAAAAAGGAAGTCAGGCTTTTCTAAGCCATGCCCACTCACCAATGAGACATTCTGTGCCCACCTAAGAGATGGGTACTGCACTCCTATCTGCCCTGCCCAAAGGAGAGGTCTTCCCTTCCCATTGCTACCTCTCTCCTTCTGCAGTAGCTACTACCCCTTGCTGCCACATGAAGCCAGTGTGAGGATTCCAGATTTCCTAGTGTTCTTCAAAACAGACACCATCTCACAAAGCAAAGGGTGGCAGAAGGCAATGAGCTGGTATTACAGCTTCATGCAGTGAACTAGAGCAGAGGCTGGACTTGGAGCTTTTTCAGGAAGGGTTAGGATGATGGGACATTTCAGAGCATTCAGGGCTAAGAGCTATCACTGCTGCTTAAATCTGACCCTTTGCAATGGCTGAAATGGCAGTGAAAGGAGGAACAGGAGCTGGTGATGAGTCTCTAGTTGTTCTATCTGTTCAGCCCACACAGGAAAGGGCAGCTATGCAGAGACTTATCACCAACTTCCTTCCAAAGGGCAGTCACCAATATTTGCAAGCACAAAAGCAAATAAGCACATACAATTAAACCAATGAACCTGCACAGTCCCCAGCAGAAGCTCTGCAACCTACTAACCAAACAGACACATCAATCAAACCAGAGTAGAATCATTGAATGTACCAGGCCATTGCCCCCTGCCCTTTTGCCACCCCCACACTTGGCAGCATAGGTAAAGTAATTCCTATTGAAAGTGTGGATATTTAACAGATAAGTAATATCAACTGTGCAGTGATTGTTCCTGAAAGTGGGTGTTTATCACCTTACAGAATCAGAGCTGGGTTGAGCAAGCACCAGTCGTTTCTGGATCACCTTGGGGAGAAGGTTTAGAGGTGAGGCCATTGTGTCACTCCACGGCTGTCCATCCCCATTTTGTCTCATGGGAATTCTTGCACTTCTTTGGTATGGTGTGGGTCAGAAATGCCCCAAGGAAAGCTTTTTAAGACATTTCTACTTTATTATGAAACTTGAAATGGAAAGGATGTGAAGAATACAGCAGACAGAGGTTTTTTTCAAATGTCAAAGGTTTGGAGCAGTCTCTCAATTGATCTAAGCCAGGTAGTCATCCTGATTCACAGGGTAGTTGATTGGAGTCTGTCTCATAGCTCATCTCAGTCCCTGTACAGTTACTCAACACCACACACCCCAGGCTTATAGCAGGACTGGTCTAAACTTAAAAATTAGATTGACCTATCTGTGTTGTTCAAGGTTGTGAAAACTTTCACATCCTCAGCACTTAAGTTAAGTTGACCTAACCCCTGGTGTAGACATGATTAGATCAGTGAAAGAATTCTGTTGACTTCACTGTTGCGTCTCTGAGAAGTCGACTACCACATCAATAAAAAACCCTTCTCTTGGCACAGGAAGGGGCTATGACATAGTGCTACATTAACACAGCTTCAGTGCCATCACCTTGCTGCTGGAACAAACACTTAATACCATTTATTCTCTGAAAACACCCTTGACATTTCCAGTGGCCCTTTTGGTACACTAGCTTTGAATAAGTAAGCTGAATAACAAGCAGCTGAAAGTATTTCTTGTTAGCGATGTCTAGATGACAACAAGATTTGAAGAACTTGTGCTAAGTGCCTAATAGGCTCTAATGGTCTTGAGATGCACCTTCTGTATCCGTCATGGACATAGCAGTGTTCTGTGCACCAGAAATGAAACCTAGACCCACACAGGCATAAAGGAAATATGGCAGGCAACACAGAAAGAATACAGGTCACAGAGAGATTTTAGTCAACAGCTGTAAAGTTATTTGTATTTTCAGGTTAAGAGAGGAGCGAAAAATCCACTCATTCTGGACTGAAGAGAGGCAGAAAGGCTGGCAGAATAGAATGGGGAAGTCAGCATGGCAGCAGGGCCGTAACTATGGCTGGGCTGATGGGGCACAGTCCTGGGCAGCCCAAAGCGGCTCAGTAGAGCCATGCTAAAGGGGTGGCTTTGCGGTGCTGGCTCTGAGCGCCACTAATGGGAAAGGGTGCTTTCTGATAGGAACGCCCCCTGGGCGGCAAAACACCGCATTATGGCTCTGCATGGCAGCATTAATATTTAAATCTCTACAATCAGAAGTGATTTGGTTTCTAGTTTTTTTGGGTCTCCACTCAGGACCATGTAAAATGAACCTTCCTCATTAAATCTAAGAAGTCACTTGGACTTTTAGAGACTAATTTGGTTTTCCAGTAAAAGCTCTAGAATGGCTAAGGTGGCTGGTCTGGATGCAGAACTGGAATCTCTTGCCAGCTCAGGTGGCATCCCATGGCAGCCCCTGCCCTGTTCCCAGTAGATCACCCAGGAAACAGGAACCCAAATTGGGAACAACAAGAAGTTTTAGCCAAGCACAGAGGTGAAAAAATATAGAGAGAGTTGATTCATGACCAGATCTGCCCTTCTGAGACAAATGTTACAAGTTACTTCACACATTGATTGATGCTAGAAGGATTCCAGAGTGATGTTGGATTTAGCTGCAGTCAAACAGTTATTTACTTCAGCTGGTAAAAACCTACTTTGAGCAGTGACTATTTTCAGTGTCTTATGGAAGAGTCAGCAGTCAGATGAAGCAGCCCTGGCTTTGAATGAAAACTAGGGACCAAATACAAATTCTTCTTTCAACCAGGCAGTGGATGCTGCTTTTTATATTGTCATCCAGTTACACAGATATGTTCCAACAAAGCCACAAGAGCTGCCCAGCTGGCACCCTTCCCTTTCACCGTGAGTCTGGACTGTTTGAAAGCACATATGATAAACCTAAAAGTTCAGGACATTTCCAAAAGGAGCTGGAACAGCTTTGCAGGTAACTAAACTTTTACATGGAAAACATCTCACTGAGATTTGATGTCAGTGAATATATTACTGAGGCAACAGATAAAACAGGCTCCCCTGCAACAGTTCCATTTCTTTTTATACAACATATTCTGGACTGGAAAGATTAGAAAACAGTTCTTCTATCATTCCATCCTGGGTGTTGCTCATTCCAGTTAAGAACACAGTCCTCTCATGGGCATTAGCTTTAACAGCATTTAAGTGTTCCACCCTGAGGGAAGCAGAAAAAGACATTGACTAAAGTCTTGGTGTAAGAAAATACTCTTTCAATTTGTTAAAATAATTTACAGCATGTGCAATGAACCAGGTTTCTAAATCGTATAACCCTGTCAGCTCTTATTTACTCCCCCCCCACCAAAAGATACCCAGAGGCACCAAAATCAACAGCACAAACTAACGGCCTGAAAAATGTTAGCTAATATAAAACACAAACACATATATACAGGTGACATTTTCCAATTCACAGGAGAGAAACTTAATGTCTAAGCGAGAAACTGCTATGTTTTGAGCCAATGTAAAATGAACACAGAATGCAACAAGGTTACAGTGAAAGCCAGCTAGACACATTTACCTTAATTTGGGTTAAAAATAGAACTTCCTAGATGAGTTAAGTGACCGATACTCATTAAATTCTGATCTGCACCACACAATAGCAAGTGCAGCAGGGGATGCAAGGAATGTCTGCTGTTCTGTCCCAAACTTGCTAAAATAAAGATGACTGGGAGAATTGAAGGAATTGTCTGACAAGCCCATTCAAGTCCTTATTCCTACCATTCCCATTTGTTGTGTTTCATCTAGATCAGGGGTCTCAAACATGCGGTCCACAGGCCGCATGTGGCCCCTAAAGCTATTTCCTGTGGCCCGCAACAACACAATCATTACTGATATTTGCAAAATCATTGTATGAAAAGGTTTCAGTCATTCAGCCCTCAGGCTAGCATACTAGTCCTCATGCGGCCCTCATGGTGATTTGAATTTGAGACCCCTAATCTAGAATTTTCTGCTGATGTTTTTGTTGAAATTTCAGTTTTGAAACTGAAACAAGCAATTCAACAATAAAATAATATAAAAACATCATTTTTTTTTAACAGAAGGGATGGCCTTAAAGGAAAATATAAAAGGGAGAAAACAAGTAATTCACATTGGTAAGAATTGTTGTATGTGGAATTTCAATCCACTTGAATGCTTTTGTTTGCAAAAGGTCAGATAGCCAGTTTAGAGAGTATAATGTCATGGTCACATTTATACTGGACAGCTGACCTTTTGCAAACAAATGCATTCAAGAGGATTAAAATTCCTCATACAGCAACTCTTACCAATGTAAATTACTCGTTTTCTCCCTTTAAGTGTGTTCCTTTAAGATCATCTCTTCCAAAAATCTTGGCTTTATATTATTTTTGTCTTTTTGGTCTTCAATCAAAAAGAAAAGTAGATCAAATCTTAAGAAAATAACTTTATTTCTATCATGGAAATTATCACCTCTTCTGCAATTACTTCAACTGGACCAAGTTCTTCCCACTGCATCTAGGCAAATTACAAAGTTGGCTCAGTTCCTGCAAAGCATTCTGATCACAGACACAGGGGCCTATTAGCTTTGAGGAGATGATCTCTTCTATTTGCAGCTTGTCTAATAAAGCAGACTCTGCTTGCTGCCACAGAAATGTGTCCAAATGTATGTAACTTCATGATCTTTTTGAAGTCAGATATTTCATTAAGTCCTGCTGCTGCCTTATGCATTTTTTGAAGGCAGGTGCTTCATTCCTCCAGAGATGCATTCCTTTGCCCTCTCCTATTGCATACACTCAGGGTTCTGGTTAGTGACAGTTGCTGAAACCACACTAGCCTACTTACCGCTTTGGAGTCCTTATATATGATCTTTGAGTGGGCCCTCAAGCTGCCACACTGACCCCTGGGGAAGACTACAGCTGGAAGACAGTTGAGAAGCTGCAGGGCATGTTAGTGGAGAGAGGGGACCCTTAATCCTCAACTAGCTTTTCAGTGCCAAGAGGGATTTGACCTGGCAACCCCTGGGTTCCCACACTGTTGCCCTAACCCCTATAAGGCGGCTGACTCAGGGACTTCAAGGAGGCCACCACACACATCAGCGAAGCTATAAGCCTCAACAGGCTTCTCAGCCCCAGGCACGGATTGATCCAGCAACCCCAGCTTCCTAAGCTCCAGCCCTAACTGCTGCACCGCAGGGCCATGTCTGTATCAGAGTGTGTGCTGGGAGCAGGTTGACTCAGGCACTGCAGCCCCTTACACTTTCACTTCCATGCGTGAGGTAGGAGATAGAGACACACAAGATGGACCAAAGTTAACATAAAGGTTGTCTAATAAAAACATTCAGGGCACATACCCCCAGATTCCCTGACCACAAGCCACTTCTCTACACCCCCTGACCACAAGCCATCCCCTCATACCTCTGGCCCAATCCAGCCACCACCAGTGGTATCAGCCCCAAGCCTGCCACCCACAGTGCCAGCCCCAGAAGCCACCCCAGACCCACTGTGGTCACCACCCCCACCACCAGGCCCAAGCCACAGCTAGCTCCCCGGCACTGGCCTTGGGGTGTGGGGAACCAATCCCTGGGCTTTCTGGGCCAAGCCCCTGTCCTCATCTCCCTCCCCTCCACGATGCTCCCCAATCCCACACCTCTGTCCTGCTCTTGCCAAGGCTCTACCACACACCCTGGCCCTGAGCCCTTTCCTTTTCTTCCTCCCATTCTCTGTCCCTACTTCTGAAAAGCACTTCCCATTGAAACCTATAACCATTCCACCATCTGCTGGAGAAAGGTAGGAAAGTACAGGGAATACAAACAGACAAGGTGGAGCAAAGTTAATATAAAGACTGTCTTAAAAAGTTTACAGAATCTTTAAGTAGAATCTAACTGTAGCTGAAATGTCAGAGAGAATTTTCTTCAGTCAGAGCTGCGCTTGGAAAAAATACTGCTCTTCAGACCCACTTGGGATTATGTGAGAGACAGTTTTCATACTCTGTATAGCTGACAGGTCCTTCCCAAACACTCTGGTTGCAAAAATGCTGTTGGTTCAGCCTCAGGTGACAGCTGCTTTCAAAGCACACTCCAAAGACAATGTCCATGGAGCTACTCTAGTCACCGACATAAGAAATTTCAGCTTTGGAGTCTCTGCCCAGTCACCTGGCAGTAAGTCCATTCTAGTTATGGACACGGCCATCCCCTGAAAGTGGGCCTAATATCAGAGGACCAGAAGATGTTTCCTGCTTCTTGGGACATCTGTGCCATTTTTAGTCCTCCTTAGTATTGAGAAATACCCCTGTAAGGTGCTGAGTTAGTCCTGAAACTCAAAACCAAGAGGGTGGTTCAGAATCCAAATCCAGATTCAAATGTGAATAATGGCTACTTGTTATAGAGAGGAACCAAAATTCCAGATGGAATTTTGAGTGATTTGATTGATTGAAATCTGGGTTCAAGTTCTGCAGCTTGAAAGCACCTCTAACAATTGGATTTAAGTGAAGTGCTGGGAGTTTATAACCTAAAAGAGCTTAAAAACCACCAAAGAAGAGAGTCAGAAAGCTAACACAAGCTCATCTTTTACCTTTACTAATATCTTTCCTTTAAGACTTTCTGGGGAAGGGAGTTTGGTGGAGTCTTCATTGCACACTGAAGACAGGTCCAGCTTGTCCCCTAGGATTTCGGTAAGATACTGAGCCATCTTCTTTTGCTGGAGGACGCTGCAGTGGTTCTCAATGGATAAAACAACAGGATACCTGGAAAAGAAACAGTCAAGAAAGATTATCAGCACACACAGCTTTTTACTGAACTGATGGAGAAAGAACTTTGTGAGTCCAACCGATACAGCAGCTCATTATGACCAACACCAGTTACTGGTATTCTCCTGCAGCAGGGCACAGGGGTGGTGTCCTGTTATGGACCTAAGACCAACTGAAACCACTCTGTGTATCTTATTTCCATGTGCAGGGATGATGTTTGCCTTCCAGTATCTCATGAAGAGTTCTGTGGAGATTGTTCCTGGATTTGAAATAATAAAAGCACTATAGAAAGCATTATGTTTAATAACCACCTAGAGCTTCTCCTCTGTTGATTTACGGGTGCTTTATAAAGGAAGGTCAGCCTCCTTATCCTGTATTGAATCGCTTTTCTGAGTGCTGGGCCTATTCATATGCTATTGGCCATCAGATGCTGTGGTACAAATAATTTTTTCTCATGTTTTAGGTTTGCATCAAATAATCATATCATTTCATTCTTTTGTAAATCAAAAGTTTTTTTTGTCAGTATTTTATATAAAGCAAATCAAACAAAGTGGGCAGAGTCCCTCATTCCCACCTCACAGGACTGTTTGAGTAAAATGCTTACCATTCATCTGGCCTCACCTTACTCATTGCACCTTTCATCATCTAACAATTGCACAGTAACTACAGAGCATAAACAGCTTGGTGACAGATACACAGCCAAATCCTAATGGTGCATCATTCTATTCATGAACACAGCAAGTCGCCAAGCCCATTTAAAAAATACAAATGAACTGCTCTTCTGAAGACAGGCTATTCAGAGATGATAAACAGTGAGATGGAAAGTCCCATAAAATGATGGCAACTAGAGAAATGCTGTATGAAATACCACGCAGTTTATCCACGCGCAGGCATACACTGGTCTTAGAACCAGCCACCTCACTGTATAAATGGAAAGAGACCAGGCCAAAGCCACCAGACAGTAAGTGTTTTTATGACACCATTCATTGGCTGTTCTTAGGGATGCATGATTCTGCTAACAGATGACTTGATCAATAGCTCACAGAGATAAGTGAAAGTGTTTTTATTGATTTCAATAGAATTTGGATCCGTCTACAGTTTTCCCATTTTTCTATCATATTGGAATATACAGCCAAAAGGTTTACAATTTGGAAAGACTAATTACTGACTGATCCTACTAACAGCACTGCATCCAAAAGGAACAGAATCATATCTGTGTGGCACTCTAAAAACAGCACATGATCACCTGGACAGCAGGACTCAGTTTGAAGCTTAGCTCTTGATTATTGTTAAGTAAAGACCACATAAAAGAAATACACACACAAAGGTGAGACTGGTGCCAAAACAAGTTCATGATGAAAGTCTAACAACCTAGACAGTATCCCATAAAGGACGCATCTTAGAAGCCAATCAATTTCCAGCATTACATTCTATCTCAGCATCTATTTTTGGGCCTTCCTGGCTGGGGCTGAGAAATCACATTGCACTCCTTGGAACTCATCAAGGAGGAGTCACAGAATTTTGAAACCAAGGTGATTGGCACTATATATAAACCAAAGTCAGACAGATTCTTGTTGACCTTATTGGTGACACAACTCTGGGACACATGCTGAAGACAACAGGCAATGGGATGTTTTTTTGAAGTGTGATTTCTGAAAGTACCACAGATGGAGGGATACAGGCATCTACAGTATCACCTGGCCCTCCAAAGCCCCACATTGCAAGGAGAAATTACAGTTTGACTTGGACACAAAACACACAAGACAAACCCCCATACTGGTAGCTAATTTGAGCTTAGAGATTTTGCCAAAAGCTTGCTTCTTAGATTGATTTGCACCAGTCTGTGCTATCCTGGCAGATTTGCATTGGAGAGGAAAAGACACAAGTCCAAAAGTATTGTTTTTGTCCTGGTAGACCAGCTCTTGGTCCTTACTAAGAGATAATAAAAAATTAACAACTAATGGTATCAGGATCCCAGGTCCCCCCAAAAGAAGAATCTTTCCTTAACAGCACTAGGAATTACCAGCATTTTAAAGAGATGGAAATACATTTTGAAAGCTAATTGCCTTGCCTTCCATTCCTTCATCACCCAAACCCCCTTGCAAACAGCTGGGATTTTCAAGTCACCAGCACATACAGTAATGTTGCTGTGGCTGAGATGTCAGTAACAGCTCACTCAATTAAGGATGACTGGCTGGCTTCAGGGCACACTTAGGGACCTGGATCAGCACTCAATGAAGTCAATGGGAGTGAGCTCTCAATCAGACTATTAGAGCCTTAACATCCCTCTAGATCTGGTCAGCACTATTGACAAAATTTCTTTTAGACAGAGCCAGAATGGTTTGAAGAGATGCCTTTTTTGAGAGGAAGGTGTTTGGAAGGGAGAGAAAGAGCCAGAGATTCCCTCTCATGCTCTAGTCTGATGGGCAGGGCACTGACCTATAAGGCTAGAGATCCAGGTGCAAGTCTCTCCCTCACTCAAAATCAGATAGATGTAGGATGCAAAACACTGCTCTGAACCAGCAACAGCAAAAACTTATGCCAGGTGTCTCATATCCCAGGCTTAACCACCAGGACAGAGAGACCAAGAGATGCAAACACAAAACTACTTTCCTAAATTAACAAGTTCAGGTGGTGATCAACAAAGGGACACTGTGACACAGATCCATTTCTGCAGGCCTCTTCAAAAGGTTTTGCTTCCATTCTAATGCAGCATGACAGCAAGTTTTAAAACCTCCAAAACTGCTACCAAGAGGCAGCATTATCAACCAGCCCATGGAGTAAAGGCTACTAGCAGCCAGAACCTCCTTTTCTAACACACTCTGCATCGAGGCACATCATACCCTCCAGTCACAAGACAGGAAGATTTGTAGTTAGTAGTATGGGGAAATGGCTGGAAAATATCCACTCTGTGCAAGCTAAAAACCACCACCAACATGCTGGGGAGGAAACATGACACTGCACACATCGCAATATGAGGAGTCAGCCTTCCCATCACGACCTCTCACACTAGTCAGAAATTGCCCCAATGTATTTATGTAGGAATCCACTGAAATAGTTACGTTACTCCACCATATAGCGCATCATTTGTCAATAGCTAGTGGCCACTTCTTTTTTGTGTAAGCTACCCTAGAGAAGCACAAGTCTATGTAACAAATTTGCAGATGGTTTGAGGGACCGCCTGGGTTCTTGGAGATCAGTTGTGCAATCTCTGAAACTGAATGAAAGCCTTCGACCCTCTCACGCTTGCTCAGTCTCTCATCAGAAATGCTGCTGTGTAGAAAGCAGCTGTGCAACAGGGTAAGCTTAACAACAACACCCAGCCATGCCCTGACATTAGCATTCTTCAGCGGGTTCCCTACTTCATCTAAGAAAGATTCAAGGGAAGGGAAAAAAAACAGCTAATTCCATGAGGCACCTGACCCTTTCCTTTCACAGCATCCTTTACCGTGACCTGAAGCCAGTCACCCAGCCCCTTCATCTCAACTAAACAAACACTCCAAGGATATCCAAACAAAGCAACCCGACGCTTCACATCTTAAATGCAGGTTGTGTGTACAGTCAGCTGCACAAAACATCTTCCTACCCTCCTCCCCATGGTGATTCTATGGTCCCCTGGGACACTCTGGAGTCAGACAAATCTCATTTGCCTTGAAAGAGTTGCATTACCCATTGCCTCTCTAGACTTTTGCTGCAAACCTTCCCACCTGTCATTTGGGCTAGAGCCAACTCTCAGACAGTGGCCCTCGTAACACTGGCACGTCCACTGAAAAAGCGCATGGATGAGCTGTCAGCTGTTTCCCAGTAAGCTGGTACTCTCGCTGCCTCTGGCTTGTAGAGAGGAGAATGTGGAAAGCCTCACATGGTCTAGTTATATTTTCAGGCCAATGGTCCACCTAGCCCAGTATTCTGCCTTCCAGTAGTGGCCAGTGCCAGACACTTCGGGGAGAATGTACAGAACAGGGCAACTATCAGACCAACAACAGTGCTGCTTTATTATTCCTCTTGTACCCTAGTCGCCCACTGCAGGAAGAGTCACTAACAAGCAACTTGTTTGGCTGATGCAGTATCGAGTAAGCTTTAGAAACTGTCTTTGCAACAGGGATTCCAATTTACAACACTAGGACTGTGCAGTCAGGGGATACAGAGGAGCTGTCAGCCGGCTGGGTACGTACTCATTCTTGATGAAGGCATATTTGTTGATGGTTTCAATCACATCTTTGAAGAGTATCTTGGAAGTGAGGGTGTAGCCATGGTGCACAATTGGCTCACCATCTGGCCCATCCCAGCAGTCAACTGTAGAGGGGAAACAAACAGAACATTTATCATTAGATCTTAGAGTCATGGATAATTTGGACAGACAAACTTGTGCCCATGTAAAGGAGGGCCAGAGATTTTCCTGGTACTGGGCACATCTTACCGAGCAGCATAACCACCCTTTAGACGAGCTTCATCCTGCCAACCCTGTGCAAAAAACCCTGAGAACTTGCAGCTTCCCACTATGACTCAGTCACAGGACCCGCTCCACATGGTCTCACAGCTGAGTGCAAGCTTGGATTCCCCCTTCCCTCGTCTTTCCCCACCCACAGAAGTCACAGAGTGGTTTCCTCTGCAGGTACTTGTCTGTTATGAAATTCTGTTATGAACAGATGACCCAGATCCCTTCAACTGAGAAAGCCCCAGGCAAACAGATGCTCTTTTGTGAGTGCAGAGGAATATATGGGGAAAGAGATTAACAAACATCCCATTCAGGTTCAGCACAACATTGACAATGGGGAGTAGATTCTCTACAGAGCTCCTCAGGTAGCAGCAATGCCCCTTCTGTGAATTCTCCCTAGCCTTATACTTGCTAACTGGCATATTTCCAGGTAGTGCTTCATTCCCCTGAGCATGTGTTATTGCATCCTTAGGCCTCGACCTGAGTAAGCTGTAGCACTTACCTTCTGGAGACTGTGACCCTCTAAATAGTCATCAAGATCTTGGAGCAGGCACGACATGGGTACTGCTACTTGGAGGTTACTTTAAGCTAACCAACTCCACAGTTGATTCCCCAGGAATAAATAACAGACCTTCTGCAGAGTACAGAGGTTGTCACAACGTTTTTTATAGTGTGACCCTGTTTTCCATACCTCACTTACCAATGGGTTGCAAACCCCTGGCTTGTGTTATGTACACCAATGTCTTCCACTGTTAGAATGGTTCAACCATATGTCACAGACCCTACACAGCTCATGGAGAACTACTATAAAATATCTATGGAGCAATATCTTTCTTCTTTAAAAAGGTGGATTCATAATTTTTATGAGTATAAACAAAGCTGCCCTCAAACACTTCCTGTATCTCTATGTCACAGGAAGTACACTAGTCAGGAGGCCATAAAGGCTACCATCATAGCAGCCTTCTTCTGCCATTACTTGGACAGGAAAGGTACACCTGCCTTTCCCCAGGCCACCTACTTCATTCTCTGGAGAAAAATCATGGATTCTTTCCCTAAAAGATGAGAGACAAACTCTGGAGTCTCCTGATTCCATCACAGTTATTCCTTTCTGTCGTTACCTTCCACGCAGCGGCAGCCAGACTGCAATACCCAGGCATACATGTCCACCCTAGATTGAGACATCAGCTGATCGCCCATGAGGTAGGTGTTATGGGAAGACGTGATGAAGTAGTGGCTCAAAGGCTGGGTCATGTCCTGGTTCACCTGGTAGTGTTCTGGGTTGAAGATGTCCCCTGCTGGGCTCCGTGTGTAATTGGTGAAGCCTATAAGAAAACACAGCCAGCATTAGAGGTTGGTTGGTAAATGTTCTGAATTAACAGAATGTGAATCACAGATTTCTCAGTACAAACTCCCCCCCCACACACACTTTTCCTCTGCTGACACACACACACCTCAGCACCTTGCCTGCTGGGAAGCAATCTGAACATCAGTTTCCATGAGAGCAAAGGTGAGTTTTCCTTTCACAGGACGCATGTTTCGGACTAAGATTTCCATGCCTAACTGGCTCATTGATACTCAAGAAACAGCAATCAGAGAAACCTGGAGGCCAATATCACCTTACTTCATGGCTCTAAACCGGCAAGGCCAATAGGAGAGAAGACAGAGTCATACAGCTGTAAAAGTCCTTTAGACTAATACAGTCTAAACCAGGGATCTCAAACTCATGGCCCACAGGCCACCTGCAGCCCCTAAAGTTATCTCCTGCAGTCCGTAACAACACTTAGAATTTCTCAAATAATTGATAATGCAAAATTTAAAGTGTGTTTACTTACTTACTCTTTGTCTTCCTGTTGATACCTCCATCTTGAACAGAAGTAACTCTTACTTACTTACTCTTGGCATACGTATGTTACTCTTCATTTTGACTACACTTTGTACCACTGTATGAAAATGTTTCAGTGGTGCAGCTCTCAGGCTAACATACTAGTCCTCACGTGGCCCTTTTGGTGATTTGAGTTTGAGACCCTCGGTCTAGATGAAGAATTTGGCAACCTAGCAGCTTCACCAGAATGAACTTCCAGCTCAAAGCTGCTTCACAGCAAAGTTTGCATCCATCACAACATGAAGCATAAGCCATGATCTGGGTTTGTTCCTGCATGATGCCTTTCACAAACCCTTACTTTCCTTTTCAAAGAGACAGTGCTCTGATGGGAATTATTAGGCATATGGGTCTGTAAAAGCAACAAGACAAATGCAGACACTTGGAGAGTGAGCGTATTTGCATTTATGATGTGTAAATGAAAAGGTTATTTGTGCTTTTTTGCTCCTGCTCCTGCTGAATTTATTTCCAAATGTCCACTATTATTTCAGAAGGTCACCAGAGATGATGCTGGACCACAAGAGAAAGAAACTAAGATGTAGACAGATTGTTAGTCAGCGTTCATAGGCCTTCCCTCTCCTATAACACCATTTCACAGACTTTTAAACACTCCATTTTGATGGGAAGAGCTTAGTAGGATTCAATAAAGGAACAAACATTTATGAGGATCACAAGACAGTTCAGAGTTTGAATAGCAAAGATTTTAACATATGTTTCAGAAAGAATATAAACCTTTCTACTTCAGGGCATGAATCCTATCCAGAGTTAATGGGGAATTTTCCCCAGGGGCAAGTGATCCCATATCTATCCACTGCAGGATTTCTTGCACATTCTTTTGAGCGCCTGCTGCTGGTCACGTTTGGAGACAGGATACTAAACAAGATGGATTCCTGATACTCAGATCTATTTGATACACCCTGGCAGCTTCTGTAAATGTTGTTTATTCCCCTCAGTGGGATTCAAACTACAGTTCAGAATGGCCTCACTCATATATCCTTCTGTACTCCCAGAAGGGTAACACTTTATTGCTCTTGCAGACTTTCACTTGTGTAGAAATTCTCACACCAGATAAAACCCAAGGTCTATCTAGTTCAATATCCTGCCTCCAGGTGTGTCCAGTACCAGATGTTTCAGAGGAAGGCACAAAGAACCTATGCAGTACCAAATGTGGGGTAATCTGTCCACCACATTAGGCCTCATCCTGGTCTCAAGTAATTAGAGATTAGCTAATAATCAGAGATTGGCTTAAAGTAAAGCAGGAAATTCCAAAATTTGTTATAAATTAACTAGGATAACTCTGTGTATTCTTACTAGCCACACACTTCAAATCTTGCTAAGGTCTTGGCTTCAAGCATGGTCACTTCCAGAATCTAGTTCTACTTTTTCACATGATGTATCTGTTTTCCATACATCTGGCCTTTTCTTGCTTGTGCTATTTGATGAATATTTTTTGGGAAACTATAGACAGCCTTACTTTGTCAATCGGTCATGGTGGACTGAACTGAAGTGAAGATTCCCCCAAGCCTCTGAAAAGGGGCCTCTCAAAGACACTTTGCTGCCATGGTGTTTACTTTACCTTATGTTTCTTCGTCATTCAGTTCCATGCTAAATTACTGTAGTTAGGTCTCAAGGTAAGAAGTCTTTATAACTTACTGGAGAATAGAAATGAAAAAATAATGCACAAATATTTCTTTCCTAGTTTATGATAGGCAGAAACATGTGATAAATTACTTGAATTAAACAAAATTAGATCAAAGCTCTTTGGTATGGTGGTGCACTCCTGTTAAAATATTCATCACCATCACAGTGGACAGATCAGCTCCTGTTTCCATGCTTTCTCATACTGCAAGTGATAAGAGACTGATATTAGCTACAGTATCACAACCACATCTGGATACGTAGGATGGGAGAGTGGATTGTTTCAGAATATGTATCTATTTGACAGACACATAACCCACATAATAGGTAAATAAAGCAATAAGAAATGCTAAGTGTATCATGTCAAACATTTTAAAGACATTAAAAATAAAATTTACTCAATTTAATATAACAATTTAAATAATTATTTTTGTATGAGAATAAATGATATTTTATTATATAGCCCAGACTTGCAGAATTGAAACAGCATGAAAAGGTATCAACCCAGAGAAAGCTCTACTAAAATCACTTCTATTGTGGAGTGAGAAAAAATTGAAACATTTAGTAACTTGTGTTTAACTGACTGATTTAGAATAAGATAAATACTGAGAATTCTAAATGCAGGTTTGCCTGGAGGTATTACTTGCCTATGTTTTAGCAGCACGTACACTATGCTAGGAGTTGTCCAAACAAGGTGAATGGCATGGTCCTTGCTCTAAAGAGCATAAAGTCTGTAGGCAGAGGGACTAAATCTACCAGTACGTTTAGTACTACTTGCTATTAAATACAAGTCTAGACACAACATACAAATCCATAAGCTTTCCATGAGCCTGTCCTAATATTTCTTTTACTTCTCAGTTGCAGCATCTGTATCTTTCCAGCAGGTCTTTGATGCACTTGGTCTAGATCTTTCCTAATCTTCCAAACAGGGCTGCTGCTTGATTTCGCATCTGTACTTGGGCTGTGACAGATCTATCAATTTTGCCACAGTAACCTTCCTAACAACCAGTCCTTACACCTCTCCTTACAGTCACCTTGAATGTCTGCAGTTGAAAAACTAAACAAGACCACACCTCAGAAAAGGCAGAACACAAAACTGTCACATGGCTAGTGTGTTTTGAGGAAGCACTGCTAAAGGGAAAATGAGCCTAAATCTGGAATAACTCCTGATTGCGTTCTGCACCACAAGAGGGCTGCAGTTTGTTTACTGCCTGGGCTTGAATATTTTATTAAACAGATTAGGTACAAGGGCTGAGTGGCCCAGAAGATGGAAGTCTCTAGGGTCTTCTGCTTGTCAGTGACATGAGTTTGGCAGACTAGCATTCTTGCCCCAGTCTCTTGGGGATACAATAAAGCCAAGCACTACCTGACACATTCAGAGGTCCCATGGTCAGAAAGTAGCTATTTAGAGAGGATTGCAGGTTAGGAGTAAGGGTCATAGGAGACTGGATTTCCTAAATTAGGGGGCAAGGTTTAGGCCAGAAACTGTGATTCACTGCACAAAGAAAGGCAAGATTTGAGGACTCCTTTCACAGTGGCTGCTGGCAACCTGCATACTGCAGAGTTCTGGTCCACTGGTGTGCCCCCCCCCCGCCCAACACTGTCTAGGGTAAGAAGGTTTTGGGTGTTCAATCCACAATTACGTAGATGGACTGACCACTTTTCCTCCATGCAAAGGGAGGAACAACAACTGCAGGGGTTACTCACTGCAAGCCATGGAGTCAGGCTCAAATGTCCTGCCACAGCCAGGGACAACAGGAAAGGATTCCACCAACTTCCTTGAGAGCCTTCCCGAGAAAACCTCAACCCGCCAGCCCATCTGATATGGCTATGCACAAGTTCTTGATCTGTCTTGCAGTACGGGGGCAGCATACCTAGCTCCTGCAGACAGTATTAATCCTGAACTTTAATGGAACACCACATTTCCACAGATGCATACTGACAAGAGAAAGACCACCACCACATCGTCTGTATCTTTATCAAACTTGCTGGTCCCCAAGATACTGTGGATTTGACGTCATGCAACTTGTGATCTAGACTAGACTATGCATAGAATTGCCCAAAGAGAGAAATCATTGGTGATCATGCAGACTCCTCGCCTTGGACTTTCCACAGTGATCCACTATCAGATCACCTTTGTTATGTTTCTTTTCAGAACCGGGGGAGGAAGAAAGCCCTTGAGAAGAAGTGTTAGGAAACTTATTTTCTCCCATAACTGAGAAAGTGTTGCTCACATTCCCCCAATGTATGCACTCGCATGCACACACTCCCTTCTCAGGACTATTACTATTAAAAATCATAACATCCATCCCAAGTGTCCCACAATTCACTTTTCTTGAAACTCTGAAAATTCCCCATTTGAAACAGGGCTTAACAGCTATTCACAATGATGGTAACTATATCCCCTGGTATCTCTGCCTTGTCACAAATCTTTCCTGCGACATCTCTCTTGTTAGTCCTATAGACAGACATGCTGCCATCTCCTAAAAGCATGAAGACGTTCACATCTAGCGAAACAATACATCAGTTGGTTACTGAGTTAGAGAATTACCCAGGAAACGAAAACGCAAAGAAACACTCATCTGAATAAGCCTTCCAATATTGGCCTTCAAGCTGCATGGAAACTCAACCTCGGGATAAATTGCTGAAAAAAACTGTGAACCAAAACCTCTCCTTTCTGATGGTTCTCATTGACTTTAAATTCTGATTTGGAATGTTAATTAAATGTGCTTATAAAACTGAGCTACTAAACACAGGATGCAAACAAAACTTTGATAGTTTAGTGCTGAAAATCCACTCTGAGAGAGCTCTGGAAAGTCTCAGTGTAGCCTTAATGCATTCCCTTCTGAGGCAGGCTCTAAATCAAAGCACAGCACCTTAACACAAGTTTGTCTTTAACTAGGCAAGTGATCCCATGAACGTAAACTAAGTACTGTGCTGAATCAGGATTTCCTACAAAGTTTTACAGAGGAACCTGAATCCCAAAAGGAATTCACCCTTACACAGTGGTGTGCAAAGCCAGCCAGTCTTTGCCTAACTAGAAAAAACAGCCAGACCCAAAGCTAACAGAACACTTGTGTAAAAATGTTTTTTAAAGTGCAATACTGTCCTTGTAGCTCAGACACTTCATTGCTAGTAAAATACACAGGCAACAAATGAGAGAACTGAATTACCACCATGGACAAAGCTCAGTTTTTTTTGTCTGTCTCCACAGGGATTTAATTTTTTCCTGAGAGGGAAATCCTTGCATGTGCCATCTTAGATGCCAAAGTTTCACCTTCAAAACAAAGTGTGCGAGATCTCAGGAAGACATGAAAAAATGTAATAAAACTCCTCAGGGAAACTCTCAGTTGCATTCACTTTTGCACTCCCTTTCCATACAGTTCTACAGGAAGTATCTTGAAGGCTCAAAAATTAAGCTAAGTCACCCTACTCTTATGGCAGAGTTCTGTAGAACATAACGGAAAAGAATAGCCACTCAACAGGCTTTCCAGCCATCCTATAGAATTTAACAGAATTCTGTTCCTGCTATAGAAAATTCAGCCAACATCTACAGAAAAGGCTTTCATTATCTATCAGCATTATATATGTTAAATAATTTCTGCGGAACCCAATTGGTTTAATTCTTATTAAACACAACAGGAACTTTTCCATAAGGGTAACTAGGTCAGTACAAGCTGAAAGAGAAACAACTGTTCGCTAATTATGATTACATTTAATTGCTCAGTTGTGGCTCTCTGGAGATAACCTGCCTCCTGATTTTCATTGATGAAGAGGTAAATACACCTGGCTGGCCAGGGACTGGCCTAGTTTCAAGCATAATATGCTTGGTTTGTATTCATGCCTCTTAGATTTTTCTTTTAAAAAACAGCATCTTTTCTGGAATTGCAAAGATACCAACTAACTCTAATTCCCCCCTGCTACTGTTTCTAAAGGCTATCTTCCAAAAAGTTCTCAACCTTTTAAGCAGAGGGGAGGGAACACAATGTCTGTTCTGTTCTTTCCATCAAACATGTCTGAAGCAGAAATAAGCAATCAGGCCCAACAATAACACTAGCCATCCCACTTCCAACAACTGTTTATAACATGATTTTACCCCATTTGATAGCCTGTGTTGAATGAGATCTACCAGGGAGTTGCTTTCAAATCAGCAAGCTCAGTACTCCTCTGGCCAGCACTAAGAGACGGCAGCTTTAGACCAGCTTGTAAGAGAATTGAATACATCATGATCAGAACACCTCCTCCAGCAAACCATTACCATAGCTTGAGAGAAGCAGGAGGCTACCCAAAATAATATCAGCTAGGATGAAAAATCAATAGGATACATTGCACACCAGCAAAAATAGTAGCAACTGCTCTCAGCAAATTAATCGTCCCCTCATTCTGGAGTGCATATTTGTCTGCCGAAGGAGTGGTTCTGTGTATTGTTAATAGGGCACCCTGTGAACTGGCCTGTTGCTTGTTTCAAGCCCTTGCTGAAGTTTAATGCTGAAATTGCCATAATTAGCTAACACTAACTGTGTCTGTCAGCTCTAGAATGAAGAAAAATGAATGCCTCAAGATGCTACCGGCAGTGTGAAACAAAGATGCAAGAGCTTGTCTCTAGTCTCAGGAAAGCCTCCTGTCACACACAGTGCTTTATTTTGCTCAGCAGCAGCAGCAAAAGGTGAGGGATGTCAGGTGCCACAATGACCTGACAAGACACCATTGCTATTGAGGACACAAATTAGATGCCTACTCGGCTATCTGAACAGAAAGACCAAGGGCTGAATGGGCCCTCCAAGTCATGGGCAAGGAATTTGCACTACATTGTGGGTGGCCAGACTGATTCTGGGGTGAAACAGAGTTCTTCAGTGCTGTGACAACCTAGCCTCTGTAGCTATCCCTTTCACAGTTTCTCTTTATAGAGGAAGAGACCTAATGTCTAGATCAGTGGTTTTCAACCGGTGTGCTGTGGTTGTGAGGACTGTTCTAGTCTGCCACAAAATTTTGTACAAAGGTAAAGAAAATGAATGTAAAACAAACATTGTTTCATCTTAAACAATATTCTAGCCAACCAAAATTATAATTAATAAAACTCATGAAAATTAATCATCAAATTAAAAGTGAGGTATCAGTCTTTCGATCCTAAAACATGGACATTCTAAATGCAGGTGGTCAAAGGGCAAAATTGAGATGATGTGTATTTTCCAGTGGATTTGAAACATTAATGCATTTGATCCTTCTTTAGTTTGTTGTATGCACTATGTTGCAAACCTCTCCAGTAAGACTATAACCATAGTAAATGTAAGTAAATGTGATGTTTACGAGCAATCAATTTAGCTTTAAAAAGTGGTGTGCCATAAATTTGTTTGTCTCATTGAAGTGTGCCATGTCACTGAAAAGGCTGAGAACCACTGGTCTAGGTAAGCGGCTCCCAACCTTTCCAGACCATGGTATTCCTTTTAGGAGTCTGATTTGTCTTGTGTACCCCCAAGTTTTACTTCATTTAAAAAGGACTTGCTTTCAAAATCAGACATAAAAATACCAGAGTATCACAGCACCTGATTACTGAAAAATTGATTACTTTTCCATATTTACTATATAATTATAAAATAAACCAACTGGAATATAAATATTGTACTTACATTGATTTCAATTGTATAGTATATACAGCAATATAAACAAGTCATTGCTTGTACGAAATATTAATCTGTACTGATTTCACTAGCACTTCTGGGGTAGCCTGTTGTAAAACTAGACATATCTAGATGAGGTGGTGTACTGCCTGGAAGATCTCTGTGTACCCCTGGGGTACACATACCCCTGGCTGAGAACCACTGGTCGAAGTACCACTGAAAGCCATGATAAAAACAACTCTACACCTGAATACATAAAAGAAGCAGTAGCATTCTGAAATCTAAGGAGGCTATGATAAGATTATAAAACTCTTTATGGGAATAACCATTTAGAAGATAGGGACTGGCTAGACATGCAAGGGTGGACAGCCCTGAAGAATGAACTTCTTCCTGAAGAAGATACCAATTTAAACAGCTAGTTGAGTAAGAGGGAGAATGTTTGGGAAACAACATTCCTACACAGCCCCCTTCAGATACCTTCTGAGCAAAAGAGAAGGGATTTGTCCCCCTCCATCCATTCTTTTTTCACCCTAATAAGAAACAACTCCTAGAGTTCACATGCTAGTCTGCGAGATTTTGCTGAGGATGGTGTGTACCCAGACTCCTCCCCAAATATTAAATATTTGATTAGGCAGGCACAGTTGCTAAAAATCAGGTCACAGGACAAGACATGGGTAAATGAGATATGTAGAACAACAGAAGGAATTGCAATAATTGCTACACCTGCAATTAAGAGCCTTGTTTGGATACACACTAATTTGTCAGTCTTCTACACTTTTCAAAATAGGGGCAGATTTATTTCTAGACATACAGCCCAGACAAGACATTTACCAGACTAGCTCACTCACCTCAGCAGTTCTTGATAGATCAGATGCTCTGTGACTACCAGGTAGGAGCTTAGAACTGCAACTAATTATCAATAAGAAGTTGTGGAGGAATAGAGCATGTTTTGTCATAAATTCCTTCCACCACCCACAGCACGTTTTTTTTTAAATTTTGAAATCACAACAATAATAAAGAACACTAGGATCTCAAAGTGTTTTATAAAAGATTAGCAAAATGTAGCATTACAGTCTGATGTGAAACATATAGGTCAGAATTATTAATCTCATTTGCAGATGGGAAAACTGATATAAACTGATCTAAACCCAAGGTTACATAGGATGTTTGGCACACAGCTAAAAGGAGAACCCAAACCTGACTCCTTATTTTGTGCCTTATGCACAAGAGCAGCTCTTCTACCCATAAGACAGGAGTGTATATATAAAGAACAACAAAGAAATCATGCCAAATCCCCTTGTAATAACTTCTCAAATAAGGACCAAGTGATTTGCTCCTAGATTAGACTTCAATTTCATGGTAGAGTAACAACTGTGTTCCAAAATCTCTCACAGCAGTGCAACCAGCTGTGAGTAATGTAGTTGTGTGCCTCTTGTCAAGGTGACCCCACAGTCTATGCTTTGCCTGTTACGTGTAAGTGCTGTTGTTCATAGACTTGACTTCTCCATAAGCAAACACTCACTGTACTTAACACGCAATATAGAGTATCTGGTTTTTGAGCAAAGCAACAGATTGCCTGAGAGTTATTTTTGTCCCAGCTGGACAAAACACTGACTGGGATGATCTAATGGGAGTGGTCCTGCTTTTTTTGGCAGGGGGTTGGACTAGATGACCTCGTGGGGTACCTTCCAACCCTATGATTCTATGGTTCTATTGCTTGCACCATTTTGAGCTTAACGGTAAGAAGGAAGAGAAGTTGGGTTAAAAAGGGAGGAAGAGTAAAGCCAGGTGCTCTCACTCACCCAACCTGGCCTGATACAGGACTTCCTGTGCTGGGCAGAAGGTCAGCTTAGATGATCACAATGATCCCATCTTGATCAACATCTATAAGTCTCTGACATAATCAGCCTAATGCCCATTCTCATGGAAGCCAAGTTGATAAACCTGATTCTCCATTACCACCCCCTGGCAAAGTGGGTATAAAGCAAGACACATTCAAAATGGAGGATTTCACCTGCTGTGCTCCTTTGCATTAGTGTAGAAGAGGACTCAAAGGAGGACATGGCAACCGATTTCAGTCCCTGTATCAGGAGAGCCCTGAATCACTGTATAGGGACCATCCTTCACTGGAGGCAAAAAGGTGACTCCAGGAGTTAGAAATCATCTGTCCATTCAGGCAGAAGAACAGACTGTACCGATTTATACTTGGCCATTCTGCATTAGCGCAACACAGCCACAGAAATAGATACAAATTTTACTATTTTTTTTAAATGTAGCCTAAGACCCTTCTCACTCAAGCTATTACCTATGAGCATTCCCCAGGCTTGACTGGTGTGCCATGTTTTGCCCTTGGAATCAATGGGACCACCACTGACAAAGTAAGTAAGTGCCCCCAAAGCAACATGTGCTGCCTGCTTACCACTGTGCTTTTGATCAGTGCAGCACCTGTCACTCAGGAAGAGCCCATCAATACCAGACTTGACAAGAGTGTGTCTAGGGGGGACACTATTTACTGCCCCCATAGTACATTTCTGCACATGCTCAGAACACTGGTTTTAACAACACTCTAACATTTATTGTTTCTTTGCAGGGGGGAATATTAACACTTTGTCTGCAATTTTTAGAAGTGCCTAAGGGAATTAGGTACTAAATCCAACTGCATTTCAATAGAACCTGGAGAGACATTCAAAGGCACAAATGACAGAGAGGCATCCAACCACCACTGACTTGCAAAAAGGAGCTTCATTCTCCAGGTGTCTAATTCCCTTTGGCTCCTTTGAAAATCCTAGCCCATGCCAATAACGTAACAGGTAAGCTTGGATGAAGCATCCCCTATGCAAGGTGATGCCACATTTTACACAACAGGAGCAAGAACCAACCTACCGTCAATCCCCAGAGCCCCCTGCTGCTTGTTCTCTGGACAAGGTTCAAACTGGTTGATAATTTCCAGGCAGTACTCCTTGGTCACATTAGTCATCTAGGAAGGGGGGAAAAAAAATGAAGTGGAGAACATCTCATCAAATAAATCATCATCCATGACTCCTGTAGTTCTTTTCTCTCTACTTAGTTTGAGAACTGGCTGTATTTTCCACACCAGCATTAGGATTTTTCAGCTGCCACTGGAATTCCTACTCAGTGTCAGGTCAGATAAGAATCAGGCTGCTTAGTGAAAAGTTATCATCTCATTGGTAGCTGCCTGGTTGCACACAATAAAACACAGAGCCTAGTTTCTGCTTTGTAGGTCAATTTGTTTAGTGTTTGTAAGCCTACAGGGCATCCAAATAGCATATGTTTTCCTATGACCCAATAGGGTCTTTTGCAGTGGGATTAATGTTTGTTGTCAAAAGGTTTTCACTTTAGACAAATGCAACAAACAAAACTCCTGAGCCCAGTGGAGAGAAGAATGAATTACAATAATTAGCAAACATTAAAAGGATGAGGGGCTGTTGAAAGCATTTCTAAGATGTCCATTATTTTGATCAGTGGTAGGATTTCATTGTAGTCCTCAGGATGTGTTCGGAGAAAAAAAATCAGCAAGTTGTGAGACTTTGACAATTCAAAGCTAGGCCATTCATGGTTAGCTGAGTTTATGTTAAAAAGGAATTACACAGCACTGCATTATGTAAACAGAGCTGGGCGGCCCAATTATTTACTATCCATGTCAACAGAAGTGCTACAAATCAGCTCCAGGGCTTGACTGTGCTAGGTGCTGTACATACATAATGATATGTTCCCTGTCCCCTGATGAAAAAGCCAAGCAAAATCTTTCAAAAATACATAGATGAATGCAAAATAAAACATGAACAGCATCATGAAGGATGTCTGGAGTAGACAGTCCTCTATCTAGCCACAGAAGAGCTGTCAATGCAAGCTTCTCTGGACATGCCCATATAATTGCCTCAACCCTGCCCAAGAGGAAACGCTTGCAAGGGACTTCAGAGTGCACAGCCTATTCTGTCCTTGCCCTCTCTGCTGAGACTGTCAACAAAGGATCTAATTGTGGTGGTGGTTTGGCACCTAGAGCTATGCCCAGAGGGTGATACTGACTGGAACCTTCTCTTGGCAAGGTTCAAAAGAAAAAATCATTTTTCCCTCCACTGAGTGACCTGGCTTGGCTCAGAAGCTCCCCCACCATAAAGCCATTGTTGCAGGATTTTCATTTTGGCTCTGACCAGCAAAGGCAGGATCACATAAGAAAGCTGGTTTTCATGGGATTCCTAGTTCTGCTGTGAGATAAGGACTTTACCAATCTAGCTCAGTAGTCCTTCTGCATGCTTTTCTTCTGTTTCTGATATGGTTCAAAACTACGGTGGCAACACCTGCTCGCTCTATACATCTTGCATTGAAGAGGGCAGTGCCATCCATGGGAGGAAAGCGGGTGAGCTTTTTGCTCTCAATGCCAGTGATTAGCTAAGCTGTTGAGTTCTGTGGCTGGAGTTAATTTTCCTCTCTCAGCATGAAGAGGATCAATAGACTGACTGACACAGAACACTGGCTAACTCAATCAGAGACAAGAGGCACAAAGGGGATGGGTATTTATTTAATTTGCAGATGTCTCATGAGATTATTCAAGTATGAAAATCAGAAGCAGATAGGCAGAAATAAGAATCCTCATGATGACTTCGTTGTTGCTGCCTATCATATTTCTTACTTTCTTCATCATCCACTTCTAGAATTCTGGGGACGAAAAAGATCCTCACTGCAGTACCATTTTGCTACCTCACCATGCACTCAAGACCAGAAACACTCTAGCCTTGACCTAACAGAGGAGGATTTGGGGTAGAAGCACAGAGAAAAAGAATTTTTATATCTGATGGAGTGGAATGGGTGTGATGGGCAGTTGAAATGCTTCCTTTCTATTGAGATGTCCATTTGGGGAAAGAAAGAAACAGAAGAACTTCATTACATTCTCAGTCTAAATGAAATATTTAAAACATTCCACTAGACTCTCTTTTTCCTTTATTAAAAGAAATACTGTGAACTGGCACTCAGTTCACTAAATCTCTCTGCCATTACCAACACAGACTTGAAACAACCACCACCCTCTCCATTGCAACACAAACAAGGATTTTTCCCAGAAAAGCCCAGCCAACAAGAGTATCCTCCCTTGCAGCCTGAAGGTTTCACACATTTGTGCATTAGAAGCCACTCAGTTTTTAATAATAGGAAAAAGTGTGAGGCACAGATGCAGTAAAGCACATTTACACTGAGCCACAGGCGAGCAGGTCAGGAAGTCTGTTTAACTGGCACATCTGGCATGGTCTGCCAGCTATTTGCCACAGCCACATGCCAGTGTTTGCTGGCAGCAAGTACCTTACTGTTTTGTTCCTATGATTACTGAGAAAGGTGATTTTATCTTTCACTTAATATTTGTATTTTTGATCATTCAGGACATATTTTAAAACAATCAACCATTGAAGTCACCAATAACCAAAATGATCACTTAGCTAGCAGATGGCTGTTCCCACTAAGGGGGGTATAGGTGAGATTTGATGAAGAAGTTGGAATAGATCCATGCATTTGTACACACATATGTACAGAGAGGAAGCTATTTAGCTGTAGTCACCAGAAAATAAAAACATGGTACACTTCACTTTGTTTCCTTCTTACAAAAGCCTAGACGAGCTGCCCAGAAAGGGAGCCAGCATCTTTAATCTGTAGCCGTGACTGAAGGGCATGCATAAAGAATGGAAACCTTCCCTTTAGCTCTTGCCTACAAGGAGCAAATCATTAATCCCATTGTATGTAGCAGTTACTCCAAATAGAGCACATGGAGATTAGTTTGCTGCTATTTAACTGACACCCCTAAATAACTACTGAGAGGGCAACAAGGTGAAATTCAATATTTGACTTGTAAAGCTTATAAACCTAGGAATTACAGTCTCTGAAGATCTGTGAAATGTCTGATTTTATGAAAAGCAATAGTTTTAATGCTTTCCAATCGGTATGGGCCAAGAATAAAACCCTTCTAATAGAGAGCCACTTACTCTGTTGGATCCTAAACTTTTCATTTGTTGCAAATCAGATGACACGATGGAACAATGGAGTGGCTCCTCATACCCACTATAGTAACAAGAGGATGACCAAATGGATAGTCCTTTCCATTTTTCAAAGCATACAACAGCTAATCCTCTCAATAGCTGTGGGGAGCAGGCCCATCCCAATCCCCATTAAGTAATTTGCTCAAGCCTAGGAGCAAGTCAGAGACAGAAGCAAAATTATCTGTATCAAGCTGCCTCATAGTGGGAAGGTGTTAATTGAAAAGGCATTCACAGCCACTTCACCTTGAATAAACAATGAGTGCTGCAGCACTTTTAAAGAGTAACAAATTTATCACATGAGCTTTTGTGTGTGTAATCCCACTTCATCAGACTCGTGAAATGGAAGCTGTAGCATGTCAGGTGAACAAATAAGTGCAGAAAAGTATAAGTCACAAGGTCAGTTCAGTCTTCTTCAGCAAATCAAACCAACTGTTTTGATTCAAACAGTCTAGAAAAAACAGGTACCAGTAGGTTGAGAATATTAAAAGGCGAGAAAACAGCTTTGGCAATAGGTGAGCCAGCCCAAATCCCTGTTCAGACCTATTGTAATTGTATCACATTTGAAGAGGCAGATTAGGGGCCTCTTGGCCTCTCCTACCCGTGGGCCACATCTGCCCTCACCTGGGGCTGTAGCCGCCCCTCCAGTCTAGGGCCTTGTCCCCTGCAAGACAGCTGGCGCTGGGGTGGGGAGCAGGGGCCAGAGGCCCATCCTGGCCTGGCTGATTGTCTCTCCAGGGCAGCAGGGTCAAGTGGAGCACACTGGGTGGCTTCTGGTGCAGTCCAAAGGCCACGACAGAATTTATGCTGCATGCCAGCTGGCCACTACAAACCCCCAGGTGCAGGATGGGAGAGCAGAGCCCAGCCTCCAACCCAGGGCAGCTCTGCTCCCCAACCCCCAGCACTGCACAGCGGAGGGCCCCCACATTGTCTGGACCTCTAGGCATGGGCTCAACAGGCCCGTGCATTAAGCCAGTCATGCAAATTTGCATGTGAATTCTAACTCTGCAGTTTTCATCTTTTTATGAAGAATGTTTTAACAAGAATGGTAACATTCAAAAACCAATAGAGGAACAATTCAATCTCCTTACACATTCTGTGAAAGACATGACAGTCACAGTGCTTCAACAGAAACACTTTAAAACAAGATTCCAACCTGAAACTGCAGTGTTAGAATTCATGTGCAAATTTGACCCTGTTACATTAGGTCTGAGTAGAGATTTGGGCTGGTTTACCCATTATCAAGGGTGATATTCCCCATCTTTTAACATCCTCAACTTCTTATCTGTTTTTCCAAACTTTTTGCATCAAAACAACTTGTTTGGTTAACTGAAAAAGACTAAGCTAACCTTGTGACTTACCCTTCTCTGTGTTTATTCACTTGACATGCTACAGTTTCCATTTCATGCATCTGACATAGTGGGATTACACTTACAAAAGCTCATGCGATAAATAAATTTGTTAGTCTTTAAAAGTGTCATAGGACTCCTTGTTTGTTTTTCCAAACTAGGCTAACACAGGTAACCCTCTGGAACTTTTCGTCTTGAATGATTCTTGAAATGTACATTAACTACTTATGTCAAATGATCTGTTTCACCTTGCATTTAGCTGTGATGCTGGGAGTACCCTTCCCAGACTGCAAGAAGAGCTCTCTGAAAAATCAAAAAATTGTCTGTCTCAACAAGAGAAGTTGGTCCAATAAAAACTATTACCTCACACACACCGCTCTCTCTCATACTGGAAAGAGTCAACTGTCTCCATCTACCCAGATGTCTACAGGATTTTTCAAAAGGAACGAGCTAGGCATGGAGGACAGTTACAGCAGATGGATCTGTATTAGGGAGATAGGGAGGGAATAAGGAGATTGTAGGAAACCTCTACACCAGGCCTGAAGTGGTATCACCAGCCGTACTGAAAAGTCAGTGGCTTTTGTCTAAGTCATCCAGTTGTCTGAGTTCCAAAGGGGCAGCTGTGTTAGTCTTGTAAAGCAAAAAAAATGCAAGGAGTCTTGTGGCACTTAAAGACTAACAATAAATAATAATAATTAATAAATTTTTTAGTCTTTAAGTGCCACAAGATTCCTTGCTTTTTTTTCCAGTTGTCTGAGTAACCCACCTGCCTCGTGACTGGAATTGTAGGCATATGTAGGCAGCTATGCAACTTTCCTATTGCATCCCAGAAATGTCCTTCATATCCAAAAATTAATCATTCATCCCAACTGCAGAATTAAAACATGGCAGAGTCATAACCCAGGGGACTGATCAGAAGCCTTACAGAAATGCTTAATTGTAAAGCTAGCCATTCATGGTTTCAGTAGTAACAGACTAGCAGAATAAAAGCCAGCGTGAAACCTGCTTGTGATGCAATGCCCATCAAAGTAGCTGGCAGACGTGATATTGCAAAAAGTGTTCCAGCAGTGACAATTGCTCATTCAATATTATAGTCAACAGCGTGAAAAGAGAATTTTTATTCAAAAAGCCCTGAAAATGGAGAAGCTGAATTCAGTGGCTTAAAGTGGACAGTGATACTTACTTCTAGACCATGTTGAATTTGGCTTGGACCAGAAGACTCTTTTTCTGGGAGACTGATAAATGCAATGCAAGAAATACTTTGTAAAACATTTTCAGACGTATGAATGGTGAGTTTGTACAAGACCTGCCTGTCTCCTGCCTTGTTCCAGCCAGTTCTATTTGCCCATCACTTTTAAAAGCCCTGAATTAAAATTAGGAAGAGGCCTTGAATGAAACCTAGGGCAAGCGTTAAGATTTGCTTGGACCATTCCCCCTGCCATCAAGAATCATGACAAGCTCTCCTGTGAACAGTTGAAGTGCTCAGTTATTCCTGCTTTAAAAGAAAAATGAAATAAAAAAAATAGAAAGCACCACTTGGAACTCCCAACCCACAAGCCATATAGTGCATACGTAGCTTGCTAAGTATAATGACATCCAATTTTGAGATTGGGGCGTGCAAATTAGTCATTAAGTAATCAATGTACCATACAAGATCCATAGGAGTAAAAACACAATCCATCTTCCATGCTAATTAGATGGTTATCCCATCTTTGCTCTCTCAGTTTGGAGAAATTCAAATGCTATGTAACGTTCCCTACATGAGTAGGCCTATTATTCAAACCTGTCAAAGATGCTCTATGTAAAGAGAAGGCACTAGCCTGTCAGAGCTTCCTTTCTACTTTATGACATCAAAACTAGGGTCCCAACTGAAATAAAACCTATTGCCATTCAATATTATTTCAGTTTCTGTGCACAGGTCTGGATAAGCTCCAAGACCTTTGCAGGTGACCTTGTTACCCCAGAAAATGTCAAGATTTGATAGAATTTCAAGGGAGGCAATCCACCTTGGGAAAAAACCTACAAGAAAAACATTAAAAAGGTAACCTTTAAATGGAAGGTTGGAACACTGCAGCTTTCAAAGGGCGAGAAGCCAGGGTACCGCACTCAAGCTGTACTTCTCTCCTCTGTGCCAGCCTACCTTCTGCTCAATCTCAAGGAAGCGCTTCAGATCATCTGCATCTAGATAGTCCTTGTGGTTACTGTAGGTGAGCATGAGTAGGTACAGATCGCGGCGTGTTGACATCATCTTGTAGAAAGCACAGAACTCATCGAAATCGAGGGTGCCCTGGTTATCATCTGTATCAGCCTCCTGCAATACACAACAGCAAGGTGGTGATAAGTTGCCAGATAATCACAACTGAGAGCGTTTAGAGAGAAACCAAACCAAACCAAACCAAACCCACATGCTAAAGCCCGTGATTTACAAAACAGTGTTTTTGAGCCTGAATGCAGTCTCGGCTAGCAACACACTCAGGGGTTAAAGTAAGGGAGAATGCCCCAGAACAGCCCCCTATTTTTAGGGAGCCAGCATTCTGGGCCCTGTAAAAATAGGAGAATGTCCTGGAATGCTGTGTTCCATGCTCCCCAAAAATAGGGTGACATGCCAGAATGTTGAGTTCTGGAGACCCCTAAAAATAGAAGGGTGCGTGGAAAGGAGGGGCTATGGGCTGAAGCCTGTGTGGCTCCACCCCTTCCGGCTGGGATCTGGCTGTGCACACAGACAGGCTCCAGCCTCTGGCTCTGGCTCCTCCTTGCTGGCCGGCCAGCACCGCGGCCTCCTGCCCCCAACCCAGCTCTTCAGCTGGGTAAGGGAGTTAGGGAGGGTTGGGGTGGTCAGGCAGCTGGTGGGGAAAGCATGGGGGCAGGGAGGGTGCATAGGGAAGGGGGAGAAGAGGTCGGGATGGTGGGGTGGGGGGCTTGGGGGCTGAAGAGTGTGGGGGGTTAGGAGGGCTGGAATGGGGGCAGGGAGCTTAGGGAATGGGGATTGGGGCTGAGAAGGACATGGGGAAAGTGGTCTGATGGGGTAGGTGTTTTGGGGGCAGAAGCTGGGGTGGGGGGCTGGTGTTTGGGAAGCAGGAGCTGGGGTGCAGGGTAGGTGTGTGGCATTCAAGGGGCAGGAGCTGGGGTGTGGGAGGGGAACCCACCCATGTGAAAAGGGGGTCCCACCCAATTAGGAGGGTTCTGAGACATGCCAAATTATACTTTAATCCACGAGCACACTGCTCACAAAGATTTGCCTGACCAAGCTGAAACTAGCAGCATGTATGGCTTCCATATATCGTGCCCCCACTCTTCCTAATCGTCTCAGACACATGTGTTAGTGCAGGCTTCTAGAGCCACATTCCCAGAGGCACCTGTGTCCACTAGGTCCCCCACCCTGTCTATGGAAATGAGGCAAGACAGTATGTAATTGAAGACCAAGGAGAGGACATGCACATGTACAGTAGAAAGGAGCCACTTGTGATCTCTTGTGAAGGTCACTAGAAACAACACCATGGTTTAGGAACCCACCTGTGAATTCCAAGGGCACAAGTGAGCAAGAGATACATACATGCATGTTAATTTAATAGGGCCTATAGAGGAAATAAAACTGTAATAAATAAAACACTGCCCTTGGGCATCCAGACTAACAACTACATGCATTTGAACAGTTAGTTCCCAACTCTTTGGCGATTGCAGCAGCCTAGCAGGCACAAGACCTTTCATCCAATCACATGCGATATGGATCACAGCTGAAAGGAAGTTTTCTCCAGACCAGGAGCAGCAGGGCAGCAATGGGGTTCAACACAGAAACTTATCATTGAGGCCTGAGGGATCCGTACAGCACTACCAATTGTGTATACATGTCCATGACTGGAGGCCACTGAGATACATACTGTACTACAGTACAGTGGCTCCTGTCTTAAAGGTCCCAAAATTGTGCTAGGTGCTGTATAAACATATGGTAAGAGAAACAGGCCCTGCCCAGGTAGCTAACAATCTAATGAATCAGGACAAAAGATGGAACAGCAAATATTTTTCCTATTTTATTGAGGGGAAGACAGACACACAGGAAGAATACCACAGAGTCAAGGGTAGACCCCCCCCCGCATCCCAGGCCAGTGTCTTACCCACAAGACCATTCTCCTTCTGTATACGTATAGCAGCAGTTTTCAGCCATGGGTACACAAACACCTGGTGTTATGCAGGGGCCTTCAAGGGGTACATCAACTCTTCAAGATATTGGCTTAGTTTCACAAAAGGCTGCCTAAAAAGCACTAGCAACATCAGTACAAGCTAAAATTTCAGACAGACGAAATGAGAATGTAAGCAACTTTTTGGTAATAGTGTGCTGTGACTCCTCGATATTTTTCTGTCTGATTTCATAAGCACATAGATTTGAAATGAGGTGTAACTTGAAATGAGGTGTAAGGAGTACAACAGTCTGGAACGTTGAGACCTACTGAGCTATAAGATCCAGCCCACAATCTGTTGTGACGGAGAGTTAGCTACTTTACTGAAAAGTGCATGTTCATTCTGCATGCTCTCTCCTTGGGCTATATTGTGGGAAAACTGATAAATAACTACTTTGTAATTAATCAGAAATACATGAAGATACAGGAGTGTGAAAATATCCTTTGAAGCAAACTATCCAGTAAATCACAAAATGAAACATACCACAGAAAATGACACAGTTCTCCCCATTACCTTATCCCTAATTATCCTCTGATTTTTCAAATGAGACAAGCCCTTTTTCCCTTTACAATCCATCCACAGCAGAGTTCTTCATACAGTTCTAAAGCTGCATGAAATGCAAATATGATCCCTTGCTAGCAAGCACCATTATATCAGAGACAGTTGAAAATCAGCTTTGACAATACAATACCAATGAAAAAAATCAATTTGGATTAGCAATTTCACATTGTATCTTAACAGCATCACCAGTTTATTAAGAGTTGTTTTACTCCAATAACTGCTTTGAGTACAAAAATCTGATTTCATTTTCAATTTGCTATCACATAGGCCTCAAGCTCCATTAGTGTTCACTGGTGCTAATGACACAGAACTCCTGTGAGATAATGATGGAATATAGATCAGCTCGATTTCTGTTACCAATAGGTATCAAGGAGTATTGTCTCCCTTGGCCTTTCCTTCATTGAAGTTCTCCTGTTCTCTGTTAAACGGGGCTCATTTTAGCTTTTTGGATTAACATATGATAAAACTAAGGGAGAATACCACAGATAAGTGTGGAGACTTAAACATACAGACAAGAGATTTGGCGTTTGGAATGCCAATAACAATGCACCTCTGGCGCTCCTTTCACCCAGCAGTCTCAAAGCACTTCACAGGCATTAAGCCTCATATGAAAATGTTAGGCAGATAAATTACAGCCAGCCATTCTACAGACAGGCCAAGTGAGCCCTAGGGATACCTACGGAGTCAGCAGAACAATCATGATCAGAAACCAAACACATCCCAGCTCTGTGCTCTAGGCAAGAGTCTCAATGATTTTTCTATTGATTCTTTTCTGGGGCAAAAGGGGTCAGGAAGGGCTATTTTACAAGGTCAGATTTTTAAAGGGTAATATTTTTTTGGTAGACCCACAAAATACAAGTCCAGCCATTTGGGGTGGGGAGGGGCACGCATCCAAAATTGTGCCTGCAGCCAGATATCTGTCCTTTTTAGTACCAGACTGCAAGCCCAAAAGCAAAGGGGGAAATTCTGCAGGTGTGTATCACACCAATATTGTCTCTCAGCCCCACACACTCACAAAAGAGGCCTTCTTAAATAAGGCCATTAATCTGCATATCAGTATACGGGAGCTATCTGTGAGAAGACCCTTCGCCCCCACAGACTGAGTAAAGGGGAGATCTCCCATCACTGCCCTAATGTACCTCAAAAGAGAAAACTCCTGACGCAAAGCAGTGGGTTACCGATGTAACCGTCCTTCTTCGAGATGGGCTGATCCTACACATTCAGTTACAGGTGTATATCTGCCACAGCGCACAGTAGCTCAGAAAGTATTTAGCCTCAGCCTGTCAAGACAGGGAAGTGGCCAATGCCCCCTCTGTGGCGTGACCATGGCTATATAGGTGACCATGACCCTGACCCTCCCAGTCCCTTCTTTCTGCCAACTCCAGTCAGCAGGGACAGCGGGAGGGATCTGAACATACGTGAGCAGCCCATCTTGAAGAAGGACGGTTACATTGGTAACCCACCATTCTTCTTCGAGCATTGCTCACATCATTCAGTTACAGGTGACTGCTAGCCATACCCAAGGATGGTGGGAGGAGTTACACAGCTTACCCACATGAAATACTGCTCTGCCCAAAGCGGCATCCTCTCTAGCCTGTTGGAAGATAGTGTAGTGCATTGGGAAGGTATGCACTGATGACCACGTAGCCGCTCTGCAGATCTCCTGGTTTGGGACCTGGGCAAGGAAGGCCACTGATGAAGCCTGGACCCTGGTTGAATGAGTCCTCACATTCCCCAGGAGGGGCATATTCGACCTTCTGTAGCAGTCTTTAATGCAGTTCACTATCCAGTTGGAAATGCACTGTGATGACATTGGAAGTCCTCTTTTATGTTCCGTGACTGCCACGAACAATTGGGAGGTTCTGCAGAATGGGTGCGTGCGCTTGATATACATTAAGAGCATCCTTTTAACATCCAGGATGTGCCACTTCCTCTGGTTCTTGGTAACCTGGGGGTCTGGGAAGAATACTGGCAGGCGAAATTCCTGATTAAGGTGAAATGGAGACACCACTTTAGGAAGGAAAGATGGATGTGGGCGGAGTACCATCTTATCAGGAAAGAACCTCATGTACAGAGGTTCTGAAGAAAGGGCCTTCAGTTCGGATACCCTTCTGGCCGAGGTAATCACTACCAAAAAGGCCACTTCCCAAGCAAGGACCAGCAGCGTGCATGAGTCCAAGGGTTCATAAGGAGGCTCCATTAGGCTACGGAGCACCATGTTAAGGTCCCATCATGGAACAGGTTCACAGGGTTGTGGGAAGATTCTTTCAAACCCCTTCAGGAATCTGATGGATGTAGGGTGGGAGGAGACAGGAATGCCCTCCAGCTTATCATGGAATGCTGAAATTGCAGCCAGACAGACGCTCAGTGAGGAAAGGGAGAGCCTCCTCTCCCTGAAGTCTAGCAGGTAATCAAGGATTAAATGTATAGCGGCTGACAAAGGCACAGCCCCTTTACCTTTTGCCCTGTGGAAAAAACATTTACGTTTGGCTGTATAGGTGGCACTAGTGGAGGGTCTCCTACTACCAATTAGTACCCTCTTGACCCTATCTGAGCACAGTCTTTCCTGCTCACTTAGCCAAGGAGTCTCCAGGCTGTCAGCTGCAGGAGACCAGGGTTTGGGTGCCGCAGACACCCTGAATTCTGTGTTAGGAGGTCAGCCCACAGGGGAAAGCAGAGTGGTGCATCTATGGAGAGATCCCGTAGGATTGAGTACCAGTGTTATCTGGGCCAATCCGGAGCTATTAATAACATGTTTGCTCCATCCCTCTTTAGCTTCAGGAGGACCCTGTATATCAGTGGGATTGGTGGGAAGGCATACAACAGGGGTCCCAACCAATGGAGCAGGAAGGCATCTGTGAGCAAACCCTCCTCCTGACTCTTGAGGGAGCAGAAGCAATGACATTTGCGGTTCTCTCATGTCGTGAATAGGTCCACTTGGGGTGTTCCCCACCTGTTGACTAGGTGGGATACCACTGTGTCGTGGAGAGACCACTTGCGGTGGGCTAGAGGGGTTATGCTGAGCGAGTCAACTAGCCTGCTGTCCGCCCCAGGCAGGTGACCTGCCACCAGGGTGAAATTGTACCTCAGGGCTAGTTCCCAGGGTCTGGTTGCCTCCATGCAGAGAGCTGGGGAACGGATACCTCCCTGCAGGTTTATGTAGAACATGCCTATAGTGTTGTCCATTAGGATCTGGACTGTTTTGCCTTTTATCCTGTCCAGAAAAGTCCTGCAGGCTAATCTGATAGCCCACAGCTCTTCCACATTTATGTGAAGCTGTCTGTCCCTGGAGGACCAGTGTCCTTGGGTGGAAAGTCCCCCTGATATGTGCACTCTCCACCTCACGTCTGAGGCATCAGTGATCAGGGTCACCATAGGGCCTGACACCTTGGAGGGGATTCCTCCCATGGCAATGGAGGATCCCTCCAGATGTCTAGCATCCCCAAGATGTCACAGGGGACCAACAGTACCTTGTACAGAGAGTGTCTCTGTGGGTGAAACACTGTGGACAGCCAGACCTGGAACAGTCTCATTCTCAGCTGGGCCATCCTTATCACTGAAGTGGAGGCTGCCATGTGCCCGAAGAGCTGGAGACAGCGTCAGGCCGTGGTTACCTGGGAGTCCTGCAGCTCTGCAATGATGGTGCAAAAGGACTGAAATCTTGAGGGGGGCAGGGAAGCCCTCCCTTTTTGGGAGTCTAGGAGAGTTCCTATGAACTCTGTGTCCTGGGATGGAGAGGATTTTGACTTTTCTTGATTGATGCAAAGCCCCAGGTACATGCACAGCCAACTCACTACTTTGATGCCATGTTCGACCTGGGCTCTTGATCTCCCTTTTGTTATCCAGTCATCTAGGTAGGGGTATATCTTTATACCCTGTTGGCATAGGTGCACAGCGACTGCCAACCTGCACTTTGTGAAGATCCTGGGGGCCAAGGAGAGCCCGAAGGGAGTGATGTGAACTGGAAATGTCTTTCCCCCACTATGAACCTTAGAAATCTTCTGTGGTGGGAGCCTACCACTATGTGAAAGTAAGCGTCTTTTAGATCGAGGGCTGCAAACCAATCCCCATAATCCAGATATGGGATGATCGGTGATAAGGAAACCATATGGAATTTTATTTTCCTTATATGCTGTTTTAGAGCTCTGAGGTGTAGGATGGGTCTCAGATCTCCACTTGGCTTGGGAACTACAAAGTAGCAGGAGTAAAACCCCTTTCCCCACTCCGATCTTGGGACCCTCTCTATGGCCCCGAGGGAGAGGAGTTTTTTGCATTCTCTCTTGAGCATCAGGTCTAGTTCCTGGCTCCCTAGATTCAAGCAAGGGGGCGGTTTTCTGTCCCTGGGCGTGGACCAGAATTGTATGAGATACCCCTTTGAGACCATGTCCAGCACCCACCGTTCAGTTGTGATGTTGGCCCAGTGGTGAGACTACCAGGCCAAATGGTTGGCAAAGGTTAGGGTTGAGGTTGTGGTCCCACTGCCCTTGGGCTGACTGTCAAAAGTGCTGCTTGTCCTGCTGAATGTGTGGGACCCTGACAACCAGCCTGGGAGGCCCAGGATTTTTGGCTCCTAGCTGGGTGGATCTTATCCCTATCCAGACACCTGTACTGGCGCTGGGGGTACTGGTAAGACCAGGAACAGGAGCCCTGAATTTGGGTCTGCTGTTGCAGCTGCTGTGGTTGTTGTTGCAGCAACTGTTGGGACCAGAAGAAACGCCTAACAGGTGGTGGCATGTTGATGCCTAGGGACTTAAAGGTGGCCCTAGAGTCCTTCATCCCGTGCAACTTTGCGTCTGTGGACTCAGCAAAGAGGGCAGGACCTTCGAATGGTAGGTCCTGTATGATCAGTTGCATCTGCTGGGACAGGCCTGAGCCTTGAAGTCAGACCGCTTGCCTCATAGCCACAGCAGAGGCCATGTTGAGTGAGGCTGTGTCAGATGCATCCCAGGAAGTAATAAGGGCATCTCTAGAGGCCAAGACCCCTTCCTCCACCATCACTTCAAAGTCCTTCAGGCGGTCCTTAGGGGCACAATAACGGAAGCTCTCCATAGCCCACCAGAGGTTGAAACCATTTCTCCCCATGACGGCTTGGTGATTGGCAATGCACAGCTGTAAGGTGGAGGTGGAATAAACCTTCCTGCCAAATAGATCAAGTTTCTTTGCATCCTCGTTCTTAGGGGTAGATCCTGGTTGGCTCAGCCTTTTCTTCCAGTTATCTGCATCCACTACCAGGGACCCTGATGTAGGGTGATGGAAGAGGAACGCTAACTTATTGGAGGGAACTTGGTACCTCTGATCTGCCAACTTGGATACGGGAGGGATTGATGATGAGGTTTGCCATCGTGCTCTTGCAATACTGTACACCCCTTTAACTGAGGGAGACAGAGACCTTTGCATGTGGGGCGGCATCACCCATGTCAAAGAGGGGGTCACACTCCTCCAGGAGGTAAATGCTACAGTCTGCTCAGGTCGAGGCCTGAGGATGCAGTAACACATGCTCTGGGGAATGAAGTGCTACCTGGAAATATGCCTGTTAGCAAGTATAAAGCTAGGGAGAATGCACAGAAGTGGTATTGCTGCTACCCTGAGGAGCTCCGTAGACAATCTATTCCCCATTGTCAATGTTGTGCTAAACCTGAATGGGATTTTTATATGTTTATCTCTTTCCCCATAAAGTTATTCCTCTGCAATCACAAAAGAGCATCTCTTTGCACCAGGTGGAGTCCGGGTCGGGTTTATCGTCAGATAAGTCCCATGAATGGGGAGTTTGGGTCAATGACAGTGCCTACAGGTGCCGGGAGACGGGGTCATCGTTGGCTATCCAATCCAGCCATTTCTGTGGCCAATCATTGGAGAAGCCTAGGGCCGTGGGTTGACGGAAAGTGGCTGCTCCCGCTCCCCTCTGCGTGCCCATCAGCCCCTCATCTCCATGTCTGGAGCTCCGCTGTGTCGCCCGCACTGGGGTTGCCAGGGCCTCATGTCATCTTGATGGAGGCATTGGTGAACACTTCTGGTGCCGCTTACCCACTCATCCTCTGGTACTGGGGTTTCGTTCCAGAGCTTTCGGAGATCCAGGGCACCAAAAGTGGAGCAGGAAGAGGTCAGCAAGGATGAGTTAGACCTCTGCCGTCTTGAGCCCTTGGAGCACGGTACCGAGGGCTCCCAGGATGAGTGCCAGGAGGAATTGTTGTCTGGTCTTTGGTACCATTCTGCAGTACTGGCAGAGGGTTTGATGGCGCCGAGGCCAAGAGTGGTACTCAGCCTCTCGTTGTCTACTCTTTTGCCAAAAATGCCAGTTTGCCCTTGGGCTTGGCTTTCTTGGCTGGTACCGGAGCCGGCCTGGAGCACGGTGTGAGCCACTGCAAGTGCCTCTGGCACTGATGGTACCAAAAGTCCTGACACCTGAGGAGGTGCCCCAGTCCTGACACCTGAGGAGGGGTGTCTAGGGGCAGTGCTAAATGGCACTGTACCAGTGCCAAGTCAGATGTCAATTGCAGCATTGTATACTGAGCCAGACAGCAGAGCTGGACAGGTTCCGGTGCAGAATTTGCACGCGGAGCTGGCAGAGCATTCAGCATGAGAGGTGTATCGGGCGCTGAGTGAAATGCCTAATCTTGGGCAAGGCTGCACAACCTCCGCTCCCTGTCCTTGTGGGTCCTCCGCTTGAAGGACTTGCAGATGGAGCAATTTTCCATGAGGCGCGACTCACTGAGGCACATCAGACATTTTTCATGGGCATCATCAATTGGGAAGGCTTTGCAGCATGATGGGCAAGGCTTAAACTCCGGCATCATTATCATGAATGAATGAGAACAGACACTTGCTTCCACAAGTTTTGGCTATCCGATACCATCGCTGAGGGTGGAAAGAAGGAACCGGGAGGGTCAGTGGCATGGCCACCTGTATAGCCACAGTCACAGCACGGAGGGGGCATTGGCCATTTACCCTGACCTGACAGGCTAAGCCTAAAGGCTTGCCGAGCTATCATGTGCTGTGGCATGTATACACCTGTAACTGAATGATGTGAGCAGTGCTCAAAGAAGAACATAAGGTTTTGTGCCTAATGAAAAGGACTAATCAAATCTTTCAGGACTGCTGGGCTGAGCAATACCAATGGTAGAGCTTTGAAAAGGTTATTAAAAATTAAAGGACCACCCTTCCTCCAGGGAATCTCTCCCTACAAAGAATTCTGAAGTCTCCCAGGGAAAATACTTCATACAACAGAGGCAACAAGAACCATGCAAAAGGAGTTCTGTTTAATGAGCCAGGCTGTAAACTCCATGTCATAGGCAAAGTAAAGTCAATCCAGTGGGCTAAGATGACTCTGGGATACAATGAAAAAAAGCCATCCATCCACAGCAGACAGCAAATCTCCTGAACAGTGAGAATTATCTGAATGCAGCTCTGTGCTTCAGTCTAGAACCCAGCCCACCAAGACTGAAGTTTCAATTAAAGTTGAGCAGCCATTACAGAGAGGAAGAAGAAGAAGAAAAATCAACCAGTAAATCATAGAATAAAATTCTCTCAAAGGCCTTAGGTTCTGTCACTTTATCTGACAATACTTTATCTGATTGTATCTGGGTAATGTTTAGGAATGGGTTCTGATGTCTTCATCCATACAGAGAATGCCACAGAAAAGATAAGACAGTTGCTGAATAGTAATAGTACTGCTGATCTAACTCAGCCATCACCCATTTCTGCTGCAGTTATTGTAAAAATCAGGACTCCTATCCACCAGAAATGGACTCTGAGAAATTTAGGAAGGCAAAATACTTGGACATCAGCCTGAACCAAACAATTCAGACTAGAACCAAGGAAAAGCTTAAGAATGTTCTAACTGTGATCTGAATTGTGTTTGTGGAACACGTCCTCCAGAAAAACACTCTTATGGAAGATCTGAGTCCAATCAACATCATCCACCAAAGGTACAGTGGCCAGGTCAGACCACACCAAACCTTCAAATGAACAACAATCCTCAGAGATGGTTTAGGTTTAGGACACAGCTAGTCTAGCACCTTCAGATTCTGTCAGGCAGAAAAATCTAGGCATGTTGAGCTACTGATGATAAGCCTAACTGTAGTCAGAAAGTGCGACTGCAGCATGGGTTGATCAAAGCCACTTCAAGTAACAGCAGCCATAAAAGTGCTGCTTAAGCATGCAATCTGAGTCAGGGTGAGTGAGGTTAGTCCCCACAGCCACCTGTGTTGTTCTGGCTTTATTACTTTTGTTATTTGAACTAGCCTTTTATTTAGATAGATACAAGCATACTTAGGTATATCTACACCCCTCTTGACTGTAGCATGGTTGCACCCATAAAGGTTACCACAACTCTATTTAGTGAGAGTGGTCCTGCCTTTTTGGTAGGGGTTTGGACTAGATGACCTCATGAGGTCCCTTCTAATCCTATGATTCTATGAACTCCAGCTGCCTCCATTTCAGACTGTGAGAAAATGCAACCAGCACAGTTTGGCAGATGGCAGGTGGAACAATGCAATATCCAGCCAGATTCCACATGCACCGATCTTTTAAGATAGCTCTGAATCAGCACCTCCCATCTTTATACTCCCTTGGTCCCTTTATTAGGAACACACCTTTCAGTGTGGGTAGAGAAGTGACCCACTGGCTAGACTAAATAGGAAGTATGTCTATTTACAACGGCACAAGAGAGGGTGTTGCAAAGGCACAAGAGAGGGTGTAAGTTTGAAAAGAAACTCAAAACTGCTCAGTACTTACACTGATAGGAAGGTGCTAACCAACTCCTTTCCTGAAAAAGAGTTCTGTGTATGTTTGAAAGCTTGTCTCTTTCAGCATCAGAAGTTGGTTCAATAACAGAAATTTCCTTCTTCACCTTGTCTCTCTAACGTACTGTGACCAATACAGCTAAAACATTACATGCATTTGTTCCTAGTGTCGAACACCTGTGCTCATTTGACTATTTATACCTTGCTTAGAGTTTAACCACCCTTTGAAACATTGTTCTTTGGAACTAAGCTGCTGCATTATCACACCACTATGTGGGTCTCACATCGTGTCAGGACTGAAGATCCCATAGATCTGTTTTAATGCTTTAATGGATGTGGGAATTCCTCAGTAAACAAGGAATGTGCAAGATGTCTTCACAAAGCCAAATGGTACCAAAAATGTGATTTATGAAAGCAAAGTGAGCTGTGCTGGGCAACATGTAAAATGAGTTCCTCCCATACCCCACTTTGTGCTCCTGCAGTTGAGTTGGCAGCAGGCTGCTTTGCACATCTTTGCTATAAGCCAATGGTTCCCAACCTTTTTAGTATGCGGACCCCTTTTTAACATTAAAAAATTCTGTGGACCCCCAAATGATGATAATTGTTATTGGGGACTGACTGCAGGCATTGGTGCTGCAGAAGGGCAGTGGAGGACTTGGTCCACGCCAGCTCCCAAGTGGTTGGGACATATCCAGGGGAAGCTGCTCACAGCAAGCAAATACGATTCATTTAAAATTTTAGAGCCCGCTCCAACATGAATTCCTGGCTGGCAGTGGCTGCGGCTGGATTGGGCCCAGGCCGCCTGCCGCTAGCCAGTAGCAACTGGGGTCAGATGTATTAATGGGCCCCTTGCAATAGCTCTGCAGACCCCCAGGGGTCCCTGGGCCCCAGGCTGGGAACCAGTGCTACAAGCCTAAGCATATTACAGGTCAGAGACTGAAAGGCTACAGTTCTATCAGTTAGCTGGGAAAAGTCTCAGTGAACGTAACATCTCAGGACCATGGACAGCAACACCAAACTAACAGCACAAATTCCATTTCCGAAACCCAGTGTTAAACACCCACACACAGCTATCGCTCCAAAAACCCAGCAAAACTGAAAATTGTCGATTTACTCAAAGTCAGTGGCAGCTTCGGGTTAGGAGAAGCAGGCGGCCACCTAGGGCCCCAAGCAATAAGGGGCCCCGTCTTCAATTTGGTAGACAGAAATGAAAACAGAAAAATATAGAAATTGTTCCCATCTAGCAGAGCTAGAAGGGCTGGAAACCTAAGCACTTTTCACTCTTGGTTCACCAAGGCAAGCTATCATTAGGATTTGTGTTTTATCTGAAATGCAGATTTCACCATTCTCTGCTCATCACCTTCATACTGACATGCTAAAAAAGCAGGAGCAAGCAATAGACAGCACAACAGCAAGAACTTTTCCAGTGGCCTCAGCTTTTAATATCTCAGTGTGGCCATTTATTTTGCCATTTTTTAATTTTGTGAAATACTGCTTTTTTCTTTTCTTTTTTACCTGTTCTTTTGCCTTTTCCTTTGACTTTGTGACAATTTTTACTTTGGCTTTTTTTAGTTCAGGTTACCAGGTAGGTCCATATAGGCTGCTACATCTAAATACAGTGCTTCCCTTAGGCAATCATTACACCTGGGTGTGATGTCTGTGCTGTATGTCTTTCTTTTGATAAGTAATTTTTTAGTTTCTTTTGTACTTACTATTTAATATTTTTGAGGGGTCCAGAGTCTTATAAACTTGAGTACTTCAGAGAATTTCATTGAACTTGGTGTTTTCATTTATAGCTACACACTAGAAACCTCCTTTTCACTTATTTTTATTTATTGTAATTATTTGTATTAAATGTCTGTAGTGCATATGAACCCAAGCCTATATGAGAAATTTGTAAGATTTGACTGACAAAATTTTAAATGTGGTATTTTAGTTATTTTTGAGCCATCATTACTGTTACCATTCTTATTTATTAATTAATGCGCATACTTTTAAAAAAAATTAAAATGTTCACTTTAACTTTGTAGGTCAGCATTAGCTGATTTATGTTAAATGAAAGATGATCAACTTAAAAGCTTTGTGATGGGAAGACCTTTAAAAATACCATACCCAAGAATAATTTATGAGTTCCAGAGGGATAATCATGTTAGTTTGGTTCAGCAAAAACAAACAAGGAGACCTGGGGGGGGTGATATGGGGCAGTTAAGGGTGCAGAGGGCACTGGGGCCACAGGGAAGGTAGCAGTGGGGGCTGATAGTGGGCCCTTTAGGGGGCCACACAATGGGCCTTTGCCTAGGGCCCCCAATTGTCTCAGGCCACCTCTGCCCAAAGTACAAGCATTTAGCTAGAAAGATATTCTCACTATGTTATAAGCGATACATAATCAGCTTCCTAATCTAGTCTCAGTTCCCCAAAGAATCCACACACACTTTCTAATTCTTGCAAAACAATCAAGAAGTCCTGTGGCACTTTTAAAGACTAAGAAATGTATGTATCATATGAGCTTTCATGGGAGAAAATTCCACTTTTGTCAGACACTTTTTGACAAAATGGGATTTTCTCCTATGAGAGCTCATGCGATACATACATTTTGTTAGTCTTTAAAAGTACCATGGGACTCCTTGTTTGTTTCGCTGAACTAGACTAACACAGCTCCCCCTTTGGAACTTTCTAATTCTTGGTTGGCCTGGATGGCTGATTTCTATTTAACAGCCCATCACTTTACCAACTCTAGAGTTGTAGTAATCATAACATGGAAACCAAATTTTGTGGAGGCTCTGAAATGGTTAATAGAATCAGGAGCCAAAGTAAACCAGGTCAATCAGTTCAGAGACCTGCCACTTAAAGGAGCCCAGTGAGACACATCTGAATGTAGTTGTGAGTAAAACCTTGCTAATAACAAAAACTGCACTTTCTTCTGCCCCCTCACCTGCAGGGAATGAATTAAGGGGAAAATCTCAAAATATTCATGTTCTTTAAAATAAAGTATAAGGTAGAATTAAAATACATCACTTCAATAAAACCAGGCATTCATCTGAATCAGCAAAAGGATATTAATTAGAAAAATGAAACCCAAGGGTGATTACTTTCAAACCCCATGGAAGATGTACAGTGTTAGTTTTAGCAACATTATGTGTAGCTCTTTAGTTAACCAAGGCAGCAATTTCTGCTTTGATTAGGCAATTCAAGGCTGCTTAACATTAGTTTATATCACAGAATACCAATTATATCTGCAGTTCAGACCAGGATGCTCTCATTTATATACTTTCATGTAGAAAAAGCACATCCAGGTTTTTTTTCCTCCATCAACAGCATTTCTAAAGTGCCTGCCACATATAGTTATTGCCATTCATCTGAAACTAGTAAGACAAAAGTAGCACATTACTAGTAGAAGCCCATACTCCGGTCACAGAGGTTTTAGCATACTCTGCCCTTTGGCTCCTGTCAATCTGAATGATTTACCCTAGAAAGTGACTCCTTTAATCCACTAACTTTAATGAGTTTTTAAATTTTGTTTTCCAGAGTGCTGCATCTGTGAGCCTGCCATTTGCTGGCAGTGAAAAGAAGTTTATTAAAATGTTCTGCCTGTACGGAGACATCATCTGCCCCACCCCATCCAAAAGCCTCATTACAGTCCAGCCCCTTTGATGAAAGGATGGGATCCTCAGTGGAGCACAAGTAGATGGTTCATAGGACCTAATAATCCTGGTATATGCAGATTATAGTGCTGTTAGTTTGAGCATATAGTGATAGCTGTATGAGGATTATCTTCCCACCGCCATGGGAGGGAAGAGCCTTTGTTCTCCAATGAGCTTTTGACATGGACCTCTTGCTCTGTGACTGCACATGGAACATGTTTCCACAAAGCTTTTCAGCCTGTAAATCAATGCACAGAATTGCATGGGACCACTGAAGTAATGAGATGCTTATGCGCACACATGTGCACAAATGGTCCTACACATTGGCTTTAAACTAAGCATGAAGATGCTCACGACAGTTCAGACTCCATCTGGGGATGATGCACAGGTGCTTGGGTGCCAAGCCACACTCAGAAGGCTGCTGGGAAGAAGCTGCTTATTTGCCTCCTATAGCACTGTGTCAGGCAGTAACATCACCTGTCTCTCACAGAGCCTTTTTCAGTAGAGCTCAGAGTGCTACACAAAGGAGGTCAGTATCATCACCCCCTTCTACAGATGGGGGAAAATCAAGGCACAAGGCAGGAAAATGATTTGCACAACATTAATCAGCAGGCCAATGACAAGACCAGGAACAGAACTAAGATCTCTTGTGCCTCAATCCTGAGCTCTGTCCATTAGGTAATAGTGACTCCAAAGAAGGCCTTCTGAAATGCAGGGGGAGCATGCTACATGTAAAATCCATTCGAGGAGAGCAAAATGAGCCCTGCCTGAAATGACACCATGCCCTGAGATAACAAACAGACAGCTACCAGACACAGTAGCCCATGCTCCTGGGGAGGTGGGCCTAGACTCTTTTTCCTTTCAACTGGTCTGTGAGTTTTAGAGCTCAAGAAACTCTCTTTTGGCTGGTGGAAGCTGGACAGCCATTACAGGGTGACATCATTCCACCGGCCTCCGGTGGAGTGGGGTTAGGGTCAGAAATCCTACCACTCCCCCTTCAGGAGCCAAACACTGCCAAGGGAGCTATAGATACTCATGGTTCTTGCATTCTTTGAGCACAGCGATGCAAGTATGTCAGGATTGTGCTGGGGAGAAGACAAGGAATACCTTTATTAGGGTGCAGGGCTGGCCACAAACTAGCTAGGTTATAAGCATTTCCATGCAGTCTAAGCTTCTTTTGATATTGAGAGGTATCCCCTGAAGGACTGGGAGCTCAGACTTTGTACTAGGGCACAAGTTCCAGAACATATCTACTAAATTTTCATTTGTGGGTGCATTTTATTAATCTGAAACAGCACCAAGGGTTATCAAGGTCTGTGACGGTCAAAGCTGAACAGGGGAACAGAGCACCCAAGTCCCCAGAGCACTTCAAAAACAAAACAAAACAGAATCTCAGCACGAAGTTTTAAAATCCTACATATGTTATACAAGATCGTATTCAGCTGCACAGACAAACTTGCTGGGATGTGTGAGGCTTACGGTTGAAAGACATCACTATGATCAGCTCCTGCATTTTTTTCCATCTAACTATGAGCTGTGCAGCAATTTCTATACCCACAGGGCACCTGTAGTTATAGGTTTAATATAGCCCCACATACCTGCCAAGATAACCTGTATTTTGCAGTTGCTGGAGATTTCACAGGCTCTGCAAGAGCTTCTCCCTCCTCCTCCCTGCCCCCAGGTTGCTGCAAGCCACAGACTCATTCAGTTTTCCATGCTCCAGTTGAGCAGATCCTACCATTGAATATCTGTAGAGGAAGCTACACAGACACAAGAGACAACAGAGCAGGCTTCATCTGTCAGCAGGATGAGAAAACGCAGCAGAAAGACTTGCAGGCTAAAAATATTTTGTGCCCAGAGGCACCAGAATAAATCTTTTACCACAATTATGAGGGAGGAATTCAGATGCCTTCTCTTCCCTTTCATGGATCAAGCCAGATCACTTTCAAAGATCTTATAAAACGCAAGGCAAAACCCCAAATCATAGACCTTAAGGTCTATCCACAAAGGTTGCTTGTGAAAAGGTACAAAGGCAAAGGTGCTTCCCAGTAAGAAAGCAGTTAACTTTGCCTTCCTTTCCTCTGAGGAGTCTAGGGAGAGGAATCCAGAACTGTGCACAGGAACTGAGGACTAAGAAACCCAGCTGGGGAGGGATGTTTATGTTCCAGGTCCCAGTAAAATAGATGATTGACTATTTCCCTGCAGCTGCCCCACTGCCAAAAGGTCATCTTCTAAGGGGGTTGCTATAAATTTTAGCTCCAGTGAGTAACTACAATACAAGCAGTTCAGGAAGGAGTAGTAAGAGCAACCCCTGACAATACATAGCACGAGGTCTGCATTGCAAGAAAAAAATGTAAGCAGGACTCTTCCTTAACTCTGCTCCTACTCTAGGACAACTAGCCATTGTTAGTAGCAGCGAACCCAATTGCCTAGTGCCTGCCATTTGAGGAGCTCAATCCACTGCACAGACACTGAACCAATGCATCAGTAAAGCCCTTCAAATGCGATTTAAGCAGTCCCAGCCTTCTGCACAGGGGTGACTTTCACCCGCAGGGAGGTTAAAAGGCTGGGCAGAGCACCTAGAAGTCCTAGTTGCAGAAGTTCCTAGACAACATACCAGGGAACAGTGAACTACAGAGAGTGACACTGCCTACTCCTGAATGGTTACGGGAAGGGAATTTTGGGGATCCTTCCCTCTGAAATGCAAAGCATCACAACTTAGTCAAGGAAGGGCTCATGACAGCCACCACCAACCTGACCAAAGTTCACACTATACTGTATCTTAGTGGCACTTCACTTGGCTGCAGAATGGTATTTACCCAGCTGATTACATATTAAGATCAAAGGCAGTTTAACACTGGCAAGGACTCCAGGACCGCATGTTTTTCTAGCTTCAGAGAGAGAGGTGAGGCCTGATACGTCAAGGTAGATTCACTCCAGGCCTACGGTTCCAAAACCAGGGCAGAGAGCCCAAAAGGTTGCACAAAAACTTTGGAAAGATGAAGGGATGAACTTGCAGAGAAATCTTTAGCCACTGAATCTTAAACTGATTGCAGGAAATCTGTACAAGAATAGGAGAATACCCCCTGGACAAGTGTTAAGAGAGGAAGGATAGTTCAGTGTCTAGTTCCAAAGAGGCTGCTGCATTAGTCTAGTTCAGCAAAACAAACAAGGAGTCCTGTGACACTTTTAAAGACTAACAAAACTTTTTATTGCATGAGCTTTCATGGGAGAAAATCCCACTTTGTCAGATGTTTTCTGTAAATTCACCATTTTCAAAACATCTGACGAAGTGGGATTTTCTCCCATGAAAGCTCATGTGATAAATAAATTAGTCTTTAAAAGTGCCACAGGACTCCTTGTTTGTTTCAGTGTCTAGGGCAGTAATCAAGAACTTGAGAGACTTGGGTTCAATTCCCTGCTTCACTACAGATCTCCTTTGTGACCCAGGACAAGTGACTCAGCCTCTCTCTACCTCAGTTTCCCTATCTGCAAAATGAAAATAAGAGCACTGCCCAACGCACAGGAGCATTGTGAAGGTAACACCATTAGAGATTGCGGTACTCAGATAAAACTGTAAATGTAAAGGGAACTGTGTAAGCATCTAAGATAGGTGGATTTACGCTGGATTTCAAAGGAGCCCAAAATCATGTATCCTGGCAGAGGTTAGAGTAGATGACCCTAGCTGTCCCATTTAACCCTCCTTTTCTATCCCATGGAATGTCACTGGGTGCTGGGAGCTTAACACCCTTCAGCTCCTTTGAAATCCCACCCTTTAGATTTTTTAAAACAATTCTTTCTGCAGCTCTGCCACATCAACAGCATGGCCACCTCCTGCTCCTGCCAGCACATTTCTGAGGTACGTGGCATACTGCAAAGACTGCAGTTGTTTCCTTACACTGACTCAATTCCCATCAGGGTCCCATGCACAAATCAGCTTTTTGGATCACTCATGCGAAGGCACAGATATATCTTAATCCTCTTCTATTCAATTAAACAATAAACTGGGTCAAGAACAAACTGCAAAGGAGTAGAGATCTGCACTGCAAAAGACACTATGCAGTGCTGTAGACATCTCAAACTGACAGATGTGAGTATCTGCATACTTGATACAATACTCAACAAAAACAGATTATAGTGGGTGTGATTGGAGAAGACCAAGTCAATGACCAGACTCATACAACTACTTGCTTCAGCCATATCTAGTATATTATCTTTGATGTATGGCTGTTCCAAGAGGAAACTCAGTAAAGCAATTTAACAAAGTTATCCAATATCAAGTGGGCTTTTTTTCAAACTGTCTTTGGAAATAAAAGAACCAGATTTTATACTTCTCTGCAGAGACGTGTACCATGAAAGCAGATTAAGAAACCATTTTTTACAAAGGCGCTGTTTATCCTTTTACGCAAGGACAGTCTGGTTTGCCCAATATATATGGCAGAGGGGCACTTCTGGCACATGATAGCATATACCACTTTAGTGGATGTGCAGGTGAATGAGTCCCTGATGGTATAGCTGATGTGGCTGCTGTCCTTGCATATAAAGATAAATTGACACAAAATGGATATGAAAAATGGCAACATCCATAAACCAACAGGAAAACTCTTCAACCTCCAGGGACACTCAGTGGCAGACTTGAAAGTTGCCATACTTCAAAAAAGAAACTTCAAAAACAGTTCAGCGTGAAACATCAGAGTTGGAGATAATCTGCAAGTTTGACACCATCAGGCTGGGTCTGAGAGACTTAAAATCATTAGCACATTACAAAAAAAAGATTCTGTCCCTTTGATCTACTGGTGAGAATGGGCCCCTTTTCTGATCTCTGAACTGACTTTGCTAACACTTGCCCTCCTCCATTCTGGAATGTGTACATATACCTCTCCACTGTAGCTTTCACTTCATGCACCTGATGAAGTGGGTTTTAGCCTACGAAAGCTTATGCTTGAAGAAATCTGTTAGTTTATAAAGTGACACAGGACTCTCACTGCTTTTGATTTAGGATGTAACTTGTGTTTATTGTGAATGTCTTAGTGTGCTTTGGAACTTTTTCAAGTAAATAATTATAACCAAGCTACAGCTTCCAAAATGGACTTGTCCATATTTTGCAAGACAGACTAGTGCACCAGTACCACGATGTTGGTCACGACAGGCACAGACCAACAGAACTACAGAGCAGATCTCAGATGTGGTGCTCCTGAGAGAACACGAATGCCCACATCTAAAACAAAAAATAACATGCCTCTTCATTCCTTGTTCACTATTACACCAGGGGCAACAACTCTAGACTGGAACGTCAGCAATGTCTAGATTGGAATGTCAATTAAAAATCAGCTTAATAGCTTCACTAACTAATATTTGCACACATACACAGAATTCACCACAAATCAAACTGAGGACCACAGTTCAGCTAAGGAGACCAGCCTCTTCTCTGCCCATCTTGCATATACAAAAAGAGGGTCCTGCTGGTGGATTTCTTGGTTTACTGCCTGGCAGTTTAAGGGAGCATTTTCAACAGCAGGATAAAAGTAGCAAGAATTGGGACACTCTGTTATCTGCCATATGAAACCAACCACATTTTCTCTTTCTGAAGCATACATTCCTCCTCCCTGCAGTCAATCAATTCCTCCACCTCACTCATTGATTCACTTAGCTAGAACATCTACAAGGACATTTTAGCCCAACTTAAGTGGACATTTAAATGGAGATAGACTCCAAACCCTCAGATCTTTTTCTAATCCACCAGCTATGAGTAGCATACCCTACGCTAAGCACAGCACCCAGGAGAAGAAAAGTTGGGCCTGGTAGCTGGTAACCCAGAATTTACCCACTAGAAGTAATGCATCTCAGAGTGCTGTGCAAAAAGGAGCATGGCAGTCATAATTACTCAACTGAGATGTGGCAGGAGAATTAAGACATCATTTGAAAGAACAGCCAGACCACTTTAAAGAGAGGAGGAAATGCCAAGAGAGATTCCAGTGGACAGGGAAATAACCTATTTCTAGGCCAAACTTAAAGAACAAGAGTAACAATGAAGAGGGGAAAAAAGAGTGACAGAAAGAAGGTGAATCCACAGCCCCTCTGATCACCCCAAGGGGCTGCCAACAAGAAAGTGATGATTTCTCTGCTAGACAATGGCATCAGTGTTCAGGTTTCTGCGAGGGCTGGATTCTCCTGCAACCCGTGACCCCAGGACCCCAGCCATGGCTGGACCCCACTGCCACCTGCAGCTCTGCGACCTTCCATCTCCACCACTGGTGTTTCCCAGGCCGCAGTCAGAGCCAGATCCCACCACCACTGGCAGTCCCGGGACCTCAGCCAGGGCCAGATCCCGCCACTGCCAGTGGCCCCCAGACTCTGGCCGGGGCAGATTCCACTGCCACTGACAGCCCCTGAACCCCATCTGGGTCTGGTTCCTGCTGCCACCAGCAGTGGCTCCTGGACCCCAGCAAGGGCTGGACCTCAGTGGCAGCCCCCAGACATGGGCTGGGGCTGGACCCTGCCACTACCGCCATCCCCCCCACAGGAGTTGATGTGTGGGTGGAGTTAGCAATGAGATTTATGGCAGGGATAGGTTCTCTGGTTAGTGTTCTTGTTGTATGGTGTTCAGTTGCTGGTGAGTATTTGCTTCAGGTTGAGGGGCTGACTGTAAGCAAGGGTTGGCATGCCTCCCAAGGCTTGAGAGTGTGGGATCATTTTCTAGGATGGGTTGTAGATCTTTGATGATGTGTTGGAGGGATTTAGCTGGAGGCAATAGGAAATAGCCAGTGGTGTACACAAGAGCAAATGGATAAAAACTGGCCATCAGGAAGTTTAGACTTGATATTAGAGGCAAGTTTCTAACCATCAGAGGACTGAAGTTCTGGAATAGTCTTCCAAAGGGAGCGGGGGGGGGCACAAAACTTAGCTGGCTTTAAAACTGAGCTTGATAAATTTATGGAGGGGATAGTAAGATGGGACAGCCTAGTTTGGCAATTGATTAATCTTTGTCTACTGGTGGCAGATATGCCAATGGCCTGACAAGGGACATCTGATGGGACTGAGTTATTACAGCAAATTCTTTCTTGGGTATTTGACTAGTGAGTATGCCCACATTGCTCAGAGTTTAACTGATCACCATATTTGGGGTCAGGAAGGAATTTTCCCTCAGGGAAGACTGGCACAGGCTCAGGGGCAGAGGAAGGGGGCTTACCTTCCCCTGTAACATGGGAACAGTTTGAGTTTTACTACAGGAATGGATGGGTGAGGTTCTGTGGCATGTGTTGCGCAGGAAAGCCAGACTAGATGATCATGTTGATCCCTTCTGCCCTTAGAGTCTATGAGAAGACCAAGTTTATAACAACACTCGTCAAATTTTGATACTCTGTGAAAGGGTCTCACCCTACTCCATGAGTGGCCCCAACCAGGTCAGTACTTCTGGAGTTAAAGGAAGGCATGGTGCAGCAGGAGATCGGAATCTGGCCATGAGCATAGGTCAGTGGGGAATGGAAACTCACAGAGACAAAGGAGCCACACTTGTCCTTACACCATACAACTCAGTAAAAGGATCTTTTCCCTCTGAAGCTAAGAATTTACTCATGACACCTTTGTTTCCAGAGTTCTCTTCAACTTGCTGAAATGCTCAATGCAGCATCCATTGAAGAATCAAAAAAGGAACCTGTCAGCAAAGCATTTCAACTCTCTGCTGTCAAGTTGCACATTAGTGCTCTGCAGCTCAGCCCTTGTCCCCTTAGAAATGATCATTCTCACTTCTTACCTTAAACATTTGCTTGACTTTCTGTCGGGGGAGGTTCACATTCAGTTTGTGCATGAGCTGGAGCACCTCGTTAATACTCAAACTGCCATCACCATTCTTATCAGCCTCATCAAAGGTTTGCTTCAACCACATTTAAATGGAGTTAAGAAAGACAAGGGAGCATTACAGGACCTTACTGGGTGTTATTTGGACATGTCCCCACCTAAAACATACATGGTCTAATTCACACTCCTGAGAGATGTAGTAAAGCTTCTCTAAACTCCAGTATAGACACAGCTCAGATTCTTCCATTGCTGCAGCCACCACCTCTCAAGTGGTGCATTTACGCCAGCATACAGTGTCATGGTAGCAAGTGTCTACTCTGCAAGCAATGATATCAACATGTGGATAGAAGATTTTGGTTTGTCCATGCATAAGCCTCAGTGATGCCTATTAAAATCCTCCTCATGCAAATGATCTCAGCAGTAGCCACTAGGCCTGCCCAGAAGGACAGATATCACAGGCTACTTACCCCATGCAATGAGAGATGGCTTTAAGCACTAAATAAATTTAAATATGGAGTTGAATTCTGACTTGTGCAGCCCACTAAGATGGCTACAGCTGCTCAGGCCTAACTGAAGGCAGAATTTGGCCTGTTACTGATTACAACTCCATTCTCTGTTCATCTTTAACCTAGCACAGGCCTCTGACATCCTTGGAGGACTTTTGACATGAAAATATCCATTGCTGAGGGTTTCTTGCGGGATGGCAACTGCTAATAGACAGAGCAGCCACTATCTCCACCCCTCACTCATTTGCCCCCTATTCTCAGCTCAAAGGCTGAAAACTGTCTACTCAAGGTATTGTGAAAGACCCAAAGAGCAAAGGAAGCTGTGCACCTAATTTGTGCTTTTGACAATATATGGCCCTCTGGGAACACGGAATGGAAGACAGGAGCCAATGTACAACCTGAGCCTTACACTTGCTGACAGTGAAATAAGCACTAAGGACAGCTCCACAAATACCTTTAGGAGTGACACTGCCCTCCCTCCTCGATACCCTCCTCCCAAGCATAGAAGGATATTGGTCTCTGGTCCTCTGCCGTTTTGATAGGCTGTCTTCATCGCTGATCCCTGCCATCAGGTACTTGAGCCCTGTGATCCAGGTACGTGCCTCCTCCCCACTTGAGGACACGAGGTCGAGGGACTCCATGTGGTCTCCGTAGTAGATGCTAAAGCAGCAGTTGGGGTCAAAGCTGCCATCAGCGTAACGCTGGAAGATCTCTGACTGCTTCCCTTCACACACTTCCTGGATAGAGTCAATGGAGACTAGAAGAACAAGAGAGGCAGGTGGCTCATTAGAGGTGTTCGGTGGAATATCACTTGTGTTAGCTGGTCACAACCACACTGGACAGGGGGGAGGGTCCATTTCTTTCTGTACCAGAGAAACAAATTACCCCTTTTATTCCCACTGTTTCAACATTAGCATTTGGCCAAGGACTTATATAAAAGAGCTTTATGATTGGAAAAAACAAACGAACAATGGTTCTGTAACCAAATGAGCCCAAACAAGCAGCCAGATCTTATTTTATATTGAGAAGATGAAGGCGCATTAGTCAATCTGTGTATTAACACATCTGGATCTTATGACACATTAGTTTCTAGCACTCTGGTGCCTTTTCGTCAAAAGCTATTTTAACCTACCTGCATTGATAATTGCTATTGATTCTTTCCCATTATTCTTTGTAAATAGATTTGGTTTCCCATTCCCTCCAGCTCAAAACAAAATCAAACACTTTGCACTTTACAGTTGTTTCCCTATAATGAACGTGCTCCATTGTGGAGACAGTCTCCACATGGCTGGGAAGAGTCAGTCTGGCAGCCCTCATGCCCTCATTAGCATGCTGAAATAGACAGGCTTTCTAAACACACACAGAATACACTGCTGTTTATCCCAGAACACAGCTGCATGCTTTTTACACAGATTTACTCAAACTGAGCCAGCCTTGTGACTTGGTTTCCTTTAGCTGTTTCCACAATATGTGAAATTTCTTCATTCCTGTCCTTAATAGAGACAGGCCCAAGCTGCAGGACTTTGGGTGCAGGTTTCCCTAGCAATGAGATGTGGGAGAGTACTAGCTTGGGCCACCTCTGCTCTCTTTAGGTACAGTGCAGTCTCAGTGTGCATTAATTAATTCCTTGATACCTGCCACTGCCAATATTAATGGATTTAGTGCAGAATGCTACCAGAATCACAGCGTTCCAACACTACAAAGATATGCTGCTTGGGTCAAACTCTTTTCATAATTCATCAAAAAAAAGCTTCACCTTACAAGATGATACTTCTTATGAGTCAGGGGGCTAGTCTTCACTAAGGATGTCAAATTCTCTCTGAAGACTCACTCAGCTAGTAAGGAAGTTGATTTCATAAGACCACCCCCACAGAAGGAGTAGCACTCAGTAGGTGGGAAGGCATTTCCCTCTGACGCAGTGCACTAAAAATAGACAATCAGAGGAAGATATGCAGGGGATTTTAAGTTCTTTGCGTATCTCCCTTCGAGTGCTGACAAAATCACACTGCAGTACAGACCAGGGTTTAACTTCTGAATTCTTCCTGGAATGGCTGCTCTTTAAAACTAGTTTCCCCATGCTGAAAAATGCAAGAACTGACTTCCTCCTACCTGTATCTCCAACAGCATATGACATTTTCTGCTACAGATGTGTTCAGGAGTGTTTGTAGGTGAGGGCCTGCAGTAATACCACATTCTGTTCTGTTTGGGAATCTGGCTGAGCTGCGCCCCAATGCATATAGGAGGTATCAGTTTTCCTGAACATGAGATCTGCAAATAAGTTCACTTTCCAGGCAATGCCTGTCCCTGGCCTAGCAGGACTCCATCTTTCAAAATCTACAAGGAATTGATCTCCAACCACTATGATTTAATTATTGCGGGTTATGGTATCAAATAGAGCCTCTGTCCTGAACCTTCTTGTGTCTGTACAGCTGCTAAAAGACAGCCCCTCTTCCATGAAGATCACTGTCTAATTTAGGGGCAATCTTTACTCTTCATTACAATAGCATAAATCCACAGTCAAGATTTACAACATGGCAACACGAAGAATTTGGCTTAGGGTTGTAAAGTCTAGTCTCTGGGGTAACTGTGCAAATAATGCAGCATAGCAGCCAGTTACATCCTCAGGACAACTGGCTCTTTCCTCTTCCTTTGCTCTTAGAGTTGGGCAAATGAAGGGCCCAACATCTTTAATTTTTGTTCAGATGTTTTATCTTTGACATCATTCCCTCTGCACCATTCTCTTTTACTACTGATCACTCATAAAGCACCATCAGCTGCTGAACTCAGCAGAAACTCTGCATTGTTAAAAAAGGGCGAAGGAAGAAAGGACACAGTTCAAGGAACAGCCAATATGTTGAAAATAGATCTGTGCTCAGCTAAACCTCTCGCTCTGCAGAGGATTGCCCAAGCTCAGTGCAGGGTAGGGCTCACATCAGAGAGGGGCCTGGGGTAGCAGAGTGTAAATTAGAGCATCCCAGAGTCTATTCTAGTTTACACCAGCGGGCAGATAGGCCCCTGAATGGTCCCAGGACACAAGGAATGCAAATGTGACTCAAAGCCTCTTTCCCTCTTCTCCCAGAATCCCCACCCAAGTGCAAGAATGGAGTGGCTAAGACTTGGGCCCAACATGGGCTCCTGTGGCCAAACTTTTCAGTTCTCTGAAAAGGAGGAAAAAGAAGGCAAAACATCCACTCTCTTCGCGCAGCACCTTCCAGCAATGCAGATCACAACAGGAGCTCCTGCATGGCACCTCTTCATTGAATGATTTTAAGCCTCTCTGAATTGGGGTCAGTCCCTTTGGGGATCCATTGGATCAGCAGTTGTGTCTGTGTTGTTGTGGAATTTTATTTAATGCCTCCAGGAGGAGAGGGGCGCCAATATAATCTCTCTAGTTATCAGCTCCTCTGAAGCTACCGCCAGTGAGGTCTGCACAGACTAACACAAAGTGCAGTCACCAGGGAACAATAGAAAAAGAAAGAGTCTTTGGATAAACAGTCTTATTTTAAATAAGCTCAGGGCCTTTTTCCTCATCCAGCAAATGGACAGCACCCCTGATTCACAGAGCACCCCAGTTCTTAGGAAATGGTTGGAAGAACTGGCCCTACTGTGGCCTCCTGCAGCTGGGTGCTTGCTGAGCTGAAGCCATGATAACCTTGTGACCACAACAGAAATTCCTTGGATGGGGCACTACCAGACTGCTCCTGCCACACTCCCATTAGAGTTAGGCTGATCTCTCGCATTCATGTAGGTTCTGTTATTATTCTAATATGTGGTGCTTTTACCTTAAAAATAAAACAGGCTTGTGTAAAAAGAGCAGTGTGGGATCTATAGCTGCCTTGGGCAGTCTGTCTCTGCTGGGAACACAACAATGCAGGCAGAGAACTGCTCACCCTGGCAGAAGGCAGAGATACATGTCTCCACACAAGCAAGGTGATGGGTGGGGAGCTGGATGTCTGCAGGTGGGTGCCCTTCTTGGACCACTCAGGGGAAAAACAGATGAAGTTACACTGAACCATGGCACAAGTCATTAGTGTGTTACCATGTCCATGCTGAGCTGGATAAATTTATGGAGGGCATGGTAATGATGGGACAGCCTAATCTGGCGATTAACTGATCTTTGACTACTAGTGGTAAATATACCAATAGGGTTTCTGAGTTGGTGCAGGGAGTTCTTTTTTGGGTGTTTGGCTGGTGAGTCTTACCCATGTGCTCAGGGATTAGCTAATGACCATATCTGCGGTCAGGAGAGGATTTTCCCCAGGGGCAGAATGGCAGGAGCCATGGGTTTTTTTGCCATCCCCTGCACTAGAGGGGTATGGGTCACTTGCTGATGGTTCTTCTGTGCCTTGAACTCTTTTAACCATGATTTGTGGATCTCAATGACTCATTCATAGTTTAGGTATCTATCTGCAGGAGTGGGCAGGAGGTTCTATGGCCTGCATTATGCAAGAGGCCAGACAAGAGCAGTGGTTTCCAGCTGGTGGCTTGGGTCCAAAAGTGGCCCATGGGAGCTTTCAAAGTGGCCCATGGCTTCTCTCCTGCTAGCTGCAGTAGGCCACTAAGAACCCAGGTGGAGCGCATTTCCACAAGGCTAAATGGCTCCTTGATGCAGCCAAGGGAGTGGGAGATCAGCATTCCCCTGGCTGCAGCAGGGAGCACAGTGAAGTGCTCTTCCTAGGTCCATAGGTGCTGGGTCCTTGCTGGAGCCAGAGGGAGGGGAGCACTGATCTTCCATCCCACTGGCTGCAGAAAGGAGCCACTGCTTAGGAACCCAAGTGGAGCCCACTGGTTTGCAGGACCTGTGCAGCTTCCTTGATACAGCCAGAAAGATGAGAGATCACTGAGGAGGCAGACTGCTTTACAGAGGGAGGCTGCTGGGAGAAGCTGGGGGTCCTTCAAGGCTGTAAAAAATGGTATCTGTGGCCCTCAGACTAAAAAGGTTGGGAACCATTGAACTAGAGTATCGTATTGGTCCCTTCTGCCATTAAAATCTATGAATCTACGTTAAACTCTATTGGGAGGAAGAACAGAGAGGAGATGGGGTATTCTTATGTCAGACATAATTAATGGGCACCCATCAACCAGGTGTTTGAGCTACAGAATCAACAGCAGAGATGTTTGAGGTGGATGCTGTGCTCAAGAGCTGTCAGAGGCTTCCTATTGCCTTCATTTTCCCCCCTTTTCCTGAAAATAGTAAGTTCTGACCACTGATGCCTAGAACTTGCCATGAGTTTTGAAATTGATCAGATACAGCACCAAAAGTTATATTATGGATAGATGCAGTAGTGTCGTAGCCATGTTGGCCCCAGAATATTAGATAGGCAGCGGGGGAGGTATCTTTTATTGAACCAATCTCTGTAGGTAAGAGAGACAAGTTTTTGAGTCACACTGAGGCTTGGTCCATACTGCCAAGTTATGCTGGGATGTTAACTATATCACTCAGGGAGAGGTGCAGACAAGTTGCACCCACTGAGTGACACAGTTATACTGTCCGAAATCCTAATGGAGACGACACTAGCTCAACAGAAGAGAGGCAGGATAAGTTCTCTCACCAACACAGTAGCATTTGGTTGGAAGGGACCTTAGGAGGTCATCTAGTAAGTCCAACTCCCTGTTCAGAGCAGGAGCAACCACGGCTAAATCATCCAGCCAGAGATTTATCAAGCTGCACCTTAAAATTCTCTATGGATGGAGATTCCACCAGCACCCTAGGTAACCCATTTCAGTGCTTCACCACCCTCATAGAGAAATATTTTCCCCCTAATATCTAACCTAGACCTCTCCCACTGCAACTTGAGACCATTGCTCCTAGTTCTGTCATCTAATACCACTGAGAACAGCCTAGCTGGTTCCTCCTTTGAACCTCCTCTTCACATAGTTAAAGGTTGCTATCAAATGCCTCCTTACTCTTTTCTTCTGCAGACTAAACAAACCTAGCTCCCTCAGCCTTTCCTTGTAAGTCATGTGCTACAGCCTCTTAATCATTCTTGTTGCACTCCGATGAACACTCTCCAATTTGTCCCCATCCTTTCTGTAGTGGGGCACCCAAAACTGGACACAATATTCCAAATGAGGCCTCATCAGTGTCGAATAAAGGGGAACATCGACTCCCCTTGATCTGTTGGCAATGCTCCTACTAATGCAGCCCAATATGTCATTAGCCTTCTTGGCCATAAGGCCACACAGTTGACTTACATCCAATTTCTTGTCCAATGTATCCCTCAGGTTCTTTTCTGCAGAACTGCTGCCTTGCCAGCACCACCGCTCCACCGGTTCAGCTGCAGCAGTGTACGTATAGACATAGACCAAAGCTCTTCTTTGGGTGTGAGAATGATACTCTCAGAGTCACAGCAAAATGCAAATATTGAACATTTTGTTCCCCCTTTTGCTGTGATGCTGGGACTGTCTTTCTCTGACCTGAAAAAAAGCTCCGTATGGCTTGAAAGCTTGTCTCGCTCATCAACAGAAGCTGGTCCAATAAAAGATATTACCTCACTCTCTTTGTCTCTCTAAAATTACAGATAGAGTTGTGCCACTGAGTAGGTTTTAAGGCCTTTGTAAGCTCAGCCAACAGGGAAAACAGGCAGCAATAAAAGAGGCAGGTATGGGTCTGACGTCGACCTTCCTGTAAACCATCCTGGCTCATATTAAACATCATATCAGTATAAACGTCTATATAAGGATAGCGCTTAGAGCCCTCAACTAAGATCCATTGTGCTAGGCACTGCACATGCACAGCAAGGTGGTCTCTGCCCTGAGAAGCTTATTATCTAACAAGACAAGGGTGGGCAAAACAGAGGAACAGAAAGGTGAAGTAACTTTGCCAAGGTAGCACAATAGCTCGGCAGCAGTCAGGATCAGAACCCAGGTTCCCTGACTCTCAGTACTGAACCACACTGCCCTTCCTACAGCTTAGTGTCATTTACTTGAGAACTAATTCTTGCTTTGCAGGACTTGATTTCAATGGATCAGTTACATCTCTAGCTACCAGCTTCCTTCCTGCACATAGGTTTGGGAAGAAATTACCCAGATATTGGAAACATTTGTCAATCCATTCTTCCTTCCTTTTACTACACAAATCTTAAAATGCTATAGAATGCCCTTCGGTTTAGTGAAGCAGTATGCAGCAGTCACATACACTCAGAGCTCATACAGCCTATAATTATCTGAAAAAACGGTTTCCCTTCTAAAGATCCTAGATCTGGAGTGTCAAGAAGAGAAATTTTAACAATAAAATAAACCCCAGTACAGAATGTAATTTTGCAGATTACAGTGTCCTCCTGAGATTACGAGAAGCGTGTCTCTCCCTAGGACTAGACATCTGTTTGCTACAGTATGTGTACTGTAGAGCTAGAGAATATATATTACACAGATCTACACATGCCAGAAGTTTAAAAGATTTAAAAAGAAGAAGTGTTGAAGCAGGGCAAAAATCCAAATTGCACCATTAACTGTTTCTAGGGGGAAAGCAATTTAGCTTGAGCTGACATAAGGAGAACATTTAAAATCCAGCACAGACTCTAGTCCCAGGCAGCTTTTATTCATTTGAAATTAAACGAAGCATAAATTCAGTGCTTTCTGCTTTGTTCCATGACTGCCTTTGGGGTTTACTGTTAATCAGCAAGGGGGTATGGCATTCACACGTGCGTGCACACGCGCGCGCGCGCACACACACACCTTTGCTGACCCCACAGTTCACTCAAAGGACACCTTCAACACCAGCAATCAGAGCATTTAGTATTCCAGAACAGTTTAGCTGTGTGCAGTCATTTTACAAAACGGGATAGAAATTTAACATGTTGACATTATCTGGGTGGCTTGTGTGCGCATGCTTCTAGTTCTACCATACCGCTCGTTGCAAATTAAAAAAAAAAACTAGAAGGTTGATCACACAGATACAGACTTTGAACATAACAATTTCCTAAATGTCTCTAACCAGCTACCATTCCACCCAAGTAATCTGTTACAGCTTAGTTTGATAGTATTTGCATGTCGCTGTTATTAGGGTTATCTTTGCTCAAACCACCAGCCAAGAAACTCACATATTTGAAAGAATGTTTAGATCTGCATGCAGTTGAAAAACTGTTCTGTGTAAAACACTGAGGCAATAGGAAGCAGAAGGAAAAAAGTCTAGAGCTAGAATTTCAATAGAGGTTTAAGTTCACTATTAAATATTTGTTGCTGTGTATTATTTGTTCATCTGTATTACAGGGACGTCACAAGGCCCCAACTAAGACTGGAACTTCATCATACTAGGCACTATATGAACATATTAGTGGCACAACCTCTGTCCCTGAAGAGCTTACAGTCAAACCTGGAAAGGAACCAAATTTTCAGTGTTCAGCAACCTCCCATTGTTCTCACCCCCAGGACACTGGGCACATTTGAAAAGCTACGCTAAAACAGACAAAGGAAGGATTATTATTCTCATTTCACAGATGAGTAGGAGGCACAGAGATTAAGTAACTTGCCAGAGTCACAAAGCAAGTGTCTTGCTGATCAAGGAGTCAAACCTAACTCTTACAAGTCCTGTGCCGTGGTTACTAGGCCACCACCCCTCTCAGACTACGTGTCCTTTCTGTGCATGTTTACACCACAACTGACAGGGAGCTGTAGTCTGTAAATGTAGACATGTTCTTGTTTTAGTTGCGAAAGGGGAAACAGTAAAGTTAAATTTGGTCCTCAAGCTTTCAGTCTCCCTGCTCCTCCCCCAGCATGATGATTGTCAAACACTGCTCCAGCAACATTTCCTTGCCAGCACAGTTTCACACATCTCATTAAGCAACTCTTGTTAAACAAATAATTGAAGCCATGTTTTTCTGCAGGTTACAACTTGTGTCTCTAAAGTAATCATTGCTTTTCAATCATTTATACCTTCATTGGAGTGCATCAGCCACCATCTGGTGAAAAGATTCATTAAGCACATACATTCATTTTCTTTTGGGGAAAATATTAAGTTGTTTGGTACACAATGGCCCACGATTGGAGAATAAAAGTCCTGACAGACACCCCCCAATCTTTATACCACTGGTAGATGGGGTAGGGGATAAAATGAGGACCAGTGTGGTACAGTGGGTAGAGCACTGGCCCAGATCTCAGGAGTCGTGGGCTCGATTTCTGACTCAGAACAGGCAGACTTTGGACAATTCTCCTGTGCTCCCCCTACCATCCTTCTTGTCTACCTCAATTGCAAGCTGCTTATGGCAGGGACAGCCTCTCACTGCCTTTTTCTCCAGCATCTAGCACAAAGGAGCCCTGATTACAGGGAGCAGAAGAAAGAGGCTCTCAGCATGACCATAATACGATATCACACAGCTGAATGCAGAAAAGAGCAGCTGCTTGAGCCAGAACATGCAGGTGGCCCTGCATCTGAATGGATCCTGGCTAACTCTAATGGGGTTTTATCCACAAAGACCTGGTTGCAAGATTGGGGTCTTTATTTGCAACCAATAATTCCCAGCTCTCAGACACCATATACCCTATAGGAGCTTCCTCAACTTATTGGACAACTGTCCATGTGATCTTGGACTCTGCCACCAACAATGACCAGCAACAAATGCTTCAGAAGAATGCTGCCTCGCTCATAAATACGGCCATCAAGCTGTGCTGCATGGGAGCAGGGTGAAGAAGAGGAGAATATCCCTTCCTTCTCCCATGGATATTTTTAGAGTATACGCGCCCTTAGCCTGGGGTTATTCACACATGGTTTGCTTGGAGCACATCACCAAGTCTGTTGGGCTATTTAACCCTCAGTTAGAAGAATTTTTACTGACATTCACAGAAGTCAGGTGCAACCCTTCTGATCTAGACCCAGCACTAGCGTGGGTCCCCTTCCATATTACTGAACCCCTCACACCAGCAGCTCAGGCACACACAAACCTCTTATTAACCATAGGAAGCAGGGGTTAGAGTTAGCCAGAATGGCCTGGTATGCTGTTCTGGAGCCTACTATTTTTTAGGGGGTCAGCATTCTGGGCCCCCTAAAAATAGGAAACGGTGCTGGAATGCTGTTTTCTAGGGCCCACCATTTAAAAATAGCGGGCCCCAGAAAGCAGCTTTCCAGCTCCATTTTCTATCTTTAGGTGCCCAAACACTGAGCCCTAAAAATGGCAAGCCCTGGAACAGCGTTCTGCCATGCATTCCTGCAGGCAGGGGGAGAGCGGGGGTCGGGGGTGTGCAGGCTGCATACCATAAATATTTGTGTATAAGCTGAGATTTTTGTGCCTGAAAATTGGCTTCAAAACAGGCACTCAGCTTACACACAGGTCAATATGATAGACAGCCCCAGCCTAGGAGTTTCGCTAGGCATGCTCCAGGTTGGAGCTCCAGTGTGGCCGCGGCAGCCATCTTAGGCAGCTGGCCTTGCCTGGGGTTGGAGTTGGGAGGGGATCCTGGCATCTGCAGCAGTCAGGTAAGGGGGCCCTGGGGCGGGGGTCAGCCTGGAGGTTGGGGAAGCCAGGGAACTGGTGGCAGGGCCCCAGGACTGGGGGGGGGTGTCTGGGAGGCTGGTGAAAGTGGCAGCAGGGGTTGGGGGTGACAGGGAAAGGGGCAGAAGGGGTGTTGGGGAACAGGGAAACAGAAGCGGGGAGTGGTGAAGGCGGCAGCGAGCAGGGGAACAGACGCAGGGAATGGAGAGGGCAGTAGGGGACAGAGGAAAAGGAGCAGCAAAGGTTTGGGGGTTAGGGAGGGTGTCGGGAACTCCAGGGGAAGACAGCGGCACTGGGTTGGGGGGGTTAGGGTACAAGGCCAAAAGGGGACCTCAGCTTATACATGGGTCACCAGTTGTTGCCTCTTTCTGGGGCTCAGAATAGGGCAGTTGCTTTATGCACAGATTGGCTTATACACAAGTAATATATGGTAGTTTCCCAGCCTAGCGCATGGTTGCCTGTGAGTCCTGGGGCAACCTGGCTCGCACTCGGGGGTGGGTATTGGGGGCTGGGGGTGGATTTTGGGGATAGGGGAATGGATATTGGGGGCAGTAGCTGGGGTGGGAGCAGGAACTTGGGTGGGGGGCCAGGAGCTGGGGTGCGGGGGGCCCCACCCGTGTGGAAGGGGGGCCCAAATGTACAGGAGGATTCTGGGGCCCACCAAATTATTTTAACCCCTGATAGGAAGGCCCCATGGCCAGCACTCACTTTTGGCTTTTTCATTCTTTCGAGATGGTCTCCAGCGAATACACGACTTGTGATCATCTAGGTAATAGAAACGAACTAGCCCTTTGGAACTGCCACGGAGTTTGATCATCTGCGTACCAGCTTGCATGGAGCTCATACATCTTTCCACTGGAGAGAAAATATAAAAGACAGCCCAAGTTACACAAAGATCCTCCTATATCATCTTTTGTTTCTCAAGTTACCTTTATGCAGGAAATAGTGAACTGCACAGAGAGGAGTTAGGTATGCAACTGCCCCTGGAAGTCAAGGGTGAGGTTCTCTGGCCTCTATAGGACAGGAAGTTGGGTTAGATGATCACAAGTTCTCCCTGGCCCAAACAGCTATGAGCACCCATCCGTGGCCTTTGAAAATTTCCACTTACACATTTAAGGTGTAATCTACTCCAGTGGAGGAGGATGTTTAAGGGTCAGATCATATAAATCCACGTTGGCAGTATAAGGTCTTAAGACTTATTTTGAGTGCTTAAATTGGACTTTCATTGATGCCGTGGCCTCCTGCCACCTCTGTGTAGGGGTGAATTATCCCTTCACAGGCAGATCAGCAGCAGACGTAAAATGGGATGACTTACTGTCAGTGGAACAACATGGATTTATATCAGCTAAAGAGGCACCCTTAAACTTCTGATTGTCTCTGAGACAAAGACAACTCCATTTCCTCCCCCCCATTTCTCACTGCAAATTCTGAAGATTTGGGCAGCAGTATTCCCTGTTTAAAATAAATCTGCTTCCTGTGAAGTGGCTGAGTTAGCATCCTATGTACCCAGAGCCCAATTAACTCACAAGAAAAAAATTTAATTACCCAACTTGGCCCCTCAGAATACTGCAAGTATTCTGGAAGCCCATAAATAATTCACAGAAAGTCTTTAGCATACAAATCGCTTTAGAACAAAACTGGTGTTCACTATAGAGGGGTGGCATTAAAAATTAAGAGCACGAAAGTTATTAGAATCACAGGCTGGATTCAGTTCTTTTATTTATTTATTTATTTATTTAAAAGAACCAGCTGTTAAGATGAAGCCATCTCACAGGCTAAATTCTTATAAAACAGTCAGCAATTACCATTTGTGAAATGTGAAGCACCCTGTATGACAGCCAGAGGGATGCACAGGTGAACAAATATTCCAGAACAGTTTACCTTACCTCCCTAAAAGTGTCATTCTTAGAAGGAGCAGCTAACTAACTTCACTCTGTTGCCACCTTTTGCACTCCATTTTTAGGAACCGACCCATATAAGCCTTGAGTCAGTCTGATGCTCAGGTGATTATGATGAGAGATTGGTAATGGTTTGCATCACACCACAGTGTTAATACTGCCACCAGGCCCTTTTTTACCATGTGCCAAATACATCTGTAAGAGTTTTTAAAAAAATCCCAACATGCAGCACTCTCCGCACTGCTGTGATAGAGATGGCAATATTTCTCAGGCTCATTTCACTTTAAATGAGCCATCTGAGCCCAATGTTAAGGTAAGTTTGTCGATCAAAATGAAGCAGATTGGTTAATAAAAACAGAAATATGAAGTTGTTGCTAAGTCTGCGATGGAGTGAGTTTCTAATGGGCCAGCTTCAGGATTAGTACTTAAAACAAAACTGACGTTAAAGATGCAGTTGCCTTTCTTTGAATGCTGTGGTACCAGCACCGAGCTCTGAACTCCAGCAGGTAATAAAGCACACTCATCTGTTGCTGAAGTATGTATTCAAGAGAGGAATATTACATTTGGCCTGCTTACAGCTGTGACAATCTGATACCTAAAGGCAGCACAGGCTGGCTGCTCAGAGGATATTGATTCATCAAGATCCAGGTCTGGGTTCCTATCTTCAAAGTGCTCAATCGATGGGCCCAGGGTATCTAAAAAGATCAACCAAAGCTCCAGGATGAAGACTGCAGTCAACAGTTCCATTTCTTAAACACCCTGGAAATGTCTAACAATAAGGTAAATGAAGCTTATCTCTGCAATAGACAGAGCTTCCTCGGGAGCCAGTACAAGACTGTAGCATGAACGTCTTTGGGAACTAAGAATCCAAACCTCTCCATTTTTCCACTTAGGTGCCAGCATACTTGCATGACCTGCATTTGCTAACAGAAAACCAGGAGTAATGTGTATATTGTTTTTAGAAATCCAAACCCTTTAAAAAAAAAAACACTCAGTTGCGCACTCTTCTCCTGAGGAACAGAAGCAGAGAATAAAACATAGGAAGATGTTAGTCAGGATGTTTGATGCCCTACTGGAAGGCACTCAGATATTACAGCACTGAGCACCTTCACGGAACAGAAAAGAAAGGTGGCATACAAGAAAAAGCGGTAACAAAAAATCAGAACCCCAGGTGTCTTTTAATGAAGATTTGGAAAATTTGAGTTAGTGGAATAATTAACATGTAGGGTGAAAATATTAAATGTTGACTGAGTGCCTGGTGCCACATAAGGCCTAGAGAGAAAAAGGTCCTACACAAATTAGTTAACTGTTAGCCAGGGGCTTTGCTGGTGCTGGGCTTACAGAGCTCAAACCCTGATTCCCAGTGCCATAGCACCTGGTTTGCCGCAGCAGTGGCTGCAGCTGCTGCAGCAGTGGCGTGTTTAAAGCGCATGAGCCCCGAATCCCTGCACCCAAGCTCCAGGTCTTTTTCTGAGCCAGGGTCGCTCCTGCCTTTAGCACATGAGCGGTCCCCATAAAACATCTCACGTTGCTAAGGTACATGAAAGACTGGAGCCCAAAGTGGCTAACGGTCCCTTGCTAATTAATATATTTACAGAGGGGTAGCCATGTTAGTCTGTGTACAGCAAAAGCAGCGAGAGTCCTGTGGCACCTTATAAACTAACAGATTTCTTCAGGCATAAGCTTTCATGGGCTCCAACCCACTTTGTCAGATGCATAAAGTGGAAACTCTGAACTGACTTAGCTAACACTTGCCCTCCTCCACCCTCGTATGTGTATATATACACCTCTCAACTGTAGTTTCCACTTCATGCATCTGACAAAGTGGGTTGGAGCCCACAAAAGCTTATGCCCGAAGAAATCTGTTAGCCTATAAAGTGCCACAGGATTCTCACTGCCTTTATTTAATATATGTAATTAAGCTTAGGAGACAAACATTTATGCTTCTTTCTTGGATGTTTGCAGGTTCAGGGGGGAACAGAGATGGGAGCAGGGAAGGCGGAGAACCACTTCAGAACTAGGGTGATAAATGGAGTTGAACAGAATCACCCCTTGGTTTGCTAAACTAAAACTATCCCCACATGTTGGTTTAGCTAAACTAACTCCAGTAATTTAGAGAAAGACCAGAAGAAAACACTAAGCTGTTAAGCTCCAGAGGGGCAGCCATGTCCCTATGTGTATAGTAAAAACAACATACATCCTGTGGCACCTTAGGCTATGTCTACACTAGCATATTAGTCTGGATTAAGGAGTCTTAATCCAGACTAATTTGATCCCTGTCTACAGTAGGCTTTGCCTAGCTCAACTAAAAAATTTATTATTTTGAACTAAGCAAAACTTAGTTCAGACTAGTTAGTTCAAACAGTTGGTTTGAACTTAGCACTTAGCTCGAACTAGTACAATGTAGCCATAGGTCGAACTAAAGTTTGAATTCAGCGGTTATTTCGAACTAACTACGTCTTTTTAGTTTGAACTAACTTTTAGTTTGAACTAGTCGTGCTTTTTTAGTTTGAACTAAAAAGTTAGTTCAAACTAAAAAAAGCACAGCTAGTTTGAACTAAAAAGTTAATTCAGGCTAAAAGCCCTGGTTAGTTCAAATTAACTGGGCACCACTTAGTTTGGACTAAGGGAGACCTAACTAAGCTTAGTAATGTAGACATAGCCTTAAAGATTAAAAAATTTATTCGGACAATTTGTTAGTGTTTAAGGTGCCACAGGACTTTCATTTTTTTTATTAAGCTGTTAGAGATGCATAGAAGTTCAGAGGCAAGACTGAGTTGCAAACCTTAACCGGTTTGGTAGCACACCAGGGTGCTCCATTATGCATGCCACTTTGAAGCCAAATTTGTAGAGAAGAAAGAAATGAGAAATATTTTGGTGTGGTTTGAAAGGAAAAAATGAATAAATACATAGCTACATACATGCATACAAAGATAGTTTGGGGAAAGCTTAAAGTGAATGTATCAGACATATTATTCTGGAAATTCCTTTCTGCCTGTTTGATAAGCAATGAAACAAAGTTAGGTTCTCCCCCCCACCCCAGGATAAAGAAAAATCTTCAAATGCTGCATCCAATGCAGAATTAAAGACACACATAAGCATGTCACACACAGACGAATCAGTATCTTAGAGGCACCTCTTTCTGTACTGTACTTATACAACGCTTATTTCTCATTCACGGAACAGATTTTCCAAGGCACAAAGGGAGCTAGGCATTAGGCACCTATCTGCTTTTGAAATCAGTGTGAGCTAGAGGTTAATTGATCTTGTGTATTTGAATGTCTACTCCCCCAGCTAGCTAGAGTGGTGCATGAGTGCCAATATTAAGAGTTTCACCCAATGGCCGTGTTTCGACTTTGACCCCAAGAAGCACTGTTGCAACATAAACAAAGCTCCAAGAAAAAAAAAGTTAGGCTCTTAGGTTAGACTATTAATACTCTGGAAAGCCAAAATGGATTATCAGCTTTTCTTCTCCTAACGTCTATGGATTAACTCAAGAGTCAGTGAACCTCAAATGTGTTGCTAGAAGCTTCAGAAGGAAAACAGCAATTCTCCCTTTCTCCAAGAACTCAAAAACACTCTATTTGGGCAATACAGATGAAAGCCTTGTCCCCCAGCTATGCTTTGGTACTGTGCTGATGAGGGCTAGAGAGGACTCTACAAACCAGAAGCTTTAGTGTGGGGCATGAACAGGGAGTACAGCACTCTGCCCCAGCTACTAGCAGAATCAATAGTTTAGCTGCCATCTGACAGGGTATATTATATTTCCAGGTGTTTTATTGGGGTGGAGGGGATGAAGCACCAAGAATGACAGTCAAGTGGAGAAGACAACTGCAAGTGCAAAAGGCTGCTCTTGTGACTAATAAATGGCAATTAGGAAGTGCCTATAGAGGGGCCAAGACAGAGTAATTATTGCAAGGTATCAAGAAACTTAGCCTGATTAACCAGCCACAGGGCCCTGACATTATTACACTGGATCTTCACAGCAGGGTCCAGTGATTAGCATGGAATGGAAGGCAGAAGATACAAATTCTATCCTTGCTTCTACCACCACCTTCCTATGTGACCTTAGCAAGCCACCTAACTCTTTGGCATCTTGTTTCTACTGCCCCTACACCATCAGAAAATGGGGAGAACAGCAATGCTAACCCACTGTGGTACAGTGCTTAGAGCTCTATTACTGCAAGAAAGGATTAAAACTCAAGCCTCCAGCTGAATTCACTAGTATGAAAGACGGACCAAATATATACACTTAATCCCAACATCATAAATTTCGCACATGTGAATGTGATGATACAGGCCCATCTTTCAACCAGTATAAGCAACAGTCCCATAGAGACAATTTACTAGGCAGACTACAAGCAAGTACCACCTGAAAAGAACATTCCATAGGTGCCTAAAACCTCCAGGCTCAGAAACTGGGCAACTTCAAATTATTTTCTTGGGCCAAAATGATTGCTCATAATAGATTGCTTTTTGTTAGCAAATTACAAATATTACTAGAGCATTTAGACTTTCAGCCTTAATATTTTCAGCTATTTTATTTACTTGAAAGAAGCATATTTGACTGGGAAGGTTTGGTTTGGTTTGTTTTTAAAGGACAGGCAAAATAATCCCTTGTATTAGTTATACTTAAAAGCGGGTCCCTCGACCTTAATCAGAGCATCCATTAGCAAAATAGTTAAGAGTTCATGTGGTCACAGTGTACTTACTCTCATGTACGGCACAGCCCAGCCATTATAAGGCTTCACAACAGCATTACACTCCATTACTTCAGGGGTAGTCCCCAATTTGCTCCCAGAACATAGTAAATATAAACCTTAATTTTACCGCAGTGACAAAACAGAAATCAGAGCAGTATCTAAGGGAGCCTATTGGCCTACAAATGAAACAAGCAGCACTGAAAGTCAATTCACTCAATAAAAGTTCAGATAAATACATGCAGTGCAGCTGTTGTGTTGCCTTCATGTGATTATAGAAACTCTGGATACATGTTTACTGAGCTTGGTATCACCCCACCTTTTATTATTTTAAAAGCATAATAAGGAATAGAGTTTCTAGTGTAGTGGCTAGCACCTCTGCTTAATATACAGAAGGTCCTGGGCTCAAGCCCCAGGGACTTGGACTCAATGATCTCATGAGGTCCCTTCCAACCCTGTGAGTCTATTCTATTCCTAGAAAGATCACTCATTTCTTCTGAAGGCCTCTTGACCAAGTCCCAGTTCAAGTGCATGGTACCTCCATATTCATTCTGCTGGCAATTCTCTCTGATTTGAAATACTGCACTACTCATTTGATGGCTCACTGAACAAATGCAATTACTCTTGGCACACAAAACCCAGAGTCCATACTGAAGCACCACTTCAGCTGGACTGGAAATTGATCACTCAGACCACCTAGAAGCTTTATAAGCCTTGCTTGTTTTATGTCTGAATTTTAGAGACAGGAGAAGGGGAAAACAAGAAAGTGTCTTATTTGTGCTTTAGGGGAAAGAGCAAGAGAAATCCAAATTTCTATAAAGGCAGAAAAAAGGCAGCCTGTGGGAGTTTTGCAGGGGCAGGGAATGCAATGACATGCTAGAGAGAGCAGAGGGATTTTTGAGAGTAGGGTGGGGTGCCCAAAAGACACACCCTATCTCTCTTAGGCACATCCTAAAGTCTAGAGCACCTTTCCCTACAGGTGACATGGCAGCTATGCAGAAAGGAGCTCCACGGTAATATTTATACCAAGAAAAGTTACAGATAATCAAATTTCAAGAATGTAAAGGAACAGTCATGAGAAGGTGAATAAATATTCCTATTCACTCACAGCTCAGCTATGTTCCTTAACTGTTTATTTCTGTCCATTCACTGAAACCCTTGCAACACCTTCCTGTAAATGCTAATTCAGCTTCACAAAACTCCTGTATTGTAGCCCCATTTTACAGATAGAAAAATTTAGGCAAAATTTGCCAGAGGTCAAAAAAGCAAGCCAACAGCAGAGCAGGGAACAGAAATTGATCACCCCATTTCTGCTTCTACGTGCTAACTAGAAATAGAAAATGCTCTTTCTAAGCCAGATTAAGCTTCAAAAGCAGCAGAAAATAAAGCCACAGAATGGAAAAGGAAGTTACCAGACTTTTATGTCCCTGAGAGTCACCCCACATGTGAGAATAGGCCCCTAGTTCTCAGATTGTGATTTGAAACATGCTCTGCTCTAATTTCCTCAGGAGTGTGCCAGTGAAATTACCATTCCTTTAGAATAGATGACACCTGTACTGCTGATGATGCGAGGGAGCAAGGAAGGAAGAAGTTAGGCATCTTTGCCCTTGGCTTGAACTTTGTCAGAAGAACAGCCATAATGGAGCTGGCCAAGGTCCATCTAACCCAACATCGTGCCTTCCAGCAGTGGCCAATACAGGTGCTTCAGGAGGAATTAATAGAAAAGGTAATCAGGTGATCCCTCTCACTGCCCATTCCCAGATTCTGGCAAACAGCAATGCCTTGCCAATCCCAGCTAACAGCTATTGATGGACCTATCCTCCATGAAGGACAGGGCCAGATTAACACAGAGGCTACAGCGGCTGAAGCCCTGGGGCCCAATCTAAAGGGAAACCCTAGACTCCAGCCCCTAAAACCCCTACCTGATCTGCACCCCCACCCTGCTCAGCACCAGCAGGGTCTGCAGGAATGCCAAAAGTGCTTCTGCCACACCAGCACTCAGGGGCAGGGCCCTGAAGCCAGAAGCCAGGTTCAGTCCTCCCACCCCACCCCTGGGGCTGGCTAGTTCACCTCCAGGTGCAGTGCAGGACAGGGTGGGCCAGCGCCTGTTTGCTTCACCGAGGGAGGCATGGGGAGGGAGAGCAGTTGATGCAGGGCAAGGCCTCCACTCTAGCACAGCCTCCCAGCGTCTGTGGACCTGAGGGGGTGAGGCAGCGGCACCGCCAGTAGACATCCTCCCAGCACGCTGGCCACAGCACCTCCAGCAGCACCAGCTGCAAACATGCCCCCAGTCCTTGAGCAGAGTTGCAGCAGCCACGGCCTTTTCCCCAGCCAAGCCAGCCATGAGCCCCACAGCTGCACCATCCCCACCCTGCTCCCTGAGCAGCACTGGCCAGGGCCCCTGATCCACCCCCCTCCCAGCACTGGTGGGCTGGGCATTTTGTTCCACAGGCAGGGTGCTGCTGCAATGGGGGGACCTCGGTGGGGTGGGCAGCCCTGCCCCCCAGTTCCTGATCTGGCTCTGATGAACTTAACTGGCTCTTTTTTAAATCCTCTTACAGTCTTGGTCTTCAAAGCATCCTCTGGCAAGGAGTTCCACAGGGGGACTGCACATTTGTGAAGAAATACTTCCTTTGTTCATTTTAAACCTGCTGCTTATTCATTTCATTGGGTGATCCACAGTTCTTGTGCTATGAGGAGTAAATAACACTAGCTGAATATTCAGCAACAGAGCTCCATCTGGTTCCAGGTTGCACCCTACTGCTTTGCGAGCACAGCCATTCTCAATAGGAAAGTCAGAACCCAGCATTTCACAATTCTGCAGCTTCTCAGCCCAGCTGTGTTATCAGAGTCTGACCTGGAAACCTACAAAGTGTATCGTTACCAAAACCTGCACAACATCATCATCTGTACATGGCAGAAGTGGGTCGGGCGGTGGCATCAAAGAGTGTTTAATGAAGGTCTGATTTTCTTTCAGGGAACCTCCAAGCACATAGCACACTTGCCAGCCCAAATCAAGCCCTGCACAGTCCAATGGACATGATGCACTGTAGGTCAACCTGCTCCTTTAAAACCACATACCAAACCAAGGACTATGCCACTCTTCCCAGTCATTGCACAAGTCATCCAGAACATCAGCTGACATTTGGTGCAGTTTTAAGGAGCTTTGTTTTAGGAAGCTTTTTGAGAGGTACTAAGAGGTCAGTGAACAAAACCAATGCGTCCTTAGGCTCCAATTCCCAGCATGCTCTCACCAGCTTTACATGGCTGCAGTCTCATTGTCCTCAGCCAACATAGTCCCCATTTACATTGCAAGAGAAGGAATGAGGCCCACATACAAATTCTAGACCCGGGGTGGCCAAACTTATAGAACTCAAGAGCTGCAAAAGTCAAATTATTAAACCTTCGAGAGCCGCACTGAGGCATATAACCACTTACTTTTACCCACTCCAAACTACTAAGCTTAAAATTTATTGTGCATTTTAATTTTATTGTAAAAACAGGGCAAATATTGATCGCACTAATGTCAGATTCTAATAATTTCTTAAGGTTACCAGGAAAACTAGGCCTATACCGTAACAACTTAGCTGTCGCTTGATGTAGAACACTGCAGGCTAGTGGAGAGTTTTTTAAAATCTGGGCAGTAACTTGTCAATGCAATATGTGAAAGCTCTCTCAGCTGCTGATCTCTAAGTATTGCACAATGCTTTGATTTAGCAAATTTCATTGTGGAATACAATGCTTCACAGCAGTATTTTTGTGCCAAAAATTGAAAGTAATCTACATTCAGTTTTAAACTTTTCTCCTTTGTATTTTCGTTTCTTAGTATTTCACATCATGTTTAGGACTTATAAAACACAATTTTATTTTAACAACGAGTAAACTGCATTAGGGCCTATGAGAAAATCTTAAGACGCCACGGCTTCCCCGACCGTGCCACGTTCCACCCCCCTACATCTCTGACTATGTTGCAGCTTCCCTGCCATCTGTGTGACCATGCTGCACTCCTCCCCACCCCTGACCATCCTGCCACTTTCCTGCTGGCTCCTATTATGCTGTGCTCTCCCCATGTCTCTGACCATGCCGAGCTTCCCCTGCCATCCCCGACCATGCTGCCGCTTCCCTGCCATCCCTGACCATGCTGATCTTCCCTGCCATCCACAACCATGCTGCACTTTCCCCACATCTCTGACAATGAGGCCACTTCCCTGCCAGCTCCGACCATGCCGTGCTTTCCTGCCATCTGCTACCATGCCACTACATCTGTGCTGTCCCTGACCATGCCGCACTTCTCTCCCCTGTCTCTGACCATGCCGCATTTCCCTGCCGTTCTCTTCCATGAGCCACACTTTTTCTTTTGAGAGCTGCAATGCAGCTCGCGAGCTGCAGTTTGGCCACGCCTGTGTGGCCTAGGCAGAATTCTGTTCTATTGACGGACGAGAGTTCAAAGACATTTCTGAGTGTTAACAGCCTTGCATTCCACTCTTACCCTGCAGAAATTCACCTGACTTCCATGGCTACTGAAACGGAAGATCTGCAACTGGAGAGTGCCACCAGAAGCAGACACACCTATATGGAGGGATGGGCATTCATAGCTATACCCATTGTTCAATATGCTGCCTGAAGAGTTCTCTTAAATAACCCCTGTAACACAGAACATCTGAGGCTCTATACACAAATGTAACAGGAAGACAGATCTTGGGCAAATGCTTTTCTTTGCAGCATGAAGCCAGAAAGGGGATCTCTTTTCACACAGTGTTCACTAGGTTGATCCTACTTCAGACAAAGGCTAGAGAGCAGGCTATTGTGCTTCAGTGACTGGTACAGACAGTGGCTCATGGATACCCACTTATGTCACCACTGTACCAGGCACAGAGGGCTGCACTTATAGCAATTAATACACTATGAAGACTCAACTCAAAAATTCTCAGACTTCTTCAGTTTCTCTCTGACTGTTTTCTCTTTGTACCCCTGCCTCCCTAATCCCTGGCTAAGAGAGTCTCCTTTGCCCCTTCACACCATCACATCACGATTGGCACAAGAGCCTTCTCCTTAGCAGTCCTTGCCTTCATTTCCTCAAGTCTCATTCTAAATCTCTGCTCCACTCCATATCTGCTCCCCTTGTCCAACAGTCCTTAAAACATCAGGGAGAGGGAAGTAGAGGTTGTAGCTGTTTAAACCTGCAAGTGGAAGGTTGGGAGGCATTTATTCAAATGGTTCAATCCAAAACAGAGTGTACTGGACTGCATCAAAGGAGAGGTTAATAGGAAAAGTGCCACTGTAAACCTGGGAAAATTAAAAAGCTTATTTTGTGGGCAATCTCAAGTCTGCAGCTGCTCCTCTGGACTGGAACATGCAGTCAGCCGCATCGAGCCATGGACACCGCACTGCTGAAACAGTGCACTCAGCTCATGACAATGCTTCTGGCCAGTGCAGAAACAGTTCTGATCAGTTTTCAAGTAAGCCCTGACCCAGGCTTCCTTGTAAGACGTAGATCTTTGAATGGTGTACATAACAGAGTGCTCACTCTGTAGGCAAACCCCTTTCTACAGAGTCTCAGTTACACCTGGGCAAGCCCCCTATTATCATATGACAATGCACCAATGTAACAGGAGGATCTGTTTGTTCTATCACATTACCATACTATACCAGACCACACAGACATTTATGATCCCATTCCTAGCCAGGTGTCTCCTTTTCACTCCCTAAAGATCAAAGTGCTTTCACCTCTTCCAACGAGTGCAGAATTTCAACCCTGAGGTCAAAGGATTGTGCAAAGGCTTAACAGCACTTACAGTTAAAAACTTGCAAAGGGATCTGAATCAGGGAAAAGGCAACATGGCACCTTCTGAACAAGGCTCTTTCAAATTTACAGGGGTGAATGACTCAGTTCATGGAAAATGGATAGACTGTGTAAAGTGATGAGCCACAAGGAATAGTTGACACCACACTAACCCTGGCTGCTAACAGCAAATCTGCCAAGTTAACCAAAATTACTTTTTTCTTTAGAGGTGGAAAATCTCTGGTAAAAATAACATGGGGATTTTCAAAGTCATGTATGTTAAGGGAAACACATTTTATGGAGATTGTCACAGAGAACTGATAGTGAAATCTAGAGTAAAATAGAATTCAAAAATTCTTGAATCTTTCACAATAAAATAAAATAAAACAAAACAAAAATAGAAACATGCCAGGAACAAAGATACAAAGATAAAAGAACACCGGGGCTGCATGCTCTGCAAATGTGTGCCAGTATCCTCCTCCCCATCCCAGCTACAGCTAGACAAAGGTGTTGTTAAATAAAATGTGAAAACCTTTAGGACATTGTCTTGTGCAATTAAGCATCAGGGATGCTGATGCTCCCAGTCTTACCAATCTGGCCCATTTTCCATTTCGGCGTAGCCACGATGCTGCCACCAATCCAGAAAAATCCCTCAGCCAAACGGGCAACTGAAAACTTATTTTGGAGCAAGGGAGATTTCGAGGTGTCCATGTTGGAGACAAATGGTAGCTTCTGAATTGCAGGCAAGGCCTCCTGACAACTCTCCCACACAAGCAAAGGCCAACGTTCTGTGATTGCAATTTCCAGTACAGCAGCATAAAAAAAAAGTTTGAAAAACAAATCTTCAAGCTAATCACTGAAGTAGACCCCGTGTTTCTTCTTCAGGCTGTTTTGTTACACAGCAGCTTCATGGTTTTATTTAGACTCTTCCCACCTGCTGCAAAACTCTGAATATTAAAAGACATTAAGTTGTCATTCTATATGATGGGGTTTATGATTTTTAGTCTCTCAGTTAAGGTGTTTTTCTAAGTTTGCTAGAGGGGCTCCAACAGTTCCGTGAGGTAAGGCGCATTTGGAAGAATGCACTCAAGGTGCACAGAAAGACCTCTAAAGTATATTTTTATTTCCTTTCCAAAAGTTATTAGCTGTTGGAAGCCTGGTATGCCAACACACCGACCCTTGGCTGTCAGGAATCTGCACGACAGTTCCCCCTTTCGACTGATTTTTTGAGAATTTACTCCTCACACATACTGGATTTGTAAAGCACTTGAGTCTTGCTCCTGCAAGGATTAGCCTCTATCTTCTACACCAGTGACCAATAATGTCCGACAGAATAAACACCAAGGACACAGTACAGAAAATCCTCCCCCCATGAACAACCTTGCCTTACGCCGCAAGTCTGTCCAGCTGCCAAAATTCTTCACTCTCTTGCCATGTCTGTATAAAGAGGGATGCTCACATTTCCTTCTCATGTAGCAATTTCAAAGTCTTGCTTCAAACCTTCCTCCCTTTCAAGGCTCAGAAGGGCCCTTTGAATATTCTAACCTGCATGTTTAGAAGAGGAAGATCATTTCTCTCCAGCCAGGAGAAACCACACACAATCCAAACACAGCAACACATGTCTGCCTGTAATCCTAAATCCTCCATACGCACTAATCCCAAAGCTGCGGCTTCTGCCCTATCCAGTCATGGCATTTAGGGGGCATGTGCTGCAGTCATAGAAAAACAACAAGGGGGAGGGGGAAAAAATCAGCACACAAACCTCAGATTATGTTTCCTCCAGTCTAAATTGGCAGCCTCTCTCCAACTGCACAGCCCATTCAAGAGTGCCAAACCCTGACGAACTAACAGCCCCACAAAAGACACCTGCTTAGGACACCAGCCGGCCATCCTGCACAGCGCAGACGTGGCTTACCGAGAATGGGAAGTGCATGCCAAGTGCCTGGAAATGAGCAGAGCTCAAACCTGGAAAAGTTATTTAAACCAGAAAGCTGCCATTTCTTGCCCGGTGTGAGGTGTGAAATGGAAATATCACCCTAACTCTTCAGATAAGCTGCATTCACCTTTTGCAATGGTGTTAAAACTTTCATCCCTACAGTAAGACATGAACACACAGCCAGTTTGCTCCTGCTGCCCCTGGCCCAGACGTGGAATGTAATATGTATCTTATAGCTTGCAGGGAGGTGCAGGAATGGAGGGAGATGAGGAGAAAAGAGTGAAAACGGTCAGTTCTGTTTAAGAACTGATCCACTTACCGCTCTGGGGTCCAGGAAGGCCTTTGCCTAAACTTCTGTTTGTGCATATTAAGTAGCACTAATTAAAATATGCCCCATTCCCCATTTCACAGCTCAGTGGAACTGCGGAATAGCTAAAAGTAGAAAGCAGCAACTCTCAAAACAGAGAAATTAGATGGCCTTTTTGTTTCAAGTCCAGAGTCTACATCCCAGGTCAGGATCACAAACTGAGATGGGATGGTGGTCTTCCAGCTTCACCCCACTTGGAAATATGCACTCTGTAGAAGGCCACCCTCGACTCCAGTAGAGCTGGCACAGCACAATGGGGAGATTGCTTGTCAGGAGCAAGGGCGAAGAGCTGATATACCTGTGTGTGGCTCTGCTCCAAATACCTTGTTCAGGAGAGAGGCAAAAAACACCACACCAGATTAGAGTCAGGAGATCTCCGCCACTGATCTGGTGTGTGACCTTGGGCAAGTCACTCTCTTCCCACTGCTGAGTCTGTCTCCCCACCTAAGGAATGGTGACTATTTTGTGAAGTGGTGTGAGAACTATGGATGAAAACCTGTTACAAGGGAGACAAAGAGGCAGGGACCCACACAGGATTGTTCTAAAAACACTTGAATCCTTCTTGAGAGGAAGGATGGCTCATTGGTCAGGGAACTAGTCTGGGACTTAGGAGACTTAAGTCCAATTCCTGCCACACCAGTGACTTCCTGGGTGATGTTGGCCAAATCCCTCAGCTTCCTTTGGCCCCCGTTTCCCTCATCTGTACAGTGCAGATAACAGCATTGTCCTACCTCACAGAACTGTTGTGAGGTAAATACACAAGTTACTGAAGTGTTCAGATGCATCTATCAGTGTAATAAGATACCCAATTGTCTACACTTGTAGCAACATGTAGTTACATGCAGGAGGGAAAGACTCAGGAGGGTGGAGGCAGCAGAGAAAGGCTCTGCAGCAGGACACTATGCTGCTAAAAACAGTAGTGTAAAGAGGGATATGCTGCTTGGGCCTGAAGAGAGCTGCACAGGAAACACACCTGAGGATCCAGGGATGTAGGGCAATCTTCTCACCAAAGCCATGCATCACCATCTACACTACTATTTATATCTTTGCTAGGCAGGCAGACAGTCTGACGAAGTGGGATTTTCTCCTAATAAAGCTCATGAGATAAATAAATCTGTTAGTCTTTAAGTGACACAAGACTCCCTGCTTTTTTCGCTTTACTAGACTAACAAGGCTGCCCCTTTGGAACCTTATCTTTAGCTAGTCTTTGTGTAAAGCAATCTGAAATGTCTGTGCCACAGTACTACCGAATGTTGTGCACCTCATCCTGGGCTAAGATTTGGGATTGTGCTTGCCTCCTCCAACCCTTTCTCCCAAGAAAAAGAAGAGGGGTCTGACCAACATTCCAGGTAGCACCTTCATTTCCATGTGCCTTTCTTGTTTGCAACCCGCAGAAGAAGCAAAGGCTGGAAGAGCTCCAGGTGGCCTGGAGTGTAGATCATGAAAGCTGGCTAGCCTAGCACTAGGAGCAGTGCTGCTTGTGCCTAAAAGGCATATGCATCTGTGGAACCCTACATTTGGCATTCATGCAGTATCAATCTGGGGATAGGCTGGGAGGGAGGCAGAATGAAGCTGCTATAGCAGAAGTACCCAAGATATTAAGCTGACAGCAGTCCTGAGTTAAAATTCCCTTCCCACAAGCAGGTTCTTGAATAGGAGCCTTCAGGTATTTGGTTTAGTATTTCCAGAGCTATGAAATGCCAGTGGTTTTGAACCCAATGGCGGTGGCATGCGGAAAAAGCCATCTTCATATATAAGCTAAAACTAGATTTGTAAAACAAGCTTAGAGGAAGCTTTCCATCAGGTGGTTCTTGATGCCACTTACAAAGAGGATCACACAGATAGCAAAACCCTCAAACATTTAAAAAACAAACAAAATAACTATTCCATCCACTGGTCACCCATGGCAGGCACTAGGCAACCATACAAGGAGGAGATCGAAAAATCAAAATGAGTTCAAAGTAACAAATCCCTCTTCCAACTCCTCGTAGAGCATATTGAGCTGAAGTACTTAGGACATAAGCCTATTGAAAAGGGTTTCTATCCTTGCCTCACTTGAGATCCTTAGAAAAATCTTCCTCACATGACGCAATACACAGATTAAAGCCCTGTTTCTCCAGCACTTTTAGAGACTTCCCATTATTCCTAGCAGGCACCAGAGGCTTTTCATGCTATGAAGAGTATTTTTTTTTTTTAATGGATGTGTCCAACTTGGTCCAGTGGCATAGCTAGTAGAAGAATTCTGAAGGTTTTAAGAGCAGTGCTGCAATGTTGGGAAGTCTTGCTCAAGAAGTCTCTTAGTTTAAGAGTTGAGGAAAGGGGTAGTTTCCTGACAGAGAAATGAGCACTTTTAGAAGAAACAGTGCATAAGAGAGGATTGTGTAAGGAAAAGACTGGGAACAGAGAATCCCAAGGGTGAGTGGGTATGTGACAGGATACCACAAGCATTGATGGGTGAATCTCCAAAATGCTAGTCTGATGCTTTGTTGAGATTTTTGCCCGCCCCCCCCCCCGCAAACAAACAATAAAAAGTTTCGAGAGAACTAAGATGACTTCACTATGCTTCCAGAACCTCCTAGTCAGTATGCAGCCCAAGTAGTTACTCAGCTTTTTACAGATCTCCAAGGGACAGCGAGGAGGGCACTCATACCTGCCATCTCAGAGGTTCAGGCAATCCTTCAATTTCTTGTTGTCAGTGGCTCAATAAGATTCCACAAATGTTTCACTGAAGTGCCTGGAATGTCTATTGAGTCAGTGTGGCTGCTTCCATAGCTTCAGAATAGTTCAGACATCTTCTGTTCCAAATAGCCAAATCATCACTGGGAGCCACTGTCTAACATGGGCCAGTTTTAAAGGCATTTTTGCCGCCCATTCCCTCTCCCTCCATGCATGCATCTTCAAAGCATCTGACGAAGTCAGATTTTCTCCCACAAAAGCTCATGCAAAAAGTAAGTTTGTTAGTCTTTAAGTACCACAGAACTCCTTGTTTGTTTGTTTTACTGAACTAGAAGGTCCTGTGTTCAAGGCCCAGGGGGTTGGACTCGATGATCTCATGAAGTTCCTTCCAACCCTATGGTTCTATTCTATTCTATAGACTAACATGGCTAACCTCTTTGGATCTTTACAAATTACATCTATGTGACAGCGCTGTCTTTTGGTTACTAGTTGTTTGCATTACATCACTGATGGAGAACCCAGCACTGTTCCCTCTAAGCTGCGTGCATATGTGTACGCACACAGGTCATGAAATCCATGCACAGAACAAAATAAAGTGTGCACAAAAAAATGCAATAGTGCTAATACTGGTGCCCACAAAGAAATTTTTTTTGCGCACACAGCCTACTAATAATTAGAGGGAACATTGGACCCCAACTGAGTTCACGTGTCTGTTGTCCTAGATATATCCCACCCCCAAAGAGATTACAGGCTAAACAGACAGAATAGTGAATGAGTGGGAAACAAAGAGTACCATTTCCCTCATTTTACAAATGGAGAAGAGAGACAGAAAGAAGGGTGAGGACCAGATCCAATTGTTATTGAAGTCAATGGAAAAAGCTGCCAGGGACTTCAGTGGAAATTGAATCAGGCTCTAAATGATTTGCCCAAAATCACACAGAAAAATCTGTGACAGAATTTGAATGCGGGTCTCCATTTCCTAGTCCCTCTAATTAATCACAAATCAGGGCACAGCAATGGAAGGAAAGTGTGAAGCTTTCCAAAGCCATTTTGCAGTTCTTCCAGGTCAAAGCATCCAAAATTCACAGAGAATATGCACAGAGCTGGATTCTAATCTCACTGATGCTATTTTAAATCCAGATTACTCAAATGAAGCCAACAGAATGAAGCCAAACTAAGTAAGAAGGAGAATAAGGTCCACACTTCAGTATCAAGAGGTGCCTCTTAATATTATTTACTTTAAGCACATAAGGTTTCAAATACAGAAAACCATCACACTTATTCTGAATAGGGTTGGTGGAAGAAGAGAAGGGAAAGAGTCTTTACAAGTGATGGCATCACCCACAAAAAGAGCTGGGATCATGTAAAATGTGTTATCAGAAAAACTAAGAAGTTAAATGCAGGCATTTCAAAGCAGTAATATTTCAAATGAATAAATATAAGAGATAACTTAGCCAAGATACACAAGGGAATTTGAAATCTTATGGAAGGAAAGCATTAAACAAATCCATCACCAGCTAGTACGGACACTTTTCTAAATAGTTTCTTATTGAGGCCGAGAGGCAGAGATCCAGGTCCACACCACAAAATTACAGCCATTTTGACTGTCCTCTTACAGCAGAAATAGTCATACCAGCAGAACAGGAAAGCATGACCTGGTCCTCTGAAATCAGGACACATGAGGGGCTCTGGCTTTCTAAATACAGGTTTTCTCTTCCTCTTTTTCCCCTGAGAAAATCTCTTCCCATTCCTGCCAATAGCAAGAAGCACCCCTCACAGAGCAAAGTAGATCTGCATCTCCTAGTCTGTGTCTCTCATCTGTCAGACTGCTTACATTGGAATCACTTCCCCTATGATTTCCACTGTGCCGAGTCCCATGTCCCCATTCCAGTACCCTATTGTCTCACAGAAAGAGTAAAGGAATGTAATGCAGACGACAGTGTGTGTGCCCCATGACTACCAATCCAGGCCAGTAAGTGGGAAAAACCTATCTAGTGACACTAGGCTGCAAAAACTGAGCTATTTCAAAAGCTTCACAACTTCTGACTCCAATCAGAAGCGGCAATAATGAACATGAAGGGGATTTATTTTATTCTTTTGTTTGACAGTTCTAAGTGTCAAAAAATCCTATGATAAACCCATCCCTGAGTTAGCCTTCAGTCACTCAGGAAGAGGGGTGGTTGTTGAGGCTGCAGCTGTCACCATAGGAGTAGATAAAGTAAAAAGAAATGCTATCAGGGAACCAAATCTTTTAATTGCTTACACGTGTAGGTTTGAGTCCTCTTTGGGAAAAGCAACTATGATTGTGCATGTAAGTAAACAGATGTGCACTATTCCCACATCTAGATACTGAATAGTTTTCCCAGATTAAAAACTCCAAGGAGCTGACACTTCCTCCCCAAGAGCTGACAGAGCTGTGTGAAAGTGCCCACAGATATCTGAAGACACAGTCAGAGTCATGGCCAAGTTTCCTGCATTCCCAGATTCATGAATTCACAGACCAAAGAGGAATTGTCACAAAACCAGCCAGCTCACAGATTTATCTTGACTGTTGATAAGCTGTCTTTTCTCGAACTTGATTATTTAGAACAGTGGTTTTCAACCAGTGTGCTGCAGTACACTGTGTGCCATGAGAAATGTCCAAGTATGCCATGAAATTTTGTACAAAGGTAAAGAAAATCAATGTAAAATAAACATTATTTCATATTTAACAATATTGTATCCAACCAAAATTACAACCCATAAAACTCATGAAAATTAATCATCATATTAAAAACAAAGCCTTGGTCTTACGATTCTGAAAAATGAACATTCTAAACACAGGTGGCCAAAGGGCAAAATTGAGATGACATGTATTGTTTTTCCAGTGGATTTGAAACGTTAATGTATTTGACCCTCTTTTAGCTTGTTGTATGGACTATGTTGCAAACCTCTCCAGAAAGGCTACGTCTACATTTTACCACCGTCAGCCCAGCGTTCCAGGAGCGCTTAGTAGTGAGCATGAACTTGCTGCTGCGCTCCCGGAAGTCTGTGCCAGAAGTCCTATCCCCCAGGAGATACACGGAAAGCTGACCGCACGCTTTCCTGAGTGTGTCCTGGCAGCTTAAAAAGTCACTGGCACTTATGCAAGGCACTTTACGTGCCTTGCGTAAATGCCGGTCGATTGCTGCCAAAAAGTGCCCTAAATGTAGACTAGGGCAGGTAAGTTAATATGACATTTATGAACAATCAATTCAGCTAAAAAAATGGGTGTTTTGTGGAATTGTTTGTCTCACTGAAATGTGCCATGTTACTGAAAAGGTTGGGAACCACTGGAGTGCTTGTGTGTTTTTCAGTGAACTTCAACGTGGACACGATCAGAGCAATATCCTCCCAAAAACTGTAATACCAGATGGGCAGCAGCCTTAACCAAAGCACTCTAATCAATCCATGCTCAAGCCTGAAGCCTCATATCTTCTTCATGGCTGGTGGGGATATAGTTGTTTATTGTCTCATACATTCACCTAGTTTTCAACCCAGCACGAACCAAGCTAAAGAAATGCAACTTCATGCAGAGTCAGCACTGACCTACATGGCACAGTTGTATCACACAGTACACCTCTTTATTTTGCAGAGATTTAAATGACAAGCAGTCCTGCTGGGAGCAACGATATGGCTGTAGCATGACGCATTCCATTGTGCATTTTGCAGCCTAAGACAACTTCAGCATTAGAATTAGCAATGGAGAAAACCTCCAAGGGTGGCTTCAGATGAGCAGCCATAAGTTTAGAAATTTTCAGTGCTTCTTCAGTTCAGCCAAAGTTAGAAATGTTATGAATAACTGTTCTCTTGCATGGTATTTCTGCTAGCAGCCTCTGTGAATCTTAGCTTTGGCAGAAGCACAGGAAAATTCCAATTTTACAAAAAAGGAATAGTTCTTATATATTAAAAATAGATCAATACATAAAGGTTTAAGCCCTGCAAAGCTCTACTTAACCATTCTCATTTGGGTGAATGGTGTTTTTTTGGCACAGTTCAGACACTTTTATGATGAAATTTTCTTGTACTGATATAGGCCAGGGTAAGCAGATTTTGTGCCTAGACTAGTGATTTTTCTATAACAGGCTTGTGAAGCTGATTATGAGAAACCCAGAGCCGTCCAAGAGCTCACAGTTGTCATCGGGAAGCACACCACGGCCATTTATCCATCCATAATGATGGGAGATAGCCAATCAACCTGCTCCAGTATCACAAGATAGCTTCTGGCCAAATAGAGCATGTGACACACAGATGAGCACTTCCAATTCCATTCAGAAGTGGACAATGGTACATACACATTGTTTTACCACATACATAGGATGTGTGACCTTGCTTTAACCACTATATGTCGTCCATCTCAAATCGGAAGGATTTACCTATTTACTCTACTGGTCACATCATCACAAATCTTGTAAAGAATCAAGGAGCCCTGTAGCACTTAAAGACTAACAAATTTATTTATTGCATGAGCTTCCTTCTGATGAAATGGGATTTTCTCCCATGAAAGCTCATGCAATAAATAAATTTGTTAGTCTTTAAGTGCCACAAGATTCCTTATTTGTTTTACTGAACTAGACTAACACGGCTCCCCTTTGGAACATATAGTAAAGAAGTGGTTTAGAGAGGACTTAGCCAGAGCTGAGGGATGGCATTAGTGAGCAGCTGTCTTCTCTAGAAGTAAGGTTTAAATAATCTTTTTGAGCTCCCTAGTGACAGAGGAGCTTTCTCTGACAAGATAGGTAGGGTCCATAACCTCAATAAGTAGGGGTTGACTTAGCTGACATGAGCAGGCTGGAGTTAAGATGAGACAAGCCTGGACAAGTGACAGCAGAACAAGCTGGAACAAATATTGTGCATATGTATATAGTAAGTAAGGGAGGCAGAAACTGATATTTGTCATACACAATTTACAAAGCAATTGAGCTTGTACACCATCTGCAAATTAATGGTCTTTACATGGAAGAGCTAATTGTTAGTGGCAAGGAAAGATGTACATAAACTGTGTGGTATGTGACAATAATTGGAATGGTAATACTGGCCAGTACCTAAATTCCCTGTGTCTGAACTTATTCAGCCTCAGCAGAGAGACCTGTCACACAGCTAATAAAGTAACCTGAGGGAGGAGGTCAAGCTGAACAGAGGTTTTTGGGTCCCAGAGATCTGAATGAAGGGGTCTCCCAGAATGAAAAGATACCTTCTGGATAAGCCAAATAAAAGATCTTGGAGGAATCACAAAAATATAAAAGAGATGCTGGATGGGGGAATTAGCTAGTAACTGCTCATTAAGTCTGTGTGCCCATCACACCTCATTGAAGTGACACTGGCTTGTAGACAGTGCACTTGTTGAATTAGCTAGTTGTTGTCCAGTCTTCTCTCATTACAGAGCAGTACAGCATGAATCTGTCACTATTTCTTAAGGTGGAAGAGGAAAAACGCCCCTTGAACTTTCAAATAAGCAAGTGATTGGTGCCAGGAAACAGGCAAGGCACCACGGGAGTAAACAGCACCCTCCAAGCTTTACCTGATCATCTACCATCTCTGGACTAATTACCCTTTGTGGAACAGCAAAAGAACTTGGTGAGGCACTAAATAATCTGAATCTAGAGGGTGCTGATTGGTAGCAAGGATACAGCTGCAGTTAGTCATCCAAGACTTTCAACAGCCAGTGAGCCAATGGCCCAGGCACGGTTATAAGCAGGCTGGGTTGGGAGGCGCATTCCTGTCTCCACGATAGAGGATCTCAAGCTGAACCTGAAGGGTTTGAGGCCAAGGAAACCCCTGAGTTCATGCACTAGCAGCCAGATATTAACGGCAACTACTGCATTTGACTGCTCTTCTGTGAGGTGGGATGATATGCCATGGTCCACTTTATTTTGTGCAGTGCTTCAGAGTCTTATAGTGTCTAATGCCTTGATGGCTGCCTGGAGTGTGGGGACAGGCTTCAGCCTTTCCATTAGAAGGCAGGATACTGTCCTACTACATGCAGGGCATGCCAAAGACAGAGGGTTCATGGCACTCTATTACCCTGTTCCCCCAAACAGAGACAAACCAAGTCTAAGTGCTCCATTGTTCTAGTGCTACAATTGCTTATCTATTACCTAGGACATAACTCCATTAATATGCATACTAACAGGGAATATGTCCCATCTAGTTCTCTTCTTTATGTTCCTGCTCTGCAAGCAAGACTTAACCTACAGATCCTTTTGCCTGTCCAGTTAAAAAGCCCAAGGATAAAAAGTGAGTAGGGAACATATCTCAATGTCACACCCCACATTCCCTCACTCGTTGGCATCCTGGTGTCCAAGACTAATGCTGAATGCACTATAAACAACTGAAGCTGCTGCCTTTCCTTAATCAGCACATAACAACTATTAATTCACCACTGACTTCTCTGGGACATTTTTGCAACATGCTCGGGAATACAAAAGATGCTGAAAAACCATGTTCTAGTCTCTGGGCACAAGTGAATTTTGGGGAAGGATAAGAATTATTCTAATGCAAAGAGAAAGCTAAGTACATTCCCTTTTCGAACCCAGAAACAAAGGGTGTTGGGGTGTGGTCGAGAATTTTCCCAAGAAACATCCCCTTCCCCTCCACAGAACATGGTAGTTCTTCAAACCAAAAGCTGTTCATGGGACAGGGTTAGTTTAGAAAAATCTCTGATTAAAATAAGTTTTTGAAAACATCTTTTGAAGTTCTCAAAACCTCCTGTTTCCATGCTTTTTAAATGAAAGGTTTGGGTCTGGGACTTTTTAAAATTTAAAATGATATTGTTTTAAGTGATAGTGAATTTATACCAAGGTAAAAACAGGACAGGATTTTATATAATATCAAAGTGTCTGACAAAGTCAGCTTTTCTCCCACGAAAGCTCATGCAATAAACAAATTTGTTAGTCTTTAAGTGCCACAGGACTCCTTGTTTGTTTTATATAATAAAAATGTGAGAATTGATAAGAAATGCTTTGATTGACCAGATTCAAAATTTTCATGAACTGATAATTTGGAGGGGGGAAATAAGGTTGTGACTTTTCACTTTGATTTGCTAGGAGGGAAAAAATTCTCATGGGATGGGAAAATGAGTTCCAGTTCCACTCTAGTGGACGTATTTTCCAAATACTTGGGACACTATTACAAAATAAATAAAAGTCATTCCACAGTCTTATGGTGTGTGTCCTTATTGCCTAGTCAAACCCTGGGCTTTGAAATCTGACACTCCAATTACTGTAATCCTCAGAGAGTGATGCGACAGAGCCAGAACTCATTAGCACAGAAGGGAAGAAATAAGGCTGACCGGCTGGCTGGTGCCATCAGTGCCCCTACATCTCTCACTTGGCTAGGAAGTGAATGGGAAGCTTTCAGTTACAAGTCATCTAACTGCACTGTAAGGTTTGCCATATTCTCTTTTAACTCTTCGTGGAGTACAGATGTGTGCAAGAAGATCTGAAGCTGCCAGCTGCATTCTTAAAGGCTATATTGGCCTGAATTTCTATTGACATCAGTGGGTATTTGACAGAGAAAAGGTAGAAGATGGTTAAGAGTTAAAGTGCGTTCTGATACCTCTGGATATGCACCAGAGGTAGTGTATCAAAGAAGCCCATACAGACAGATCTTAAAGATATCAAACACAAGTACTGAGATTTTTAGATCTGTATTATCTACTTTTCTCTAGAAAGCCAGATACAATATTGGTGATAGCTGTATTGGAATAAATGGATAACAAAACAAAGCTTCAAAGAGAAACTGCAAAACTGGAATTCATATGCAAATATGGCACTGTTGCTTCAGGGCTAAATAAGGACTATGGGGTTTTTTTCCCCTCATTAGAGCAGGTGATTTGACCTCACCGTCCTCTATATGCTGTTACCCAGTGTTTGAATCTAAACTACCGCATTGATTTGATGTAACAGTCAACCCTATGACTTACACTTTCCTGCATTTATTTTCCTCCCATTTTTCCCCAGCTTCAAAGCATCTGATGAAGTGGGATTTTATCCCATGAAAGCTCATGTGATAAATAAATGTTTTAGTCTTTAAAAGTGCCACAGGACTCCTTGATTGTTTTCCAGATAAAACAGACAGCCTGCACACACAAACATACCTGCTACCCCTTTGACCCACTTAGTTGCTAAAGAAGATTAGAGAGAATTAACCTATAATTGTCCAGTAAGTAGGTCAGCTAATAAGAATATTGGCTTCTAGCCCCCAAGAAGCCTATTAAAGTCAGGAATGAGAAAAGAGATGGATGGAGTTACCAGTGCAAGATCACAGGCATTCATTCTCTAGAACAGATGCATTTTGCCTTCCTTACTTAGCTATAAACTAAGGCCTGCAATTGTTTTATAGATTCTAGTGAGGCCTCATCTGCACCAAGCAGGTTTATTAAGAAAACACCAAAATGTAACTGATGTCTTTTGCTAACGATTTTTCTGTCACCAAATAAAAGGGCAGGAGCTAAGAATGAGGTTGTGAACATCACTCCACACTTAAATAAGCCTTTCTCTTTCAGTCTCCTCTTTCACAGAGGTGAAAGTGCCTATCATCGTCCTCTTTTCCCTTCTCTCTGGGTCTGATAACCTGTCACTACTGCTCCCCACACATAGACCCCATGTTACTTGCTCTTGACAGCCAACTCACATGTCTTTAAAAAAAAAACTACCTCTGAAAGAGAGATCCTTGGGTGAGATGCACACTCTGGGGAGCAGTTCTCAACCCCTGTGTCGGGACACATTACTGTGTCACCATACAGTGGTAAGTGTGTCACTGAGAGCTAGGGAGATGGCTGGATTTGACAGATGGGGGTGGATGATCTGGTGTGTCCTGTAGGGTCACAAAATATCACCAAGCATGTTGTGACCTGCAGAAGATTGAGAACCACTGCTCTGGGGGTATCCCTAACACAGCAGGAGCCCTCATCAGCAGGTATATGCCTTCCTACTGACATGCAGCCAACGTATACAAAGCTATATGCCCTTTGGCAGCTTTGTGTGGAGACATACAGGAGGACTCATTCTGCCAGCTGAAAAAAACCAAATCAAATCAGCAGAGGAAAGTTTCTGAGCCTTTCAAGTATTGAAGAATGGAAGGCAATGTGCAATAATAAGACTGCAAAACCACAAGGCTCTATAAACAGAGCTAGCAGCACTCTGGACCAAGCTCCAGTGCACTGCATGGCCCTATCGGGCTTTTTCCCAGCAGTTAAAAGTAAGGGGGAAAAGCACTGGAATGCTGTTCTGGGGCCCACCAATTTTAGGGGCCAGCAATCCATGGCCCCCAAAAATAGAATAATGAGGCAGAGCATAGCGTTCTGGTACGTTCCCCCTTACTTTAACCCCCGCCACTTTGTGCTTCCCCTTTGGGCTCTCAGACTCCCTGAGCAGCAGGGCAAGCAGCAGCGTGGCCAGGAGCAGTGAGTGTGATGTAGCAATGGGTGGAGAGCACATGGTGTGGGGCTGGTGGATTGGCTGGGAGTGGAGCAGGCGGGGGGATCATGTGTGGCAGACACATGACCCCCCTGTTTGCGCTGCTCTCAGCCAATCCGGCAGCCCCACACCATTCGCGCTCCACCTCGCACACTCTGCTCCTCGCCACACTGCTGCTGCTGCTTGCCCCACTGCTCGGGGAGTCCAACAGCCTGAAGAGGAAACACAAGGCATTGCTCCAGCGGGAGGTGGTGGTGGATGTGATGAGCCAGAGACTGGGGGTGGGAATGGAGGGGTCTGGAGCAGCATGAGTTGCTGGAGCAAGGGGGCTAGGGAGGGGTGGAGGGGGGCACGGGGACAAGGAGACTGAGTAGGAGCTGGTGAGGGCTGGGTAGTGGTGGAGGGGACTATTAAAAGCTGGAGCGTGGACTAGGGGATCCAGGACAAGGGGACTGAAGGCAGCTGGGGAGGCATGGAGGGGATTGGGAGCCGAAAGGGGTGGAGTGAAGACTGGGGGGTGGGGGGTTAGGAGGGCTGCAGTGGAGGCTTGGGGATAGGAAATTTAGGGAATCGGGATGGGGGCTGAGCAGGTCATGGGGAAAACGGTCTGATATGGGCACAAGCGGACAAAATTGGGGTGATGTGGATTTGAGGCCGTGCTTCATTTGTGAGGAAAGAATTGGTGGGGCTCAAGCAGTTAGTTTTGCACTCATATTATAAATGGGGCCTGCACATGCATGAAGGGGGCCTGGACAATACGGGAAGGGGGCCTGGAGATTAGGAGGTTCTGGGGCCCATCAAATTATAGTTCAACCACTGCTTTTCCCTGTAAGACTCCTCCTGCAGGTGCAAAAATTATTGTAGAAGAAAGGAATGTTACTTTCTCTATGCACAGGTTCAATAAGTTTGAGGAGGAGGGGGGAAAGATGTTTTCTCCCAGATCTCCACCTCAGACAGCAAAATCTTTCTGATGTATTCTCTGCTATTTATGGGGGAATTGTAAAGGAATCCCACCTTAAAGAGAAGGATGAAGGGGAGTGCGAATGGAGAGACACATAAAAGTAGCTGTCTTCACTGTCATGGGAGTTTTGAGAGGAGACACACAGGTACTGGAGCTTATGTAACCCCTCACTTACCACAACAGCCCCATTCAGAGGTTCTGCCCACAGCAAGACAATGCATACTGGGGTGGGAGGAGAAATTCTCAGTTCAATTCCCTGGCAACATTTCCAGAGAGGAGAGTTTCCAAGCTATGTGCCATCACAAGTACTTAAATCAGATCACTCTGGGGTTTGTGGTTTCCTTTTTGGCTTGTTTTCACTGTCTTATGGGTTTGTGCATAAAGCAGGTGCTAAGAACTGACCTAGCATTTTAGACAGCGATGCCATTGGTGTTGCACCTGTCATGGGCACTGTGTCATGGCTTCAACAGGATCACTCAAAGCACAGAGCTTTTTTATCTGAACATACAAATGGGGTCCAGTCCCCAGCTGGAACTGTTGCCTGAGAGGTAGGAGAATCACTTCTCTCATTCCTCATGACAACTCTGGAACCCCATTAGGAAGGTTCTTTTCACAGCCTGTTGACTTTATTTATGCTTATCTACCAATTTTGAAAAACATCTCTCATCTCATTTTACATCTCAGTCAATCTGTAGCCATTTGATTATGAAGCAGTTTTTCAGGACAGGTCCCTTATTTTTGAACTTCAACTTGCCCTGTAAGGCTCAGCTACCCTGGCTTTCAAGCTGCAAAGCTCACTTCTCCCAGCTCCAACTATTTGTTGGAAAAGGGGGCAGGCTGGCTGGGTTGGTTGTCCAGCTGTGGGTGGCTTTGTGAACATTTTGTATTTGGAACATTAGTGTCACACAGAAATTTGGGAACATGAGTGTAAGTGGAGCATTTTTAAATAAAAAGTACATGTCCATTTTGTAGTGAGCGGCTTTCAAGAGAGTCCATGGGAATCTGGGCATTTAACTTTCTTTGGGTCCTCTGAAAATCCCAGTCAAACTAAGCCAAGGAGGGCAGAGAATAGGAGTTCTTTTCAGGAATCTCCTTTTCTTTTAAGCAGGAAGGGGACAAGCAACGGAGTCCCATTCCAGATCACTTCAGGCTTTAGCCTGAATAATCAGACAGCAAGCTGCTGGCAAAACTGAGCCTAAGAAAGTTATAGGACCTCAGGTCCCAATCCTATAATGAGCCATACAGTCAGATCTTTGTGCCTGTTGGGAGCTGATTTAGTGAGTTACACAAAGAAATCCAACTGCAGTGCACATAAGAACAAGCTCCTTTGAGCTTATAGATCCCAGAACTCACACCAAATATACTTGAATGCCATTTATTGGTACCTTAGCCATTTGCACATACCCAGGGGGATTCCCTCAATCCTATCGACGTCACTGGGGCTCCATGCAAGTGCAGGGGGTCTGTCTTTGTGGAGCTAACTGCAGGACAGGGCCTAAGCTGTTTAATTCTGGATAGACAGCAGGGCCCTTTAGCAGCTCCCCTCTGGCAAGGGTCTTCTTCAGATTCATGAAATAAAGTTAGAAACATAGAGTCATTCAGCAGCAGGCAAGGAAATAACACAATGAATTCATTACCCAGGGCTGCTCTTTCCAAATACATATAGCTAATCACATATGACCAACAAAAATGAAAACCAAGTGAGATCCAGTATCTTCCAATAAAGTTTTACTTGTTTTAAGTAGTCAGGATAAAAAGAAAGCTCAGTTTGCAAACTTATTAAAAAATTCCAAACAAAGCATTCCCCTTAATATAAAATACTGGTTATTACCATACACTTTTAAGTCATTATTAAAAAGTGCCCTGATCTTGCTGTCAATTGTGTTCTATGTGTAAATTTACCAATACATTTGCAGGACTGCAAACTATTATCAATACATCCATTTATTAATCACTGTGGAGTTATTTCCTTCATGGCACCCAAAACTCCAACACACTCAAATACACAAAAATCTCTGATTTATCTAATGTGAGGATTTAGCCTCAGCTTTTTTAAGACTCCAAAAAACTCTTCTTGCCCAAGGAAATGCTGTCTCTTATCAATACATGCTAAGGTTTTATCATATTTTACCAATTAGCATTACAGATCTGCCAGGCATTTGTCCCTAGGGCATTAAACAAACAAAAAGCAAAACCTACTAACCACACAAAAAGTGGGGAGAAACAGATTTAGACATTTTTAAATGCTTTAATTAAATTCTGTTCCTTCTACAAGCAGCCTTATCTCTTTTCCATTTAAAATATACATCAGCCTTGCAATATTTATCTAGCTTTCTGTCTCTAAGGATCTAAAAGAAGAGAACTACTAATGAACTCCACTAAGAATTCTGAAGCTATTTGGTAGAAAAAGTTGAGCTTTCAAGATCTCTTTAGCGAACCAGTTTAAACAAAAGTGTATTAGCTATCTTCCATGAAAAATTTAAAAGTGCAGTTTTGTACATTTGCAAGAGAAATGCCATGATAGACTATGCTTTCTCCACCTACACCTGTAATAGGAGTTCTGCATCCTGCTCTAAGGTCACCTTGTTTGCCAATCTGTCAGCGGTATAATAAGGCACACCACACACCATCACCGAAGTAAGATCTTAAACTCTTTATATCCAAAGATCTCCTGCACTTTACCATCTGTTCACTGACAAGAGCAAAAAACTTGAGAAGGGAGATATAAATCAGAAGAAAAACAATCCATCACTATTACTGCACTGCTAACCTCACAGTCACCCCCAAAATACTTCCAAAAACATGGAACAAAGTCAGAACAAGACAGATGTAGTGATAGTAAGCACAGCTCTTTTCCACAGAGATGTGCTGCCCTTATCCATTGCATTGCAACAAGTCTGTTTGAACTCACAAGCTCTGCTCACCTAGCTAGGAGAATGGCTCCCTGAATCTTCATGCATACAGTCAGCTTGGTTGGCGGAAACAAACCTGCTGGCTGCTCAAATGGCTGTTCCCAGAAGCAGCTGTTGGGGTGGCAATCCCCAGCAAGCCGCTGGGGGATCTACAGCTGCACTAGTTTAAAGGAAAAAGGAATTCCCCACATGCTATAAGAGTCGCAGCTTTAGTCTACCTGTGACAACAGGCTCTTTCAAACCTTTCTTTTATGTCTCATCAAAAAGAAAGATCTTGAATCACCAGAGGATTGAGACACTAACAGTGGAAGCTTCAGACTCCAGGGATGAGACTTGATCTCCTGTCTATGGCAGGTCATGAGAACTCAGACTGCTTTCCCCCATGGCAGAGGAAACAAACAGCTCCTTGAAACATGGAGGTGATGGGACAATGTTTGCTGTGGAAGAAGTCCATTCTCCACCTTCCCTGAACGTGCACCCCAGCTCTTGTATTACCCAGACATCAGCTAGCTCAGGTAGATACTCTCAGGGCTAATTGCTTTAAGTTTCTCCACTACTGCAGATCTAAATGCAGTACAAGGAAGTTTAATGCTACAAGTCTAAAAACCCATGGATTGAGGCTTCTCAGCTCCCATACTGTAATGAGACTATCTGGGCCCATTTGGTCAGTGGTCTATATAAGGCAGCTGTGGCTCTTTGCTTTTAACTGGTACTTGCCAGACAGCCTGAGACTTTGCAGAACAAGGAGGAGAGACTATGGAGAATGCCAGTGAAACACAAAAGTGTGGCATTTATTTGAAAAAAAAAAAGTGTCACAATGGATTTTTAAGTGAATTGAAAAAAAAAAACCAGTTGAATGATGTGTAGAAGAGGGCTAAGGAATAGCACAGAGATCCTCATTAGTCCCTGTAAGGGCTAAATGCACTGATTTTCCTTGGCCACCAGCAAGGGAACCAATGCAGTGGTCAAAGGCTGCTAGGACAGCTCCTCCCTTTCCTCACTGGTCTTCTGAGCAGCAAAGGATATGGGCTGTGTGTTGATGGGGTCTATCTCCAGCTTCCAAATTTGACCATGACACTGGTTCCTGAATGTGCAGAATTCTTGCTCTTGGAATATCTGTCAGTCTGGGACCAAGTCCAGGGATCAAACCTGCATCTACCTCATGACACAGCACTGAAAAGCATGCAGGGACAACTGCTTTTTCCAGGCAGCAGAAGGACTGAGAGTGATAAATAGGACTGTATAGTGAATGACAACGTCTGCAAAGAAACCATAGAACTGCAAATACAAGGACCCCTTCTCCCACTCAGGTCATCAGCAGAGTTGGAACCAGGGTGGCTTGACTTCTACCACTAGAGCTGGGTGATAGCTATTATCCTCCAGTAAGCCAGTCACCAAAGGGCGATGTAACTCATACTATGCTTATATGGATCAGACAGAACAAAGTCTTTTCTCTTTGCTGACTCATTCCCATTTTCTTGAACTAGGGAATCCTTCATTGGGGGCCTAGTTGTTTTCCTCAACTTCTCTTCTTAGATCTTCATCAGATTCCTTAGTCCTTTCTCCTCCATTTACATGGCTGTGCTATACACAGCTCCCTCTCACCGTTCTGTGACTTGTACCCCTGGATGTGGTAATGCTGGTGGCAGTTGCAGAGAGCTAGCAGGGATTCCATGATACATCCCCCCAAAGGATTCTGAGATTAATATGCTCCCTTAGCATAACCCTTTGCCTAACCTTCAGCAAACCAGGAGTCACACTGAAAGCGCAATGGAGCTGAAGTATAGCACAGGGTCTGCTCTGCTGGCCTGGAGTAAACAACACTGGTGTACGTAGGGGTGCTGCTCCAGATGTCCTGAGAAGAAGCCACAAGAACGGATTATCCTCTAGACTGGATGTAATCCCCGTGAGCCATTGCAAATGAGTTCACCCAGATGTAAGAGGCAATCTGTGGAGAAAAGAGGGGCTGGTGGGAGTGCCAAAGACCCAGATTCTGAAAGGTTGTATCTATCTAAGTGATTTCAGTGGGACTCTAGGCACCTAAATACCTCTCAGGATTAGGCCAAATTTTCCCTGAAAATGTCCAGATGCTTCTCTGGGCTCTAAGGCTGTGTTCACACAGCACTTTTGTTTCGAAACAACGAGGTTGTTTCGAAACAAAAAAAAACATGTTCACACGACGCACCTTGTTTCGAAACAACGGGAACCCGTTGTTTCGAAACAAGGGCGTTGTTTTGAAACAAGTTAAACCCAATTTGGGGTCGAAACAACCTTGTTTCGAAATGCTTGTTTCGAAACAACGCGTGTGAACATGTTGTTTCGGAACAAGACGTTCTGAAACAACATTTAAAGGGCTGCCCCCTCAGCACCCTGGCCAGGGAACACTCAGCACCCTGGTCAGGGTGCTGAGGGGTGTCCCCTGGCCAGCAGGCACCGGCGGGGTTCAGTGCTGCTGGGCGCTGAACCCTGCGGGTGCCTGCA